>OX183133.1:35596938-36270688 GCA_945261195.1 Cryptosula pallasiana
AAAATATTCGTCTTCATTGCTAAGTCAATAATCTTCCGAAGAGTGCCAACGTTTATTTTAGAGGTGCCTATGTTCATTTCAGGTCTGCCAGCATTTGTTTCTGTTAACTTTCATTAATATTTATGTTCTACATCTTATACTTCGGCCAAAAAATGTTTTTAGGGTGAAACAATCTTGCATTCATTTATGCATAAGTACTTACAAAAATATTGATCATTAATATCAGCTGCGCCTTTCTTCTGCTTCAGAGTAGCAGCAAAAGCTCAGGCAAAACACACAAGCCATAAAGAAAAACTACTTTGACTCGTGTACTTATGCGTTTTTCTCTACTTTAGTATGCACATGTAGAAAACACTAAAATAAACTAAAAAGCGCAGAAGGCTTTTCTGGAATTTTAAAATTATGCATACAATAAAGGAGTCAGTCAGCATGTGGCCTGCCACCCTATAGGGTCCAGCAGTAGGAATGACCAAATAGCAAGTAGGCACAGTCCAGACATGTCAAGCCGGCATCACTAATCTAGTGTGCCTGAGTGATCGTCAGTTTGACTAGTGATTTGCGTGTTCTAGTTGACACCTTGGGGGCAGTACAGGTATATACTGGGACGGAAATGACTAAGCACCTCTATGGCCTGCTGCTTGCAAAACCTTCTATTATACAGGAAAGAAATATTACTAGATACATGCACATACTGGCATGTTCGATCCATATATAATCACACTATGTAACTTCATCAATTCTATGCATTATAGCCCTATGTCCTAATTACTCTACAATCGTTCTATGTATTCTTTTGTGTGAGCCAGCCAAACCTTTTATTATATTATCTAAGGCTGCGCTTAAAGGAAACAAGAAATGGTTACATAACCTTTTGTATAAATACTGGCTGAAGCTCCATAATAAATCAGAGTAATTGGAGGAGCCAAGCCAGAAGAATACAATTACTCTCAACCACACACTTTCTCTTATATTGCATTTCTAGAAGTCTGCAATAATAACAAGCTTGTAGTTGTGGTCCAGCATTAACTTGGACGCAAAGCACTGACCAGTGAGTGGCCTACACTTCTGTAGTCCAGAGTTGGACTTGGTCCAGCAATGCAGGCCAACACTACTAGTTAGTGACGCCTGAAGTGCTTGACCATAGCCTGCCGACCCTCATCTGAGCTGAGGGAAGTGCAGGTGCCTGCTACCTTACCTGTATCAGTACAGACACAAAAACCCTGCACAATACTACCTTGAACTGTGATGTGACAACCACCGCCATATAAAATACTGTACTTTATCATGATAATAATAATGATATATCTGGTACTTGAGCAATTGGACGACAGAGGGAAAGGCAATAATGATAATCGTGTAACTTCTTGATAGTAATGACATTATTATTATGCTTATTTATTAAAATAATAATAACTTGATTATAAAAAAATTTAAAAAAAAAAAACTGTGACAGCAAAAAACGACGATGTCTATTTTCACTAATGCTATATTATAATAATAATATGTATTTTATTTAATTATCACAACAAATAGTAATAATAATAATAATCAACAATATTAACTTTAGGACTACGACGATTAATTAATAATAATTATTTTATCATTCTTAATTATAACAAACATCATTATTTTTATTATTTATTATTATTAATAATTTTAATTGTTATTGCTAACTTACATTATTATTGCTATCATTATTATAAAATAATAATTATTAGTAATTATATATAATATTGTGGAGGACCGGCGACATTAACCACTCTTACCGAACAGTATATGGTATACTATCACAAACACTTACTTCGTCTATGTCCTTGTTCTATGTTGTCTAGTTCTATGCATGCGATATTTCTATGTTGTCTAGTTCTATGCATACGATATTCCAGATCGTGTACATGTCGCAATTCTATGCCCGCGCTTTAGGGCAAGTAACTCTATGTATATTAATTATTATTTTCTATTTTACATGCAAACTTATATGTTACCCATGTGGATTCAGTCATGCAATCACTTTAGTACAACCTCTTATATTCTATTCGCACACGCTGGCCAATCATTTGTGCCAGGTGTGGCCTCTTTTGTCTAAACACTTGTCTATCACTTTGTTATGTAACAGTGTACATAAATATGGATGTTTTGGTATCAATAAATCAGAGTCAGCTTGCACACTCTCAGAAGTTTCTTTGTTCTAACAAATAACTTCACTGCGCACCATTACTCGAGTAGTAATATACAGGCAGATCAGTCTGGACCTCTGCTGGCCGAACTTAGCTTTGACTAACTTCGCCTTCAATGTTCGACCTCTGCACAGCACTGAAACAAGACAGCCGAACCTCTGTTGACCGAACCTAGTTTGACTAGTTCACCCAACAAAGTTCGAACTTGCCACATACACAGATAACAGCTAACGCAATCGGCAGCTCACTGGTAACTGACATGGTTAGCCACCATTCCTCAGCTTACTAAGTCGACCTGTGGAAGGATTGTATTGCTAGAGCATTAGATACAGTTGCCATTACAGTTCGGGAGGTTGTGCAGGTAGGGCGAGCTACCACCTCACACCCCCACAGTGAAATCCTGCACATTGGTGGCAGCAGTGGGATTGACAGACACCCACAAACAACACCTCCCAGAAGAAAGATGGCGACCAGAAGAAGGGCACTGAGTATAGACAGGGATCCTTCCAGCCTGCAGATGATGGGGACGCTCACAGATATCCTAGACCGCATGACAGTAGCCACATCCAGAGACAAGTTCAGAGTACCACAGTACGATGGTACAGGGGATGTGGACTACTTCTTGCAACGGTTTCAGGAAGTGACCAGAGCAAACCATTGGCCGGCAGAAGAAGCAGTCATCCACCTACGGCAAGCCTTGACAGGCAAGGCCGAACAGTGCGGTCGAGGTGAGACCACTGAGGAAGTAGCACGGACACTACGGGCGACCTTTGGCATGACTCGTTCGGAAGCCCAAGCAAAGTTGCTAAGCTACCGACGAAACCCCAGAGAAAGCCTCAGAGACCATGCCCTCACGGTCGAGCACCTCGTTACGGCAGCCCACAGCACCCTGCCGCGACAGAATAGGGATGAGTTGGTAATGCAGACGTTCCACAGCACTCTAGGGCACACGTACCTACAACGTCACTTGTTGGCAGTACGCCCTCAGAACCTGGAGGAAGCAATCTTGGCAGGAAATGAGTTCCTGCAGGTGCCTCACCAACCATTGGGAGGACCTCACATCAGGACAGTAGAGGCCGACCTCCTGGAAGAGGGGATGACCCCACAGAGAGAGACGGCTCGACACCAAGAGGTACAGGACCCCTTGGCACAGCTGCTTAAGACCGTAGAAGGGTTGAGCAAAGAGATTGCCAGCCTAAAGACGGAAAAGAAGCCTGAGCCACCCAAGAGATGTTGGGGGTGCCAACAGATAGGCCATACCCGGAGGGCATGTAGGACCGTCCCTTGGCCTAGCCGCCAGGGAAACGACTACCGCCCGCAGCAGTAGGGAGACCCGCTGGCTGCACACGGGCAACGACACCGCAGAAGGAAAGGGCACAGGCGCCCTCCAGTGGACCGGCAACAGTGCGTCGAGCAACTCCTCCCCTGGACCTCCTGACTAGTCCCCCTATCGCCCTACACAACCGTTTTGCCAGCCTGTCGGCACTCGACAGCTCGGTGGCGGAAGAAACGGACGGCGACGGGACTCCAGAGCAGCAGGAACCAAGGCCCAGGAGGAAGGACAGGCAGACCCAAACGCCCCCACTGAAGAAGGAAGAATTCATTCCAAAGCCTGTGACACTCCAGAGCAACCAGATCGAGCGACCATATCGCTCGAGTTACTACCTACCTGGAAGGGTAGAAGGAGAAGTGGTAACACACCTCATAGACACAGGCTGCAACACTAACCTGTTGTCCAAGCGAGTCTTTGATCGGTTAAGCCGTGGCTACACACACCTACGTTTTGTAGGTATGCGGTAAAAACGCGTTTTTTTTCTTTGCAAGCGACGTTTTTTATACAAAAAGACGCTCAATTTCGTAGACCAACATGTTGGTCTACGAAAACGTTTTTTGCCTGACGCTTCGGTGATTGGACAATTATTATTAAATAACTACTCTCGATTGGATAAAATATAGGGATGAAATTTGACGACTCCAGTGAACTTTTTTATCATTTAACCTTGACCTGGTCATTACTGATTGGCCAACAGTACTTTTATCAAAGAGGTTGCTGTTTATTTATAAACAAGTAATTATTATTTATAAACTTTAATTATTTATCACAGATAATAAATTATTTATCTAGTATTATAGAGAAATATCATAATTAGTTAATTATTATAATTTGCATTTATTATAGTTATTACATTGATTATTTTCAATAATTATGTCCTCTTTGCCTCACTGGACACTCCGTAGCGTTGCGGTGATCAATCATCTGTGTGTGTAGCCACCAGAGCGACGCTACGAAACGTTTTTTTCGTCATATTCCTACAAAACGTAGGTGTGTGTAGCCAAGGCTTTACCGAACCACGTACAGCGCAACCTGCAGCACTACGATTCCCATGGGATCATGGCCGACGGTACTAGACTTCCATTCTACGGCTTGCTCTCACTAAAGGGAAGGATACGGCACGTCAAGTTTGAAGAGACCTTTGTGGTCAGTCAAGTCAACGAAGACGTTATCCTAGGGATGCCCTTCCTGACAAGCCAAGGATGCCAGATGGGATTCGACCGTCCAGTGCTGGTGATACAAGGAAAGGAGCTGGCCTGTACCGACCGCCACGGGAGAAATCTCGTGTCCAAGGTACAGGTCCGACAGGACACCCAGCTTCCACCACAGACAGAAGTGACTATTCCATGTCACTTGAGCTCCAGGGATACGTTCCCTCAGGGAGTGATTGAAAGCATCCAGGGTGGGATACCTATCGCCACCAGCGTCAACAGGCCTGACGCTCAAGGACACGTGCTGGTTAGATGTCTGAACCCGACGCAGGACACCCTAAGGCTACCCGCAGGAGAGGTTATTGGTACCTTTACGGGAGTAGAAGAGGGTGGCGTCCAAGAGCTGACAAAACCAGACGGACAACAGAAGAGCAAGACGGGAGGAAGAGAGTTGCCCCCCCATCTGCACGACCTCTTCCAGCAAGCCAAGAGAGGGTGCCAGGACCCATGGCAGGAGCAGCAAGTAAGGGAGCTGCTGATCGAATACCAGACGGTATTTAGTAGCCACAGCGGGGACCTGGGCCGGACAACGCTGGCAGAACACTCGATCCCCACGGTAGAAGGGGCTCGGCCCATCCGGTGCCCACCACACCGCCTGGGACCAGAGAAGGAGGCAGAGGCGGAACGCCAGATCAAGGACCTTTTGGAAAAGGATCTGATCGAGCCGGCCGACGGAGCTTGGAGCTCCCCTGTAGTGCTAGTGAGGAAGAAGGACGACACGAGGAGGTTCTGTGTGGATTACCGGAGGCTGAATGACATAACTAAGCAGGACGCCTACCCCATCCCCAGAATCGACGAATCGCTGGACGCCCTGGCCGGTAGTAAGTACTTCACTACGTTGGACCTCACTAGTGGATACTGGCAGGTACCCCTGGACCAAGTCGCCAGTGACAAGTCGGCCTTCACCACAAGAAGCGGCCTGTGGAAATGGAAGGTGCTGCCCTTCGGGTTGACGTCGGCCCCCGCCACCTTTCAGAGGCTCATGGAAAAGGTCCTCAAGGGTCTTCACTGGAAGACACTGCTCTTGTACTTAGACGATGTGATTATCATCGCACCCGACTTCCAGACGCACTTACAGAGGCTTGGAGAAGTGCTAGGACGACTCCACCAGGCAAACCTGAAGGTAAAACCCTCCAAATGCGAACTGCTGCAAGAAGAGGTCAAATACCTCGGACACGTAGTGAGCGCAAAGGGAGTGGCTACCGACCCAGGAAAGGTGGAGGCCGTCAGGAGATGGGAAGCACCAACGGACGTAAAGGGGCTGCAGGCATTCTTAGGAACGGCCGGGTACTACCGCCAGTACCTCCCTGACTACGCCACTATTGCTAAACCTCTCACCGTGATGACGGGCAAGGAGACACCATGGAAGTGGGGACAGGTGGAGCAGACAGCCTTTGACCAGCTCAAAGCCAGACTCACCCAAGCCCCGGTACTCGGATACCCCGACCCCAACTTACCGTATATACTGGACACTGACGCCAGTGCGGTAGGAGTCGGTGCTGTGCTCTCCCAAGTACAAGAAGGCAAGGAACGCGTCATTGCATACTTCAGCAAGACGCTGGCACCAGCGGAGAGGAACTACTGCGTCACCCGGAAGGAGCTAGTTGCTGTCGTCAAGGCAGTGAAACATTTCCGCCCCTACCTCTATGGGCGGGAATTCAAACTCCGGACGGACCACGCATCCCTCCGCTGGCTGTGCAGACGGAAGGAACCATCGAACCAGATAGCTCGATGGCTGGAGATCCTGGCTGAGTTTCGCTATAAGCTCGAGCACAGAGCTGGAACTCACCATGGTAACGCTGATGGACTCAGCCGACAGGGACCCTGCGCGGACTGCAGGCAGTGCGGCTCCATCGAGCAAAGAGATGGGGGACCTTCCCATGTGGAACTGCAGCAAGAAGCTGGACAGAGACCTCAGATGGAGGTGAGAGACAACCTCAACACATCGAACCCGGTACATCCCCCCCAGAGTTCGACTCAGGAGCAGTCGAAGGGACGGGATGCGGTAGGCCGGACTTACGCCGAGCCGAGACGGCCGGGAGACATGTTGAAGAGGGAGTCTGCAGCAAGAGAAGAGAAAGAGGAGCGGGTTAACCTCACTGTGACAAACCCGGTACATTCCGCCCAAACCTTAGCACAAGAGCAAAGGGACGGGCAGGATGCGGTAGGCCGGATTTATGCCGAGCTGAGACGGCCGGGGAGCGTCACAGAGAGAGAGTTAGCTGAAGGGAGTGTCGAGCTGAGGACACTCTATGAACGGAGAGACGCAATGAAGATTCGTCCAGACGGGGTACTAACCATCACGCTCCACCATCCTTCCAGACCGAAGCACTGTGTAGTCTGCCCACCCAGCAGGAGGACGCAAGTCGTCTGGGAAACGCACAGGCTGATCCACGCTGGAGTACACCGAACCAGGCAGCGCATCCTACTCGATTGGTACTGGCCGGGCATTTCCCCCCTGGTCAGGAGACTGATAAAGGATTGCGAGGTGTGCCAGGTGGCCAAGAACGGAAGGAAAGCAGAAAACCCCCACAGGCAGCGGATGTATGCCGGTCGACCGTTCCAGAAACTGGCAGTCGACTTAGTCGGTCCTCTACCTCTGACCAAGAGAAAGAACCGCTGGGCACTGGTCCTCACCGACCACTTTACCCGCTGGCAGGACGCCATAGCGCTGCCCGATGCCACAGCCCCCACGGTCGCTGTAGCCTTGGATGAGCGAGTCTTCGCTTACTGGGGCCTACCCGAGCAACTACACTCTGACCGGGGGGCGCAGTTCGAGTCAGTGCTACTCGAAGAACTATGCAGTCTATGGGGAGTCAAGAAGACGCGGACCACCCCCTACCACCCGCAAGGGAACGGTATGGTGGAACGCCAGAACAGGACGTTAGGAGATGCACTCCGGACGCTGATATTGACGAAAGGCCAGGACGAGTGGGACGGTCTGCTGCCGCAAATCATGCGGGCCTGTCGCAGCACCCCCCACTCAGCAACCGGGGAAACGCCCAACATGTTAGTAATGGGACGGGAGGTACGCCTTCCTGACCAACTAACAGGTACGCCCCCCTCCCTGGACCCTCGCAACGTCTCGGAACACACAGCAGAAGTGCAAGAAAATCTCCAGAAGGCGCATGAGTATTTGAGACGTCAGCAGCAAGAGACTAGGAGTCAAGACGATGAGGAGCCCGCCGTGTTTCAGAAGGGGGAACTCGTCGTACTAGAAAATAAACGGAGAGTAAAAGGAAGCAATCCGAAGCTACAGCCACGCTTCGTCGGACCCTACCAGGTGCTGGAGGCCTTTCCGAATCATACTTATAAAGTGGAAAGAAATGGGCAGTGGTCCATTCAGAATGGGATGCGGCTGCGTCACTATAGGACGTGCCAAGAACCGGTCGGCCGAGCACCCCCTTGTCGAGAACCCGCCCTCCAACCAAATATGAAAGGGGCCAGAAGAGGAAGACCCCCCAAGGCACGCCCAGCACCCACCGAGAACGTGGAACTGTTGCCACTGCCGCTGCCGGTACCAGAACCATTGCCATTACCGTCACCCCCACCAGAAAGGCCACCGCTGGCCAGGGAGCTCCCTAGCCCACCGCATATCCAGGAACCTGGAAACCTTCCTCTGAGAGAGGGGACACCCCACACTCAGGAGTTGTCGCCCCCGCCTTCGCCTGCGGCCCGCCACAGTCCGACCAGAAGGCCTGAAGTGATAGGACGCAGTAGAGTCAAAGTAGAGGAAAAAGGAAGCTTAGAGAGAGATAACACACCCCCACCAGAGGTCATCCAAAGGGCACCCAGCCCTCAGAGGCCCCCCCCCCTCAACGAGGAGGACTGGCCAACTCTGAGTCAAAACCGGGCGCCCACATCACCACTGGATCGACCACAGAGAGAACGGCACAAACCAAAGAAGCTCGATGACTACCACTGCTACACCACAATAGGGGAGCAGCAGTCATCCGAAGAACCACCCACTAGGACAGGGGGAAGCCATAGGGCAAGTTCACCAACCCTAGCCCCCACACCATTAGACACACCAGAAGAAAACCCGGTCAAAATCGGCTGGACAATGGTGCAAAGAAAGAAGAAACGAAATCACTTACAGACGAAAGAGACGAATTATCATCAAGAAGAGAAAGTAATAAAAAGAGAGACGAATTATCATCAAGAGGGGCGAAAAGAAAACAGTAAACAAGAGAAGATAACTCCCCAACACAACGAATTCGCCGCGGAAGAAATAAATAGACAGGGAAACACAACTCCCCAGCATAGCGAACTGGCACCCGCCGGGAAATTCAGCAACGAAACCGCCATCCCACGTCATCAAAATAATACCAATTGGGAGGCGGTGCTAAGAGAGCACGTGGTGGCCCTCACCAATCAGAATAAAGAAAGAGGTAGGAGCCGCCAACGTTCAGTTGCCATCCAGCCAAGAACGAGTTCGCTACCCAATACAAGAAGAGTAGATCAACCGGACAACACAGCACCAACTATGGCCAGAACTTCCCAGCACCAAAAAGAAATTATCGACATCACGTCCACCACAGGTGAGCAGCTGCCGAACGTTACAATTCAGTCACTGACAAAGGCTTTGGACCAACAAATGCGGTTGGCAGTAACTGTCCCTCGCAAAGAGGACATGTTACGAAAAACCGACATGTCACCTGCCATCAACATCAGACGTGTTGCTATTGTAGAGGAAGGAGAAATAACATCACCGACGCCAAAAGCCAACAACTTACTCAGAGAAATATGGCTCAGCGGTGAGACGATGGCTACCATAAAAAGTATGGCTGTACAGATCGGAGACAGCGAGCAGTGGAGGTGCCAGCGCTGTGATTTCCAGCAAGTCAGGAAACGTGTCATTTACCACGTCAGGCAGCATCTAACTTTCTTTTTCTGCAAGTGCGGGAAAAAGAGTGCTTCAAGGGACGCCATCTTGAAGCACATTAGAATACAAGGAGGCACTGCGGAACATGGAGGAAAGTCGAAGCCACTTTATGAAGTCGACGCTGCCAGATATGACGAGTTTTGCAGAGCCATCGGTTGGGAGTCACCACCACCCTTCGGTACCCCGACCCCCAGTATAGAGAAGGAGAAGACAATCCCCGACAAGACATCAACAGAGAAACCGCCAGTACAGAAGCGGCTGGGGAAGCAGCTGGAGTCACCTCCCCCACCAAAGAAGAGGAGGATAACTCCCCCCGACATGCAGATTCACCTAGGAGAGAGTGCCCACAGCCAAACTCGTACAGTTGGAGGGCCGAACGGGAACGATCGGCAGAAGCTGAGAGAAGCCGACGCAGAAGAGAACACAGGCATCGTATGGAAGCCTTAGACCGAGAACTACATGCCATCACACACGAAGCCTGCCAGCTGCTGTTACGAGCTGAAGACATTAAAAAAGAGCTGAACCGACCCTATCGAGAGTAGCATGCACTTACCAATGCCGCCGCCACGTTTTGATTGGCCACCATCGCCAATGGAGGGGAGTGTGTGGAGGACCGGCGACATTAACCACTCTTACCGAACAGTATATGGTATACTATCACAAACACTTACTTCGTCTATGTCCTTGTTCTATGTTGTCTAGTTCTATGCATGCGATATTTCTATGTTGTCTAGTTCTATGCATACGATATTCCAGATTGTGTACATGTCGCAATTCTATGCCCGCGCTTTAGGGCAAGTAACTCTATGTATATTAATTATTATTTTCTATTTTACATGCAAACTTATATGTTACCCATGTGGATTCAGTCATGCAATCACTTTAGTACAACCTCTTATATTCTATTCGCACACGCTGGCCAATCATTTGTGCCAGGTGTGGCCTCTTTTGTCTAAACACTTGTCTATCACTTTGTTATGTAACAGTGTACATAAATATGGATGTTTTGGTATCAATAAATCAGAGTCAGCTTGCACACTCTCAGAAGTTTCTTTGTTCTAACAAATAACTTCACTGCGCACCATTACTCGAGTAGTAATATACAGGCAGATCAGTCTGGACCTCTGCTGGCCGAACTTAGCTTTGACTAACTTCGCCTTCAATGTTCGACCTCTGCACAGCACTGAAACAAGACAGCCGAACCTCTGTTGACCGAACCTAGTTTGACTAGTTCACCCAACAAAGTTCGAACTTGCCACATACACAGATAACAGCTAACGCAATCGGCAGCTCACTGGTAACTGACATGGTTAGCCACCATTCCTCAGCTTACTAAGTCGACCTGTGGAAGGATTGTATTGCTAGAGCATTAGATACAGTTGCCATTACAGTTCGGGAGGTTGTGCAGGTAGGCCAAGCTACCACCTCACACCCCCACAGTGAAATCCTGCACAATATTTTATAATTTATCTATATAAATAATTGTAATAATAATAATATTATTATTGTTGTTGTTTCTGATTTTTCCATTAATTAATAATAATAATAATTAATTCACAGGCCTACTGCAGAAAATTTGGTGGGCTTTGGGCCACTTTTTTTATGAAATTTATGTTGTTGTGTTTTAAATTTGTTGTGGGTATATTTCCTAAAAGTGGCCAAAAACCCACCAAATTTTCTGCTGTAGGCCTGTGAATGAATTATTATTATTATTAATGGAAAAATCAGAAACAACAACAGCAATACTACTTGGACTACATACATACATAATTAATAATACACTACTACTACATGATCGATCGATGTAGTACATCGATCATCATAATAATGATGATGATGATGATCATTCATTCACACATAAATTACTTAACATCATTACAACTTATTACAAGTCGCACAGCAAACTAAATTGTCGAAAAATATTGACAGGCAGTCCGATCTTCTCTTTTAACGTTTATGTACAATTAAATATAAATTTAACAGAAGAGTTACATGAGAAAAAAAACATGTGAAAACCTGTACATAAATTTTGTTTGTGAAAAGTAGCATGGTTTTTTGAGAAATAATTTGATAGCCCATAGAGGAATTCAGTTTCAACTGTTTATTCATTGACGTCAGAAAGACTCTTCGGTATTCGAAAATTCATTGCTAAAAGACTGTTTTTATCTCTATGCTAAAATGTGCGCAAACTTTTTATTGAAAGCCATTGTTAGTTGTCGGTTGTCAGTTGCTGGTTATTGTGAATCAGGAGGAGGTAACTCTCCAACAATACCATTTTGGTAGCCGCCAACCTTATTACATGCCTAAACCAAAGAAAATAGTTGGTTAGACTACGCTCTTTGGGCCAAACCATGGATGAAGTATAACCAAAGAGGGTATGGGAAGAGCATACACTGACGCATTTTCCTTGACAAAGGGAAATTGACTGCCCCTGTTTCTGGCCCATCTAATGCAAGCACCCCATATTACAGTGTATTGAATAACCCATGTTTCATGATAGATTAACCATAGGAAAATAAAATCTTGGGTCAAGAATTTCTACAGCTTTTGGCAATTTAACCCGTGTTACTTGCATTTATGTATTATGAGACATAGCCAACAAAAAACAAACATAATATAGAGAAACTGTTTTATGTAATTAGGATAAATATAATGGTCTAAAAACTTTTGAGACAATAAAACTAGTACACATTGATATGAGTGAAATGGTTGTTTATGTAGTTATGGATTTAGTGGTAGTTATATATGAATGGTATGTGAGTGTGTGTATGATTGATTGTGCAATGCAAATCAAGGTGAAAGTGGGGGTTTCTAGATGTTATTATATTTCATCAACAGAACAGATTTGACAGCAAATGCAACAACCAGTCAACTCAGACGAAGGCCAGACAGCAACCAGATGACAGGAGGAAAGCCGATGACCAACGGAGAATATATCTACAACAACAATTATATAACTATAACAGAAGGATAATTATCATTGTAATTAATAACACCAACTACTGTCTCATCATATCATTAGTTAAATTGCTTGGCATGCAAGAGAACAAGTTAGCCGTCGTAGTTACGTTGCTGCTAAAATAATTGTACACTGTATATTAATTAACAGAGGATAATAGTCTACCTAAGCAATTGCTATTGTTGTCAAGATACTAATTAGATGTATGTATTACTATTATTATTACATAATATTATTGTTATTATTATTTTACATATTAAACTACTACACATAATAATTATATTATTATCTACATTATTATTTAGTTACTAGGGATTACATAATGAGAAAGGGAAAGAAAAGAAATAATAAACACTAAACAAGTAAGCACCTTTTTAATAGAAAAGGAAAGCTTCAGTGCTCTCTCCTTCTCGGATGTAGGAATGATTATACACGTCTGTATGTCGCTCCTCAGGTAGATGGATAGATAGAGATTCTGGGCCTCTCTGGCAGGCCACAACCTACGTGGAGCACCTACTTCTGTGATGCAGGCAATATGTGTAGATGTTCACTCATCAGCGTCTGTAGCATAAAAAAGGAAGATCTTAAAACATGTGTTGTATATGTATGTACAACTTGCTAGAGCAGAATAATATTCATTGGGCAATAGCTAGCAATCCAGCAAGGCTACAATTCTATTGGCTATCAATCTCCAGCCATAGCAATGACAACTTAGTGCGCGCTTCTAACCATCACTACTACAGAAGAATAGAGTTAACTATAGAATAGCCTAAGCATGGAAACACTCAAGATGTTAGCATAATCGGGAGGACAACTCCAATGAAATAAATTGCAATGAGTAATTAGAAAGCATCAAAACCGGATATATCAATTCTCCCGTATTAAAAGAATTCACAGTCCTCTGTGATGAACTCAATAAGAGACGAGTGAAGAGTTATCCCTAAACAGTTAAGATGCATGAGCGCTGAGACATAATAAAAGTTAACCTACCGTGCAGTGGTAAAAATATTTATACCACCTATGTTGTATGTGAAACAGGAGAAAGGGAAAGATGGGTAGAAGTCTCCAATCTTCTTGTACTATAATATAACCTAACTAAACCTACTAAAAGAAAGAAAAACATAATGGATTAAACTGTACAATAACATTGCTAATGTATCAAATAGCATGAGATGGTTATAACGCCAATGCATTTCGGGTAAATAAGTGTATGCTAATGATTAGCTAGCTAGCAGGTCAGTGACAATTTAACATGATTGCCTAAACAAGTTTGGTTAACGATGTAGCATTAGGAAATTTAATGAGCGCGCGAGACGAAATTCTCAAGTGGCATGTGGTAATGTAATCAAGTAGCGGTAGGTAGTGAACTCGGCAAAAAAACAAAATTGCAATCAAGGATGTAGGAATAAATTTGATTGACCCCAGACAATGTCAAATCGAGTGACACTAGCCAATGTCAAACAGCATATAGATAGACATGCGGTTTGAGTATAGAAAAGCAATACGCATATACAAGGTGATACAGGCAGTAACAATAAATGGTTAACCTGCTGAGTAAATATGATAGCATAGGAGTAATCTAAAATCTAATTTTTGTTTGGTTTTATCTTTACAGTAAGGCTAGATGTATATGTATGTAGGCTAATGATGTAGGAAAGCATGAGAAAAAAAATTATAATGGTAATATGCTGTAAATTGTAGACATCTCCGAGACTTGAAATTGACTGTCCTCAGTCAATGGAAATAGAGGACAAACAACAACTCAAATGGAAACAGATGCTCAGGGAATAATGTACTAATTCAAACACAGACAGAAAGAAGCAGTAGACACAAAATGAAACTAATATGTACAACAGAAGGAACAAACTAACTAATACCTATTTACAAATGGAGGGGCATGCTTCTGCTTGCTAAGCAGAGCACACCTGTCATCTACTCGAGAGTAAGGGTTATTGCCACTGGTATTTGATCTATGGGAAGAACAATTTGGACGCGCTTTATTTCTACGAGCAGGATTAGATATGTGATAGCGGTCATGGAAATGGTGCTGGGAAGACAGCGTAGTTGTGGGGTACTGAGTCAAATGTGTAACAGTCGCTGCGTCAACATGTAGTTGTGAACCCATAGGAATGATCGACTTGTTAAATTTGAATGTACAGTCTTTGAAATTGTAAGTCACTTCACCTAACTTTGCCAGAAAATCTGTACCTAGTATGACTTCCTGTGACATGTCTGCTACGACAAATAGACGTTGAACATGACGTTCTTTACCAATTCGAATGCGAGCAGTAGTCTGTCCTATGATATTCAAGGAGTCTTTGGTGACAGTAGAGGCACGTAATCTACAGGAATCAAGCTCTAATCCCAACTCTTGAGCAATATCACTGCGAATAAGTGTTATAGAAGCACCTGCATCTGCTAGAGAGATACAGTTTCTTCCAGCCACATTCACAACGATATTTGCATCACAACTGGGTCTTTTAGCATTAACTCCATTAGCAATAGATGGTTTTATGACAGGTGATTGACAAGGATTGAGTTCTTTTACAAACTTTTTGTGGGAAGTAGTAGGAGCAGGACAATACTTTTTAGTACTAACAGAACTACACTTTTTATTGATGGGGACTGTACGATTGTGGTGTGTATTAACAGTGCCAACTAAGTTTACTGCACTATCACTGTCTGAAAAATCATCGGCAGGTTCACTAATCATTTCATATTGTTCAGGTTCAAATTCTTGTTCGACCATGTGAACTTTATTGGGACATCTATCAGCCCAGTGGTAAGGATCACCACATATGTAACATGAGCCTTTTCGTTTCTTACTAGGTGAACGGTTTGGGCTATGTGAGTAATAGTTTTGAACTGGGTAACTTGGTTTAGGAGACTGATAATGAGTAGAAGGGTGCATTTGATGATTTGAAGACGAATGGGGATACATGGAATTAGTCAAGGGAGGAGAATGATTGTTACTGGGTCCTCTATATCTATACTCGGTGGAATGAGGATGGACAAACTGTTGTGAAGCGTTAGCATGGTGGACTGTCTGACTCTCTACAAGTGCTCTCAAATCACTGATCTGCTGCCTGAGTGGCTCCAGCAGTAGTTCAACAGAGTCATTGGTGTTGACTTGAGCGACTCGAGGTACTTGATGAGTTTGCAGCTCACTGAATTCAAGTTTTTCTGCTTCAGTAACAGCTTCAGATAGAGTGAGTTTGCGTTTAGTGGCGAGGACTTTTCTAATCGGCTCTCTAAGACCTCGGATAAAAATATCGGCTAAGAAACAGTCACGATACTTCAATGGAATGTCTGCGTATGCAGCAGCGCCAAGATCAGAAATTTCAGTATAATACTCTCCAACCGACTTTTTTCCTTGGGTCAGAGTGTGTAGACCACGACCTTGAAGATTAGAATGGATAGTAAAGATCCTATTCAACTCGTAACGGAGTTGATCATAGTTCATCAAACAACTAGGATTTTCTCTGGAAAGGACGCGATACTTAGTAAATGCAGATCCTTTAAGCATTTTTGGTAATGTAAGGGCTAATTGTTCATTAGAGAACATGTAGGGACGCATGTCAATTTCCCATCGCTCTATAAAATTTTCCCAACTATCACCAGGGCGATTGTAAAATGATTCCATGCACGAAAAATCAGGTATAATGGTGGGTTTGGGAATGAAATGAGCTGGACTAAAACTTGGGAATTGAGGGGTAAATGGGTTTGGTGCCCCAGGAGAAATAAATTGGTTTCTATTCATGTCGTTACTATGGGAATTGACTGGTTTTAGCAAAGGATTCTCAGAGGGTCGAGGGACAGTAGCAGGGGTAAATCTGGGAGTCATTGATGAAAGGGTGGATACTGGAACAGTGGACGAGGCTGTAGACAAATGAGTGCCGGACGAGGTAGGAAGGAGATTAGTTGCCTTCTCGGCAGCTGTCATGTGACTAACTGGTGCCTGAGCAAAAGGATTGTTTGAAACACTTCGTGGGTGAAGTGGACGTTCAGTGTCCAGTACTGTCGCTTTCAAATTAGGTGGCAATGATTTCCAAAACCGTAGGATTTCTTTTTCATTTTTATACTGTTTTAGTAAAGCAGCTTCTGAGAAAGCATCTCTACTTTTACTAGACATGATAATAAAAATTGGGAAATTGATTAATAAAACATAGTAAGCATGGGCAAATTAGAACATCAGTGTCAAATGTCAAACAAATCAAATGAGTGGTCAAGATGTGGTAGAGAATGAAATTGCAGGCTGAGATATTAATGTATGAACATGGAAAGAGAAATATAACTGCTAGAATATTGCTTTTGTGAGGGTAGCACAGCTCACCAATGCAAAATGCTATAGAGAGGGTAACAAAGCTCTCAAAATCAGCTGGATTGTGGAGGATAACACAGCTCCACAAATGATAATTGAAAATTAATTCAGAAATAGTAATGGGGTAGGTAAGAGCTCCCCGAATAACAATAGTGAGTCCTCGAACGGTAAACACAGCACTAAGATTAGTGAATAATAAACAGCTTGATTGAAATAACCACTAGAGCATGCAAACAGATGAATACACGTCTAAGAATAAGCAAATCGAGTCACAAAATGTCAAAAATCACAAGGTGGCCAACCAGATAATTAAATGACAATGCAACACTAGCTAACAGGGAGGATTGAGTGAAAACTCACAACAACAAACAATCAGAATGAATGAAGGTGAAATAGTTGACAACTAATTAGAAGGTAGAAGGATGAGTAGTTGCGACCAGCGCAAGGAGTAAACACTTAAAATTCAAGTAGCAAGCAAGGAACTACAACAACCAACAGAAGTACCACTTTGAAGAACACGAGCGCCTCCACCAAAATGATATGAGTGAAATGGTTGTTTATGTAGTTATGGATTTAGTGGTAGTTATATATGAATGGTATGTGAGTGTGTGTATGATTGATTGTGCAATGCAAATCAAGGTGAAAGTGGGGGTTTCTAGATGTTATTATATTTCATCAACAGAACAGATTTGACAGCAAATGCAACAACCAGTCAACTCAGACGAAGGCCAGACAGCAACCAGATGACAGGAGGAAAGCCGATGACCAACGGAGAATATATCTACAACAACAATTATATAACTATAACAGAAGGATAATTATCATTGTAATTAATAACACCAACTACTGTCTCATCATATCATTAGTTAAATTGCTTGGCATGCAAGAGAACAAGTTAGCCGTCGTAGTTACGTTGCTGCTAAAATAATTGTACACTGTATATTAATTAACAGAGGATAATAGTCTACCTAAGCAATTGCTATTGTTGTCAAGATACTAATTAGATGTATGTATTACTATTATTATTACATAATATTATTGTTATTATTATTTTACATATTAAACTACTACACATAATAATTATATTATTATCTACATTATTATTTAGTTACTAGGGATTACATAATGAGAAAGGGAAAGAAAAGAAATAATAAACACTAAACAAGTAAGCACCTTTTTAATAGAAAAGGAAAGCTTCAGTGCTCTCTCCTTCTCGGATGTAGGAATGATTATACACGTCTGTATGTCGCTCCTCAGGTAGATGGATAGATAGAGATTCTGGGCCTCTCTGGCAGGCCACAACCTACGTGGAGCACCTACTTCTGTGATGCAGGCAATATGTGTAGATGTTCACTCATCAGCGTCTGTAGCATAAAAAAGGAAGATCTTAAAACATGTGTTGTATATGTATGTACAACTTGCTAGAGCAGAATAATATTCATTGGGCAATAGCTAGCAATCCAGCAAGGCTACAATTCTATTGGCTATCAATCTCCAGCCATAGCAATGACAACTTAGTGCGCGCTTCTAACCATCACTACTACAGAAGAATAGAGTTAACTATAGAATAGCCTAAGCATGGAAACACTCAAGATGTTAGCATAATCGGGAGGACAACTCCAATGAAATAAATTGCAATGAGTAATTAGAAAGCATCAAAACCGGATATATCAACATTAAAGTGTGCCTAACAATAAACTTTGTGGTCAATATCTAAGCACATGCATGCAACCAAAACAACATAAAAATCACCACAGATTTACAATAAGTGCAATGAATATTGCCAAAAAGTTCTGTGTAACAGTAAGCTAAGGTAGATCACATTACAACATATGCACACAATGAGGTGGTAAAATGATGTAATTCGTAGTGCTGACTTTTATCTCCACATTCAAGCACAGGGCTAATTATCTTGCTGCCTTCTTACTTGGACGTCATAAGTACTCCAGGCGACAATTATATATTAAACTTCAACTTGGCCTAGAAATAAAGAATAGGTATGTTGCGGGGCAGCAAACTACCGTGGTTCCACTTGTTTTGTGTTTTATTTTTTAAAACATATGAATGTTTTTGAAAGTGCTTTGTCAAGTGAATCATATAATTTAGAAATTTAAACTAATTTAAATATACATTCTTGGTCTGTTTACGAAGAGAAACATTATTTTACAAAGCGATGGTCAAAAAATTTTATCTGAAATAAATGATAATACAGTTTTTATTATTTTATCTCTTACTATTGCAATTAATCAATCAAACTCTTTAGATTCCTAAAAAGGTGGTTTTTGAGACTATATCCAACAATCATGTGTATGGTTAAATGGTTTCTTTCACAACTATTGATCATTCCGCCGATTGAGACATTTTACAGAGCCATAAAGAAAATGAGAAAGCTTGTTTTCAGTACAAAAAACCATGCTTTTTGTAAATTATTCAACAAGTTCAAAATAGTTTAGATACTTTAGAACGGCTCAGACTAATTTCAACTGGTTCATACGACTTGTGAGTAGCTCATACTATTTCCAAAACGTTTAAACAATCTTTTTTCTTCCTTTTTTGTCTGAATCATTGCAAAACCATTCAGATTATTTGCAAAACAATTATACAGTTTGTAAGTTTTTAAGGTTGTTTAACAGAAAATACAGTTTTATTGTATGTAATTTCCACAATTACCAAGGTTGATATATTTAATGCATTTTCACAATTATTTTTAATGTAGAAAAAAAGTCTTGCAAAGCGTATGGACTATGAGCATCATCTTTTGTTAATTATAACATTGCTATAATATTTTATATGGGGTGATAATAGAGTAGTTGGTGTGGTAGTTGCTAGCAGTAATCATAACGATGATAGTTACATAATTAAGGATACTATAGAGTCAGCAGTAGAAATGATAATAATAACAGTTACATTACATAATACTTATTACATTTAGGATGATGATAATAATTATTAAAAGAGTTTAATGTATCAATGATAGAGTAAGATAGCGTATTTTCCCACTAGACTGTACATGCCTATAGAGTTTACGTGAATACATGGGAACAAAATGCTTGTTAGAGTTAATTAAGTGATCTATTGATGTTAAAATTGATCTCTCCGGTGTTTTGAGGTCAAATTGTAGAAAATTTTGATCAGTGTTATTATGGGGAATATAAGTAGCCGCTTTTCGTCTGGTAAAACGCGCACTGTCAAAATTATGTTGGTAAAAGAGGTTTCATTCCTTCCACTAAAACAATCTTTTTGAAAACAGATATGACCATTTTCTCCTAGTCTCAAGGAACTCAACGAATAATAATGTGAGAGATTTGTATAAGTATTCACCCTGACAACCCCCACCCCCATACCCCCACCCCTTGTTGTCCACTGTCCCCCTAATTATATTCTATGAATCCTCCCCCTTCAGCCTAAACATGAATTATTCCCTTGAGAGTGGACCCCGAAGACCCAGACCCTGTATATAGACTATACCACACATAAAAGCTACCCCGGGTTACCCCGGGTCAGCTACCCCGGGCCTGGGTAAAAAGAAGATGGAAGAGGTAGCCTGAGACCTGAGGAACCTAATGCTCTAAACAGAAAGTCGATAGGAGAAATACGAAGACCAGGAGAGCAAGCCAAGTACCAGCATGTCCTAATAAGGACTGGAAGATTGCCAGCTAAAGAAAAGAGCGGCAAATAGTGCCCAGAGCAAATCACCATGTGCTCAAGACTTTAATTGGTCAACTTTGTAAATAACCTTGTATGCTATATTGTGATTTGATTACTTTTACTGTTATGTTGTATGGTTGGCTCACCCAAATAAGGGGGTGAGTTTTCCTCCATTTCTCCTATAAAAGGAGCCTTGTGGCATGATTTATGTCAGAAGTCTAGTGGAGTTGTTAGATACCATTATATCTTGCTAAATGGATTGTGCATAAATAAAGTATTGTTAATTAAACCTTTGTCACTCATTGTGTGTTTGGGTCTAGGACCCCGTCAGTTGGTAGCGTTGATTCGGAGTGATTCGGAAGTAATATCCAGAAGTTGTTGGAGTGACCCCGTTGTGTCTGGTAGCTAGTGTAAAAACTACTACAATAATAATACGTATCACTACTACTTACTTTCACTGCCATACCAACTACTATTCTCAGTAACAAATCAAATGTATATAATATATATAACAATCTATTATTGATGAAGTGAACAGATGTAATTATGGATAACAGTAAACATATTAGGAGGAATATAGATGCAAAAAAAATCACATCTTTATTCATACCTTTCTCATCAGAAACCTGAAGTCTTACGCATTCAACAGGATGCGCAGAAAAATCAAAGTTAATCTAAACATGACAGATTTGGCTGTGTATTGTAATTAGCAATCCTCCACCATAACAGTGACGATCGGTTTTGAAGATCTGTTTGCTTCTATCATCAAGTAATTGCGTACTAGTAATCGATGCATCTAGGTGGGTCTCAGTGATGTATGGTATGTCATATTGGCTAGATAATATTTGTAGTTCATTAATTTTTCCCTTGATTGAACGAGCATTTGCCAGGAGTATTTTTAGTAAAGTAAAGAACATTAACACAAATATTATTCAACAGTTTGGCAGCTCATTTTTGTCGTAGGAAGAGGGGGTTTGATGAGCAACAGCGTGAATTTCAGTAGATAATTCTAAAAATATTGCTAAGAAATGGAAATAATGTGGAGGATAATGACAGCAAGGGGCCGCAAGTCTGAATTTTTTGAAGTTGCGTCCCTTGGTTTTGGTTCACCATGTGAGAGTATAAGGTATATAGCGAGTGATCACTCTTCCCATACCCTCTTTGGTGTAACTTCATCCACGGGCTAAACCAACTTTGTAATAAATCTAATTAAAGGACCGTTACCTTTATTGCCTGCGCAAACGAACCCTTTTACACAGCTGCCTTGATATGTTCACCTGAATACACTGTGTAGCAAATTGGCATGCCTTGTGTTGCAGAAACATATTGCTCCATTAAACAGTTCCGTATGTTTTTATGAACGTTAAAGTGTCGATGCATCCTTTCTGGTTTCTGCCCTTTATTATTACTTTATTACTGTACAAATCACAAACATGAACCCCTCCTCAACCCCATACATCCCTCCTACACACCTCCCAGGAAACAAGTCTTTTTTTCTTTCTGCATCACTTCAACTTTTTGCTTTCATCCCAAACCCTGTGTAACAACAAAAACAAAATTTACTGGCTTCATGGAAGATGTCACTTTTTTTTCTTTGCTCTCTGTAAATGCTCCTGGCCCTTGATGAACCCCGATCTACTCAGTATAGCCCGATGTCCTAAGATTTTTTCGCCATCCCATAACTTGAGACTATTGCTACCCACCCTGATTACCAACCAAAACTGATGTCGATAACTTCAGTTTTTGTACATTTTGGAACAAAAACAAAAAATTAAACATATCCTTACTGACCTTGAAATTGTAATCCTGTCCAGCACAGGCTGCTCCTTATAAGCCACTTGCCAGAATGGTCGGAGATTGTTTGACTGCCAGTTAATTATTTTTCTGTATCCACCCCTTCTTCCTGAATGAAATTTCTAGGCACTCAACATACCCTATAAAGCACTCCTCTCCTCTCACCAAAACTCCCAGGCTTTGGTGACAGTTTGCAAGAAAAATCTCATTATGAATTACTTTACCTTTAGCCATATATGGAGTTGTCTTTTTTTTTTGAGAGACAACTCCGAAGTGCGTCCATGACTCCTTAGTCAACTAGGTACCATACATTATATCACTGCCCAATGTAATGTGGGACTATTGTATCATTAAACGTAATATGTGACATATACGTAGTACTGTAGGTGTGTGCTAACATGTACGTAGTAGTGTATGTGTATGGTAACATGTACGTAGGAGTGTGTGTGTGTGGTAAAACGTATGCAACACTGTAACACTGTATATGTATGTTGACATTTCACCAATCAGCAACCCACTGTATCAAATCCGATAGAGTACAAAAATAACAAACAAATAAATATCACTCAGTATTTATTAAAGGCATGTAACGTAGGCACGTAGTATAAAAGATATGTATAAATACTGTCAACAATGATAGAAAAGAAATGGACGGCAGAAAACTGAGCATAAATCTCAGGTGATAGAAGAAATAAATATTTCAGTGAATTAATAATATCGACAAAATACAGCAAGAGTTGATGACATCACATAACAAACCAATCCTTTAGCTCGGGTTCTATGTGAGACAATAAGAGTAGAGATTGTATGAAAGGATTTTGTAGGTATACAGCAAGAATAAACAAAAAGTTAAAAATGTCTGTAAGACACCAGTTGTGAACCTGAGAAAGCCTCAGAGTTTACTTAATGTCACAGAGTAAGGCAACTCCTCTCAGAGTCCAATGATCTGGGTTTTGTGTTGTCTTTAGATCCACCGGTGCAATGTAGGTCAGGTCAGTTCTTCGTGGTTTCTTGTATATCGGACATGAGTACATCTTGTCGTTGTGACCACCGGTTGAATTGATAGCGTAGATATGTATAACTGGCAACATCTCAAATAGTACCTACAGCAGCAAACGATTACAATTATACATCTACCGCAACGATTATCGAAAAACAAGTTTTTATCTCCAGACAAGACATGCTACCGACCTTAGGCTTGGGTTCTATGAGCTTAGCTCCTCTGCGGTCCCAACCGGCACCCTCTAGATACAGTCCATAGACATAGACACCTTCTGGTGGTGGTGTTGTTATGTCATCTTTCATAGACTTGGTTACATCATTGTGTAAGATAACAGTGTCCAGGGCCCAGCCTTTGTGTGCTCTTGTCACTTCCTGTCTCATAGCGGTTAGGAAACCTGCAACAAAACATTCAATGCTATCAAAAAACAGATGAATTGCTTCATTTAATTATTTTCTCTTTATTAGTTAGTATCTTGCCTCCCCCTACCGACTTTTAATTAGTTAGTATCTTGCCTCCCCCTACCGACTATACAAAACCTTCTAAACAAGATAAGCGGCAGAGAACAAACCTTGAGGGTTGAAGAATCCAGTCATCCAGAAACAAATGGGTCTACCATCAAAGCACCAACTGTTGAACTGTGTGTTTCTCTCGATGAGGTCTGTGAACCAGAAACCAAGAGTTGCTGACTCCCACGAGATCTGTAAGCAAAGAGAATACAATCAGTAGAGCCAAACATAACTTGTTGAGTCAATTATTTGACACTGGCGGTCGCATGGTCACTTAACAGGTGACACAGGCGGTCACATGATCACTTAACAGGTGACACAGGCGGTCACATGATCACTTAACAGGTGACACAGGCGGTCACATGATCACTTAACAGGCACTAATGGTTTACAGTCCACCACTGACAGTTTGGTAGAAAGTTTCAATTAGGGAGAAGTATTTTGGAAGCCTGCCAATAATACAAACTGACTACATGTAAGAGTGTAGTGTAACGACTAGCAACTTATTGTCAAAATAAAACATTTAGATTATAAAATATGAAACTGTCATAAACCTGCTGTTGTTGCACCACACAGCTATATCCTACCTTGCTCCAAGAACTGGGCACTTTGCCATCGTACATGCAGTCGAGAGCATCTCTAAGATTCTCTGACATGATGATGGTTCCGTCGATGGCGAGCTTCAAATCATTGAGTGTAATTCTGACTAGTGTTATAACCTTCTGCATTCTGTCCATCTCCTGCCTGAGGAAGATGTTCATTGGCTGCAAGTGTCCCATCTTCTGCAGCCTCGTCTTCACCTGGTAAATCATATACCACATGTCACACGAGATCTTGTATTACATAACACATTACATATTGTATTACTTGTCACATTACATAATGTGTTACATGTCACATCACATATTGTATTACATATCACACAACTTATGGTATTACATATCACACAACTTATGGTATTACATATCACACAACTTATGGTATTACATATCACATAGCTTAGGGTATTACATATCACACAACTTATGGTATTACATATCACACAACTTAGGGTATTACATATCACACAACTTATGGTATTACATATCACACAACTTATGGTATTACATATCACACCACTTATGGTATTACATATCACACCACTTATGGTATTACATATCACACAACTTATGGTATTACATATCACACCACTTATGGTATTACATATCACACAACTTATGGTATTACATATCACACCACTTATGGTATTACATATCACACAACTTATGGTATTACATATCACACCACTTATGGTATTATATATCACACAACTTAGGGTATTACATATCACACAACTTATGGTATTACATATCACATAACTTATGGTATTACATATCACACAACTTATGGTATTACATATCACATATCGTGTAATATTACCTCAAATGGGTCGTAGTCTGGAGGCAATTTATCGATCATGTCATCGGATAGACTGTAGACCACTGACTCTCTTGTCTCTCCAGAGCCACCGCTCGAATCTTTAGGCTGTATGCTTAGAATTGTGTCTAACACATCTCGTGCTGCCTTTGTCTGGTATCTGTAGCAGAAGATCAGCAAGAAAACCATGAACAACAGAGAACAAAGGTTAAAAGTACTAAAATGGGATCATTTACACAGTCAAAAAGCTATTAGGAGCGGATATCTCTTGTGAAAGTTATTTTGGCACATGATATTACTTTTACAACTGCTTGGGAGCACAACTCCTAGATCTAGAGCATGGTTTCATAATCTATATCTATCATGTCTTGTACACTCTCTTTGAGTAAATAGTTATCACAGCTCAGCAGACTATGAAATAGGAACTCACGTGATGTCAGCGTTAGGGTGAAGGCCAAAAGCCTGCGGAGTGTCTATCATCGGAAGGTTTGTTATTGCAGTGAAGTATTCATCCATCTTGTTACACTTGGGTATTGGGTATCCCTTGTAGAAGGCAAAGTTGCTCTGGAACATGTGTTCTCCAAACCAAACTCTGCAGAATGTGTTTAATAGTCTCTTGTCGTAGTCATCCGTCACCCGACCACCGTATTGGATCTCTCCGAACATGTAGCGAACAGTATTCCAGCTAACGCCCTGTGACAGATGGAGGCAGCATATGAATACACGTTCACTTGCTGCTAATACTGACTAAGCGGATGGAGATATTTTTGGTAATACATTTCAATGATAATAAATGATTAATCAAATATACATTAAACAAAAAATTATAAATAGTTGTATATTAAAATACAGATAACTAATTATATATTACCATAATGATATATTTAATTGAGAATACACCTAGTTAGTTATACACTAAATTAATGCTACATTTATCTAATTACTCATCAAATCAATTATAAATTTAGATAATTACAGAAGGACAATAAAATGGTCACCTTCTTGGGGTCCATGTCATCTAGATGGTTCTGTACAAACTGTACACTGGCATTGAAATCCGAGGCATTGAACTCGTAAGGAATATTCCATCCAAGAGGGCCAAACTTTCTTCTCTCCTACAAAATCAATTCTTCTTACTATAAGCAATCCTGGAATAAAGTTAAACTTCTAAAAAAGTTTAGTAGAAAACTTGTAATTCGAATCAAGAATAAGAGAGCTGCTGTATCCAAGCGCAGCACTTGCGTCTGCGAGTGCTGTTTTATTTCTAAAGAAAAGTGGGTTAAACCCAGAGAGGGAAAAAATGTTTCGTTGAAGGTACAAAAGTCAGTTTCCACAGCACCTTTTGTGCAAAGCTCTGTACGCCCCCATAAATGCGCCCACCCATATGAGATGGCAGACCACCGACTCTGCTGCAATGAATGGCTAACTAGCCAGTGCAACTACTAGTCAACAAGTGGCCAGCTAACCTGTACTGTGGTGTGAAGGAAGGAGACGGCATACAGCATGGGTTTCCACTGAAGCATTGTGTTGATATCCAGGTAGTCCTGGGACAGCCCGGCGTAAGTTCTCTTTAAGCCAGCCTTGATTCCCTCTGGAGGCTCGTTGGTGAACCTAATGGCCGACTGTAATAAAGGAGTCAGTTACAGCTCTCAACGCCCAAACGAAGGGAGCATAAAATCTATGCACACGGTGCCTGCCAGGGGAGACAATTACCTGAAGGAAGCTGATAGGAAACTTTTTGTGTACTTCAGTGGTGACCCAGAGCCTAAATTCATCATGCATTGTTTCAGTGAGCAGTATCTGGTCTAGTACCTCTACCACATAGTCCAAAGACAGATGGCAGTTCTGTAGCAGTAGCCAACCTCCATTGGCAAAACCCTGAAGATGAAAATAAGCAATGTAGTAGATGAGCTAAATCGTTGCACAAACTGTGTGCATAGAATGGATTGGCTGGCAGTAGTTCATCTAAATATGGTGTGTCTACTGTGGGTGATATCCACCTAACATAATATGCTGTGAAAATTGTACACCTTGTGTTGCAGCTAGCAGATAGGTTCCATTATAAACAAGGAAAGGGCAAGGAAAGTAGTTTATTTATGTTGATTATTTATTGCTGCGGCGTGTAATGGAATGTGCATCCAAAAAATCCCGATAGCAAGTCAATCATAACATAAGCCTAGATAAACAAATGACCCTTTTGCCTGCTCAGGAGTTGTCATGCCTTGAACTATCAAAAGCTGCTGGTCTATCAGAAGCCTATGCGAGACCAATCATGCGTGAAGCGTGATAATATATGATTCTAAGCGGAAAGCCTTCAGTTGTCAGGATGGCCGAGTGGTCTAAGGCGCCAGACTCAAGGTTAACCCTTGCACTGTATCAGTGTCCAAGTGTTCTGGTCCACGTATGTGGGCGTGGGTTCAAATCCCACTTCTGACAAATCTTTTTCATTTTCAAAACGTAGTAGTGACAGTCCTAAAACGCGGTTTATACCTCAGCGCAGTGATACATTGACACAATTTTATTTTTTCATCATTCACCATCTTTCTACAATTTTTATGAACAAACCGATTAAAAATTAATGCATACTAACCTGCTGTATCAGTCGCCTGGCATGTACTTCCTGTCCCTGGCCCATGGATATTGCTCGACACTCAATCTTGTGTTTCTTAGCTAGACCCTCAATGTTGTTGGTCGGATCAGAGCCCATAGACAGGAGACAGAGGATGGGGGTTCTGTTTATAGATTCTTCCCAAAGTCTTTCCAAATCCAAAATAAAGCCTGCAATATTTCATCATCACCACTGGACTCGATTACGAAAAAATAGACAAGCAAAATAAAGAAGGTAAGATAGCTGACCTTCGGCGTATTTGTCACCCAGGGTGTCTGCTACATATTTGGTGGCCTGGAACATAGTTCTATCGGGACACCATGACCTGACAAGTAAAAGTCTTCTGAACACATCCAATGAGTTGTTATATCCATCCGGAATTATCTCCTCCTCGGGAGCCTCTTTATCAAACCACTGTCTCCATTGCTTCTCATTGCGACTCACCTAAAGGAAGTTGCAAGAAATTTACCAGCTGGTCACACAATCCTTTCTTTTGCAACAGTAAGTAGTTTAGGTGGCTAGAACAATTTTTTTGTTGGCTGAACAAACTCGTCATGTATTGCAATCGGAGGTATCAGTAGCATACTAGTAGTATTCTAGTATTTCACTATGTTCGATTTCAGATGACTCAACATTAAATAATTTCTCTAGTTTTCACTCAAGTTTTGAACATTCAAACAAACAACTTGATTTGATGGTGTTTCTCTAACCTATACAAGAAGAGAAAACACATTCACAACGCACCACCTCACAGCTCAATCGCATCAACCTACTAGCAGCTACTAACCTGGTCTAGAATGCCAGAGAACTGATGCAGATTACTCAGCTCTACCAGGTTGAGCCAAGTTAGATCTAAGATCCACTTGTTGGGTTTGGGTTGGACCACATTGAGGTCAAGAGACGCCCCACCTTTGATGAATGTTAGGAACTCGTCGTGGCGCACTTTTCCGGTCTGAAAGAGAAGCTCAACTCTGTACAGTAGGCCAATAGGAAACCAGATTGCGAGGTATAAAAAAAATAATTGTGCTCACTACATAAGACATATCATAGTGCCTACCTGCTGGTCTATCTTCAAGGCCAACTGTAGAGTAAACATAAACTTGTGTTCTTCATAGAGACCTCTAACTGCATATCTCCACACATCAAAAGTCAGGTACTCTATGATGTTGGCTATACGCTTCTGTGGGATGGGAGACTTCTGGGACCTGCAATACAACGGATACGTATACAATACATACAATATACTAGTACACAATACATACAATATACTAGTACACAATACATACAATATACTAGTACATACAAGTATACAATATACTAGTACACAATACATACAATATACTAGTACACAATACATACAATATACTAGTACACAATACATACAATATACTAGTACACAACACATACAATATACTAGTACACAATACATACAAGATACTAGTACACAATACATACAATATACTAGTACACAATACATACAAGATACTAGTACACAATACATACAATATACCTAGTACACAATACATACAATGTACTAGTACACAATACATACAATGTACTAGTACACAATACATACAAGATACTAGTACACAATACATACAATGTACTAGTACACAATACATACAATGTACTAGTACACAATACATACAAGATACTAGTACACAATACATACAAGATACTAGTACACAATACATACAATATACTAGTACACAATACATACAATATACTAGTACACAATACATACAAGATACTAGTACACAATACATACAATATACTAGTACACAATACATACAAGATACTAGTACACAATACATACAATATACTAGTACACAATACATACAATATACTAGTACACAATACATACAATGTACTAGTACACAATACATACAATATACTAGTACACAATACATACAATATACTAGTACACAATACATACAAGATACTAGTACACAATACATACAATATACTAGTACACAATACATACAATGTACTAGTACACAGTACTACAATATACTAGTAAGTACTATGTGTACAGTGCACACAACTACTATGTCGACACTTACTTGGCCATGGAATGGTCGAAAAGCCCGAGGAACTGTTTGAGGGATGTCTGATACATGGTGCTCACCATAGCCATCTCAGATATAAGGAAATACAGAATACTTCCTCTTGTAGCCACAGGTCTAAACTCTTCTCTGGCCTCGTTGATCTTTATCTCAGTATCGGCAGCAATCTGTAGCTTCTGGCTGACGTCCAGTGCTGTTGCCTTGGTTACATGCAGCACATTGATCAAGTCTTCATCATCGACCAGTGAGCCCTGACAAGTATACAATACAGTTGAACAGCGCAGAGCACATCTATTTGACAAGCACTGCTTGCAACTGGAGAACTCACACACTTTCACTCAATAAATCCAACAACACAAAAACTGATTTCCATTCTCGTTTTGAGCCCTGATATAGTAACTTCAGAATAAACTTGTGTTATGAGACCTGCTAACCTGTGTGCTGGTGAGTCTAAACAGAAGGTTGTCCTCCAGCTCCTTTGTTTTTTTCTTGTTAGCTGTCACATCTTCTACCAACTTTGTTTTCTCTGACTCTAGCTCTGCCTTCTCTGTCAGTATCACACGACCCAGCAGCTGATCTTCTAGACCCTAAGGTTAGACATTATATCGACTTGCTTATACAAACAGGGGTTGTCTTCCTAGCTCACTATTACAACATTTGCAAGAATGAATGACACCAAGTTTCCAGGAGTGCCAATATATGTCACAGCCAGCAACTGAGATTTAAACCAAACCGTGTCAGTCCGCAGAGGTTTCATACTGGAACAATTGTACAAAGAGGAATCACTACAACAGAGAAGTCTTGCCAGGAGCTATATAGAGAGACTACCAACCTTCATGGTAACAGTAAAGTCAATGATGGCGGTGCGAGCAGAGATCTCTGGTGTGTATGATGGATTCGGTAGTTTTGTCGTGATGAGTAGTTTGAAGCCATTCATCACATCCACTTCCTTGTCTCCGACCTTTACCTTGTATGTCGATCCAGATTTGATGAAGTTTTTCTCAAGTACATTATCCAAAGCAGGGTCCAGTTCCTCACCTGCGTTAGTAGTACGCATTACAGGACTTACTAACTTGAGAGCTCATGCTATGGTATGCTTTCTAATGCTTAAAGCAAAAATTAAAAAGTTCAATGTAAAAACAAAATATAATAAAAACTAAGTAAAATATCAATTATTTTTATTAATAGAAGAATTTTCAATGTACCAATATCTTCCAGCATCAGCGGACGACCCAGTGATAGGGCATCTTCCAGGTGCTGACGGAAGTACTTGTGGTTGAGATTAGTCAGTTGTAGGTCATTTGTCCGCTCCCTGTTTTTTATCCACGCTTTACCTTGACCTTGTGGGTCTACCAGAAGTGGATATCGAGAAGCCTTGTTCACAATAATACCATTTTGTGTAGACAATTCATCATTGGGTAGACCTTCTAGGTTCCACTCAGTAATCTGTAAGTTAGAGAGAGTTAGTTAAACACTAGAAGCATGCAGTTTGTGTAAAAGATGGTGTAGATTGCACACAATCACTCACAGTGGTGGCTGGCACGAGCATTGATATGATGTTGAGATCAGCTGTAAATGGAATCTTTCGGCTCTTCAACTCCTTCTCCCAGTTTCTGTTCAACTGAAATCTGAAGTCTTGATTGAAAGGTCCAGAATAGGAAAGGAAGGCAGACGAAAGGAAAACATCACCGACTAGACGACCCAATTGAGCTCTAAATTCCTTACTCTGCTGCGTCCATCTAACAACCAAGAGAAGATTCATGGACGCATTCTATACCAGGTGGGGAGCTATCAGTGTTTACAAGGATAAGTAAATCATAATCTATAATCAATTTTTACCTAATTTTTTCATTTCCGAGGCCGTTGATGAGCTCAGATGCGGCAGCCATTTTGCGACGGCAGTTGTTAGCATCATCAATGAGAGCTTGTTTCTCCTTCATTGCCTTGTCATACATAGCTTGTACAGCGTCTAGCTCTTTCTGTTTGGCATCTAGCTGCGCCTGCGCTGTGCTCAGGTCTGCCATGGCAGCTTCCAGTCGAGCTTCTTGCACGGCCAAGTTAGCCTAAAAGAACATAAATACAGTTTACATTAAAAATAAAAAACATGACAAATCATCATGATCGGGGCATATTATAAAACATCAATCACAATGTGATAGGTTGCTGCTTGTACCTTGAGGGGCAGCACTTCCTTGTTGATGCCGAAGAATACAGACATGGCTCTTGTCCATGAGCAAAGACCAGCTACATTACCGCACACTTTCTTAGCAGTCTCCAGGGTGTAATCTTCTGCGTCAAAATATGCATCGAGAAGTTCAACTACTTCATCATTGATTGTGTCCTTGGGGAAGAGCATGAGGGAGTTTAGGAAACCTCCCTGAGACATGAGCTACAAAGTATATGATACCCAGTGTACTCGGATCAGTCGTAAATCCAGAAAAAATTTCAATTTCGGCCTAAAAGTTTTCTGTCACTTTGTATAATAATTTTCTCTCACTCAACAACAACAGGTAGAAAGCAAACTTCACGTACCTTCAACGACTCAGTCCATGATGGTTTAATGCTCTCCTTTTCTGGGTCTTTTTGCACTGGATCGAGCCTCTTCTGGAACAAGATGAGACAACTGTCCATGATTCTCATGATAAGATGTGGAGGCTTAGCCAACTTTCTTACAGTAGCAATGTCAGCGGGTTTGATTGTGTTCAATGCTGCCTCAGCTTCATCCAGGGCAGGCTTGGCAACAGCAAGTTTTCCCTCTGCCAGCTAAAACACATTCAAGTAAACATTGGATAGTGACATACTAGAAAAGCAAAACAATTTTTGGTTCGAAATCGAAAAACCAATACCTGTAATGTATAGCTCAATTTATTATTAAGCACAATACGCAAGATCAAACAAACCTTTTTCTCCTCATCTATCGTGTCCACAATACTTTGAGCTTTGTCCTTGACCTTCTGTACTTGATTCTTGACCTTCTCAGCAGCAGCGGCTGACTTGGTCACTTCCTTCAGTACCTCTTCAGCCTTGGCAGAAGCCACTGCCAAATCTTTTTCTTTGATGGCAAGTTCTTTAGATAGTTCAGTCACTTGCTCAGAGGCTTCTATCAGCTTATCCAGGCCTGAATATCACATCACTCATTACATCATTGATGGAAGGTGTAAGTACACACCACTCATTACATCATTGGTAGAAGGTGTAAGTACACACCACTCATTACATCATTGATAGAAGGTACACATGACTCATTACATCATTGATGAAAGGTGTAAGTACACGTTATATACATAGCCCTGTGAGACAGCAGTAGATATGATGGCACACTTGGATGACCTACCAGTGTTCATACGGTGTTCCAGCTCTGATATCTCCTTTCTCTTTTGGTCGTACACATCCTTATATCCAGAGAGGAAGGAGAGGTAGGACTTGGGAGTGACATGGGTCGACCTGTATGTCATATATATGTTTGTATAGCGTGTCACAATACTTGCTATTGTTCGTTGAAAGGCAATAACAATTTTTATTTTGCGCATTCTTTTTAAAATAATTTTCTAAAACATTTCCAAATAGCCAATAATTCTAGCACTACAACATCGGTCGCTTCTCAAAAGAACATATGATATATGGATTGACCAACCAACCTTCTGTATCTTTGGAAATAGTCTACGCAGCTTTCCGCCACCCCGTCGTGTGTGGTGCCCATCGTCTGTATCACCTGTTTCTTCACTTCCTCTGTGCAAACAATGTCAAACTTGCTCAAAAAATGATTGGCTACGGCAATCAGAGCATCCTTTGGCCATCTTTGGAACCAATCCATCGTACAGCCAGATATCAGCCCAGGGAACTTGAGGGCTCTGCTTCTGAACTTCTCACCAACCTACCAACAGCAAGCATAGAGTCCGAGCTAGCAATAGCTATATGACTACATAGCAAGCGTATTACTTGTGTAGAGGGGCCCACTTACAGGGGAGAAGCACAGACAAACGTGCAGGTTTTGTCTAGTTCTGGACAGAAAGTAGTCACTGAGGTTCTCAATCGAAGGAGGTCGTCGAGGGTACTCTTTCTTCATGACAGGAACGAGCTCATTCAAAATCTCGTCCATTTCATCTCGAGCAAAAAGATTGGAGACAACTCCAGATGAAAGTACGTTGTTGAGATACTCCAGAAATCCTTCCTGTAAACAAAAAGTGAGTACTAGGTACTAATGAGGTTGATATATCACAAAAATCAAAATCTCAAAGTGCTCTCACAAATTACATGGAACAGTAATACGAATACTGTATTCAGCAGAGATGAAAACATTTCACTTTCTTACAATCATGGGATGAGCCGGCCTTCCACAACAAAACATTCAAGATAGCACAAATTATATTGTTGTAGGCTGGTAAAACAGTCAACTACTAATGCATCCAAACCTCTTTGATCTCCTGGTCAGTGAATATGAATGTGATACCCTTGCCTTGCAGTCCAGCCGTTCTATACAAGAACTTGAGGTCTTCCATCAGGTTTGAGTTGTTGTATGATCTATAACATGAGCATTGTGATAAGTAGTAATATATGAGCAGATCTCCCTACCAAGTGTTTTTTTGTGGATTGGACCTTGGAGTTGAGACAATGGGTTACGGCGTTGGATGAATTCGCCGAGTTTATATTGTATTTTACTTGAGGGGTACTTGAGTGGCATTTGAATGGCATTTAAGTGGCATTTGAGTTTTGATTATTTTTTTACTTAATTTGAACTTTTAAATTTTGAATGTATGGCATTCAAGTTTTGATAATCTTGTACATAATTATATACATAACTTTAACTCATAGAGCATCTAGATTTTGAATGTATGGCATTTAAGTTTTGATATTTTTTTGTAATTCGACTCATTATATCTACATTGAATAAATACAGTAATTAAAAATGAAACAATATGTGAATATATACATTTATTGTGCAATAAGTAGGGAAAATTTCATATAATATAGCTAGAGTCAGTAAATATTAAATAATACCAAACACTACAACTTGTAATGACAATCAATGCATAAGCTTTTACTAAAAACTATCTTGAAAACCTTCAAAACATGATCCCAAATGGAAAAAAAATGGATAAAGTTAGATATTCATCTATTTGTTTACATCTACAAAAAAGAGGTATTTGGTGAAATATTTTTTCGATTTATTCAATTTTCATTAATTTTTTACAAAAACAAATCATCCTCTAAATGGTTAAATTTCATCTAATTGTACAAATTTACAAAAAAAACAGGGTATCTGGTAAAATATTCTTTCATTTCATTAAATGTTCATTATTTTTTTTGCAAAAAAGAAATCACCCTTTAAATGGTTAAATTTTATCTGTTTGTATATCTTTACAAAAAAACAGGGTATTTGGTAAAATATTTCCTTTACTCTATTCAATTTTCATTAATTTTTTCAATAATTGCTTAAATATACATTATTCACTATTTTCTTATTATAATTGTATAAATTTACAAAAAAACAAGGTATTTGGTAAAATATTCTTTCATTTCATTAAATCTTCATTATTTTTTTGCAAAAAAAGAAATCATCCTTTAAATGGTTAAATTTTATCTGTTTGTATATCTTTACAAAAAAACAGACTATTTGGTACAATATTTCCTTTATTCTATTCAATTTTCATTAATTCTTTCAATAATTGTTTAAATATAAATCATTCATTATTTTCTTATTATTAGGTGAGCAACCTATCATACAAAATTAGTTTCTTGAGTGAGGGTTTTATCCTGCATTTTCCTTTTGAATTTTTTTCAAAAATTTACCATTTTTTTCAAAAACAATCATTTATATATACAATTTCCATTATTTTTTAAACAGAACAATTCCTATCTCTGAGAGGTTGGAGATATTGGGGTAGAAAACTTAGACATGATGATGAGAAGGCTATGGATTTTCCCGTTTAAGAACAAACCATTTTCGATGGCAATTTCAATTCGGAAAATTAAAACAATGCAATTTGTTTTTCAAAATGCAATCATCAGAAAGCTTTTGTCATGATGAGGAGGAGGAGGCTATGGATTTACCCATTCAAGAACAAACCATTTTCGATGGCGACTTCAATTCTAAAAACGAATTAGAACTGAAGTATGTAGTATTATGTAATCATTTTTTTTTAAAGAAGAACAATCCATTTTTGATAGCAACTTTAATTCTAAAAACTAAATCAATGTAACTTTTTTATTCTTTGTCTCCCATGAAATTGTTCAAAACAAATTAGAACTGAAGTATGTGGTATTACATGATAATTTTTTTAAAAAAAAACACATCAAAATCGACAAATTACTCCTCTAGATAGTTCAAGTTTACAATATTTGAGAATTAATCACAATAGAAACATTAAGCCTACTTGATAAAAAAGAATTTGACTGTTAAATTTAACTAATTGATTCAATGTTATTATTTGGATCTTTTGAAAATAAACATTTCAATGAAAACATCATATTTAGTCTTTGACACACTTGAAACCATTTTCCAGTAAATTTTACCAACAATATTTCAGAAATTTTTACTAGATATTTACAACAAAAAAATGAGGTATTTTGGTAAAATATTCTTTTATTACATTCCTTTTTAATTTTTTATGTTTTAAAACAGGGTTTTATTACAAATTTTTTTGTTTTTTCAACTTTTTAAAAAAATAATCATTATAATATATAGTTTTCGATATTTTTTTAAAAAAATAAATATATATAGCGATTTTCACTTTATATTCTTTTATTCCATTCAATTTTCAATAATTTTTTGAGTGAGGATTTTATCCTACACCTTCCTTTTAAATTTTTTTATTTTTTTAAAAAATAATCATTGAAATATATAGTTTTCGATATTATTTTAAAAACAATGTATATATATATATATAGAGTTTTTCATGGTATTTGGGAAAATATTTTTTTATTTCATTCAATTTTCAATAATTTTTTGAGTGAGAATTTTATCCTACACAATCCTTTTAAATTTTTTATGTTTCAAAACAGAGCTTTATTACATTTTTTTGAACTTTTTAAAAAATAATCATTGAAATATATAGTTTTCGATATTTTTTGATTTTTTTGTACTTTTTAACTTTTTTAAAAACTGTCAAAAAATCACCAAATTACCTCTCTAGATGAATAAAATTTACTTTTTAAAAAATAATCATTGAAATATACAGTTTTCGATATTTTTTGATTTTTTTGTACTTTTTAACTTTTTTAAAAACTGTCAAAAAATCACCAAATTACCTCTCTAGATGAATAAAATTTACAAGTAAATAATTGTAATAGAAAATACCATATCTAGTTTTTACATTCATAAAACTGTTTTATAGTAAATTTTCTGTAATACAAACTACTATAGCTTACGATATCAATGGTTACAAAGCGCTTTTCTTGAACAATATCTTTCTCGATATTCTTCTGGTATATTATTAGACCCAGGGAGGAACTCTTGTATTCCGTATTCTCTGTGATCCAATAATTGACTAAAATACAAAAGTTATTCATTATATAAATAAATTTTACCGAATTTAAATTTTACTCTTAGCTACATTAGATAGTTTACATTTTATATATAACAGGAAAATAACTCACTGAGTTACATCATTCAGCTCAATATTTCTTAGGGAAAGTTCTTTACTCTGTTTTCTTTTTACGATAAAATGGACTAAAATAAAAAATGATGTATTAGTATAGTATGATTAAAATTAATGTAAAATAAATATAAACTTTCGTTATTTTTTCAACTTCTATGTAAAAGAAATACACTGATTACACACGAAAAAGTCCTTTTTTTTCATTTGGTGTGATTTTTTTTCAACTTCTAGCTAAAAAAAATACACTGATTACACAAAAAACCCTTTTTTTTAATCCAAAATATATATAATTTAAAAATGTTTTACAAAAAAATGTATATGAATTGATCATTTATGTGAAAAACTAAACATTTTTGTAAAATAATTATAACCTTTTTGTTATTTTTTAAACTTTTATGTAAAAAAATACACTGATTGCACAAAAAAGTCCTTTTTTCAATCCGAAATAGATATAATTTAAACATGTTTTACAAAAAATGTTTATGAATTGATAATTTATGTGAAAAACTAAACATTTTTGTAAAATAATTATAACCTTTTGTTATTTTTTAAACTTTTATGTAAAAAAAATACACTGATTGCACAAAAAAATCCTTTTTTAATCCGAAATAGTTATAATTTAAAAATGTTTTACAAAAAATGTTTATGAATTGATCATTTATGTGAAAAACTAAACATTTTTGCAAAATAATTATAACCTTTTGTTATTTTTTAAACTTTTATGTAAAAAAAATACACTGATTACACAAAAAAGTCCTTTTTTTAATCCGAAATATATATAATTTAAAAATGTTTTACAAAAAAAGGTTATGAGTTGATCATTTATGTGAAAAATTGAACATTTTTGTAAAATAATTATCACCTTTTGTTATTTTTCCAACTTTTATGTAAAAAAAACACTGATGACACAACAAAATCCTTTTTTAATTCGAAATATATATATAACTTGAAAATTTTTTACAAAAATGTTCACAAATTTATCATTTTAAGGGGTTTTTCATTGTAAGAATACACAAAATTTTCACAAATCAACTTTTTAAAATTATGGTAAAAATTAATAAAACTTACCTATAGTGATATGAATCCCTTGAGTTATAGATTAGCTTCTCGAGAGTTTGTTCTCCACAGCCTTCTTTTTCAGCATCATCGAAGTGGTTGAGAAAATCCTCAGATTTTGGATTATCAGCCAGTTCCGAGGCTTGGACGAAGGCTTGATGAGCTGCGAGTACACTGACGTTGTAGAAAATTGAATTGTCTGCGTTTCGACTCAGACCCTTGAACAAAATCACTCCAAATCTCTCCGATGTCACATCAGAAGCTATTTGATGAGGAATGCGCATATCTCCGATCAGTAATTCTTCATCTACAACACTTCTGTATTGAACTAGAAGAGTCTCTTCATTTCCATTCCATCGCCTGTCAGACTTTGTTATAACTTCAGGGTTTTGGAAACATATGACACTATCTGTTGGGAAATCCTGAAGATTAGCTACCTCGAAATAAGCATTGATTTGTCGCATACTTTTTTCTGGTAATACATCAAACACATTCTTACACCTCAAAGTAGTTCCTGTTTCTGTAGCAGCACGAAAAATTGCTTTTCCAGTCTTTTCAACACCCATGTAGATCAAAACCAGTGGTCTTATTTGCGAAGCTTCATTGACAAGTAATCCCGCCGCTAATGGAATAGTGCTCTTCACTCTAACTACCTTTCCATCCTTTTTATAGTTGTATATGATGGTGCAGTTCGTTTCATCATGGAGCTCAACGGTTAACACCTGCATAACTGTAGGTATTGGTAAATCTTCAACTTTGACTATGTTTTCAATGTTTCTTCTGGAAGCTGGAGGTAGAGTACTTAACAGAGAGGCGCTTTTGATGATGAGAGTTGCCAGAGTATTCAGACTGGCGCTTTGAAAGGGGATCATAGTGCGTTGAAGAAGTACATTGTCATCAATCACCTTATCTTGTGAAGGTTTTGGTTCTTTATTCTTCAGTTGTTTTGATATGACTTGTGTCGACATTCTAAAAGATAAAGTAAAAATCCATGTTATGATTTCTTTTTCAAACCAATTTGAAGATATATATACATATATATATATTTACTCAATATCATACCACTGTTAGTATCTAAATCGATAAAAATTAAATTTATACTCAATCAAGTTGACTTACCTCCAAACAGAAAAGTCCTTCTAGCAGTTGTAGTAGATGATGTTGTAGTAGATCTTGCTCCTTCAGTTGCTAATGTCGAAGTGACTGCTTTCTGTGTAAAAACAGTGCTTCTTATATAGCTGAAATCATGCCATTTATCATAAGGTTAAATGATTGAAACATTGTTTCTACGGAAGAACACCAATGCTTTCGCGGGAATAAATAATTTATTTTCACGCGAATACAAACCAATGCTTTCGCGGGAATAAACATTTTATTTTCACGCAAATGGAAACTGTTGCTTTCGCGGGAATGAATACTTTATTTTCACGCGAATACAAACCAATGCTTTCGCGGGAATAAACATTTAATTTTCACGCGAATGGAAACTGTTGCTTTCGCGGGAATGAATACTTTATTTTCACGCGAATACAAACCAATGCTTTCGCGGGAATAAACATTTAATTTTCACGCGAATGGAAACTGTTGCTTTCGCGGGAATGAATACTTTATTTTCACGCGAATACAAACCAATGCTTTCGCGGGAATAAACATTTTATTTTCACGCGAATGGAAACTGTTGCTTTCGCAGGAATGAATACTTTATTTTCACGCGGATACAAACCAATGCTTTCGCGGGAATAAACATTTAATTTTCACACGAATGGAAACTGTTGCTTTCGCGGGAATGAATACTTTATTTTCACGCGAATACAAACCAATGTTTTCGCGGGAATAAACATTTTATTTTCACGCGAATGGAAACTGTTGCTTTCGCGGGAATGAATACTTTATTTTCACGCGAATACAAACCAATGCTTTCGCGGGAATAAACATTTAATTTTCACGCGAATGGAAACTGTTTCTTTCGCGGGAATGAATACTTTATTTTCACGCGAATACAAACCAATGCTTTCGCGGGAATAAACATTTTATTTTCACGCGAATGGAAACTGTTGCTTTCGCGGGAATGAATACTTTATTTTCACGCGAATACAAACCAATGCTTTCGCGGGAATAAACATTTTATTTTCACGCGAATGGAAACTGTTGTTTTCGCGGGAATGAATACTTTATTTTCACGCGAATACAAACCAATGCTTTCGCGGGAATAAACATTTAATTTTCACGCGAATGGAAACTGTTGCTTTCGCGGGAATGAATACTTTATTTTCACGCGAATACAAACCAATGCTTTCGCGGGAATAAACATTTAATTTTCACGCGAATGGAAACTGTTGCTTTCGCGGGAATGAATACTTTATTTTCACGCGAATACAAACCAATGCTTTCGCGGGAATAAACATTTAATTTTCACGCGAATGGAAACTGTTGCTTTCGCGGGAATGAATACTTCATTTTCACGCGAATACAAACCAATGCTTTCGCGGGAATAAACATTTTATTTTCACGCGAATGGAAACTGTTGCTTTCGCGGGAATGAATACTTTATTTTCACGCGAATACAAACCAATGCTTTCGCGGGAATAAACATTTAATTTTCACGCGAATGGAAACTGTTGCTTTCGCGGGAATGAATACTTTATTTTCACGCGAATACAAACCAATGCTTTCGCGGGAATAAACATTTTATTTTCACGCGAATGGAAACTGTTGCTTTCGCGGGAATAAACATTTTTTTTCAGGCAAATAAAAACCAATGCTTTCACGGGAATAAATAATTTATTTCCACGCGAATGGAACCCATTGCTTTCGCGGGAATAAACAATTTATTTTCACGCGAATACAAACCAATGCTTTCGCGGGAATGAAAGATTTATTTTCACACATTCACCTATATAAGAGACAACGGTTTCAGACAGAAAGCATCCAGTTCAACAACAGTGAGCAAAGGAGCAACATCTATCTACTACATCTTCCATTGCAACTACTAAGAGTTCTCTCTTCATAAAGGTAAAACTTAAACTCAAATATTTCCGCTAGCTAACACAACTATCTGAAGGCTTTATGACATATCTATCTTTAAATTGGTTATAAAGAATTGAACCAATTTTTTCTGTTTTTTTCAGAATGAATACTCAAGTCGTAGAAAGTCAACCATTGTATCTAAAGTCAGAATCTCAGCCTGATGAAAAGGTAAGAATTAATAAAAAATACTATTTAACACCTGTTGAACACCTTTAATTATTTTAGTTATCTAATTATCGCTTGTATTTTAGAACAACGCAACAACAAATCCAATCTACTTAAAGGACTTCCTTCCAGAAATGTATCATAACTATGTGATAAATAATGATGTTGTTGAAAAAAAAGCTGTAGAACGTTTGACATTTCAAGTTATAATATTCTGTATAACTCAACACATGATGAGTATGGGGATGTGTTGTAAGAAACGTGATATATCTACAGAACGTTTTGATGACATTATAAAAAACGGTTTCGAAATCGTTTTGTCAATGGTGGAAGTCGTTAATATTAATGATTTTTTAAAAAAAATTGAAAGAAGTGCTTGGAATCAAATAGTTTTCAAAAAATTATACAACATGACATGGAACAAAAAAACTTTTTATAAATTCAGAAAGCATATTTATAATTATGTCCAAATAGATAAAGCTCTATCCTCTTCTGTAGGTATTTTAGAATTAATGTTGGAAGCGTTTCATACATATTTATGAAAAATTTTTAGTTGTTTTTTATTATTTTACAATATTTTGTTCAAACTATTATATTTTATTTCTTACCAATTTAGATGTTATGTTCAAACTATTATATTTTATTTCTTACCAATTTAGATGTTAAAAGCGGTATGATATTAAGTAAATACATATATATATATATATTTGAATGCATCCTTTGTTGTCTGTCTCCACATCCCGATAGTTTATTAAGCACATTCTCAATCTACCATAACTCTATGATCTTAACCGCTTTTGGCATAAATACATATATATATATATATAAGACACTCTAAGTAATAAATACACTCTTAGCCACTCATGCAAATATTACCCTTTTATTTTTAGAATGTTATGGATGCTCTTTCTGAAGAGCTCCTTAGCACAGATCCATATCCAACAGAAAATAAAATGAAAAACGGCAAAACAACTCCTAAGAGAAGGAAAACTGCTCCAAAAAAGCGAATAGTAAGGAAACGAAAACAAACAGTGAGAAAACAAACTACTTCCGTTGATAAGCAAACAATGGAGAGCGCAGCTATAACTCATTTAACAGTTGAATGTCTCAACGAAAGGAGAGCTAGGGAATTAGAAAAGTCTAAAGGTTCTCAAGTGATTGACTCACCAAAAGTTCCGATTTGCAAAACATTTGAAGATCTTCCTATCCCAAGCATTATGCGAGTGACTGGTGTGATACATCCATCAAGTAAGGAGAAGTGTAGATATTCTCAAGTACACCACCATGATCCTTCAGATATAAATGAACTCGAACCCAAAATACTCCTCTGTCCAGTTGAAATAGCTAAAAACTTCAACTGTGATAATTACCCCCCTCCGTTTAACGTTGTATATTTGGGTAGAAAGGGAAAACCAAAAAATAAAAACGTTCTTTGGTATGATGTCAGTCGTGTTAGCAGACATCCTCTAAGCAAAAAGAAAGCTGAAGAGGAATCACTATATTTTAGTACATTGACTAAATGTCAGCTCAAACGCTTCTTGAACATCAACACCCTCAATAGTTTTCAACCCGGCGCTATTTTTCCTTACCAAGATGTTGTTGATAGATTCGTTCCTCATCGATTTAAAGGAGGTCAGTCGAATGTAATTTGTATCCGTTATAGCATTGAACAATGTGGAGAAACGCTGTTGAAGACGCTCGCCATACCAGACAAATATGCTTCAGAAGCTAACAAATATACTCCAGGTGTGATGATCTACAGAGGAAAAACAACCCACGGAAAATTTAAGACAGAATACGATCTTTCATTTTGCTCTCCATACTGTCTCGGTCGAATGTATTGGAAACAATATTGTGATCAAGCAAAGTACAACAAAACAATATTAGAAATTGATGATGATGATGAACTTGAAGATTTTCTATGTGGAGACTTTGATGATTTTGAGACAGGATATGTTGCTGAAAAAAAATGATGAGTGTTTTAGCGATGGATAGTCTCTAATTCAAAAAACAAGTTGGACAATGTGACTTGGTGAGCTATTTCCCTTTTCTATATAATGTAAACTATCCAATGTAACTAAAGCTATAATTCAATTTCATGTAATTATTTTAAATTTTTTCCCTACTTATTACACAATAAATGTATATATTCACATATTGTTTCATTTTTAATCACTGTATTTATTCAATGTAGATATATCTCCTCTCTCCTCTCTCCTCTTTTTATCTCTCCTCTCTCTCAACATACTCTCTCCTCTACCAAATACTCCTCTCTCCTCTCTTGCAGTTATTTCCCAAATACTGTAGATTTTAACCATCTAGAGGTCTAATTTGGTAATTTTCCAACATATTTTATAGCATTTAATATACTTATTATGTAATAAATGTATATTATTCAATGTAAATGTAAATATATCCATAAATATGTACATAATTATCCATATATACATAAATGTATAAAAAACTAAAAAAAATCTCTCCTCTCTCTCCTCTCTCTTCTCTCCTCTCTCATCTCTCCTCTCCCCTCTCTCCAGAAGATTTTCCCTACTTATTATGTAATCAGGTATATAATCATATAATTTTCATTTTTGATCAATATATTTGTTCAATGTAGATATATCTCCTCTCTCTATGTAGATATAAATATAGCCATAAATATGTACATAACTAACCATATATACATGAATGTATAGAAAACTAAAAAATCTCTCTCCTCTCTCTCCTCTCTCATCTCCCATCTCTCCTCTCTCCTCTCCCCTCTCTCTCAAGATACCATATGAGTTCGAGTTATGTAAAAAAGTTATCAAAACTTGAATGCCATACATTCAAAATCTATATGCCATATAAGTTCAAATTAAGTAAAAAACTAATCAAAACTCAAATGCCACTCAAATGCCACTCAAGTACCCCTCAAGTAAAATACAATATAAACTCGGCGAATTCATCCAACGTCGTAACCCATTGCCTCAACCCCAAGGCCAGAACCACAAAAAAACACTTGGTAGGGAGATCTGCTCATATATTACTACTGTGATATCAATGGCATATTAGTCACGTGTGATACCAATGGCATATTAGTCACATGTCATATCAATGGCATATTACTCACATGTGATACCAATGATATATTTGTCACATTTTATTTCAATGGCATACTAGCCATATGAACAGCATATTAATCACAAGTCATATCAATGGCATATCATTTACAACTGTTATCAGTGGCATATTAGTCACTTGTGATAGCAATGGTGTATTAGACACATGTTATACCAATGCCATATTAGTTCTATATCGTATCAATGGCATATTAGTCATGAGTCATATCAATGGCATTTTAGTCACATGTCGCATCTATGGCATACTAGTCACATGTCCTACTAATTGCGTTCCAGTCATATGCCGTATCAATGACATATAGTGGCCTGTCACATCAATGGTATAATACTTATATCTCATGAAATGGCACATTATTCGTATGCCATATATTAATGGAATGGTAGTCACAAGCTTTAGCAGTGGTAAATTATGCATAGTAACCAAACACGACTGTTGACTTTCCAAGATAAGAAAAGACAACTCCAATTAGTCAAACCCTGTCTAAGAAGCAGGCATACCTGGTCAGAGTTATCTGGAATGTTTTGTATCCAGCTATGAAGGAGGCAAGTTTGGTCAGCGATTGTTTACCGCTGCCTCCAACGCCCACAAGCAGAGCGTTACCTCGTGGTGTTCGAATAATACGAGAAATCTTTACAAGATGCACCATAGCGTCTTGGAAGAACACAAGGTCCATGTGTCCTCCTCTGATAGCCTCATTGTACTGTCCCATGAACATATGTAGCCTTTCCTCCAACTGTTGGAATGAGCTTATCTGAAAAAAAGCAAATCCACTCATGAAATTTTAAAAAAAATTAGAAATTTTAATTATTTGATTAAAGCTAGATAATAAATAATTAATTAAAATCAATTAATTAAAAAAATTAAATATATTATAATCAGTTGAAACTGAGTGATTAATTAAGATGCATCAATTAATGAAAACCAATTTATTAGTTAATGGAATTGAATAAAATCAATGTTTTGAAAACACAGTTGTACATAGTTGTAAAAAAACTACACTATTTCTATGATAAAGTTAACAAAGTCAAACTAACTGGTTCATAAATCTTTGGCATGTCAAAGTCAGCATCATCAGGTTCATCTCCAGTAGCCTCTGGTGCATCTCTATAAAACATAAACTCTACAATAAACATCTGTTTGATGGTAAATGGAACAGTGAACCCATTTATTGCTGTTTAAAGAATGTGTTAACCAGATAAACAATATCGATGCAGGCACACTGCTAAACCATTGAAATGAAATGAAGCTTTTACTTGCTGAGAAACCAATGAAAGATACTTGTGATTGACTCAATGAAAGAAACTGAAAAGATTTAACTAAAAGCGTACAGCTCTCAACGAGCACACAAGCAAATGGAAGATACTTAATTCATCATGGCTGCCTCCGCATCGAAATCCCTAAAGTGAACAATGCACATCTCGTATTGAAAATATATTCCTAAAAGCTTCTAACAATATGTATTAGTGCTGCCTTGAATTTTTACAATGAAATTTGTTGAACGTTTTTAAATTGATAAAACTTGAAACATTGCATGAGATCTGGAGACAAATTTGATGATAGAACCCAAAGAGTACAATGCCAGTAGCGCATTGACATCTGAGATTGTCTATCTTTTGGACAGCATCAATAAACCAATTGGGGAGGAAATTATCAGCAATAGCAGGAGCAGACAAATCATACAACAGACAGTAAGACATGCATACATACAACAATTGTGCAAATGTGGGAATTACAATGAACAACACATCATAATGGTTAAAATAATACGACAGCAAATCATATACTCAGCAGTGCAATTAAATGAGTGATTGTGTGAATTAAGCAAAATTTGAGTTAAACAGAAAGGTGAAAGTCATGCATCAAAGTGACTTGGATGCATGATTTCAAAATGAGGTTCAAGTTAGTCTTTTAACTGACAAAAATTAGTTTGAATTTTCGTCTCATTAAAAAATAATATTCATTTATTAATTGTTAAAAATACTCAGTGATCATTATTATTTATTAAATGATGCGTTTCACTTTTTACAATTAAACACGTCACTCATTGCAGCATTTATTAGTTTTAAAAAATTGAAAATGCTAAAAAATAGTTTTTATTAATAAATTAGTAAAACAATTGTACTTTTTACATAAAAATTTTAAATGAAGAAAAAGTAGATTTGGGCTACCTGAGGAAGTCACAGAACCAGAGGTTTTTGGAGAGACCTGGTACAAACTCCTCATTGACACTCTCTGATACAACACGCTCTATTGTTTTGTCCATCCAGCGGATGTCATCAAAACCAGTAAACCTGGTGGTTATTGAACACAAGAGATAGATAAGAGTGCACAACACCACACATTCACCTGCTGCTGGTGTCAGTGTGTCAAGCATACACACACAGCAATCTGTTACATAGTGACATGCCACTTGCCAACATGTGACCTGTCAATTCTACTAGTCCTTGTCAGTTTGCCGAAAGGCTTCTAAAGAATACTTATCAATATGCAGGTAAGTCGCTGACAGGACAAGACAATAAATCATGACAGGTCACTGGTTGAGAAATGGCAGTAACATAGGAGCGAGTGTGAGAACACAATGGCGTGTGTGGGTGAGGGGCGTGGTTACAGTCAGCAGCAGAGCTGATGTCACAGCCATTACCTCAAGAAATCTACATAATATTCAGTGTTCTCGGCGAGGGAGCCAAGCTCCTCACCAAATTCCTCTAGAGCAACCCTACTGAGGGTTTTGGTAAACCAGGAATAATCATCTAAGTGTGTAAACCTGTAAATGCCTCAGCAGTTGGAGTATATGACAGCTATATTAAGTGTATAACAGCTGCATGTAGTATATGACAGCTATATGTAATATATTACAGTTATACGTAGTATATGACAGCTGTATGTAGTATATGACAGCTATATATAATATATGGCAGCTATATGTAATATATGACAGCTATATGTAACATGTGACAGCTATATGTAGTATATGACAGCTATATGTACTGTATGACAGCTATATATAGTACATGACAGCTATACGTAGAATATGACAGCTATATGCAGTGTATGACAGCTATATATAGTATATGACAGCTATATGTAATATATGACAGCTATATGTAATATATGGCAGCTATATGTAGTATATCACAGCTATATGTAGTACATATATGACAAACATGCATGGTACAAGTGCACAAACAACGACATATTTGATCTATATGAACATACAATGCAGTAATGAAATGCCACTAGTCTAATGCATGCTTTGGAGTTACCTATCCACAAACTTCTTCCTGTAAGCTAATTACATTAAACAATAATAACAGTAACGTAACAAGTAAATATCCAAATAACTAGATGTTTTACACAATTTTGTCCTCCACACAAAGAAAGCATATTTGATATCAGACTTTTAATTCACAATAAACTTTAATACTTGCTGTAACTTTATAACACGCTTACGTTGACATGATGACTTGTGTGATGATTTCACATGGTTTTAAAAACATGACCAAACCAACCTAGCGTCACCCCCAAACAGGTGTCCCGACAGCTAGTACATATTACTGTATACCTGTCAGCTATGACACGGCAGCACTCATGCTTCCACAGACCAAGTAGCACCGGCGGGGCAGTGATAGTCTCATGTGAAGTGTTTATCATGCCCTGCCATATTCTAGACAAATCTCGCAGGTTGAATACGTAGTGAAACTTGGCAGGCGTAGGTAACATCTTGAGTTTAGTGAGCTGCCACAGCCTTCTGGTCACTGGCACTAGTTTAGCCACCAAATCTCTCACCTACACAACCGAGCAAATGCAATAAAAAGACATATAATTGTCTTGAGCCTTACAGACATACAACTGATCACCTTCAGCGAGAATATTTATTTTAGGATACACAAAATTAACACAAACATTCTAATGCAGTGACATCTACAGTGGACCTTACCTCTTCACTGAAATGTCTCTGCTCACAGTAATGGCCGCGGCCAATGACACTGAAGATCTTATCGATGGATGAGTTGGAGGGGAGAGTACAGTTGAGTATGGTAAACTGTCTCTTCAGACGTTGTGGAATGTCGTTGCGTCCTCCACCTGGTTGAATCATAGCTGCCAGAAACTACAGACATAGACAATATTTTGTACGAGCCCACTGTTTCACAGCACCTTGCATATATAATATCAGGCAATATGCAGAAGAATTGCATCTTTTATTGATGTAGCTCACAAGTTACACTGAGCAGTATATCTACATCTATGATATGTATTTACCTGTACACTATTTATTTACTTTTACACTACGCATTTACCTGTACATCAACAATGTTGGTAAAATCTCCAGGTTTTTCCAAGTTGTAAAAGCCCTTCATCTCCATCAGCTGTCGGACAATCTCATTGGCTACTTGATCATTCCATTCATTAATGACAGGCATGTTGATGTCATCAATAAACACTGTCATCTTCTTACCAGCAGGGGGGCCGTAGGTGTTACCCATCCTCTTGTCAACATAGCTCTCTATGGTCCTCTGCAATGTTAAAAATATTAAAACAGCGTGGATTAACTTTGGTAGATAGACAACTCCACATTGTCAAGCCAATCTATGTAAAGAAGCATTGACTATGCGGCGTAGGATATGGGTAGTTGTGCCCACCTGGAAGAGAAGTGGTGTAGTGGCACTGGAGAAGTTGAAGGCTTTAGCCATGTGGGCCTCAGGGTTGTACTTGCCAGTGTAACCGTTGATCATGACTGTCTTAGCAGTACCTTGTTCACCAATGAGCAGCACTGCCTTCTCTTGTTTGGCTACAGGTAGAGTGCGGAGTGCAGACAGGGTAACTGCTGCAGAAGAAATTGAGAGAGGGAAGCAATGTGTGGCATAGAATACTTACCAATGGTTTGTATGAGGAAGTCTGTGCGTACATTGTCCACCATAGGTACAAGGATGTCCCCATACTCGGGGGTGTGGTCTGGTGGGTACACATAGTTTTCCACTTTTGAATCCCAGTGTGTCCACTTTCCTACTCAACAGTATATAGAGAATACATTAGTTACCTCAAAGTTTATTATGCTTTTTCATCTCCTACAAAACTTTCTTCTTTTTTTCAAAAGGAATTTTTTTTCCACGAACAGCAAAAGTTTCTGCCATGCTTGGAACATCTACATAGAGGATCTGAGGATCAATAAGCCAACAAGCAGTAACCGAACGAAGCACTAACCAATCAGCAGAGGTGTAACTGAGTAATAACCACTGAGCAATGATGTGATTGAGTATTAACCAATAACCAATGATATAACTGAGTTCCAACCAATCAACAATAATGCAAATGATCTCTTAACCAATCGACAGTAATGTAACTGAGCACTAACCAATCAGTAGTGGTATAACTAAACAGCAACCAATTAGCAATGATGTGACTTGATTACTCACCATCTGTGTGCACAAAGTAGTCGAACATGGAGTCATCACTTCCTTCAGGAATCTCTGGCATGTCTAGTGTGAACTCTTCATTGTTTCTCATAAACTCCTCAAGTTTGAGACGGTCACTGATTTCAAGGAAAGCCCCCACACTCCACATTATAGTGAATACAAAGAGCTTAGCGAAGTGATCTCTTGAGATGGTGCTGCCCTGCCTCTCGTCCTCTACTGGGATGAGACCTTGCAGCAGATTGGTTGCCTGCAAGCAAGTATTAATCTTCTCATAAAATCTGAGCTGAGAAATAAACGAAAGAGCATAACTCCTAAACCTGACAAATTGGTATGATAGAACAATGCGCTAGAGAGGGCCATACCTGTGTAATGACAAAGGCTTCAAGCACCTCCATCTTGAATACAAGATTCTGTATAGCGTATCTGTATATCGGTGGGAAAGCTTCCTCAAACAAGCCCAGAATGATGTCTCTCTCGTGTGCGGCTCTGATGTTGAGCCAACCTTGCATAATGGGCTTCCAATCCAGGGCGGAGCTAGACATGTACACCATACCTACACACAGACAAACATAACTGTACACCATACCTACACACAGACAAACATAACTGTACACCATACCTACACACAGACAAACATAACTGTACACCATACCTACACACAGACAAACATAACTGTCAATATACAATATATTTGTATGTTGTTTGTAGTCATATACAGAGTAATATAGTCTTATCATTATAATATATACATATATACACAATTATAATAACAAAAATATGCTCATAGTACATGATAAAGTTTAGTTTCCCACATTTTATGAAAACATTTGACCTCGCTACTTAAACAGTTTAACTAAAAAAGTTAGCAATAAAAAAATACAGCTCATTTCAAGAAAAAACCACTCGTTGAACGTGAAAACACTAGCTGATCAATCAACTATACCGATAAGATAGTACACAGAGGGGAAGCCATGGTACTTACCGTTTCTAGAGACAGTAGCTGGAGAGGCATTGTCAATGTTGTGTGGCTCAAAAATGATCTTACAGTTAGGGGCCATGGGTATTCTGTCACCATTAGCTAGGGTCAAGGTCTTGTTATCATCTAACACTGAGTTGAGATTTTCAATCCAAATGGCATCAACTGGTCCGTCTAATACTAGCCATACGTGGTCTCCTACAGAAAGAAAATTTATTCAAGTAAATAATGAGTGAAGACTTAGTTCAAACTTTCTTCCACTAAACTCTTTGCCGGCTGGCAAGTATGGTTCATACAAAGAGTGGCATATTGCCAATAAAACGCAATAGCTCTGCATACCTTTCTTCGCTTTGAGAGTTCTTCTCCACAAGGTAGAGAAGATTCCGTCAGTCCAATCATTAGTGGCTACATCCAGTCTACCAAACATCTGCGGGGCTGTGATAGCCTTAGGGTTCATTCTCATCTCCTTGTGCGCCTCCCCGCAGTCCGTCATAGCCTTCATTAGAATGTGTATGCAGCAGGTCTTACCAGCTCCAGATGGTCCCAGAGTCATCATACCATGTCTTACTCTCTGCGTCTCAAACAGCTGTAATATAGCGAGCCATGTATTGACTGGCACTATGCCAACATTGATTACTTATCCAATCACAAACCAACAAGAACCAAGAAAATTATCTGTAGCAAAAGCATACCTGAATTAGCTTGAGAACCCAAGACGGGTGAAAAATAAGTTTGGCATCTTCGACTTGTCTCTGTATAGCACCCTCAAGCTCTGGATAGCCTGCTTTGTCCAGCACAATGCCAGGAAACAAGTCATTGATTAGAGAGAGGAAGAGAGGCTCATCCTGTAGGAGAATACAATAACATATAAAGTGTTACAGAAGTTGTGCTCTCTTGTTTTGAGAATTCTTTCCATTTCCTTATTGATAGCCTAATAGATATAAGAATAGTTTGCACCTTTTCGGCACAACAAGAACTCGCACTTGTTTTAGTGAGAAATGAGGAGACGATCTAGATGCAGACTGCATGTGCAGGCTGATCACCAGATCACAAATATTTGTCGCTTTAGGTAAATGAACAGGTTAGAAAAAACCCTGAGCAGAAGCAAATTTGTTCAAATTTTTTCTGAGACTTGAAAAAAGGTGAGTGTAGTAAGATGACAAGGTACGCTAGAGACTAGTTGATGCTGTTGAAGCTGTAACACTATGTTAAATGTTTAGTATTTTGTGAGATAAAAAAACCCTTTGCCCATAACTGTCATATTACTGCAAAACAATAGCCTTGGGGATCATGAATTCAAATAATCAAAAAGCTGAGACTGAGGACCACAATCTCACCTGGTCGACAAGCTTAGACAAGTTCATGTCTCTCATCACTCTCATCACAACTGTGGACTCCGTCTCATCTGGGTTTGATCTCTTGACAGAGCCGAGTGTACGCAGCACAGAGAGGATGTTCCTTAGACCAAAGTCGTAGTGCACCTGCGATGTTATATGTTTAGATGTACATACATGAAACAGGGAGAGACAGCTTTCTCAATTGCGCACATTATTAGTTGTCTGCTCTTGACTAATTCATCTGCTAAAGGGCCCATTCATACTTTGCATAAGAAAGCTCATAGTAAGCTGGCGAGCCTACCTGTTTGGTGAGCTGCTCCTCACAAAGCTTATACAGTGTGTAGAACTTTCTAGCAAGTATAACATTGTCTTGGAAACCAACAGCGGCCAACTTGACACGAATAATGATGTGTCTATCCGGCACCATCATGGCTACTGTACGGAAGTTGATCTTAAGATTCTCTGGCAGCTCCTGTCTGCCGGCATAACCAGGGTTCTAAAGAACAAACAAAAGGTTAAAGCCTCACTGTTCGACGATGCAAAAGGTCATATTTTGCTGGTGCTTACAACAGTTAGAAGGTTGCTCGTGTTGTCCATAAAGGCAAGAAAAGAATTGCTAGTCTCGTCTCGAGTACTAAAATGGAGAGCCTTGAGACTGGTATGAAAGGTGTGCAATGGTAGCGCGCTGAACATCAACTACCACTGCTGCTGCTGCTATAGGAAAGGTGCCAAAAGCTGTAATATTGATGTACCTGGTCTTCAAGGCAAGTAAACACACCCATTACTCCTTTATTCTGAACAAAACCAGAAATGGTAACCAAGCGTAAGGATGAATGGCAGGGAAGTAGGTGCAAAGGTTTATCACAGGCTTACCATGGTGAGGAAGATACCAAACTCTGGGTTCAGATCAACCACGTCACCGTCAGTGAAGATAAACTGTTTCTTTCTCTCTTTCCTGCAGCTGAGTACAATGGCAATCTGCTGCGCAGCCACAGACAATACAGGCAAGTCTATTCTGTTGAACTCATCAAAGCATCCCCAAGAGCCAGACTGAGCCAGACCTACCAAGTATACAGATTACAGACCTACCAAGTATACAGATTACAGACCTACCAAGTATACAGATTACAGACCTACCAAGTATACAGATTAGGTGTCAGAAATCTGCCAACAATGTTATCTCGGCAAGTGGCCAGAACCAATTTTTTTTGTGTAGAAAAAACACTATGGGAATAAAATCCATTTGTTTTCAGCGTTTTAAAAACAAATAAATAATGGATAAATTTGGATTGCTGTATGAATGTTTTATGAGATATAGTGTAAGCATAGCATAGATAGTATAGGAACCAGATAAATACAAGTCAGTTAAACTATCTAGTGCTGACCTTTGTAGATTCTGCCCAGACCTCTGAAGTCCATTTGATCGGAGCAGTTGAAGACAACTACATACTTTCCTAAGCACCTGCCCATGTCCTTGACAGTCTCAGTTTTACCTGTACCAGCGGGTCCGGCTGGGGCACCACCCATGGACATACCCAGAGCTTGGGCTAATGTGATGTAACATCTACAAATTATTACATGATCAGCTATTAGAGTGGACGCAAGAGAACTCACAACTATGATACTGCTAAAAGACGGATATATTTGGAAATACTAAAAACTAAAATATATCAACAAAAGTAAAAAGAAAAACAAAAAAATGAGATCATTACATGAAAAAACTAATGATGTTATTCTCCTTTTCAAAGTAAATAATACACATACCTGTCACTATGACACATACCTGTCACTGACACATACCTGTCACTGACACACACCTGTCACTGACACATACCTGTCACTGACACACACCTGTCACTGACACACACCTGTCACTGACACATACATGTCACTGACACATACCTGTCATTGACATATACCTGTCACTGACACACACCTGTCACTGACACACACCTGTCACTGACACATACATGTCACTGACACACACCTGTCACTGACACATACATGTCTCTGACACACACCTGTCACTGACACATACCTGTCACTGACACACACCTGTCACTGACACACACCTGTCACTGACACATACATGTCACTGACACATACCTGTCATTGACATATACCTGTCACTGACATACACCTGTCACTGACACATACCTGTTGCTAACACTTACCTGTCAGTGAGTGGAGTGATTACAAGACGTTCAGTACAACCTAGGAACTCATTCTGGTAGGCGAAGTCTACGTCTGTGATGGAGATAAGACATTTATCCTGGTCCTCAATGAAGTAGAATCTGGACTGTTTGAGCCATTCAAAGTCTTGGGGAGATTTGATGTGCATCTTGTACTGTAGCAGGTGATAGTATGAGTAAATATACAACATTCATTATGCTATTGAGACTATCTTAGTTTTGGTCATTGCACTTCAGTCAATTTGCAGCTATTTCAAGTAAAACGCTAAGAAAAAACTGATGCTTCCATCTCTTTGACAAAAACCAATAACAAAATTTCAAACCATACACATAAAAGTAAACATAAGCGACGGATTAAGCATAATAACCTGATCAATTTAAATATCAATTTATTTAGCCACCATGAATGCACACACTTACCATGTCGTCGAAGATGTCCCGCTGGTGAACGTGAATGGTAATTAGAGTCTCAAACTTGGTTCTTTCTACTTTAGTCAAGTTTCTCGTCGTTTGGTCAATGAGGGTGTTCAGCAACTCGAGGAATCCGGCATTGGTGGCTGCCATAATCTTCTTGTCGTATTTGGCAGCAGTGAGAGCTTCTGTGGAGTCTCTGGTCCAGATGAACTGTAGCCCTAACACCCCTACTTGAGCTGGGAACATGTTAAGGAACTCAAGCAACTGAAAGTTTGGATCTTGGATAGCAATTGCTGCAGTTCTGATGACCCCGTGCATTGACTTCTGGGCCATAACCATCAGGGACATGAGCCATACCTCCACGTTTCCTTCAGCTCTGACTACTTTCTCTAGCTGTAACAACGAATCATAAATAACTTAGATTGATTTTAACGGCTAGCTTAAATAAGTCATCATAACCTAACAACTTTTAACGCGGACTCATTAAATCGGAACAGGTGTTTAAAGAATTTAGAAAGAAAAATTTCGACACTCACTTCAATGACTTCTCCCTCAGAAGAAACAATAGCTAATATTTGTTCATAGTGCTTCTCATGGAACTTGACGGATTTGGTGTTGTCAAAAACAGAGAGCAAGTGAGCTTGGATAGTGTGTGGATCACTGGCTTGTCCAAGGATCTCAAGCAAAGCTACAAAAATAGAATAAATGGATACATCAATGTCATTTATAAACAGCTTTATGATACTAATCTACAGCAAGTGTGTCTACACAGTATCACACTTACCAGGATCAGACACGAAGAAGAATCGAGGGAACAGCAGACGTTTCTTCTCCAGATAGCCAGTCAATGACTTTTGGCAGAGTTCCAGTTGCTCTAGCAGATGAGGCAGCAGCTGACCTAGAGTGTCATCACCAACACAACACTGTACAACGTTGGGTGTCTCGTGAGCCTTGCTCATTATCTTAATCCAAGACTTGTCAATGTTACTGAAGCGCTTGGCTTCTTGTGGTAGCTGCTTGGCAATGTCACCACCAACAAACACTGCCTCCAGGTAAACCCACAAGTTCTGTACCAACATCCAGTTCTCAATGATCTCTGAGGAGTTGGACAAGTTCTGCACCCACAGTTGGATCTGTTTCTTGAAGGGAGCATTGTATCTGCAAGAAGGATACAACTTATGTGATGGAAAGCTATTGATCAGGTTTTTATATTTCCACCTATAAGTTTTGTCAAAACTAGAAAGTAGACAAACACAATTGTGAGACGTACCGGTTGCTAAGCAACGAGCTAAGCACCATCAGAGAGTCCTCCATCTGAGTGATAATCTCGCCGGTAGTGTCACCACGCAGCAGCAGCTCTCCTCTGGCCTTGAAGTTACCAAAAGCAAACTCCACACCGTTCCACTCTGCAATGGTTGTCTTTAGTTTAGCCTCGATGTCCTTCTCTTTCACAGCTGAGATGCAGATGTCCTGTCAAGTCACATGGGCAGCCATTAGGGTATGGAGAAAGATAAACTCACGCTCAGAAAAGTTTCAAGTGTTCTTTAGTATCATAACAATAAAATAATATTTATCTTAACAAACACATTAATTGTTTGATAAATGGAGTTTGAAACTTTAGAGTTGATAAGAATACTGTTTCAAGTTTACACCAACCTTCCTGAATGAAGACAACTAAATACGTTCTTGCATAGATGAAATGACGATTTATTATCTCTGATATATTTGTACAGCTGAAATAAACATTATGATGCTGTTTACCTCAATGTCTTCCTTGAACTTCAGCAGAGGAGCTTCTAGAATGTTCTTCAGCTGAAACTGCTCATTTTCTACATCGAAGGTGTGTCCGGTGACATCGGCCATCCTCTGCCAGTGACGAGGTTTCATGGCCTTGTTGGTCATCAGCTCTAGAAGTGGTACCATCTCATTGAAGTCGTCTATCGTCTTACGTAGCTCCTCAAATGCCTGCCACTCCTTGAGAGCCCTGGGAAGCTTACGGCACCTGAACAGCACCAGGTGAATGTGTTAATCGTTACAATGAGTCAGCTCACAGTAAATGCCTGAATAAAGGGTTGAAAAAACATAAAATACTGACTTATTCTGGAACTCTTGTAGATCGTTGTTGATTTTCTCGATGTCTACTTCGGTCCAGAGTATATCGTAGTATCCATTGACTGTCTCTATTACTAGATTGTACAAACTGTACAGTTTCTGTGCAGAATTCAACAACTCATTATATTACAGTCAAGCCCCTGACCTTCACAGTGACCAATGAAATAAAATTGGGAACCTACTAATTTCAAAAGCTAGAGAACAAAAATAGCAGCAGATGATTACCATACCTGCAATAGTGTGAGCTCCTTCTTTATAACAAGGAGTTGCGGGTAGGGAGTGACACTGAGTCCAAACAATTCCTCGCCACCCGTATAGGTTATATATTTTCTGTAGAGAGTATCAAAAGTGTTCTGGAATATGATGAGCCTATCAGAGGCGTCCCTGGGCTTCACCCCGGGCACACCCGGACCGGTTTGCTCATACGATCCATAGAAGTTAGAGCAATCTCCAACGAAGGACTGGACATTCTCAATGAGCTCAGCTCTAAACTTGGGCTGTATCTGCAGCAGGTGGCTGCTGACCTCTGAGGCTAAGACCTGTAGTTTTGACCATGAGTACCTCAGTGTGTCCACTTTTTCCATTTCTTCTTTAGGCACTGGCAATTCGTGTTTGTTCAGCATTGCATAGGATTCCTATGCACAATCAAAATACAGTTCAGTTACCTACTAAGTAAGGCGAAGCTTGACAGAAATTTCCACCCAATAGGAAAGCATTGACAATAACAAATCAAGGCAGTACAACTCCACTACAAAGTTGATCACTGAGTCGTAGTCATAACAACCACAAAGACAAACAAACAATCTAATGCTACATACCTCTATGGGACCAAGACCCATGTCAATTTTGATTTCATTCTCTCGAATAATCTTGAGAGCGCTCATGACGTGTCGGATGTCATCAAGGTCGTTGATGGTGTGACTGAGTTTCTTGTTCATGTCTTCAATGAACTCAAAAGTCTCGTCCATCTCTGCCTTGTACTTGGCATTGCAGATCTTACCGTATGCCTGGCACCAAGCTTTTGTCTCTACTTTTAGAGCCAGTTGTAGAGTCTCTGTGAGGACGTAAACAAATTTATAACAAAAGTAAAAGTTGTGATATTTGTAAAGGATTGATTCAAGTTCTAATAAAATTTCAAGCAATGTCTGGCTTTATTCTGGTAAATAAAGTTACCGCAGGCTCAAATGTAGCACACAACCCACATATTCTACCGGACATAAATTATCAACACAAATTAAGAGTTATCTACCCAACATAAACAGAAGACAACTCTAGGACACAACACTCACGAGTAGTTATAGCTACTGGGCCAACATTGTAGGCCTTGGGCTCTGCATCAATCTGCACATTTAGATCTTCATAGCCTTTGATTGCCAGTTCAAATTCACCGAGTGTTGGGTTTTCTGTGAGGAATGTGGCTAAAGTCTCGTCTCTGTTCAGCTCCCAGATGGGTTTGTAGTGACTAAATTTCTGAAGTGTTTCTTGGATACGCTGCGGAATACATAAATAGTGAATTACAGCAGATATTCATACACCAACTGTATGACATCTAGCTTTACCTGACACGGTGTCACAACTACTAAATAGTGCTGCAAGCTTGAAGATTACATAACAATGTTACATTGCTCCAGTGAATCATACTCACAGCTTTTGTGGAGCTGATGGCCGTCCCAAGCATTTGCAGTAGTTTATTCACCTCTTTGTTCTCATACACAACCTTGTAGTAGTTCTTGGGCTGCTCTCTCACATGACTACTTTCCATCTTACCTTTAGACCTGGTAGCTAGATCACTCCTGGACAACTCGGAGGGAGCGTTACTAGCTATACTGCCACGCCTCTCAGCACCTTCTGAAAATAGATCGAGATTTTTGATTATTTCCAAACAAATACTGTTCAAATGTCACCCACTGAGTGTGCAGGGAAACAATATCCTACCATGAGATGAGCTCTCATGCTTCTTGGTATTATTCCCGAATTTGACTTTGTCCTTGTTCCACTGAGATACCCCACTGGCTACGTGTACAATGGAGTGCGCTGACTTAGTGACAGCAGCTTGCACTTCATCAAGAGCTGGCTGTAGCACAACGTTGGGGATGGCAAGCACAGCAGAGCACTGGAAGAATGGGATGAGATTCCTGTCTCTCATGTCTACAAAATACATCGGCAAAAAATGAAGAAACATCTGTAGCAAAAGCATCTAACAAAAAAAGTCGGAGCAACGGTTTTAGAGAAAAGTACACTTGATAAGAGTAGGCAAATCCAAATTCAACAAAATGCAGTGAGTGATAAAAGTGGACACAACTCTCACCTCCATACATGGTAACTGTGGTGCTACTTATTCTCTTTTTGACACTTTCAAGTGAGTGACGAACAGCCTTCACAATGGCGTCTACATTTCTGTGGTTGAAGTGGCTGAGGAGATCGGCCGCTGCCTCTTCAATCTATAAATAGAAACAAACATAACCAGTAGATCATTCGTAAAATATTCACCCTCTCAGTCAACAGATATTGTTTATGTATACTTTATGATGTTTTTATATCCTTTTACCTGTTCTCTCATCTCTCTCTTTTTCTTAGCAACAGCATCGTGACCTTTAACCCCTGTTTGAGGTCGTGATCTTGCCGAGCTTGAGTGCTTGGATGATGATTGGATGCTTTTCTTGTCTGCTTCTGCACAAGGTAATAAGTCTGAATTATATTATGCAGGGGGAAACAAATCCAAAATTTAGATACAAATTTTTGACACTAGAAATGAACAAACCTTCATAGTTTTGTTCTTCACCATCCATGTCAATCTCTTCATCATCTGTTTTTGGCACCGTTAGAAGCATAGAGATCAGCTCATTGGCGGCATCCTAGCAAACAAATAAGGTCGACTTTGCAACAATCCTTTTAGTTGGAACCAACAAAGTTTTTATTTCTTCTCAAGACACTGTCTATTGATGCACTCCCACAACACTGAATGGAACTCTAAGGTGTGCTAAATCACAGACCTCTACATTAACGCTCTTTGTCTGCAACTCTCTAGCACCAAATGAACAGAGTTCTTCTGTGTTACTTAAAAAGTCTTTGACAGTCCAAGGCTCATCTTCTGGCAGTTCCACCAGCTTCATGCAGCTCATTTCCTGTAGTACAGCATCTATACGGAACTCTACAACATTTCAACAAACATGCATTGACATCAGTTTATCTGGTCTCATCATACCAAACTTCCAAATTACTCATTCGAGCAGTATGCGAGAGCTGATCGTTTGTTACCTGTAAGCTGATTGGCTCTGTCAATAAGTAGCTCGAGCTCTCCTAATCCCTCATACACTTGCTCCACATAGCCCGATATCTTAAGAGAACTCCAAGTAAACGCTGACAGCCCTGGACTCATGATGTCATCTAGATTGTGTATGTGAGGCTCCATGAGCAGCTCAAATGCAGTGGGAATCTTGGACCTGACTCTACTATTCTCTTTGAGCAAGAGCTGAACACAAGAAATAATCAAATGTAGACAAAAGAAAACCCTGCAGTCAGTTTTACAACAAGCAGACAAGATAGTCGCTGACCATTATAGAATTGTAGCTTTGCTTGAGAGAGTTCTGTTTAGCTCTGAGGTCTATGGCAGCAGCGGGTACCTCTAGGTGTAACCTGGCCATGCACTCAGCCTCTCTTATCAGTGTCAGAATCTGTGGGTCAAAGTTGACATAGAGCTCTTTGGTCTCTGGATGTCGTACCAACAGGGATGACTGCAGGCCAGATTTGACTGCTTCAACCTGCACAGAAAAACCACCGAAATTTAATCTGCTGCTAAAGTCTTGCGAATAAGTGTGTAACAGTCAGAGTATTTCAAGTACATTCGCACCTGTCTCATCCATTCTCTGTGATACAAAACTTCAAACTCCAACAACACTTTAGCAACTCGGTTGTAGTTCTTTATGATCCTTTTGCCTTCTGCTGTCTGCAGTTGGTGAGGCATCTCTTGGAACATATCCATTGGCTCCTGAATCCTTCTGTACAGCTGCCTAGCCCATGATATCTACACAAGGGATGAGAGAGGTGAGTGAGCAAAAACAATTCGCAGTAAATAAAAGACAAAACTTGAATCTCCTGCCATGACAGAAAGTTTTCCGAGTCAGTCACAAATCAGTTACCTTGCCAGCCATCTCCGGTAGATCTCTTGCAATAGGAGGCTCATGTTTGTTTTTCTGGTAGAACTTGCTGACCATGTCCACCTCTCTCCCGTAGGCAGCCAGTATCTTAGCGTACTTTTCATCAATACCCAGGTTGGGTAGGTGCAACCTCTCAAACTTCTTCAGCAGTTGTACAGCTCTCTGTACACTTGTGATCTTGTTGAAGCGAATGTCCATGAAACTGAGGATGTTGTTCTGTAAGATGGAAAAAAGGCCTAATCTGCAAACGATCTGCTTAGCCGGGAAAAACCTAAACTGGCCAACAATATAATGGAACTAGAGGAGATGAAACTGTGATGTAAAACATAAAAAAGAGCTACAGACACGAGCGGCGGACAGGAAACAGACAATAGAGTGACAAACAGGAAGTAGACAACCATTACTTACATGGAGTTCTTGAATGGCTCTCTTGAACTCATCAAAGTCTGAGTCAAAATCCATTTTCCTCTGGTCCAGGTAGTCGTATGGCTTCTTCTTCATAGAAGTAACCACCACAGCAAACCTGGAGGCCATCAGCTCCATGCCTGTATCACATAACCAAATTTAGTGAATAATTTACATGAAAAAATCGTAACTATTTTACATTCAGAAAATTTTCAAAACATTTGCTGAACTTAAAATTCTTCAATTTTATTTTGTTAAAAGCCAATATGAATAACAGTAAGTAGAAGACAAATTTAGCACTAGTCTTAGCCCCATGAACCAATTAATATTGAGGCGCTACAAGACCCACCCTCAATCTTAGAGTCTGCCAGGTGAGAATACATCTCTATAGTGTTGAACATCTCTATAATTTTCTTGAGTCTTCTGGTAAAAGTGTCAAACTTCCCAAATATGTACATCTCAGAAAACTCAAACTGTTTCTCATCCGGTATTTCTTCCAGCTTTTTCTTTGTTTTGTGGAAGCAGCGCTGAAAGGGCACATGACATGGTTTAAGTACATTAGTACAATCCAGTATGCATAGGAAATCAAAAAACATTTGCAAATTATCACAACAAAAGTTTACACCAAATTTAGAAACTTCAAACTCTCAAAGTGTGCCCATTATCAGAAGAGTTGACAAAAATAAAACAAACTTTGAAAAACTTGAAAGTAATTGCTTGCAATGTACTTGAGTCATAAATGCTAGTTTTATCTAACTTTATTACTGTTATAATCTATGAGAGAGTACATGTCATGGGGATAAATAGTAGACCACATTCAAACATAACCCCTCAAGAGATGAAAAGGAAAGACAAACCTGATATTCCTCATTTAGTTTGATGCAGTCCTCCAATTTTTTGAGGACATCTTTTTGTGGTTGAGTCCACACAGTCTCATATCCGCTGTCGGTTATGTAAGACTTGCAAGCAGTAATCATCTGATTGGTGATCTGTACAAGTAAAAAACTATATACACCAACTGAACCATTTGTATCGCCTACCCTGATTGGCCAGTTGAAACTATTCTACCGCAAATAATTAAAAACGTGTTTTAATTAAATAATAAAATTGTAAACAAAAAGCGACAGGTTATTTGCTAGTTGCTCGTTGACATAAAAAATAGTGACCTTGACGAAGAGAGAAGTCATCCTCTCGCTAGTGTTGTAATATCTAGATATGCTGTGTATCATTCTGATGGCGTTGATGAGGCCTGGTATGCTCTCCAGCATTCCCACGGGGTCACTGTGGTACAAGGGGTCACTGAACTTCTCTAATGTGTACAGGTACTTTACATTGTCTTTGGCTTCATTGGCTGAGTCAGTGATACGTCTGTCTAATTCATGCCATATCTGTACATAGAGCAGTACAATAGAGTTGTATAAACATAGAGCAATATAATAAAGCTGTATATAAGTAGAGCAATATAATAGAGTTGTATATACATAGAACAGTACAATAGAGTTGCATATATGTTAAGTAATATAATAGAGCTGTGCATACTTAGAGCGATACAATAGAGTTAGCAAACATAAATTTCATAGAGCTGTACTGAAAAGTGGGAACAAAATTGAAAAATTGCAAAGACATGGAACGCACACACATTGGTTTCGTATAAGTTAATAAAAAAAATAAAGAACACGATTTTCTATCGTTGCTCATTCTCTCAACTAAACGTTAGCAATCAGCCAGTGTGTAACAATCAATATTTATTAATATTAACCATATATAAAATGGACAGCGCATGCATACAGCTGATAACTGAACAATACCTTAATGGACTTGGATTTAGCTGCTTGTAGGATTCCCAGGACTGTCTTGACATCATGGCTCTTTATCTGGTCCAACAAGTAGTTGAACTTTGACATCCTCTTCTTCCAGTGATCCAGCTCGGCCCTCGGCCCAATATCATCTGCTTCCTTCCTCATCTGCTCACTTTCCGCGAGTACCTAAATGTATACAGTTCACATAATTTCTAAACTGTACAGATTAGAATAGGTCTTGAGGCAACTACGTATTTATTTTCACTTTTTGTGCCTACATCCATGCTTTGCACTTTATGTGCCTACATCCATGCTTTGCACTTTATGTGCCTACATCCATGCTTTGCACTTTATGTGCCTACATCCATGCTTTTTGCCTACGTCCATGCTTTGCACTGTATCAAATGTTTGCGCCGCCTAATTTGTTTACGATGTAGGATTGTGATATAATTCATTTGGCTTTGCTAGAAATCATTGCAAGATTACAAACGTAAATGAAGTTTTCCATAATGGGCAAATCTAGTTTTTTGTTAAACAATAACTGACAGCTGATGTAATGGCAGCAATTACAAAGTGATACAATCAAAACCTGGTAACCTATAGATAGTGCAAGATATTACTGTAGGCAAGAGACAAACAATAAAACTTATATCAATTACACAGTACAGCTAGCAACAAGACTCAGGTAACAATCAATAGTGTTGAATCACTGTTTGCTAGGTTGGTGTGTACAAGTTCTGTTGAAACTAAGAATATTACTTTCAAAGCTAAATGGAAAATGTCAACATTAGCATTGTTAAACAAACATAGATTTACCAAGTTTAATAATGACTATACAGGTGACTGAATTTAAATTCGTAATTTTCGTAACCTTCCAACAATAATAATAAATGCATGCTAGAAAGTATCTTAATGCTTCATGTACATATAGCGATCTTGCTAGCGATTTTGCTTAGCAATTGGGGAAGTCCCTCCCCCAAATTGCGCAATTTTTCACTAATGCCAATTCTTCAGCGATTCCGGTCAAACTCGCTGTTACAAAGCATAGCCTTCAATTTATTACAGGATCGTCAATAGATCGGAGCGCTGAATATGACAAGACATTATTGGAAACACGGGTAAAGTTTTTTTACGTTGTGATTGCCTGATCAAAGAATCCGCTAGCGATTTTTTGATCTTGATCAAAACCTGACGATAACCTCAAATAAAATGCTTGAGATTGCTTAGCGATTTTGTAGGAAACAGAAGTTGCAAAATCACGCAATCGCTAAGGAAATCGCTTAGTAATCGCTCTATGTACACGGGGTTTAACTGAGCGAGTTTGGTAGATAAACTAATGCATAAATAATTTCTATGTTTTATATAGTACTGGATGCCAACCTGCTCGATCTGTTTCACCCAGACACCCATGCACTCCTCGATGGTCTCCAGCTGCTCTGTAGAGGCAGCAATGTCCTGATGATCAGTGGGAGTCATCACTAATGACAGGTCCATGGTGCACGGCTTGAGGTTCACCTTTTCATACAGACTTTCTTGTGCACCTGTTGAATGACAGCGGGTGTTAGTGGATATAGTAGGTAGTAGATATAGTAGGTAGTAGGTATAGTAGGTAGTAGATATAGTAGGTAGTAGATATAGTAGGTAGTAGATATAGTAGGTAGTAGATATAGTAGGTAGTAGATATAGTAGGTAGTAGATATAGTAGGTAGTAGATATAGTAGGTAGTAGATATAGTAGGTAGTAGATATAGTAGGTAGTAGATATAGTAGGTAGTAGATATAGTAGGTAGTAGATCTAGTAGGTAGTGGATATAGTAGGTAGTAGATATAGTAGGTAGTAGATATAGTAGGTAGTAGATCTAGTAGGTAGTAGATATAGTAGGTAGTAGATATAGTAGGTAGTAGACATGGTAGGTAGTAGATCTAGTAGGTAGTAGATCTAGTAGGTAGTAGATCTAGTAGGTAGTAGATCTAGTAGGTAGTAGATATAGTAGGTAGTAGGTATAGTAGGTAGTAGATATAGTAGGTAGTAGATATAGTAGGTAGTAGATATAGTAGGTAGTAGATATAGTAGGTAGTAGATATAGTAGGTAGTAGATATAGTAGGTAGTAGATATAGTAGGTAGTAGATATAGTAGGTAGTAGATATAGTAGTTAGTAGATAAGTAGGTAGTAGATATAGTAGGCAGTAGATATAGTAGGTAGTAGGTATAGTAGGTAGTAGATATAGTAGGTAGTAGATATAGTAGGTAGTAGATATAGTAGGTAGTAGATATAGTAGGTAGTAGATATAGTAGGTAGTAGATATAGTAGGTAGTAGATATAGTAGTAGGTAGTAGATATAGTAGGTAGTAGATATAGTAGGTAGTAGATATAGTAGGTAGTAGATATAGTAGGTAGTAGATATAGTAGTAGGTAGTAGATATAGTAGGTAGTAGATATAGTAGGTAGTAGATATAGTAGGTAGTAGATATAGTAGGTAGTAGATATAGTAGGTAGTAGATATAGTAGGTAGTAGATATAGTAGGTAGTAGATATAGTAGGTAGTAGATATAGTAGGTAGTAGATATAGTAGGTAGTAGACATAGCAGGTAGTAGATATAGTAGGTAGTAGATATAGTAGGTAGTAGATATAGTAAATTAGTAGATACAGTAGATATAGCAGTTTAGGAGATATTGTAGATTAGTAGATTTAATATAGATTAGTAGATAAATATAATATAATATAGATTTGTAGATCTGGAAGTCAAACATTGTTATATTACATAAAAAATTTTCATTTACGCTTTTCAAGAAGACGACAGATGTACTAGGTCAAGGTCACTGGTTGTACTCACTGACTAGTATAGACACAAAACCCTCCAGTTTATTCATAAAGTCGTGTCTAACTGAAGTATTGCCATTCTCTAGAGCTCCCCATCCATTCACTGCTTTCTTCAGCGCAGGAATGTACACGTTGGTCATAACATTCTCTATGCCGTTGAGTAAGCCATGTCCGTTCTCTTTGCCTGAAGCCTCCAACTTTCCAAATATCACTTCCTGCAGACCATGAATTGCATATTATGTAATGAACATAATATTTTTTCAGAAAACGTTTTAGTTCAAATGGTGGCGATAGAGGTGAGAAGAAAATTTTACATAATAGTCACTGATTTATAATTATTGTACGCTATTGTTTAAATGTCATTGAATAATTTCAGTTGGCAGAGCAAAGAGTCATATTATTCGCTTTATCAAGTGAATCACAACAAAACCCATTAGCTGTGATCGTTTGCCCTGACGTAGCCAATCACAGGGTGTTTAGTATTAGCTCATGCAGACGAATAAAATCAATGCCAAAGAGCTGCAATGAGCACGCACGCCATTATACATACAATAAAGGTATGATTGCATGACTACAGCATATTTACTTTGCTGAAGTTCTCTTGTGTAATAGCGCGGCTTGTGTCGTTTCTGGTGAAGAAAATGCAGGTTCCTTTCAGGGGAGTCTCTGCGCCATTTGTGATAAACAGTTTAGGCTTTGTAGACTTGGATCTTGATTGGCTCAGCCTCAGACCCTCTCCTACGGCCATACGTACCACAGCTTATAATAATACACACATGTTGTAGCAGCAGAAGGAAGGAGAGCCTTACACCACCACCGAATACTGTAGACTGGAAGTGAAACTTTCATTTTATCTTTAATTATATTTACCCTATAACACGGTTAACGTCAAAATTGAATTGGATTATGTGAACAATAAAAATTATGTTTTAATAATTATTATTTCAAAACATGTTTTTAAACAAAACAGGATTCGCGTCATTCATTATCACAGGACAAAGTTGAAAAATTTTGAAATTAAATCAAATACTTAATCTAAAAAGCTCTTTGCAACGTTCGAATACCGATTAATTTAAAACCGTTACATTTATTATGCTGGAAAAATAATTGTACACAATTGGCTTTCAGATTTCGTAGAATATCATTCTTTTTTTAATTATCAACATTGCTCAGTAGAATATTTAAAATATGGACTTTTACACACAAAAAAGTTGGCCAATTAACAAAAGAACAACTTTTGTCTCTAGTCACATATATGAGCAGGCGTCAAGCAGTGAAGCTCTAACACTGTGTACAACATGAAGCTGAACATGAAATGGAACAAACAAAATAATAATCGATCAGAAGCGCAAACATATGCAGAGCAAGATCTAAAACAAGATTAACTAGGCTAGAAGGATCAACAGAAATCTTGTTTACCCAACATGAAATGTAATATACACTTTTTACATTGAAAGAGCCCGTTACATACTAGTTGACAGCTAGTAATTTAGGATGCTTCTATAACAATTCCAAAAGTTTACGGAATGAATTTTTTTGAGAATAGCCATACTTAACAAACTGATTGTTTTGTTCACAATGCGCTTTTGCCAAATGACAAAAAACTCAAAATGTCAGGTTGTGCGGCTACTATGGTATTTGGTCATTCGATGTAAGACATATCTTCAACCAATCAGCATGTTTTTGCTCACTTGTTTTAGTTTTATTATGCATTATCAGTTTTTTGTTTAACCTGCCAGGTTTAAGCATGCCAAAAACCAAGATATTGTACCTATGATAGGAATAAGCATGCCAACAACCAAGATATTGTACCTATGATAGGAATAAGAAGCTTTCAGCAGCAAACACTAACTAATACATGTGATACTGTGTATACCTTTACGCCTGTCAGCTGCAGATTGCAGCCGATACTGCTGCAGGTCAAGGACTTCTGCATAGTAGAGTACAAACAAGTTTATTCAATAGTTATGGTGGTCAATTTGTAATACTTGAAGAGGATATATGGACCTACCAATGCTCACTGCGTGTGGCCGTGGCCGTAATAATCTCTAGACCACACACAGTGCTGCAGCAAACAAACAAATCACAGGCCTTAAATCAATCGATAAAAAGTTGTTAGACAAGCTTTCGACACTTTATGATGATGGATATTTACCGTGTTCCTTGTCCACTTCCTGCTCTTGGTAATACATGAGCAGATGTTTGCATCCGTCAGCAGCCAAAAAGCTATTCATCATCTCGAGCTGTAAACACAGCGGGATATCCACTTGTTTTAAAAGAATTCTGGGTAATGCTAGGGATTGTTGACTGAATGCTAATTTTTTTTATTTCTTTTCAAAAAGCACGGAAAGAGGTATCAAAGAAGTTGTTTTTTGAAACATTAATAAAGATTACAATTTTTATTAAAAATTATATTAAAGAATAACTGGTGTACCTGAGATCCTTCAATCAGTGAGTCTTCAGCCTCATTTCTACCTATTCCCAAGGCATCAGAGGCCGCTGTGATAAGGCTGTGATGACTGTCCTCCAGCTGCGCTCGCCGAGCCTCCCTTTCTTCTTTTAATTTTTGCTAACAATAAAGGAATTATTAAAGGTAAAAGATCTGTTAAAAAATACTGTTTTATCATTATTCGAAAAAACGAAATGTAACCCATACAAATATTTGCAAATGATCAGGAGCAATACTTCCTCGTGGCAGAGTAAGTCGTCTGTTTTTTCGCGGTCCGTCCAAAGTCGCCATTGTAGCAACTAACAGTCTTCTGGTATATGTTTGTATTGCATTACGTTACGATGAGCAAGTTACGATTTTACTGTTACACTGGACCTTATACACTAGGGAATTGCGTGTAAACATGATGACGCCATCGCTATGGAGACCAGAGATAAGCACGAGCTAAATGGCTTTCAGACAACACAGAATTTCTTTAAAACTAATTGAGTTGGCATGCAAATAAAGAGTTGAATACCATGTATAGTAACTATCAGCAGCGCAGGGGTAATCTAGATACTCGGTGCTACACACAGTCCAATAAACTTTGCATCACGTCTCAAATGCAACTAGTTAATAAGATATGGAGCATGTCATTAGATTGAAGAGTAATCAGAGACACTCGCAGCTCATGCGTCCACTCACTCAACAATGCATTGCTACATATCTATGTGGGTGGCATGAGGCAGACGACAGTTGCAGCTTTTAGTTGCAGACGACACAGTGCTGTATAAAAACTCTCATGAATATCAACAATGCAGCAGACAACGCATTACCAAAGAATTATCTGATGCTGAGAACACCTGATGCTACAGAAGAACTAGTAACCCATGCACCTTAGGAATGCTACAGATGACACTTTTGAAGAATGTCAGATTTATAAGTGAAGAAAATCAGAAGACTAGAAGGAAGAACATCAATAAAAGGGCTGGTCAAAACTTGGTATTTCAAGGTAAGGGTATATAATAAGTTCAAACAAGTTTATGCTAGATTTTCAAAAAAAAATTGAAACTACGAAATATTATAAAAATTTATGTTTATTTAGTTTAACTTTAATAACAATTAAAACTTTTAGTTTAAAAAAGTTGGTATTGGCAAGTCAAAACTATAGCAGACAATCTATACTTCTAAATAATTTTTGAAAACCAATATTCTTTGATTAAAAATTGAATCTTACACAAAGTAAGGTTTGGTTTTAATTATTCAATATTGAAAGAAATGGCTAAACTGTTCATGTTTGGATTCATTTTCTCCCGCAAAAAATATTATCAAGCAAAAAACTATTGAGATAGGAAGGTTTGAGTAAAATATAAACTATCATGGACCATAGAGTAGAAGACACGTCACCAAAGAACTCCAAAAAAATGAGCATGCTTGCTGTGTATTACAACAGTGATGGTGAGTAGAAGAAGTCATGGAAGGATGAATCATCAGTAACTAAAACAGTTACCATCCATGCAACTAGAAAACCTTTCTTTATTTCATTTGAGAAAATTGAAGTTGTTGATTTAGAAAGTGGAGTGCGCAAACTCACCGCCGACTCAAAGTGATATGATGCTGAAAGGTCAATAAGCTTACGATTGGTTGGATCGTAAGCCAATGTCTGCCGCTAAGAGAAAACAAATCCCATTATTAAATATTTAATTTAATTGACCAGCTGATTTTTCTTACAACCGACAACCTTATCTTAAGTAAACTGAGACAGCTGTTTACGTCATTGCAGTCACTCAGCAACGCATGAACTACTAGTAGTTACTCAGAGTTGTCTACTTACTGTTGGCTACTATAAGACAACTCCAACACCGTTTGGGAATGGCATGTAATATCAAAGTTTTGGAAGTAAAAGTTTACATTTGTTTTCTATGTGTCTATAATGCAAGCAAGAAATATTTTTCCATGTTAAACTCTCAAAATTTTGGTGCTTGTAATAAAACATCCAAAATACCGCTGTTGGAGCACCAACATCAAAAAATTGGGGAAATAAAAGCTTTGAATTTATCAAGTTCACTTTTAACAATATCTCAAAAAATACAACAAGCAAGTTTAACAGCAGTCATCAAATTACTCATGCCGTGTACATGATTTTACGAACAAATCTGTTCATTATTTTGCATGAAATATAATTGTTTATCTATTTTTGGTTTTGAAGCAATTCCATGATATGAGACCACAGGAAAAAATATTCATCAACAGACATCACACCTGCGCTGTGCTACACTATGTATGCCAATCTATCACATCCATCATTTCTGAGCAGAGTGTACCAGTTGCATGTAATACATTCTTTGTCATCATTGTACAAACATTTCGATGCTCTTGAAGGGACCATTGCACTATTCAGCTTTTCTTGTTTTATCATTTAACAGCCAGTCAAGAGTGCTCATCAACAGAAAGGCAAGTGTGTTGGACAAAGATTTTGGTTACCAAAGCATTTGAATTGATGGTTTACATACAATAGATACCACAATTAACTGATGGACATTACGTAGAACACTGCACTGCTGTATTCCATTGATTACAAAACGAAGAGCAAAATAATAAATAACTGAAAGCGTACCACTGTGAATGCACAACAATGACACTAGCTTACCTGCTTCTCTTTTAGGTTTTCTCCAGGAGCCAGTGTGCTGGTGAGCCTGGATTTCCCCTTGTGTTCAGCACTGGAGCCTCTTTGAGGCTTTTGTGCCCGGTGAGAGCTGGGAGACATTGCATTGTCAGACATCCTGCTGTCTTACAGGTGTCCTTTCTCCTTTCTAAACTCTCTAGTAATTAAATAAACTAGTTTAAAATTTTGTGAAAGAAACTTGTATGCGTCTAACATTAGCAACACGACGCCATCTTGATTGTTTGTGTAGTTACTATGTGACTAATGTTATGGTGAATAGCGACATAAAATTCTTTTGTTTAGCTTGAAGTTGAACAAAAGCCGTCGTCAATCAAGCGCTAGTGGAACAACTTATTACAATTGTTGAAGTTAAGTGGCCTCCCACTACTATTTTACTGGTTTTAATAACAATTTATATAGAATTATATTGTTGTGCGCATATGTTTTAACTTGAACAGATTGGCGTAGGAAAAGAAATATGTGTAGCCTTTACTCGTACCTACAGCGTAGAACACAAGCTAATGGATCAATAATGCTCTTAGCAATACTGTGTTAGATAAGATAGGCACCATACACTACAGCAACAAATGCTAATCTAGTTCTAACATTTACTTTTGCTGATTTGTTCACATTTCTAACTAATACAATCCATAATTCTGTGTTCTTTCATGTAATTGCAAGGGTGATTACCTTCGAAAGGAGTCAGTTAGTCTTGGCATGACATGACAAAAGCTCTAAACATTTGTTTATCAATATCAAATAGTATGCTAGATGTTAAGAGGTGAACTTGTACGATTTAACCAAATTTGACATTGCTCAAACTTAACTCAACTTGAATAGCCATCTTTGTCGATAATTCGTGAATGCACAAAACACTTGCTGCAAATGAACCCAATAATTGCATTGAAACTTTCAACAACAAATAAATAAATTACAGCGATCAAAGAATACTGAAGAAGAGTGTTTGGTTTATATGTTGGAAATAACTACGGGACCAGGTATACTTACAAGGCAGTAATACACTCATGTTACAGGCAAAATTAGAAAACTATACCTGTTCTGATGAGCCAGAAATTTTCCATATCTGCGTTGAGTCTACTTTAGCAGCAATCCAGATGTCATAGCTGCAAAAAATATCTTCATCAACTTTGTGTCTACATTATGTGACCACATCAACCTCATGTGAGGGCAAAATGTTTTTTTCCATACGAAGTATTGCTACTGTCATATCGAATTGTGCAAACTATGTTACCATTTTTTTAGGGGGGGGGGGGAGGGGTTTAGGGGAGTACAACAAAGCGAATGATAATTCCGCAAAGTCTTGCTCGTTGTTTTCTAACAATTAGTTTAAGTCATTAACTACAACTAGACTGAAATCCAAGTTCACTTGACCAAAAATTGCAGTCACTCCACCAAGATCCGAGTCACACAACCTTGACCTACAATCAAGTTTATCAACACCTGAACTCAACTATGGCAACCTGCCAGACGCACTATACAGATAGAAAGTGAGCCAATAACAAAAGCACAGTAGACGTGTTCAGTAGCCACTCTAACTCAAGACCAACTAGGAAGAATATTTGGATCCACTTTTATTTTGACACATGCAATTGGTCTGTCATAAGCCTTCTCATCAGTAGTCAAATACATCTGTTGGCTTGGCTGTTTTATTTATGCTCATCTGCACTCATGCTTCTGGCTAGCCGGGGCGGCTCTCAAGGGGTGGGGTTTGTAGTTGTGGGCTAGCCACCCTGGCTAGCTTCTGGCTCTCCTATATTGGGGAGTTATCTTCTGTATATGAGCTGAGGAAACACAACTTCCACTCAGCTTCCCGATGTGGGGTATTCATATGAAGCTGGAATTCATCAGCCTCACTGTATAAGCTCAGAGTTTACAGGAGAGGAAAGAGGGTCTTGGTAGGGGCGGATTGAGGGGGTGGGAGGGATGTGAGTGGGGTGGTGGCGGGGGTTGGTGGGGTTGGTTGGTCGGTGACTCATTGACCGAGGGAAAAGGGAACAGTTTCACAAGTGGCTAGATACTTGGGGGATGGGGGTATATATCTACACAGAAGGGGTGTTGAGTGGCCAGGGTTGAAAACAGGGGGGAGTTAAAAATACTGTTTACAGAATTAGTCTCAAATATTCTTATTATTTATTCTTTTTAGCAATCGCATTGCCTTGCTGGCTGCCACTAATATAAATCGCATCTTGCTTTATTTTGTTTCTGTTTTGTTTATTTGTGCTGTGCCTCGTGGGCAACCCTAAAGACGAGTCTCATAAGCGCAGGATCAGGAAGAGGCCACAGAAAGATTTTCATGATGCATGACTGTTTTTCAGCTTCAGAACATGCGGGTATATACTGCAGGGTATGCTAACTCACCATGCTGTGAGAAAATCTGGTCTCACCCAATATTCAAATACCAGACAAAAATAACACGTGCATGCGAAATTTTATTCAAAATAAGCTCAACATGCGATATCCTGCCTACTAAATAAACATTCAGATATTTATTGAGCAACCTGAAAGATGCTCTGAAGTAGAAAGAATAGCGTAGCTTTAGCAGCTTTCTTAGATTGAGCACCGTGATTTACAAAGAATAATGTAGACAGTGGACTGAGAAAGACAGATTCATCCACATAAAAGTTTGCATTTCTGTTGTTGGCATTTCTGTTCGACAAGTTACAAATTTGATTCAGCTTGTAGAAATTGCCTCCTTCCTTGGTATTTATTAGCTTCAACACATACATGTTGGTGATCATGCAGCATGTTTCTATTTATTTGCAGCTGTTACATCAAGTCTCAGTTCCAAGAGAGGATAACTCCAAGTCAAGCAGACAGCACATGCCACAACCAAAAGTTTCAAATTGAGATATACTTTCATTTATTTGTGATAATTAAGCAAAGTCATATTTCATAATGAAATTCAGTAGTTTCTTCAACTGATCATTGAACCAGTTATTCAACTATCATCAAGGTATGATTGACAAGAAGGTTAAATAATTTATTTTCAAAAAAAATATAAAGATTAAATCTAAAAAGGAGACAACCTAATAAGTCAACTCGAAAGCATGCTCAAATTTTAAAGGCAGCATTTAAAGCAAGATGTTAGCTTATTATACACTTGCCGGTAATATAAATATAATAAAAAGTGCCAAATCGTTAGCACCATAATGAGACGCTCCTTCATAGCCATCTTTAGAAACAAGCTTATAAACTTCCAGTGAAAGTATTCAGCTTTTACTCGTAGTATGAGGAACCAGAAAACAATCAAAGAACAGCAAGCCAATACCTGCAAATGCTTTCCATTGATTCGCCTTAAAAAACCAACAAAATGAAAATAAATGAAAATGAAACTGAAAAGTGAAACTATTACAATAGGGAAAAAGCTCAATTGAGATAACCATGGACTGATGCCGAAATTGTTATGAACAATCAAAAGTACGCACTGAAGTTACATTATGTGAATTTCACTACAACTAACAATTTTAGCAGCACATAAATGTGGGAAGAAAAGTATTGCGAGGTGTCAGAAAAATAAGATGAACAACTAGCCTTCATCAGAAGCATCGATTAGATTAACTTTGTTGACTAATTCTAGCTCTTTATCAGCCTTCTCTTCCTGACACACACCTAATTCGACTATAAAGCACTAGTACTAATGAACGAATGTAGTTTCCCTAAACAAAAACATTCATACAGTTTGGCCAATTGATGAGCAATAAATTCACAAAAAACTGGTTGATTGGTTGAGTCATATTATGTAGTTATGTGACATAAGGAGCCAATGCTAAAATGTGACAAAACCTATCTCTACTTTGATGGCGCATTAGCATTAGAAATTAGTGTAGCTTGCAGATGATTTCTCTTGCACCAGCACCACATGGTATCTTAATTGTTTAGAACTATAGTTGACTTTGTTAGCAAACTTCTTTCTTGTCTAATGCTGCCAGAGAGAAAAAGAGAGGTAACGTAGTTGCCATTTTCTTTAGTAAGATTCTTGCTTCTGGCTGCACACTTCCTAAAACAGCCTAAGAAAGATGTGCAACCATCTTTCATGCCACAGCAATATATAGCTCCACTCATGATTAGCTAATATTGTAATCTCAAATGAAAAAAATGAGTTTTTATATATCCATGTATGCTACTAATGAACTAGGAAATTGTATTTACAAAAATCTTCCTTCGATTTAGCGGATCTATCGTTGGCGCTATGAGAGAGGTTCGCAGGAAAAAGCTTAGAATTGGTTTGGTTGGACTCACTTGGATATTTGCTCTACTACATTAAAAACTACTGGAGCCTTCTTATTAACTTGTAATTTACAAGTTGAGAATAAAAGCGAGCAATTAAATCGATTAGTAGAATTAATATTTAAATTTAAGGTTGTGCTCTTTTTCGAAAACTTGAGAGCAAACTAATTTATTGTAGATTAATTTGTAGTCAAATAGTGTACATTTGGATTGGTAGTTCCACTAGTACAACAAAAACTTCCAGTGATAATTCTATTCATTTGACAAGCTCTTTTTTCATTTTTTTTTCGTAAAGAGAAACAATAACATAATCTATTAAAAATATTTCTATTTACTGTATAAAAAAAATTGTATAATAGTGGTTTTAATCACTATTATTATTCCTCATTATTTAATACTATAGGATGATCAGTCGATGTTGCCTATAATATTGTGCAGGAATCAGCTCTATTGTCAGGAACTTGTAAAGCTATCATTACAAACTCATTCTAAAAAATAGTAATTACATGTATACAGATTATTTTTGTACCTGTAAAACGGTTACATGCCTGTACAGCCATTATTGTTATATTAACAACATTATGTAATAGTTCTACGGGTCCAACTCCTTTGCATGTGTATTGTTATATTGTGTAAGAGCAAATGTTTGTGGGTTGGCTTGTATCTGTGCCCTTTGTTCTTGATGAAATAAAATTGGCCTGCGGTACCTGTTTCCTCAGAGTGTTAGGAAAAGGCAAGCAGAAAACTTCTCACTCACATTCGAAGCAATACTCTCAATTTTCTGGATTCTCCCTAGGACTGTAGGTACCTACAATAGTTCTAATTAAGCACGGCAAATCTGCCGAGACCAGCTATGCTTACTAGCAGGTCTAACTAAAATAGGGTAGACTGACAGTCAGACATTGCTGACAGTCATCAGACCTGTAAAGGGTACTGACTGCTCAGTGCTGACTACAGGACTAATACTTGAGCAACAGATTAACTAGCCATTTTGCCTCCCTCATTCTAAAAAACAGGTGCCGGTGGCTACTACTAGTTGCGTACAACGCAGCTGCACCAAATCCCTGCATAATATTGTACGGGAAAAACATCGAACACATCTACAACATAAACAACATAAGTAACAGTTCTAATTATTACCTTTATTTCGATCACGTGCCTACGATCGATGTTTGTAACCTCGATACTTATTATATATTTTGTCACACACTTTTATTATTGCTATTTTTACATCGAGGCTACATTATTAGCATCGCCTCTTTTACTTATAAATGTTCGCAGAGCTCCTCACAAGGCAGTGTACCTGAGGAGACTCACTGATTTATTTCTGTAAAGAATATAAAACAGCCACACACTCAATCAAGCTTATACTTGAAACTTTGACAGATAACCATACTGCTCAAACGATAACCGCTCTAACGACCTTCTAGGTCCTAAAGCAACTAGTGTTATTTAGTGAACAGTAGCCAGACGACAGGCCTGCTCGGCAGACGATAGCCTACAGTGCTCTTCCCCCAGCAGACATGCTGTCGGGTGGACACCAATAAGCTCTCTGACCAGTAGATTGTCGGGATAGACAGATAGCTCTCTTGCCTAGAGGTAGTGTAGGTGGCTACCGGGATAACTAGTAGATAGTTTAACAAAATCCTGCACAATATTGTGTATAAAACGTAGATAGATAACAACAATAATAAAATAATAACGAAACGAAAAGATTTATTATTATTATTATGGCAATAATGATGCATGAACTGACTGTAGATTGAATAATAACAAGCTATCATCATTATTATGGTCATCACAGAATCTAACTAGAAGAAACAAAGATGATAGATAATAATAATAATAAATGGAAGCCATAAATAATATTACTCAAGGAGGATTTGAATGAATGGTTGGTGGTGACTGATCTGATGATGAATCAATGGAGATCGTCACATCTTTATTTATTATTATAATAATCAGCCTCAGGGAAGGAAAATTATGATATGTTTTTTAGAAAGCAACATACATTGTTATAATAGCTTGAAAATTAATTAATCAATAATAATGTATAAATAAATAATATAAAACAACTAATTTAGTTACTAAACTTATTTATTATTGTTAATTAAAGTAATTAACGGTTCTCTGTCTGTAGTATTATTATTATAGTATTATTATTATTATTATTATTACCTCTATCTATAATAATACTATTATTACCTTTATTTTTTATAAATAAAAAAACAGTGTCCAAGGTCACAGCAGGGGTAAAAACAACTGTTTATACATAAAACCGGTACTAAGTCATCTCGACCCCAGGTAAACTTCGACCGGACACCTCACCCCGCACCAGTCATTTCGACCCCTGTCTCAACCTTACTTACGATCTTGAGGAATGATTTCGACTCGCACTCATATGAGCAACATTAGCCTTCACTGGCAAAACCTTCGCGTTAATTTTTGGAGTTGTCCTACTTTTAAAAGAGATAACTCCTGTATTTGACTTGCATTTCTGATGGAATTATGTCATGTATTATGGAGTTCCCTCACTAATCAATCACATATTGACAAATAAATCACTATGCAAAACAAAACACTACAGAACCACTCCATCTGCACAATTAGCTGTGACCAGCTGTTAAAGTTTTTCTTAACAAAACTTATTCTTACATTGGACTGTATGTATCACTAGTTTGTACAACTGATTAAATAAGCAACATGAAATCCACTTGGCAATTAATGGTTTTTTACTAATGAGCTTCAAAAAATTACTGCATTAGAAATATTACATAGAATGTGCATATTTTTTTAATATAATATGCTACAAGTTATTCAGGCTACTAAAAACAATTGGCTTCAAACTTGGTTAAAAAATATATTCTTTATACCAACATATATGTTGCAGCAATACATAAAAACAGAAGAATACAATAACCTCAAGCCAGAAATATTTGTTAATCGCTTAAAATTCGTCAGTATTGTAGTATTATTACCAAACAATGTTAGTTCAAGTGGAAGTTCAAAGGCTAAAATGAAACTGAAATAATTCACTAGTGAATGTTATTGACCGTGCCTTCGTACGTTGCATAATTAAGACTTGAAGATTGTGCTTTATACTGCATGCCATCTCAATAGTATTGGAGGGAACTGCAAAATGAAAAACAAGTAACTACATACGGCGGTGTCCATATACCATGGCGGGATATTAATGAAGAGATTTATCAGTAGCGAACACCTTTTTTTTATTTTAACTTAATAAAAAAAGACTAGCAAAGCATTGACTTGGAGTAAAAAGGAGTTTTTCAATTCACAAAAGATAAATAAATAAGTGAAAACCAGAATAACTAGCAAGCAGTTTGGAGTTGTCTTACCAAGAAAAGACAAATAACAATTAAACGGGAGTTTAAAACGGATTAACTTTTAAAATCTTGCCAAATTACAATTTGATAAAGCAAGAATTGAATTATATTATTTCCCATTTACAATATGACAAACAAAAACTAGGCAACGAGAGAACGTCTATGTCACATGCATTTTTGTCAGTTTTTTATCGCAAACGTAATGTGGTTATTTGCATGTAAAACATGTAAGGTAACTGAAAAAATTAACACTCGTACTTTCCTGACGAAGCGGTGGCCAAAAATGGAATTCCAAACAAGGAGAAAAAACTGCAGAGTTTTGCGCAACAAGTTATAAAAACAATCAATGGGATAGTATTAAAACAGCCTCAAATAAGTTGCTAGAGAAGTTTTTAATCGAAAAAATCAGAAACTGGAGCGTAATGAAATTGTGTGAATTGTGGAGAGTTGACAACGTTATTTAATAAGCTTTTAGCATAGTCCAATTTTTTGCAAACCGCCTGAATACTTCGTGATACAGTTTATACGCTTTAAAAATCAAAGCTAATTTGCTGGTACACTATCAATTAGCAATTTTTTTTAACTAAACACTGATGAAAACATTTTTAGTGAAATGAACGAGAAATCTTTTTTAATATTCAATTTATAACAAATAAACAATAAGAATTCTTCAAATTCTTAAAAAAATTTTCTTAGATTATTTGCAATCCGTTTATATGATCGAATAACTTTTTTAACGTTCATTCATTGATCACTACATCAATGTTAGAGATTTTATACAGCTGTAACGAAAAACAGAATGGCTGTTTTTTGGTTAAATAGCTATGCTCTTTGCAAACCTTTCAAAATAATCTAGATAATTTTAAAACAATTCAGACTATTTTAAAGTTGGATTTAAGTGATTCCAACTAGTTCTAAAGCTTTCTTACAATTTGTACACATCCAAATCGTCTGAACCATTTCAAAACAGCACAGATTATTCGCAAAATGACTACATGGTTCGGAAATTTCTACAGTTGTTAAACAGGAAATACGATTCTATTGTATGAAAATTCACAACTGCCAAAGCTGATGCTCAGCTATTACAAAATACTTGGTGAGATGCATTTCATTAGGTTATTTAAATTTAATGCTTTCACAATTAGTTTTTTAAAGCAGAGCCATCTACACTATGATCAACCATACATAGGTGTGGGTTACTTACGGTTTCTACACTTGTTATTGCAACCTTCGCAGTCACCAGATTACGTAGCGCACTACCTAACAAACAGAGTATTGTGAGAATAAAGGCATGATATATACTGCAGATATACACAGGGTGTGGTCCCTCTTCACTTTACAACCTCATTAGTTCATGTGAGGATGAAGCCTGATAAGTCAGTGTCACGATGATGTACAATATATATAACATACACACATACAGTACTGTAGTACAATATATATAACATACACATATACAGTGCTATAGTACAATATATATAACATACACATATACAGTGCTATAGTACAATATATATAACATACACACATACAGTGCTATAGTACAATATATATAACATACACACATACAGTGCTATAGTACAATATATATACTATACACACATACAGTGCTATAGTACAATATATATAACATACACACATACAGTACTGTAGTACAATATATATAACATACACACATAGAGTGCTGTAGTACAATATATATAACATACACATATACAGTGCTATAGTACAATATATATACTATACACACATACAGTGCTGTAGTACAATATATATAACATACACATATACAGTGTTATAGTACAATATATATAACATACACACATACAGTACTGTAGTACAGTATATATAACATACACACATCCAGTGCTACAGTACAATATATATAACATACACACATACAGTGCTATAGTACAATATATATAACATACACACATACAGTACTATAGTACAATATATATAACATACACACATCCAGTGCTATAGTACAGTATATGTATAACACATTCTCACACAGTACTGTACAACTACGGTATATATAACACACATTCCTACACTACACTACATACATTGCTATAGTACATTACATGTAACACACACATACAGTGATGTAGTACAATATATATAACACACACACATACAGTACTATAGTACAATATATATAACATACACACATACAGTACTATAGTACAATATATATAACATACACACATACAGTGCTATAGTACAGTATATATAACATACACACATACAGTGCTGTAGTACAATATATATAACATACACAAATACAGTGCTGTAGTACAATATATATAACACACACACATACAGTGCTATAGTACAATATATATAACATACACACATACAGTGCTATAGTACAATATATATAACATACACACATACAGTGCTGTAGTACAATATATATAACATACACAAATACAGTGCTGTAGTACAATATATATAACACACACACATACAGTGCTATAGTACAATATATATAACATACACACATACAGTGCTATAGTACAATATATATAACATACACAAATACAGTGCTATAGTACAATATATATAACATACACACATACAGTGCTGTAGTACAGTATATATAACACACATTCCTACACTACACTACATACATTACTGTGTACTACGCTATATATAACACTGAACAATACTCACCTCTGACAGGAGACAATTGGTAGTTAACTTGTCCCAAGAACTTGTTGGAGTTTTCTGATAAACTGGATGATGAAATAGGATGAGGGAATGAATTTCTGCCTCAGTTCCTGTCACACATAAACTTCACTTATAGCACGCTAATCGTATGTACTAGGAATGTACACTTGCATTGTACAGGATCATAGCACAATAATACACGGTACACTACACACACTACATACACTTCACTACACACAGTACAATGCACACAGCACACTTACATAGTAGACTACAAAGAGTACATTACACAGAGTACACTACATACAGTACACTACATACAGTACACTATATACAGTACATTAACTACACAGAATGCACTACACACAGTACACTGCATACAGTACACTATATATACAGTACGCTACACACAGTATACTACACACAATACGCTGTACACCGTACATTACACACAGTACACTAAACACAGTACACTATACACTACACAGTACACTATACACTACACAGTACACTACACAGTATGGTACACTACACAGTACACTACACACAGTACTCCACACACAGTACACCACACTGTACACACACACAGTACGCTACACACAGTACTCCACACACTGTACACTTACCTCAGCTTCTCCAAAGTCAGCTGTCTTACTTTTGGTGCACACAAGTCTCTGGGCCCGTCAGTGAGAGAGTCAGCACTGGTGAGTCCAGTAATCGGCATATCAGAGCCTTGTTTCTACAGCAAACAGTACAGTATTACATCTAGTACTACTGTATTACATTTAGTACTACATACAGTGTTACATCTAGTACTACAGTGTTATATCCAGTACTACAGTGTTACACCTAGTACTACAGTATTACACCCAGTACTACAGTATTATATCCAGTACTACAGTATTACATCCAGTACTACAGAATTACATCTAGTACTACAGTATTACATCTAGTACTACAGTATTACATCTAGTACTACAGTATTACATATAGTACTACAGTATTACATCTAGTACTACAGTATTACATCTAGTACTACAGTATTACATCTAGTACTACAGAATTACATCTAGTACTACAGTATTACATCTAGTACTACAGTATTACATCCAGTACTACAGTGTTACACCTAGTAATACAATATTGCACCTAGTACTACAGTATTACATCTAGTACTACAATATTACATCTAGTACTACAGTATTACATCTAGTACTACAGTATTACAACTAGTACTACAGTATTACACCTAGCTAGTACTACAGTATTACACCTAGCTAGTACTACAGTATTACACCTAGTACTACAGTATTACACCTAGTACTACAGTATTAGCATAACAGTACACAGTAATGTCACAGACGGGGTACGGACCATTCGAAACTGACGTTTCGAAAATGGACACTTCGAAACTCTTTGGGGATGGGGGTTTGGGATTTGGGGGTTCAGGTTTAAGAGTTTTGAACAGTTCATTTTCGAAACGTCAGTTTCGAATCATGGCGGAATTGTCACAGACACCCACCAGAGGCTGTCGAAAGTAAATCACTTAGCCTTCATTCTTGCGATGGGGTTCCTTGCTGTCGCCATCATCCTACAAGTTGAATTGATACTAATATTTTTTTATCACATAGTTCAGTTGTATTATTATGTATCAAATCCACAATATAGTTAAATTTATGGCAACTAGCAAGAGTGGTAAATGATTAGCTGTGTAATAAATAAATGATGTCATTAGCTTTACCTGCCCATACACCATGGAGCGGAAGATAAATTGAATGCATAAAGAGTTTCCAGACAGTTCCATCATCCATCCAAACACAAGATCATCCAGTCAATGTCAATGCAGCTTGTAAAAAGAGTATCTTCACTGCAGCACAGCTGCTCTTCACCTTTTGATACCTTGTGAATATTACCAAAGTTGTTGTACCACATGGAGAAAGCAACTTCTGTAATTATAACTAATAATTAATAATATGTCTCATCTGTGTCAGCAAAGATAATAACTTTTACTACTCTAACAAAACAACTAAACGATGATATGTAATGTCTTTTTTGACAATAAATAATAAACACCAACACTGCAAAATGAAGCAGCATTTATTGACAGTACTCAAAATGATGTTTTATTTATCTAAATCATAAATAGCTGCAACAATAATAAATAATAATAATTATTATTATTAATTATTATTATTATTATGAACTAATAACTGGTAACTACTATCTATGATGATGTTATGTGTTGCAAAAAATGGCTGCACAAAACAAGGATTTTTGTAAAGTCTCATAGGTTTCTACAGCGAAATTTAGTTTTATTAAAAATATTAGATACTCAGCTCTAAAAGTACAGCTGCAAATCAAATCTTACTTACTTATACCTGTTCGTGTAGCACAAAAATTGAAGAGAGCCATTTTCACCGCCATCTTGGGTCGAACTGACCGCTCCTGGGCTCAAGTGACTCTAGGTCGAAACGTCGCTTGGGTCGAGGTGACTGAGATTCCATAAAACCAACAGAAAAAAACAGCAAAATGCATTATTATTACTTCTCACTACTACTACTGCTACAAAAAAAACAGTTATTCATTATTATTATTACCAAAGACAGTAACAACAACAAAAAATCACCTGAGGAAACAAGAAAATAGTGATATAGATAGAGGTGCATTGTTATAGGAATCTCAGTCACCTCGACCCAAGCGACATTTCGACCTAGAGTCACTTGAGCCCAGGAGCGGTCAGTTCGACCCAAGATGGCGGTGAAAATAGCTCTCTTCAATTTTTGTGCTACACGAACAGGTATAAGTAAGTGAGATTTGATTTGCAGCTGTACTTTTAGAGCTGAGTATGTAACATTTTTAATAAAACTAAATTTCGCTGTAGAAACCTATGAGACTTTACAAAAATCCTTGTTGTTTTGTGCAGCCATTTTTTGCAACATAGATAGTTATTAGTTAGTTAATAATTATTATTATTTATTATTGTTGCAGCTATTTATGATTTAGATAAATAAAGCATCATTTTGAGTACTGTCAATAAATGATGCTTCATTTTGCAGTGTTGGTGTTTATTATTGTCAAGAAAGACATTATATATCATCGTTTAGTTAGAGTAGTAAAAGTTATTATCTTTGCTGACACAGACATATTATTATTATTATTAGTTATAATTACAGAAGTTGCTTTCTCCATGTGGTACAACAACTTTGGTAATATTCACAAGGTATCAAAAGGTGAAGAGCAGCTCTACTGCAGGGAAGATACTCTTTTATACAAGCTACATTGACATTGACTGGATGATCTTGTGTTTGGACGGATGATGGAACTGTCTGGAAACTCTTTATGCATTCAATTTATCTTCCTCTCCATGGTGTATGGGCAGGTAAAGCTAATAACATTATTATTTATTTATTACTCAGCTAATCATTTACCACTCTTGCTAGTTGCCATAAATATAACTATATTGTGGATTTGATAGATACACAAGTTACAACTGAACTGTTTGATAAAGAAATATTAGTATCAATTCAACTTGTAGGATGATGATGGCGACAGCTCGGAACCCCATTGCAAGAATGGAGGGTAAGTGATTTACTTTCGACAGCCTCTGGTGGGTGTCTGTGACATTACTGTGTACTGTTATGCTAATACTGTAGTACTAGGTGTAATACTGTAGTACTAGGTGTAATACTGTAGTACTAGGTTTAATACTGTAGTACTAGGTGTAATACTGTAGTACTAGATGTAGTACTGTAGTACTAGGTGTAATACTGTAGTGCTAGGTGTAATACTGTAGTACTAGGTGTAATACTGTAGTACTAGATGTAGTACTGTAGTACTAGGTGTAATGCTGTAGTGCTAGATGTAATACTGTAGTACTAGGTGTAATACTCTAGTACTAGGTGTAATACTGTGGTACTAGATGTAATACTGTAGTACTAGATGTAGTACTGTAGTACTAGGTGTAATACTGTAGTGCTAGGTGTAATACTGTAGTACTAGGTGTAATACTGTAGTACTAGATGTAATACTGTAGTACTAGATGTAATACTGTAGTATTGGATGTAATACTGTAGTATTGGATGTAATAGTGTAGTACTAGATGTAACACTGTAGTACTAGATGTAATACTGTAGTATTGGATGTAATACTGTAGTACTAGATGTAATACTGTAGTACTAGATGTAATACTGTAGTACTAGATGTAATACTGTAGTACTAGATGTAAAACTGTAGTATTGGATGTAATACTGTAGTACTGGATGTAATACTGTAGTACTAGATGTAATACTGTAGTATTGGATGTAATTACTGTAGTACTAGGTGTAATACTGTAGTACTGGATGTAATACTGTAGTACTAGATGTAATACTGTAGTACTAGATGTAGTACTGTAGTACTAGATGTAATACTGTAGTAATAGATGTAATACTGTAGTGCTAGATGTAATACTGTAGTACTAGGTGTAATACTGTAGTACTGGATGTAATACTGTAGTACTAGATGTAATACTGTAGTACTAGATGTAATACTGTAGTGTTTGCTGTAGAAACAAGGCTCTGATATGCCATTTACTGGACTCACTGATTCTCTCACTGACGGGCCCAGAGACTTGTGTGCACCGAGAGTAAGACAGCTGACTTTGGAGAAGCTGAGGTGAGTGTACTGTGTGCGAAGTACGGTGTGTAATGTACAGTGAGGTGTAATGTGTGTGGATTACTGTGTGTAGTGTACTGTGTAGTGTACCATACTGTGTAGTGTAGTGCATAGTGTAGTGTGTTCAGTGTGCTGTGTGTAATGTACTGTGTACAACGTATTGTGTGTAGTATACTGCGTGTAGCGTACTGTATATATAGTGTACTGTATGTAGTGTATTGTGTGTAGTGCATTATGTGTAGTTAATGTACTGTATATAATGTACTGTATGTAGTGTACTCTGTGTAATGTACTATGTATAGTGTGCTGTGTGCAGTGTACTATGTATAGTGTGCTGTGTGTAGTGTACTGTGTAGTGTACGGTGTATTATGGTGCTATGATCCTGTAGAATGCTAATGTACATTCCTAGTACATGCGATTAGCATGCTGTAAATGAAGTTTGCGTGTGGCAGGAACTGAGGCAGAAATTCTTTCCCTCATCCTATTTTATCATCCAGTTTATTAGAAAACTCCAACAAGTTCTGGGAACAAGTTAACTACCAATTGTCTCCTGTCAGAGGTGAGTATTGTTCAGTGTTATATATAGCGTAGTACACAGCAATGTATGTAGTGTAGGAATGTGTGTTATATATACTGTAATGTACAGTATTGTGCGAGATTGTGTGTTATACATATACTGTACTATAGCACTGTATGTGTGTATGTTATATATATTGTACTACAGCAATGTATGTGTGTATGTTAAATATTTTGTACTACAGCACTGTATGTGTGTATGTTATATATATTGTACTATATCACTGTATGTGTGTATGTTATATATATTGTACTACAGTACTGTATGTGTGTATGTTATATATATTGTACTACAGCACTGTATGTGTGTATGTTATATATATTGTACTACAGTACTGTATGTGTGTATGTTATATATATTGTACTACAGTACTGTATGTGTGTATGTTATATATATTGTACTACAGCACTGTATGTGTGTATGTTATATATATTGTACTACAGCACTGTATGTGTGTATGTTATATATATTGTACTACAGTACTGTATGTGTGTATGTTATATATATTGTACTATAGTACTGTATGTATGTTATATATATTGTACTATAGTACTGTATGTATGTTATATATATTGTACTACAGCACTGTATGTGTGTATGTTATATATATTGTACTACAGCAATGTATGTGTGTATGTTATATATATTGTACTATATCACTGTATGTGTGTATGTTATATATATTGTACTACAGTACTGTATGTGTGTATGTTATATATATTGTACTATAGCACTGTATGTGTGTATGTTATATATATTGTACTATATCACTGTATGTGTGTATGTTATATATATTGTACTACAGCACTGTATGTGTGTATGTTATATATATTGTACTACAGTACTGTATGTGTGTATGTTATATATATTGTACTACAGCAATGTATGTGTGTATGTTATATATATTGTACTACAGCACTGTATGTGTGTATGTTATATATATTGTACTACAGTACTGTATGTGTGTATGTTATATATATTGTACTACAGTACTGTATGTGTGTATGTTATATATATTGTACTACAGCACTGTATGTGTGTATGTTATATATATTGTACTACAGCACTGTATGTGTGTATGTTATATATATTGTACTACAGTACTGTATGTGTGTATGTTATATAAATTGTACTATAGTACTGTATGTATGTTATATATATTGTACTATAGTACTGTATGTATGTTATATATATTGTACTACAGCACTGTATGTGTGTATGTTATATATATTGTACTACAGTACTGTATGTGTGTATGTTATATATATTGTACTACAGCACTGTATGTGTGTATGTTATATATATTGTACTACAGTACTGTATGTGTGTATGTTATATATATTGTACTATAGCACTGTATGTGTGTATGTTATATATATTGTACTACAGTACTGTATGTGTGTATGTTATATATATTGTACTATAGTACTGTATGTGTGTATGTTATATATATTGTACTATAGCACTGTATGTGTGTATGTTATATATATTGTACTACAGTACTGTATGTATGTTATATATATTGTACTATAGTACTGTATGTATGTTATATATATTGTACTACAGCACTGTATGTGTGTATGTTATATATATTGTACTACAGCAATGTATGTGTGTATGTTATATATATTGTACTATATCACTGTATGTGTGTATGTTATATATATTGTACTACAGTACTGTATGTGTGTATGTTATATATATTGTACTATAGCACTGTATGTGTGTATGTTATATATATTGTACTATATCACTGTATGTGTGTATGTTATATATATTGTACTACAGCACTGTATGTGTGTATGTTATATATATTGTACTACAGTACTGTATGTGTGTATGTTATATATATTGTACTACAGCAATGTATGTGTGTATGTTATATATATTGTACTACAGCACTGTATGTGTGTATGTTATATATATTGTACTACAGTACTGTATGTGTGTATGTTATATATATTGTACTACAGTACTGTATGTGTGTATGTTATATATATTGTACTACAGCACTGTATGTGTGTATGTTATATATATTGTACTACAGCACTGTATGTGTGTATGTTATATATATTGTACTACAGTACTGTATGTGTGTATGTTATATAAATTGTACTATAGTACTGTATGTATGTTATATATATTGTACTATAGTACTGTATGTATGTTATATATATTGTACTACAGCACTGTATGTGTGTATGTTATATATATTGTACTACAGTACTGTATGTGTGTATGTTATATATATTGTACTACAGCACTGTATGTGTGTATGTTATATATATTGTACTACAGTACTGTATGTGTGTATGTTATATATATTGTACTATAGCACTGTATGTGTGTATGTTATATATATTGTACTACAGTACTGTATGTGTGTATGTTATATATATTGTACTACAGTACTGTATGTGTGTATGTTATATATATTGTACTACAGTACTGTATGTGTGTATGTTATATATATTGTACTATAGTACTGTATGTGTGTATGTTATATATATTGTACTATAGCACTGTATGTGTGTATGTTATATATATTGTACTACAGTACTGTATGTATGTTATATATATTGTACTATAGTACTGTATGTATGTTATATATATTGTACTACAGCACTGTATGTGTGTATGTTATATATATTGTACTACAGCAATGTATGTGTGTATGTTATATATATTGTACTATATCACTGTATGTGTGTATGTTATATATATTGTACTACAGTACTGTATGTGTGTATGTTATATATATTGTACTATAGCACTGTATGTGTGTATGTTATATATATTGTACTACAGCACTGTGTGTGTATGTTATATATATTGTACTACAGCACTGTATGTGTATATGTTATATAGATTGTACTATAGCACTGTATGTGTATATGTTATATATATTGTACTATAGCACTGTATGTGTGTATGTTATATATATTGTACTACAGCACTGTATGTGTGTATGTTATATATATTGTACTACAGCACTGTATGTGTGTATGTTATATATATTGTACTACAGTACTGTATGTGTGTATGTTATATATATTGTACTACAGCACTGTATGTGTGTATGTTATATATATTGTACTACAGTACTGTATGTGTGTATGTTATATATATTGTACTACAGTACTGTATGTGTGTATGTTATATATATTGTACTATAGTACTGTATGTGTGTATGTTATATATATTGTACTATAGCACTGTATGTGTGTATGTTATATATATTGTACTACAGTACTGTATGTGTGTATGTTATATATATTGTACTATAGTACTGTATGTATGTTATATATATTGTACTATAGTACTGTATGTATGTTATATATATTGTACTACAGCACTGTATATGTGTATGTTATATATATTGTACTACAGTACTGTATGTGTGTATGTTATATATATTGTACTATAGCACTGTATGTGTGTATGTTATATATATTGTACTACAGTACTGTATGTGTGTATGTTATATATATTGTACTACAGTACTGTATGTGTGTATGTTATATATATTGTACTATAGCACTGTATGTGTGTATGTTATATATATTGTACTACAGTACTGTATGTGTGTATGTTATATATATTGTACTACAGCACTGTATGTGTGTATGTTATATATATTGTACTACAGTACTGTATGTGTGTATGTTATATATATTGTACTATAGCACTGTATGTGTGTATGTTATATATATTGTACTACAGTACTGTATGTGTGTATGTTATATATATTGTACTATAGTACTGTATGTGTGTATGTTATATATATTGTACTATAGCACTGTATGTGTGTATGTTATATATATTGTACTACAGTACTGTATGTGTGTATGTTATATATATTGTACTATAGTACTGTATGTATGTTATATATATTGTACTATAGTACTGTATGTATGTTATATATATTGTACTACAGCACTGTATATGTGTATGTTATATATATTGTACTACAGTACTGTATGTGTGTATGTTATATATATTGTACTATAGCACTGTATGTGTGTATGTTATATATATTGTACTACAGTACTGTATGTGTGTATGTTATATATATTGTACTACAGTACTGTATGTGTGTATGTTATATATATTGTACTATAGCACTGTATGTGTGTATGTTATATATATTGTACTACAGTACTGTATGTGTGTATGTTATATATATTGTACTATAGTACTGTATGTATGTTATATATATTGTAATATAGTACTGTATGTATGTTATATATATTGTACTATAGCACTGTATATGTGTATGTTATATATATTGTACTACAGTACTGTATGTGTGTATGTTATATATATTGTACTATAGTACTGTATGTGTGTATGTTATATATATTGTACTATATCACTGTATGTGTGTATGTTATATATATTGTACTATATCACTGTATGTGTGTATGTTATATATATTGTACTACAGCAATGTATGTGTGTATGTTATATATATTGTACTATATCACTGTATGTGTGTATGTTATATATATTGTACTATATCACTGTATGTGTGTATGTTATATATATTGTACTATATCACTGTATGTGTGTATGTTATATATATTGTACTACAGCAATGTATGTGTGTATGTTATATATATTGTACTATAGCACTGTATGTGTGTATGTTATATATATTGTACTATAGCACTGTATGTGTGTATGTTATATATATTGTACTGCAGCACTGTATGTGTATATGTTATATAGATTGTACTATAGCACTGTATGTGTATATGTTATATATATTGTACTATAGCACTGTATGTGTGTATGTTATATATATTGTACTACAGCACTGTATGTGTGTATGTTATATATATTGTACTATATCACTGTATCTGTGTATGTTATATATATTGTACTACAGCACTGTATGTGTGTATGTTATATATATTGTACTACAGCACTGTATGTGTGTATGTTATATATATTGTACTAGAGCACTGTATGTGTGTATGTTATATATATTGTACTATATCACTGTATCTGTGTATGTTATATATATTGTACTACAGTACTGTATGTGTGTATGTTATATATATTGTACTACAGTACTGTATGTGTGTATGTTATATATATTGTACTACAGCACTGTATGTGTGTATGTTATATATATTGTACTATAGCACTGTATGTGTGTATGTTATATATATTGTACATCGTAACACTGACTTATCAGGCTTCATCCTCACATGAACTTATGAGGTTGTAAAGTGAAGAGGGACCACACCCTGTGTATATCTGCAGTATATATCATGTATTTATTCTCACAATACTCTGTTTGTTAGGTAGTGCGCTACGTAATCTGGTGGCTGCGAAGGTTGCAATAACAAGTGTAGAAACCGTAAGTAACCCATACCTATGTATGGTTGATCATAGTGTAGATGGCTCTGCTTTAAAAAAATAATTGTGAAAGTATTAAATAACCTAATGAAATGCATCTCACAAAGTACTTATAATAGCTGAGCATCAGCTTTAACAGTTGTGAGTTTTCATACAATAAAATCGTATTTCTTGTTTAACAACTGTAAAAATTTCCGAATAGAAATAGTTATTTTGCGAATAATCTGTGCTGTTTTGAAATGGTTCAGATGATTTGGATGTGTACAAACTGTAAGAAAGCTTTAAAACTAGTTGGAATCACTTGAATCCAACGTTAAAGTAGTCTGAACTGTTTTAAAATTATCTAAATTATTTTGAAAGGCTTGCAAAGAGCATAGCTATTTAACCAAAAACAGCCATTCTGTTTTTCGTTATAGCTGTATAAAATCTCTAACATTGATGTAGTGATCAATGAATGAACGTTAAAAAAGTTATTCAATCATATAAACGGATTGCAAATGATCTAAGAAATTTTTTTTAAGAATATGAAGAACTCTTATTGTTTATTTGTTATAAATTGAATATTAAAAAAAATTTCTCGTTCATTTCACTGAAAAATGTTTTCATCAGTGTTTAGTTAAAAAAATTGCTAATTGATAGTGTACCAGCAAATTAGCTTTGATTTTTAAAGCGTATAAACTGTATCACAAAGTGTTCAGGCGATTTTCAAAAAATTGGACTATGCTAAAAGCTTACTAAATAACGTTGTCAAGTCTCCACAATTCTCACAATTTCAATACGCTCCAGTTTCTGATTTTTTCGATTAAAGATTTCTCTAGCAACTTATTTGAGGCTGTTTTAATACTATCCCAATGATTGTTTTTATAGCCTGTTGCGCAAAACTGTGCAGTTTTTTCTTCTTGTTTGGAATTCCACTTTTGGCCACAGCTTCGTCAGGAAAGTACGAGTGTTAATTTTTTCAGTTATCTTACATATTTTACATGCAAATAACCACATTACGTTTGTGATAAAAAGCTGACAAAAATGCATGTGGCATAGACGCTCTCTCGTTGCCTAGTTTTTGTTTGTCATATTGTAAATGGGAAATAATATAATTCAATTCTTGCTTAATCAAATTGTAATTTGGCAAGATTTTAAAAGTTAATCCGTTTTAAACTTCCGTTTAAGTGTTATTCGTCTTTCCTTGGTAAGACAACTCCAAACTGCTTGCTAACTATTCTTGTTTTCACTTGTTTGCCTTTTGTGAATTGAAAAACTCCTTTTTACTCCAAGTCAATGCTTTACTAGTCTTTTTTTTATTAAGTTAAAATAAAAAAAGGTGTTCGCTACTGATAAATCTCTTCATTAACATCCAGCCATGGTATATGGACACCGCCGTATGTAGTTAGTTGTTTTTCATTTTGCAGTTCCCCCCAATACTATTGAGATGGCATGCAGTATAAAGCACAATCTTCAAGTCTTCATTATCCAACGTACGAAGGCACGGTCAATAACATTCACTGGTGAATTATTTCAGTTTCATTTTAGACTTTGAACTTCCACTTGAACTAACATTGTTTGGTAATAATACTACAATACTGAGGAATTTCAAGCAATTAACAACTATTTCTGGCTTGAGGTTATTGTATTCTTCTGTTTTTATGTATTGCTGCAACAGATATGTTGGTATAAAGAATATATTTTTTAACCAAGTTTGAAACCAATTGTTTTTAGTAGCCTGAATAACTTGTAGCATATATGCAAAAAATATGCACATTCTATGTAATATTTCTAATGCAGTAATTTTTTGAAGCTCATTAGTAAAAAACCATTAATTGTCAAGTGGATTTCATGTTGCTTATTTAATCAGTTGTACAAACTAGTGATACAGTCCAATGTAAGAATAAGTTTTGTTAAGAAAGACTTTAACAGCTGGTCACAGCTAATTGTGCAGATGGAGTAGTTCTTTAGTGTTTTGTTTTGCATAGTGATTTATTTGTCAATATGTGATTGATTAGTTAGTGAACTCTATATAACATGGCATAATTCCATCAGAAATGCAAGTAAAATACAGGAGTTATCTCTTTTAAAAGTAGGACAACTCCAAAAATGAACTCAAAGGTTTTGCTAGTGAAGGCTACTGTTGCTCATATGAGTGCGAGTCGAAATCATTCCTCGAGATCGTAAGTAAGGTTGAGACAGGGGTCGAAATGACTGGTGCGGGGTGAGGTGTCCGGTCGAAGTTTACCTGGGGTCGAGATGACTTAGTACCTTGTTATAGCACAAACTAAACCTTTGTACTATAACAAACTTTGTTACTCGCTCAAGCAGTATATTGTTTTGGCGCGCATAATTAGAATCCCAGTCTAGCCATGTGATGTTGACTTGGTGGAGCATAAACACTCATATCTACATTTCCATATACTTACCACCTAGCTACATATAATTCACAGTAGTATTTAAATAATTGGATTTTCTTTTAGTACTTGAGCAGGATGTGGCATCATTTTTTCTTGTGCACCTCTGTTACCATCACTATTATAAGCTTTAAAGCTACACTTGTGGTTTAAATGAAAAAATAGTAAAATCATCTCAACAATCAATGAGATTATTATTATTCATAATAATAAATAATAATAATAATTATTATTATTATTATTATAATAAATAATAATAATAATAGTATAGTAATTATTAATTATTATTATTTATTTATAATAAATAATGATAATTATAATAATGATGATCTGATGACATGATGATGATTATTAATTATTATTATGGAATGCAAGCTTCTTCTAACAAAAAATTATTCATTGATTTTTTTAGAAGTAGTTTATTATTATTATTTATTATTATTTTTATCTTAATAATAATTATTATAATATATTATTATATGTATATATGATAAAATAATTGTGATACAACCATCATTCATTTAATCAATAATAATATTAGTTAGTTATAATAATAATAATAACATGAATGAAGTCACGGTGATGATGATAATAATGATTATTATTATTATAATAATAGTAGTAGTAGTAGTAGTTATTAAATTATTAATGATAATAATAAATAATAATAGTAGTAATATAATAATAATGATTTTGCTTATTATTGAATAATAAGTAATAATAACTAGTGTAAATGTATGTATAAAAAGACCAATGAAAAAATACAACAATCAATCAATTATGATGAGATGATTATTGTGATAATAATTCATAATAATACTCCTACAACAACACGATAATAATATTATTATTGTTGTTGTTTCAGTCAGCAGTTTCTTTACTGTCAAAGTAGTAAGAACTATATCTGTAACTGTCGAAATCTGGAACGAACGTAAACAGGAATGAACGTTGACAGGAATGAATGCAGACAGACATAAATGGAATGACCGTAGACGCATCCTGGAATGAACGTCGACGGACCTGGAATTAAAGTCGACTATGTTAGAGAAAAGAAAAATTTGACGTTCATTCTAAAAAGTGTCTACATCCATTTTTGGCAACCTATAAACTTTTGTTTCGACTTTCATTCCAGGAATCAAAAATATTATCGTTTTTTCCCAAAGTAGACAACTCCTGGAATGAAAGTCGAAATGATATTTTATAGATCACCAAAAACGAACGTAGACACATCCGGGAATGAAAGTCAAAAATTTTTTGTTTATAGCATCGTCGCCATTCATTCTCGGTCTGTCGCCGTTCATTCCAGGAAGTGTCTATGTCATTCCAGCTGTGTCTGCATTCATTCCTGTCGACGTTCATTCCAATTCCCGTAACTGTCAAACCAATCAATTGTTATTATTATCATCGTATGATAATAATAGTAATTACAGTAGTTAATGAACGAGAACAATAATAATAGCAAATGGATTAATAACAATAATAATAATGGCTTATAAATGGGCGGATAAGCTATGAAAAATAAATAATAATAGCAACAAAATGTATCAATTTATTTTTCATCATTGTGTAACACATTGAAATTAATGTGATTAATTATTGTTATTTATTTTTTATGGCAATGTAAGCCAATTTTTTTTGATGATTATTGTTGTTGTTGGTAAGAGATACTTGATGTTTCTCATGATGGATTATGATGATGGGATGGCAAAGAATCTCTAAATCTTCCGTGCGCACTGGTAGAACTGTCCTGATGGAGGACTAGTTTGCCAGGCATCCCAGTTTTTATTTTCAAAGATTTTGATTGGGGAGCGCTTATTATTACTAAGTTCTTGGATCGCTGAAAACATTTCGTCGCCTAAGCACTATTTCAGCAGTACTTGAGAAAGTTAGCTGCAACTGCAAGTATACAACATAATCTAGATTATGCTTCTGAGGTCGTTTTGATAGTTTTATACTTGACAAAATAGGAGGAAGATTCAAAGCTGCTTTCTAGACCCAAAATGTTCGGCTATTAAAAACTTCATTTCATGATGAAGAGTTGTGGCAAGTCTTTGTTGGAATTAAATGATTTCTGCAAATGAGTTATTCAGTACTGCGTTGGATGATTGCCTTGAGATTCACAGTGATGATACACGATTACAGACACAGAATATTCCCAGATCAGCTCTTACAAGTACTATAATGTTTTTTTAATTGTTCAGAATGATATCAGGTCGAAGATGAGAGTTTTACAGTTGCATCTTGCACTCTGCAAAATTCTTTACTTTTTTTGCAGGTCAATTTTTAGTGTCTTGTTTTACTTAATGCTTATTAAGATCACCCTCTCTGCTCGTGGAGTGGACTAGAGGTTCCAATTTGAACTCTGACTTGAATCGGCAACATAAATAATAATAAAATTGAATTAGCAAAGAGGTGTAAAACATGTCTGTTACCTTAAGCAGTTTACCAAATTATTTACGTGCTATTGCAGCTTGTTGAAATAATACTTACTGTTTCGCTGTAAATATTATGTGATAGACTGTGTGGGGAGCGTGATAACAAAATGAAGAGCATAACGGAGGAGCTTTTATTTTTATAATAGCACGTTTTTCTGAAGTTAGTCTCAGTTTTGGTTGAACTTTTAAAAATTGGAATTACGTTTTTATTTTTTTTGTAAACAAATACTATGTGTTTCATTTCACATTTGCTCTTCTATCTTGACCACTTGTTGTTTCAATTAAATATTGTTTTTTTGCATATGAAGTATGAGTATTGAAAAGCCGCGTCACTCGGCAATGGTTCATCTTCCCATGGTATTACTATTTGCTATAGAATTGAGTAACTAAATCAAACAAGTTTTTTACAATCGTGTGTGTGTTTGAGCTGTGCCTTGAGGGCAACCCTAAAGATGGGTCTCATAAGCTTGTAGCTTGTGTGAGCAGCACCCTATACCCATGCACGCCGTTAAACCGGCTACTCTTCCGAAAAAGCAGACGGGGATTTTTTACTAGTATGACTCCATAGTTATTATGGAGAGTGCAATCAAACTAGGGACCGCGTAGTTTTTATGCCCATATCCGACCAGGCAGAGCATATAGGAAGCCGAATATCTTGCTCACAGATAACTGTGCTGGGAATCGAATCCCAGATCTTGGATTAAAGTGCAAGCACTTTAACCACTACACGTGCCTCCTCTTTGAGAAGGCATGTGTGGTCTAGTGCACTGTTTGTACTGTAGAGCTTTAAAGTACAAACAGTACGTATTTGCATGATTGAGACAGAAATATTTATACCACAGAGCTTGTTCAATCAGTCTGTTTAAATGAATAATTAAAAACATCCCATTCATTTTGTTTAGTGATTCAGAATGTATTTTCATTTCTAATTGGTTGTTACTAGTAATGCAGCCCAGCTTCTTTGGAACAGACAATAATAAGATATATCACGCAAACCAATAAGACCTTGAGTGCTACAGATGACATTCCCCTGTTCCCTGTGCGCTTTAACAAAAGGTTGACCATTGACATTCAAGTTATACAGTGAGTCAACCCACATCTCTTACACGTTATCAATTCCCAATCTACAATATTTCTATCATTTGAAAAGTAATTATTGGTTTGGTTACAGCCGTTCTGATCAGTAGTCATTATCTCTCCTCAAAATGGAGATGTCTCAGCTCTACGACGAGGATCTGCTTGAGAATTGCTTCTTTCAACAGTTCTGTGACATGTGTCCATCTCTTTTTAGTAGCGTCGTAGAAAATGACTGGCTGGTGAGTTAATTCCTATTCATCAAACTTGGTGCACTGGCAGATGAGATATTAGTCTCAAGCATACGCATTTGCTATCAAAATTTGGTTTTATTAAAAATTAAATTATTTTGCAAACATGATATTGTGACTGTCCAATACTGTTAGTAGATTTGTGTACCGAAAGTGGGAACTTTTGAGGGCCATACCATTACAGAGTTGGATTGTATGTCTCATGTGTTGATTGCAGTGGATTCTCTCACTTACAAAACAGCTAGTGATAAGGTGAGATTATATCCTGCTATAACTGTATATCTATCTATAGCTGTAAGGTCAAGGTTACCCATTCGCTATTGTTGTATTGATAAGCGTATGACCAGTGCATTCCATTCACCTTCAAATGTAAATCTTAAACTTTTTGTGAGTGATCACGGATTGTTGATCGAGAATGTATTTGTTAATGTTGGAAAGGTTCCATAAGACATCTATCGGTCCTGGGAAATTTTTTATTTTTCTGAACTACCTGTAAACAAATCTCTCGTCGACTGAATTAGATTTAATTGTTTAATAATAAAAGGTAGTAATTAACAGTTAAATAAAAATAAACTTTTACTTGCTTTAAAATTTGAGACAACTAAATGGTAATTTATTGCATAAAGGTTAAGAATAAATCCTCAGCATTTTTTTAGGATTTCCTAAAAATTTCAGGATTAGTAAGTAACTGTCATGCCAACACCAGCCGGAGAGCAGTTAATCTTTGTTCATAAGCTCAATGTTTGCAAGTCATGATTTGGTAATGATGACTATTCGATATATTTAGCATTCGTTTTATACAGATTTGAATGTCTCTCAACTTAGCCTGAACATTTATATTTGCTGCTCTGGTTTGGCTATCTGTTGATACTGTATATGTAGTTGTGTCCATCCAATGGGTAGAGATTGCGAGGTATCTGTTATGTTGTTGTATTTATAGCATGTCAATATTAAAGAGAAGGTTATCACCCTCGGGGAGGGATTTGATACAACAGACAAAGTTAGTAACTAACTACTGTTATGGTTTCTCTACATGCTTATCCGCTATCTGTTCTATCCAGTTTATTCTGTACAAATGAATACATGTAGATTATCCAAGAATATTCCATTTCATTGCCAGTTTTATCTGTTGGAGTTATGGCCAGCTGCTGACTGACCACTGACTGTTGTACACTGTAGATACAGGTTCTATTTAGTGAGACATTCTACACAGACAAGCAGAGAAAGTACCAAGTCTGGTGTATAGACAAACCTCTGAGCTTTCCATGTACTGCTCCGTCCTCACAGCCTTTCTCTGTAGAGTTCAGGATCTCTAACGTAGATGATGCAATGGAATTACTTTTTGCTGGTTGGTACCACGCCTCAAGTCTACTCATTTGTTTGCTTGAGAATAATTAGTTTTGTATTGTAGTGAGAGTCGGCTCCAATTTCGATGGGTTTTATCTAATCGCAATGTCTCCTGGTTCTCAGACTACAATTGAGTTGTACACAAAGTAGCTGAGAACTATATGATTGTGTTGTATTACCCTGTGACCTAGCAATGGACTGTAGGTGCAATACCTCACACAGTCACTGCGGATATCTAGTTGTATGTGCTGTTTGTAGGTAGTAACTGTCCACTGAAGATATCTAGTTGGATGTGCTGTTTGTAGGTAGTAACTGTCCACTGAAGATATCTAGTTGGATGTGCTGTTTGTAGGTAGTAACTGTCCACTGCAGATATCTAGTTGGATGTGCTGTTTGTAGGTAGTAACTGTCCACTGCGGATATCTAGTTGGATGTGCTGTTTGTAGGTAGTAACTGTCCACTGAAGATATCTAGTTGGATGTGCTGTTTGTAGGTAGTAACTGTCCACTGAAGATATCTAGTTGTATGTGCTGTTTGTAGGTAGTAACTGTCCACTGCAGATATCTAGTTGGATGTGCTGTTTGTAGGTAGTAACTGTCCACTGCGGATATCTAGTTGTTTGTGCTGTTTGTAGGTAGTAGCTGTCCACTGCGGATATCTAGTTGTTTGTGCTGTTTGTAGGTAGTAACTGTCCACTGCGGATATCTAGTTGGATGTGCTGTTTGTAGGTAGTAACTGTCCACTGAAGATATCTAGTTGGATGTGCTGTTTGTAGGTAGTAACTGTCCACTGAAGATATCTAGTTGTATGTGCTGTTTGTAGGTAGTAACTGTCCACTGCAGATATCTAGTTGGATGTGCTGTTTGTAGGTAGTAACTGTCCACTGCGGATATCTAGTTGTTTGTGCTGTTTGTAGGTAGTAACTGTCCACTGCAGATATCTAGTTGGATGTGCTGTTTGTAGGTAGTAACTGTCCACTGCGGATATCTAGTTGTTTGTGCTGTTTGTAGGTAGTAACTGTCCACTGCGGATATCTAGTTGGATGTGCTGTTTGTAGGTAGTAGCTGTCCACTGCGGATATCTAGTTGCATGTGCTGTTTGTAGGTAGTAACTGTCCACTGCGGATATCTAGTTGTTTGTGCTGTTTGTAGGTAGTAACTGTCCACTGCGGATATCTAGTTGGATGTGCTGTTTGTAGGTAGTAACTGTCCACTGCGGATATCTAGTTGTTTGTGCTGTTTGTAGGTAGTAACTGTCCACTGCGGATATCTAGTTGTTTGTGCTGTTTGTAGGTAGTAACTGTCCACTGAAGATATCTAGTTGTATGTGCTGTTTGTAGGTAGTAACTGTCCACTGAAGATATCTAGTTGTATGTGCTGTTTGTAGGTAGTAGCTGTCCACTGAAGAAGAATATTGACAAAATGATCTCTACACATAAATCTGCACTAAGGGTTGGAAATTCTAGTCTGAGAGACCTCATCGATATGATGCACAGTCTATTTACTAAATGTGTGCAGGCGTGCCACAAGGACAGTCAACTGGTATATCTCCTCACATTGTATATCTTTGTATCTTTTGTGTTCCCTACATGCATTGAATTTCCTTGCGGTAAGATTTGCTGTTTGCACCGAGTTTTGTGGCTACTTTCTTACTGAAACTGTCTTATGTTTAACAGAAGAGAAGAATTTCGCTCAACAAACACATATCTGACAACTTACACATCTCTGTTGAGGTAACCTAGCTGTTTTGTGTGTGAATTATGTGTATATGTACATCATATAGTTGCTATCCAATACACCCATCATATAGTTGCTATCCAATACACCCATCATATAGTTGCTATCCAATACACACATCATATAGTTGCTATCCAATACACCCAACCTTTTAGACATACATAAACCACCGGCTATACACGGATCTCTTTGGCTATATCTGTACTGTTGCTGCTAACAAAGATGCTAAACTCAATAAAATAAATAGAAACTTGTCACAGTTTCACAGAACTGAGTTTGGAATGGTTCCAGAGTTTAGGTAGGTTACGCTGTAGTACTTACATTCCTTGAGTGCATTGTACTTACTTTGGGTGTAGGTTACGCTGTAGTACTTACATTCCTTGAGTACATTGTACTTACTTTGAGTGACTCACTACTGCACAGTATTTACATTTTACAATCTTTCTGTGGCTAACTTGAACTTGTACATTTCATGACTGCCATTCATTAGATTAGACCACAATGAGTCAGCTCTAGTGTGATATAATGAAATGATTCTGCTGCCCTCCCTTTTGCTGTTATCATTTCTTCCTTCTACAAATATTATACAAGGAAGTGCTTGTTGCACGAGCTAGATCGTTAGCTCGTGTGCTGTGTGCAAGAGAGCCATACGAAACATTTGTATAGTCATTAGTTGTTCTCTGAGCACTTTTGTTTTACTTTCATTTTAGTTGCAATCTCCCGAGAGCTAAACGAGAATTAATCACTTTCGCTTCACTCAGTACCCCTCTAGCTAAAATGGCTTCAATAAAGAGAGTGATACTTGCACTTATGAGAAATCCCAAAAACTCTGAAGGTAAACATCTGAAATTAAGTTAATTTTGTCAAAAGTCAAAAAAATGAAACACTGAGATGGAGAGTAGTCTGAATTGAGTTATGATACAGTGTATCACCTTGCAAATCGTACTTAACGCGCCAACCAAGGACAGTTCCATCTGGAAGCTAGCTAGGCATCAGCAACCACCACCAGGTGGTGTGCATCTCCTGCCAGTGACCAGCTCGAGTGGTTTCTGGTAGCCCTCATGCAACTGACTGCACCCCACTTCTCGTAGGTGTATTGGCAACCTCAGACCTTCCCAGGTGAAGGAGACATACTCCTGCACTTTGAAGCAAGCATTCCACTCAGCTGCAATCTATGGGTCATTTAAAGGTTTTATAGCTGAACAAACCTACATTAATGTGAAAGGTGCCAAAACTGAAATTTTTCTCTGTTTTTCTTAGTTTTATTGTAGTTTGAGTTGCTGAAAGTTTATTTTGTAGAAGCTTTGTCATTTGATAACCCAAAAATGAGTAGAATTATTTTTTTGACTGATTGTGACCTTTTACAGTGAATTTTAAGGTGGTAGGTGGAGACAAATCTAAAATTTATATTTGCCCTAAAATTTATATTTGCAGAGCTGGCTCCTCTGACAGCGGATGATCTTATACCTATGCTTGTATTTCTAATAGTCCGCTCTTCCATTCCCACTTGGTGAGTCCTCAGTGCTTACATGTTGATTTGCTCCCAGAAAATTGGGTTTTTGTCTTGGCAGATTCACAATGACGGGATGATATTCATTCTTTGTTGAAATTCAATTTTTTAATGACAAGTGATTTAAAGCTTTTAAATCGAACAATATTTTATAAGCTCTGTTTTGATTATGTTACAAAAAAAATTATAGGTATTGCACCTGGTTCCCGTGGTAACTGTCATACAATTGTGATGGTGAAGAAACGTTTGTTTATGTTGGTTTGTAGGAGAGCCAATTTTGAGTACATGACCCAGTTTCACTTCTCCAAGGCATCACTAAATGAGTATTCATTCTACATGTCTACACTAGAGGCAGCTTTATTCTATATACAGTCTGGAGAGCTCACCAAACTATTGACTGCTGATAAGGCTAGTTTGGTAGGTTCCGTGCCCTGCTAATTAAACGTCTATGTGCCTCTATCTATTGCTCATCTCTTACTGACTTTGCATTCTCAGCCGCCCCTAGCTTTCCTTCGTCAATAAGTTTTTTATACTTTATACACATTTACAGTCAATAATTTTTTTTATACTTTATACACATTTACAAAGTTTTTTTATAGCAATTGCTAGTTCATGATTATTCTTTAATACATGTAAATATTTGCCGAGTGACTATTAATGGTTATAGCTTTATTCATATTATTGCTAGTAGAATAATAATAATTAATTACATACCGCTGCTATTGTTGAGGTGTGAACACAAATGTAAGCAAAATGATTGAAAAATAAGAAAGCAATGTAGGAAGATAGTTCATCTACGTATGCAATAACTACCGTGGAATTTTTAGATCCTAAAATGTTGACCTTGAAATGTGGAGTGCAAAGACCTTTATTATCTTCTCTCAATAAAATATATTTGTATGATCATTGACACTGCATATGCAATAAATCCCTATTGGACTGTTGTATATTTCTAGACTTTCTCGAAGAATACTGCTAGAAATCCAGAAATATCTCCTAGAATAAAGATGGCCGTGCCACCGATAGATAAATTATTTGACGTACGTTACGGTGGTTTTGTTCACTCGGCATAAAATTTGTTTTCAACTCATTCTTATCTTGTCTGCACTTCTATCAAGTGTATTAGTTGTTATGTTACCTATCGCAGAGTATAAAGCACGCAGATATGGACTCCATCCAACTGTTCCTGGAGCGCACTGCAGACTCAAGGAAAGAGACAACTATGCGAACTGTCAGGTTGTGTCACCCACTCTGTTCCTGTGACAAGTGTGAACTGGAGAGAGATGAGGAGGGGACAAATCCCAGGTCTCTGGTTACAGTCTTCTCTAGAGATGACAAAGGATACACAGGTGTTTATTTACGGCTTCACTTGTGCTCTTGGGTGTCTAGAATGTTCTGTTCTGTGGCATCGTCACACGCGGCTTATAAATAACAATTTATCTTATGAATACACTGACAATCTGAGGCTATGTGAACAGTTCATTGTTTATGCATGAAATGTCACACTTATTCACCCGACACGCACACACAATTATACGATGTGTCTATCAGATATCAATCACTGTATGACCCTTGGCTAGACTGCTTTTATTCAACTTTGCTTGGTTACGAGATCGTTGTGTTGGTATATAATATAGAATACTTGCAGTATTCAGTTTTTGGTTGTCATGTTTGGTAGTTTTTACAGAGTCATCATTTTGTGAGCCCGTCATGTTCCACAATTTCTGCCTTCTATACTGGTACTTGCAAGTTTTCACTTTTTGTACTCTCAACTATGTTCCACACCTGTGCTGGGTGTATTAGTAGAAGTGATAATAATATTTGATGGTTTGTGACAGCGATGCACCAGGCAGCGCTGTACGGACATGCAGGAGTGATAGAGTACCTGAGTGTACACGGCAGCGTACTGAACGCTACAGATTACCACAGCTCTACACCTTTACATGTCGCATCTCAGAGGGGTCACCAGAGTGCTGTGGTTAGTGTACATTACATGTTATGCTTGTATATTATATGTTATACTTGTATATTACATGTTATACTTGTATATTACATGTTATACTTGTATATTACATGTTATACTTGTATATTACATGTTATACTTGTATATTACATGTTATACTTGTATATTACATGTTAGACTTGTATATTACATGTTATACTTGTATATTACATGTTATACTTGTATATTACATGTTATACTTGTATATTACATGTTATACTTGTATATTACATGTTATACTTGTATATTACATGTTATACTTGTATATTATATGTTATACTTGTATATTACATGTTATACTTGTATATTACATGTTATACTTGTATATTACATGTTATACTTGTATATTACATGTTAGACTTGTATATTACATGTTATACTTGTATATTACATGTTACACTTGTATATTACATGTTATACTTGTATATTACATGTTATACTTGTATATTACATGTTATACTTGTATATTACATGTTATACTTGTATATTACATGTTATACTTGTATATTACATGTTATATTTGTATATTACATGTTGTACTTGTATATTACGTGTTATACTTGTATATTACGTGTTACACTTGTATATTACATGTTACACTTGTATATTACATATTATACTTGTATATTACATGTTATACTTGTATATTACGTGTTATACTTGTATATTAAATGTTATACTTGTATATTACATGTTATACTTGTATATTACATGTTATACTTGTATATTACATGTTATACTTGTATATTACGTGTTATATTTGTATATTACATGTTGTACTTGTATATTACGTGTTATACTTGTATATTACATGTCATATTTGCTACTGTTGCAGATGATGCTCATAGACCATGGAGCTAATGTCAACTCTAGTGACAACAATGGTAACACTCCGTTGCACATGGCTTCACTCAACGGTCACGAGGATGTATGTTATATTGTATATATAGTGTGTTATATTGTATATATAGTGTGTTATACTGTATATATAGTGTGTTATATTATATATATAGTGTGTTATACTGTATATATAGTGTGTTATATTGTATATATAGTGTGTTATATTGTATATATAGTGGTATATTGTATATATAGTGTGTTATACTGTATATATAGTGTGTTATACTGTATATATAGTGTTATATTGTATATATAGTGTTATATTGTATATATAGTGTGTTATATTGTATATATAGTGTGTTATATTGTATATATAGTGTGTTATATAGTATATATAGTGTGTTATATTGTATATATAGTGTGTTATATTGTATATATAGTGTGTTATATTGTATATATAGTGTGTTATATTATATATATAGTGTGTTATATTGTATATATAGTGTGTTATATTGTATATATAGTGTGTTATATTGTATATATAGTGTGTTATACTGTATATATAGTGTGTTATATTGTATATATAGTGTGTTATACTGTATATATAGTGTGTTATATAGTATATATAGTGTGTTATATTGTATATATAGTGTGTTATATTGTATATATAGTGTGTTATATTGTATATATAGTGTGTTATATTGTATATATAGTGTGTTATATTGTATATATAGTGTGTTATACTGTATATATAGTGTGTTATATTGTATATATAGTGTGTTATACTGTATATATAGTGTGTTATATAGTATATATAGTGTGTTATATTGTATATATAGTGTGTTATATTGTATATATAGTGTGTTATATTGTATATATAGTGTGTTATATTGTATATATAGTGTGTTATATTGTATATATAGTGTGTTATATTGTATATATAGTGTGTTATACTGTATATATAGTGTGTTATACTGTATATATAGTGTGTTATATAGTATATATAGTGTGTTATACTGTATATATAGTGTGTTATATTGTATATATAGTGTGTTATATAGTATATATAGTGTGTTATATTGTATATATAGTGTTATATTGTATATATAGTGTGTTATATTGTATATATAGTGTGTTATATAGTATATATAGTGTGTTATACTGTATATATAGTATGTTATATTGTATATATAGTGTGTTATATTGTATATATAGTGTGTTATATTGTATATATAGTGTGTTATATTGTATATATAGTGTGTTATACTGTATATATAGTGTGCTATATTGTATATACAGTGTGTTATATTGTATATATAGTGTGTTATATTGTATATATAGTGTGTTATATTGTATATGTAGTGGGTTATATAGTATATATAGTGTGTTATATTGTATATATAGTGTGTTATACTGTATATATAGTGTGTTATACTGTATATATAGTGTGTTATATAGTATATATAGTGTGTTATTTTCTATTTGGTGTTGTATTAGACACCATGTTATATTATATATTGTAGTGTGTAAAAGCTCTACTCTACCAGACAGCATCAGAACAAATAGATGTAAATGCTGCCAATGACAATGGAGACACTGCATTACATTTGGCAGCAAAATGGAGCTATGGTGAGCGATAAACAACCCAAATGTTGTCATTGTTATAGCTATGTTCACCTGTTATGTATCATATAGCTGTACTGTTGTATACAGTATATAATATATAACTGTACTTTTGTATACAGTATATAATATATAACTGTACTGTTGTATACAGTATATAATATATAACTGTACTGTTGTATACAGTATATAATATATAACTGTACTGTTGTATACAGTATATAATATATAACTGTACTGTTGTATACAGTATATAATATATAACTGTACTGTTGTATACAGTATATAATATATAACTGTACTGTTGTATACAGTATATAATATATAACTGTACTGTTGTATACAGTATATAATATATAACTGTACTGTTGTATACAGTATATAATATATAACTGTACTGTTGTATACGGTATATAATATATAACTGTACTGTTGTATACAGTATATAATATATAACTGTACTGTTGTATACAGTATATAATATATAACTGTACTGTTGTATACAGTATATAATATATAACTGTACTGTTGTATACAGTATATAATATATAACTGTACTGTTGTATACAGTGTATAATATATAACTGTACTGTTGTATACAGTATATAATATATAACTGTACTGTTGTATACAGTATATAATATATAACTGTACTGTTGTATACAGTATATGATATATAACTGTACTGTTGTATACAGTATATAATATATAACTGTACTGTTGTATACAGTATATAATATATAACTGTACTGTTGTATACAGTATATAATATATAACTGTACTGTTGTATACAGTATATAATATATAACTGTACTGTTGTATACAGTATATAATATATAACTGTACTTTTGTATACAGTATATAATATATAACTGTACTGTTGTATACAGTATATAATATATAACTGTACTGTTGTATACAGTATATAATATATAACCGTACTGTTGTATACAGTATATAATATATAACTGTATTGTTGTATACAGTATATAATATATAACTGTACTTTTGTATACAGTATATAATATATACTGTTTGTGTCCGTGTCGTAGAGTCAATAACTGGGTTGCTGTTGGAGCAAGGGGCGTGGCCTGAGGCAAGGAACAGGCGCAATGCCACGCCCATGATGTTGGTATCCGATGGTGCCATAGCACAAATGCTTACCAATGCTATAGAGAAGGCCCAGGAGCAGGCCAATGATGGATTTATAGAGGTCATCGTGGTGAGTTCTGGTATTGTATGCATGTGTACAGAACTACCCACTGTATACTAACTGTATATCGTACTGTGTGTGTACAGAACTACCCACTGTATACTAACTGTATATTGTACTGTGTGTGTACAGAACTACCCACTGTATACTAACTGTATATTGTACTGTGTGTGTACAGAACTACCCACTGTATACTAACTGTATATTGTACTGTGTGTGTACAGAACTACCCACTGTATATTGTACTGTGTGTGTACAGAACTACCCACTGTATACTAACTGTATATCGTACTGTGTGTGTACAGAACTACCCACTGTATACTGTATATTGTACTGTGTGTGTACAGAACTACCCACTGTATACTAACTGTATATTGTACTGTGTGTGTACAGAACTACCCATTGTATATTGTACTGTGTGTGTACAGAACTACCCACTGTATACTAACTGTATATTGTACTGTGTGTGTACAGAACTACCCACTGTATACTAACTGTATATTGTACTGTGTGTGTACAGAACTACCCACTGTATACTAACTGTATATTGTATGCATGTGTACAGAACTACCCACTGTATACTAACTGTATATTGTACTGTGTGTGTACAGAACTACCCATTGTATATTGTACTGTGTGTGTACAGAACTACCCACTGTATACTAACTGTATATTGTACTGTGTGTGTACAGAACTACCCACTGTATACTAACTGTATATTGTACTGTGTGTGTACAGAACTACCCATTGTATATTGTACTGTGTGTGTACAGAACTACCCACTGTATACTAACTGTATATTGTACTGTGTGTGTACAGAACTACCCACTGTATACTAACTGTATATTGTACTGTGTGTGTACAGAACTACCCACTGTATACTAACTGTATATTGTACTGTGTGTGTACAGAACTACCCACTGTATACTAACTGTATATTGTACTGTGTGTGTACAGAACTACCCACTGTATACTAACTGTATATTGTACTGTGTGTGTACAGAACTACCCACTGTATATTGTACTGTGTGTGTACAGAACTACCCACTGTATACTAACTGTATATTGTACTGTGTGTGTACAGAACTACCCACTGTATACTAACTGTATATTGTACTGTGTGTGTACAGAACTACCCACTGTATACTGTATATTGTACTGTGTGTGTACAGAACTACCCACTGTATACTAACTGTATATTGTACTGTGTGTGTACAGAACTACCCACTGTATACTAACTGTATATTGTACTGTGTGTGTACAGAACTACCCACTGTATACTAACTGTATATTGTACTGTGTGTGTACAGAACTACCCACTGTATATTGTACTGTGTGTGTACAGAACTACCCACTGTATACTAACTGTATATTGTACTGTGTGTGTACAGAACTACCCACTGTATATTGTACTGTGTGTGTACAGAACTACCCACTGTATACTAACTGTATATTGTACTGTGTGTGTACAGAACTACCCACTGTATACTAACTGTATATTGTACTGTGTGTGTACAGAACTACCCATTGTATATTGTACTGTGTGTGTACAGAACTACCCACTGTATACTAACTGTATATTGTACTGTGTGTGTACAGAACTACCCACTGTATACTAACTGTATATTGTACTGTGTGTGTACAGAACTACCCACTGTATACTAACTGTATATTGTACTGTGTGTGTACAGAACTACCCACTGTATATTGTACTGTGTGTGTACAGAAGTACCCACTGTATACTAACTGTATATTGTACTGTGTGTGTACAGAACTACCCACTGTATACTAACTGTATATTGTACTGTGTGTGTACAGAACTACCCACTGTATACTAACTGTATATTGTACTGTGTGTGTACAGAACTACCCACTGTATACTAACTGTATATTGTACTGTGTGTGTACAGAACTACCCACTGTATATTGTACTGTGTGTGTACAGAACTACCCACTGTATACTAACTGTATATTGTACTGTGTGTGTACAGAACTACCCACTGTATATTGTACTGTGTGTGTACAGAACTACCCACTGTATACTAACTGTATATTGTACTGTGTGTGTACAGAACTACCCACTGTATACTAACTGTATATTGTACTGTGTGTGTACAGAACTACCCACTGTATACTAACTGTATATTGTACTGTGTGTGTACAGAACTACCCATTGTATACTAACTGTATATTGTACTGTTATATAGTCTAGGAGTCCTGCTCAACCACCTTGTGTCTCATCAGATATCGCTCCTCCTGACAGCTTCCAACCGCTGCCTGTTGCCAGTTCTCAGCCCAAAGTCAGCAGTGTTGTGCAGAAGTACTTGAAGTGTGTGTCAGTTGGAGACATCAATATGGTGAGTCTAGAGGGCTCATTGGCCGCTATCAGCTTTCTCTTTGACTCGTAAACAGTCTTGTTGCATAATCATATACCAATATACATTAAGTTTCCATATGAGAATAATCGGCGCATTTTCGCCCAATACTCGTATGGAAATGGGTTACATTTCGGCAAGGCTCAGTACATTTCCACTTCAGATCTCGCCTTCAAAGTCTGGCTGAATGCGCAGCCTAGAAACGCTAAAATGCTACATTTTCGCTGCTATCAAACTGGATAAAACGTGCAATGTACCTGCTGTCACAAAATATCATGTAGAACTTCCTACTTATTATTAATATTGAATATCAACAAGTCAACCAAATGTGCAGAACTCATTTAAACTAAAGGCTGGCTGGGTTATTAGTAAATTATTTCCTGTAAAACTGGCAGTGATTGAAAATTGTGTAAATATTTTTAAATAGTTTTTCTCTCTAATGGTAAATAATTATTTTTTATTATTATTTAAAACAACATATTTATTTGTATAGTATAATACAATGTTTACAATAAAATGAGCAGCGTGTGTCACTCAATAATATCTCTTTATTGTCGCTCATGTCATTTATTAACCTGTCTGGAGTATAATTAATTATAAACTACCTGAGGTTGAAAAGATCATTAACGCATGCGTGACTTTGCAATCCAGTAATACGCTTATGGTAATGCGCTTATCTTTCAGTACTCTTTGAATGTGCATCACGCTTCGCCGCCCATAATAAGCATATGGAAACTTAGCAGTATACTGTATTATATAGATCATAGGATATAATGCTATAGCATTCCGTAGAGAGCGCGGCTTCTACTGGGTATCATTTGGAGTCCCAACAAATATCGACAAACTTGGAGTTATCTACCCATGTATTTACTCATATTATTGTGGAGCCTTATATTCGTTCTCTGCACATTATATATTAACGCCTGCTGTTATTGGGTGCTGCAGTAGATGCTGCACATTCGGGCTATTTCTAACTGCAGGTAAAACATGTGATGGGCTGGGGAGAGAGCTCCTGGTCTACAGATAGCGAGGATGAAGAGAATGGAGAGAGTGCTCTGTGTCACCCCTTGTGTCAGTGTAAGAGGTGCGCTCCCTCACAGAAGGTAGGACCTCGGTCTACGGTGGATGGTAGATGGATGATTGCCTTTTGTTTCTTTTCATAAACCTCACAGATTCCAAATTAGCTTTTGAATGTAAAAGTAGTTGGAAAGTTTGTAACAGGAGTTATTGTCTCTTGGTTTGGCTCAACATAGTTTAGTAATCAGAATTGTTTTGTGTTACTCTAGACAAAGAGGGAGCAACTCCTAACTATCGCTCATCAATGCCACAATATGTTGAGTAATACTGGCTTATTTTTTGCAGTCTCGAGCATCTCTAGTAGATATCAATGCTGCCGATGAGCAGGGCAGGACAGCTCTGCATATCGCTGCCGAGAGTTCTCACCTAGAAATAACCTCCATGTTGTTAGAGAAACACGCAGAAGTCAATTGTAAGACTAACATTGTGCAGTTCACTCCCCTCCATCTGGCATGTCAACAATTGACAGAAAACACTCAGGTTTGTTGGTTTGAGGTTGTTATTTAACGTGTAGGCAGCATTGCTGAACTGATTCTATGTACCAGTATTACTCACAGTGATGTCTATGTCTGTTGTACGCATTTGTCTGTTTTACAGCTCGTCACAGTGCTTCTAGAGAACGACGCTAAAGTGAACTGTAAGGACTGTAACGGGCGTACCCCACTCCACTTCTCTAGTCAGACTGGATCCTTGGCTATATCCAAACTTTTACTAGACGTAAGTACATTGTCTAATGTCAAGGGTTGGTGCCGTGAGTGAAGTAGAGAGTGTGCTGGTTGATCTTCACTGATGATATACTGCATAAGTTGTCACTTGATTGGTTATTAAAGGCATGTGTTGTGTTTAACAGTACAACGCCAACGTCCATGCCACAAACATACGAGGTAACACCCCTCTACATGAGGCAGCAAAAGTGAACAATACAGATATTGTTCAGCTGTTGTTAGATCATGGTAGCAACCCAACCATAGCTAACAAAAATGGAGTTATGGCTATGCAGATAACCAGCGATCCTAAAATTATATGGATGATTACTGAGGCTGCAAAAAGATGGAAAGATGGACAGATGGGTGGCGCGATACCAAGGAAGAGATCTATGTGTAAGACTGGTATGTAATATACTAGCTCGTTTTCGCTACAATTATAATAAAAGATTATAATTTTTTTATTTCTTTCATTGATTTCAATGCCTAACCAATCTTCGTTTGGAAATTGGTTTGTACAAAAAGTATTTTGTTATCTATAGAGCTATAATATTTTCGTTTTTTCACTTTTCTATAGCTGGCAGCACTTGTGCAGGCGATAGTTTGATAGCAATTTCAGGTTACTCAATACTGGCTTTGTGTATTGCAGCAGCTGAGACCTGCAATACTCACTCCGGATCAATCCGGAAACACATGTTTTCGGCTCTAGAAGAAGATGACATACACAAGTTGAACCAACTGACCTCTTCAATCTGTACATTTAATAGACAATCACTAAAACGAACCGTCACTAGAGATCGTAGTGCACCTTTACTTGATCTCTCCGCTATTGCAGCAGCGAGACAAGCTGTTTATGTTAGTGACAGCGTGCTGCCGGCAGCAGGTGGTGAAAAGATCACCAAGAGCAGAGAACACAAATCCCTTGCAATGGCTCAGTCTAATGCTGGTAGAGATGAAGGTGATCTCCGAGGTTTTAAAGAAACCAACGACCTTTTTTGTTTCGATGATGATGAAGACGATGAACAGCCAGAGTGTGATCTACATCTCTCCAAGAGCTCTCTTCTCAACTCCTCAAAAATTCCGCATTTTCTCGAAGACAGTCCATGCGAGAACTCAGGCACAGAAAGTGCCGGCGACCTTGACCTTTGAGATAAACCTCACTAATTATTTGTGTTAAATATTATTTATTATGAATGCAATCAGAGGATTTGTTGTCGGCTAGCTGACATACTATTTATTGGTGTAGTACCAGTACCTTGACTATTGCAACAAATGTTGTTATCATGTTTTCTATCTATCAGCAATGCATTGTTTTTGTTAAAAATCTTTTTTGATCCGGTTTTTAAAAATCTCAAAATGCCTACAATATTGCCAATAATACTTGCACAGTTCAAACTGTATCCTACACACTGTGAGCGTTAATGCTGGGCATTATAAAATGTATTATGTGTGCGCATAGACATAGTAATTCATAGACATATTTCTGCTAATTTAATTATAGATAATACTAGCTTATACTGCTGTTACATTTCTCATATCATCCAAGCATAACTTGACTCGCTGTCTTGGCGGGGAAGCGATATTGTTGACATATTTTTGGTTAACAGAGTAAGAGTTGCCTGCACTTGTCACGGTTATATCCTGTTTGGCTGGCAGTAGGACATCTTCCGCTGAAGCCTCCACCATATCATTTCTGTATGCCGAGTTACTTGTAGCTGGTGATGAGGTCAAACCATTGCATTTAGTGGGCGCCTCATTATTTCCATTCTCTACCAAATGTGGATTGTTTTCTTTCACTAACTGCTGCTTCAGCTGGCATAATTCTTCATAAACTCTCTTTAGCTCCTCCTGTAGGCAGCAGAGATTGCTTTAGCTGAACATTACTTTGTATGTCCAATTTATTAGGGATCAGTTGTCATTCAAATCGTTTATAAAAATGGTTGAGTTTGCGAACATTAGATTCACTTCCACAAGGGTTTCAGTTGCGATAAATAATATAGTTAGTAAAACTTGACATATACTTCAAAGAATGGCAGATGATGCATATCTGATAGCAAAAATACCCACCTCACGAGCTGTGTTCTGGCTTCCTGCATCACCGTTTACCGTTGAGTACGCCGGAGCTGACTTGGTTGAATGCTTGAACTGACCATTCCCTGACCTTCGACTCGAACCTCTGCGGTGGGCTGCTGGTCTCTTGTGTTCTTGATACAGTAAATATGCCTGTGTAATATATTAGATATGTCTGTGTAATATATTAGATATGCCTGTATAATATATTATATATGCCTGTGTAATATATTAGATATGTCTGTGTAATATATTATATATGTCTGTGTAATATATTAGATATGCCTGTGTAATATATTAGATATGTCTGTGTAATATATTAGATATCCCTGTATAATATATTAGATATGCCTGTGTAATATATTAGATATGCCTGTGTAATATATTAGATATGCCTGTGTAATATATTATATATGCCTGTGTAATATATTATATATGTCTGTGTAATATATTATATAAGTCTGTGTAATATATTAGATATGCCTGTGTAATATATTAGATATGTCTGTATAATATAATAGATATACCTGTGTAATATATTAGATATGCCTGTGTAATATATTAGATATGTGTGTATAATATATTAGATATGTCCGTGTAATATATTAGATATGCCTGTGTAATATATTAGATATGCCTGTGTAATATATTAGATATGCCCGTGTAATATATTAGATATGTCCGTGTAATATATTAGATATGCCTGTATAATATATTAGATATGTCCGTGTAATATATTAGATATGCCTGTGTAATATATTAGATATGCCTGTATAATATATTAGATATGTCTGTGTAATATATTAGATATGTTTGTGTAATATATTAGATATGCCTGTATAATATATTAGATATGCCTGTATAATATATTAAATATGTCTGCGTAATATATTAGATATGCCTGTATAATATATTAGATATGTCTGTGTAATATATTAGATATGCCTGTGTAATATAATAGATATGCCTGTGTAATATATTAGATATGCCTGTATAATATATTAGATATCTCTGTACGATATAATAGATCAGTCTGTGTAATATGATAAATATGCTTGTTGTGAACTACTATAATATGTATATTTGTATGATATCAAATTGTAAATACATGTAATATTACAAAATCATATCTGTAGTAGATACATATCTGTGATATAGTAGATACTCATGTGTGGTATAGTAGATATGAATGTTATAAATAGTAGATACTGTATATATTATATTATAAGGTACATAACAATACAATCGTGTTACCTTTGTGGTGAAGAGGAATAGAAGCATGACTGTGGTTGTTAGAGTTATGTATATATAGTTAATTAGGTAGAGAATATCTGGGCTGGAGAATCCAATGTATTGTAGCAGAAACCTGCATAGGATAACAATGTGTCCGTAATCACATGTGTCTATATGTGTCCATAATCATATGTGTACATAATCATAAGTATATGAACACAATTAAGTATATATATCAGCGTACGCATAACATAAGAGTTTATATGACAAACCATAAAAAAATTTTCGAAACTGATAAGATGGAGAAGGTAACTCCTCAAACAACTGGCAAAAGTAAGGTAACTTGTTCTGACAATCAAAACAGCTGGCTATCATCGGTTTTTCATGTCAAATAAATTTTAAGAGTTGTTCTCTCTTATTTTCTTGGAACAGTTTTTCAAAATTTTATCGAATTAATATTCATTATAAATGTAACAAGGATTTTATTTTAAAGATTAACCTCCCCTTGTAACCAGTTACCACTAATTGACCGGTATTTAACGGCTCAACCTGCACTGTTCAGATTAGCTTAATTTAATTCTACTGACAAAACAATTAAAAAAATTATTAATTTTAAGATTTGACCAATAAAGTGAGTATAGCAAACATGCCTGTCAAATTTTATATGAATCGGGAGACAATTTCTATCTGTATAAATCACGACATTCCTTTTTAGTACTTACAGGGTAAAGTTGATGAATATCGAGAGAAGAGTCTCATTGTATATGGCCCAAGAAATAAATTGACTTTCATTGAATTCTGATGGAGCCTTGCGAACTTCTACACTCAGTTTTATACCCCAAACAAGCAACACTAGCTCGGCTGGTAAATATAAGACAGCAGTTGTCAGCAAACAGCAGCAGTTGTCAGCAAACAGCAGCAGTTGTCAGCAAACAGCTACATTCAGAAAAGGCAAATCAAATTTAGGTTGCGTGCAGTAATTGCCCTCCTGACCGATTATATTGTGTGATATCACTCGTTCATTACACTACACTAGACTGTAGACCCTCTGGGTATTATGAGACAATTGGCAGATTCCTGGCAGCATTGGTGTGAACAATACTAATCACAGTGTTGGCAGCGGTCATAATATGGATTGAATATTGATTGGTGCACTAATATACTGGAAGAGAGATAGCTGTTGTATGGATATATACCAGCAGCTTGACTATAGTCCCACGCATTCATTGAGCACTGATATACCTTCAGATCATCTTTGTGCAGTCCTGCGAATAAATCAACATACAACATTCACTTTTTATTTTTAATAGTTTCATAAAAATTAAAAAGTTATTATTGATAATTTTTTGGAGTTTTCCTCTTAATCATCGATATTAAATTATCACAGTGTATCATTGTTGTGTTGCTAACAATTCCTACCTTCTGTCGCATAAGGTCTCCCCCAAACCATTCTAGCGATGAGAAACGTTACAGTAATAGCTATTAATATAGCCAGCCGTTTGATCAGATCAGAATCTGTTATCTTTACTTGCGTCGCCTTGGAAACCTTAAACACAGCGCTGATACGATACGTCTTTAGAAGGAGAGCGCCATAGGATATAGTGAAACCAAGCTCTCTAAACCATATTTTCAGGCTACAGGTGATCACCGATGCTTGGAAGTACATTACTATCATCTAAACAGAACAGAAAGAAAGGTTTCAATTATTAAAATATTATTTTTCGATATTTAATTGTGCAAATAACTAGCATGTACAAATGTTCTCCGAGTCACACATATCATGTGAATTTAATATAGTTATCGAATTACTGAAGGATTCCTTAACCTTAATCATTGTCATCCAGTGCAGTAATTAGTCCAACATAGCAATCTAGAATTTTCTGGTGCCAATACAATGGAAAATCCCAAGAGCAAACTTTCAATGAGTGAAAGAACAAATCACAAGTATGATTAGTTAGTACAACCATATTCTCACCGGACAATAGAGGAAGAATGCACCTCCAAGGATCCAGTGAAGTAATATCGGGCTGGCGGCTTTAATGACATTATTTTCTTGATATTTCCATACTAGAAATGCAATGACTGGTATTACGCACATGACTAAACAGTTTGCTGCGAGAAGACAATTCCTTAACATCCAGTTCAGCTCCAAAAGACAAGGTTTATCATCTTCACAAACATCACAGCCTTCCTTACATGGCAAACACTCTAGCGACTCATACACGTTTTCTTTTTCCTAAAACAGCGTTAATTTTTTTTTATTTGTTCACAGAATGTTATACATATTCTTTATAGCAGTGGCAGCGGCTGTTGTCAGCTGACTCACCCTAGAATAAAGGTCAAACTGCTGCTCCACGTAAGACCCATTGAAGTACCTTCCCTCCAGGGGGAGCTCTAAGTTAGGAAAGTAGTATCCATCTTTGCACACGCACTTGTAGGAACCTCTTCTAAAGCCCATGTTCCTCACAGCTTTGCACTGTAACCAATAGCAACTCATCAACCACCATATCTATTTAAAATATTCTAAAAAAAATATTTCTACATCTGATTGGCTGATATTGTCAGTGAAACGACATCTCAGCTGGTGTCTAGCCATGTCATATAGCGTAATATTTCAACCCTAATACTTCTACTGTCTACTCCTCCATATTCTCTCCTGGACACTTTATATATGTAAAATAATAAATAAATAATTATTAAGTCATATATATCATGTAACTTTCTCAGTTAGTCTATTTATTTTAACCATATTTTTCTCAAAAGTTTCACACTAACAATTCTAGTAGCGTCAGAAAATTAAGAATGTCACTAGGAAACATTTTTACCAGCAGTATGATTTAATTCTCAGGCTAAAAGCAATGATGGCTAGCACAGTCAGGTATTGCCTTTTTAACAATGAATATGTGTCGACATTGTATTTAATAAAATAAAACTTGGGCTATGTATTACACAACTTCCACAACCACATACATGCATTATACTGAATGAAACCCAAGCTAGTTCATGACATGTTAGTCAAATAAGGCATGATGGTTGACCAAATTCTGAAATACTTGAATGATGCTTTTGGTAGTGGCTGGTAGAATTAAATGAGGAATTAAACAATGACAGTTGGAAATCACTTAGTTTGGTGCTAAAAGACATGCTGTATTGATTGGTCAATGTTACCATACAACAGGCTAGGTGGGGCTCATTAGGTGATAGAAGCGACCTTGACTAAAAATGTGAACGAGAGGCAGTGGAATGCTATTACGTCAAGCCTAATTGTTTTGACTGCGCTCATCAGGTTTTGGATCGATATAATGTTATTGTAAATAATTTATTTTCTCTTTTTTTATAAAACATGGTTAACTTGGATTGCCTCAGCAAAAGCACTTCCATAGACGTGGTAGAGCATATACATGTCAATGTGGTAAGAACTTTAGTTAGGCACCAATCCGTTAGTCACCAACTAGCTTCAGTAGCTACCACATGCGTAGTGCTTGAAAGGCATCAACCTTTCAAAAGTCGCGTTCGTGTTTAAAAATTTCATGATAGAAGCTGAGCTCATCAATATTTTTCTAGTTTTAAAATAAAAAAAGTAAGAAGACTACATCAACTGCAGTTACACCAAGTCTGTGTTACCTCGGTCGTCTTTGGCTGACATTTTGAAGAATTAGCAAAGACGTTAGTTTCAGTAGATTCAACTGGGAGGTCACATTGGTCAATATCTACCTTCTGTAGTGCGATATCTATACCACTTGTACCCCTGCAATAGCAACAGCACTACTGCCTGTACACACTACAAAATCGTATCCCTGATAGCGTACGTAGACCATGCTAGTGACGACACCTGCGGCAGCAATAGAGTTACTTTAGAGCAACAGAGTTACTTTGGAGCAATAGAGTTACTTTAGAGCAATAGAGTTACTTCAGAGCAATAGAGTTACTTCAGAGCAATAGAGTTACTTTGGAGCAATAGAGTTACTTCAGAGCAATAGAGTTACTTTGGAGCAATAGAGTTACTTTGGAGCAATAGAGTTACTTCAGAGCAATAGAGTTACTTCAGAGCAACAGAGTTACTTTGGAGCAATAGAGTTACTTCAGAGCAATAGAGTTACTTTGGAGCAATAGAGTTACTTTAGTGCAATAGACACTTTGGAGCAATAGAGTTACTTTAGAGCAATAGAGTTACTTCAGAGCAATAGAGTTACTTTAGTGCAATAGACACTTTGGAGCAATAGAGTTACTTTAGAGCAATAGAGTTACTTTAGTGCAATAGACACTTTGGAGCAATAGAGTTACTTTAGAGCAATAGAGTTACTTCAGAGCAATAGAGTTACTTTAGTGCAATAGACACTTTGGAGCAATAGAGTTACTTTAGAGCAATAGAGTTACTTCAGAGCAATAGAGTTACATTAGAGCAACAGAGTTACTTTGGAGCAATAGAGTTACTTCAGAGCAATAGAGTTACTTTGGAGCAATAGAGTTACTTTGGAGCAATAGAGTTACTTTAGTGCAATAGAGTTACTTTAGAGCGATAGAGTTACTAGAGAGCAATAGAGTTACGTTAGAGCGATAGAGTAAGCTTGCAGTGTATAAAGGAAGATGGGTACAATCCAGTGAGTATGATCACACTGATGTATGTGTACTCAATATTATGTTGAATCAATCAGTTATGACAGCTAAGTAAAAGCACATCCAGGAAACGCATCATTTCTATATTGAAGTCTTTTTAATTGAACAGGAAAAACTCACACATGACACTTCAGTATGTAAATACCAATAATAAAAAGCTATAAATAATAGCATTCGTGTGTCTGCTATATATGCTATAAATAATAACATTCGTGTGTCTGCTATATATATACTACATTACTATGTCTTTGGTCCACAGGCCCACTGCAGAAAATTGGTGGGTTTTGGACCATTTTTAGGAAATAATTTATGTTGTGGTTTGTTTTGTTGTTGGTGTTTACAAACATCAAAAACAAAACGTAACATAAATTTCCTAAAAATGGCCCGAACCCCCCCCCCCCCACTTCCTGCAGTAGGCCTGTGGTTGTGTCACTAAATATTGTATACCACATACTATATCAGTATCGTATGTGGTATATAGTATGTACTGTATACTACATACTACATACCATATACTTATACTACTGTATATACTACATACCATATACTTATACTACTGTATATACTACATACCATATACTTATACTACTGTGTATACTACATACCATATACTTATACTACTGTATATACTACATACCATATACTTATACTACTGTATATACTACATACCATATACTTATACTACTGTATATACTACATACCATATACTTATACTACTGTATATACTACATACCATATACTTATACTACTGTATATACTACATACCATATACTTATACTACTGTATATACTACATACCATATACTTATACTACTGTATATACTACATACCATATACTTATACTACTGTATATACTACATACCATATATTTATACTACTGTATATACTACATACCATATACTTATACTACTGTATATACTACATACCATATATTTATACTACTGTATATACTACATACCATATATTTATACTACTGTATATACTACATACCATATATTTATACTACTGTATATACTACATACCATATACTTATACTACTGTATATACTACATACCATATACTTATACTACTGTATATACTACATACCATATACTTATACTACTGATATACTGTATACTATATACATACCATAAGAATATTACGTAACCACACACTCACTTAAACTTGTAAGTCCCATTTCGCACTCCAAAGAATGGAACTGTATAAGTCATCATCCATATATTACCCCCGCCGCAGTCAAAATATGGTGTGCTCCAGTGTCCGTCATCGTATTTCATAAGTATGGTATTGTCTGTAGACACCTCACCGTGATATGATGTGCCGTTTGTCATTTGTAGCCTCAATTTCCTCAAGGCTATGAAGTAGTATAGAACACAACTCTATTGCTAGCAAGTAATATATAATACAACTCTATTGCTAACAAGTAGTATAGAATACAACTCTATTGCTAGCAAGTAGTATAGAACACAACTCTATTGTTAGCAAGTAGTATATAATACAAGTCTATTGCTAGCAAGTAGTATAGAATACAACTCTATTGCTAGCAAGCAGTATAGAATACAACTCTATTGCTGGCAAGTAGTATAGAATACAACTCTATTGCTAGCAAGTAGTATAGAAGACAACTCTATTGCTAGCAAGTAGTATAGAATACAACTCTATTGCTAGCAAGTAGTATAGAACACAACTCTATTGCTAGCAAGTAGTATATAATACAACTCTATTGCTAGCAAGTAGTATAGAATACAACTCTATTGCTAGCAAGTAGTATATAATACAACTCTATTGTTAGCAAGTAGTATATAATACAAGTCTATTGCTAGCAAGTAGTATAGAATACAACTCTATTGCTAGCAAGCAGTATAGAATACAACTCTATTGCTGGCAAGTAGTATAGAATACAACTCTATTGCTAGCAAGTAGTATAGAAGACAACTCTATTGCTAGCAAGTAGTATAGAATACAACTCTATTGCTAGCAAGTAGTATAGAACACAACTCTATTGCTAGCAAGTAGTATATAATACAACTCTATTGCTAGCAAGTAGTATAGAATACAACTCTATTGCTAGCAAGTAGTATATAATACAACTCTATTGCTAGCAAGTAGTATATAATACAACTCTATTGCTAGCAAGTAGTATAGAATACAACTCTATTGCTAGCAAGTAGTATAGAATACAACTCTATTGCTAGCAAGTAGTATAGAATACAACTCTATTGCTAGCAAGTAGTATAGAATACAACTCTATTGCTAGCAAGTAGTATAGAATACAACTCTATTGCTAGCAAGTAGCATAGAATACAACTCTATTGTTAGCAAGTAGTATATAATACAAGTCTATTGCTAGCAAGTAGTATAGAATACAACTCTATTGCTAGCAAGTAGTATAGAATACAACTCTATTGCTAGCAAGTAGTATATAATACAACTCTATTGCTAGCAAGTAGTATATAATACAACTCTATTGCTAGCAAGTAGTATATAATACAACTCTATTGCTAGCAAGTAGTATAGAATACAACTCTATTGCTAGCAAGTAGTATAAAAGAAAAGTTCATTGCTTGCAAATTCAGCTGATAATGCCACTTTTTGAGTTTTATTTTTGTTCTATTTTGTAAAATAATGCTTGTAGGCACTCAAAAGTTTCCCTCACTGCTAGTAAAGTAATTCAGGGTACTGACAGCAAGTCATCTATTAGTGAGTGACCTGAGACAACCTTGCTGCCGGCAGCAGACTACTCGTACACAAGTTTGTAGTACAACTGATTAAAAAGCTAATGAACAGCACGTAATGTAGAGACATGAGCGTATTAATGGACATATTCACCAGAAGATTGTATATCTGCTCATAGGAAATGAAGCCATACAAATAATTACATATATTAATCATATTTTATAATGTAATACGTGATTACATGCTAAAAGTATAGATTTATTGCTGTAAAGCGTTGCTTGGTCACTTATGTCACCAAATTGGCTTAAAAAAACCAGACGCGCTCTTGAAAACTGCATCTCAAGCGCGACGAATGAAAGAATTTAGAATGCCGAGCATACAGTTTGGTTACAAACATCTTTCAGTCCATGAACATATTCAAATCATTTCTGTGTACAGAAATTTTTTCAACTAATTATTTGAAACACAATGTTGTGTGTTGTTGTTGTGTCATTCATAATCATATGGTTTCAAAATGCATTTTCAATGGATAAATGTATGTATGAGATTTACAAGTGCTGCTGAAATATTCATGTCAGCAGGAAGTAAAACCTCCCCAGATAGCCCTACCAACTAACGGAAAGCCAAAGGAGATACCCTCCTACCCTCAGGCTAGCCTTGGACTGTGATCCACCACTTACTTAGGGTTTGGTTCCTGTGTGGAAGTAGTTGGTTGGCTGAAGCTCTTACATCCATAAACCATTCATAGCCCAGGTACGGGTACTCAACAGACAAGTCCTGTAACATATTAATTGCCTGCTATATATAACGAAGAGATATCAGTGAGCTGACAGCTATTCAATATAGTGAGTCCATTACAATCATACTTAGCTTGTGCAAGGAGGTCAGTTCTACATAGTTTACTGCCATAGACATATTTTTACCAATAAAAATTAAAAAAGACGATGTCATTGATTCACCGATACTACTATATGCTCACAATGATCTCTCATTGAATCTTACCTTAACCAACACTGAATCGTTTGTTCTGTAAGCATAAGGACAAAAGAGCTCATAGTCTTTAAACTCTTTTTTGTCGTAGCAATTTCCTGCCGCAAAAATGTCAGGATCACTCTGAACTAGGTTGAGCACCTTTAATAGAATGATGAAATAAATAACTCGATTGATTTTTTGTGTCTGGCATGCAATGTTTTATTATATTATAGTAGAGTATGGCATATTATATAATATTATGTGATAAAGCAGTATATTATATAAAATAGTGCTACATTATTCTAACTTGTTTACATATTGATTCTAAAAAACTTATGGCCTTACTGTCAGCACTTTTTCCTATTCGATATAGCTTATATTTTTGTCCCAAACAATACGGTTTTTGAAAATTTGGATTCAAAACTGCAAAATGGATTTACACATACATAAACTGGCACACCCAGACTGACACACGCAGACTGGCACATTCAGACTGGCACACACACTGACTGGCACACTCAGACTGGCACTTTCAGACTGGAACACACAAACTGGCACACACAGACTGGCACACTCAGACTGGCACTTTCAGACTGGCACACACAGACTGGCACATCCAGACTGGTACATTCAGACTGGCACACACAGACTGGCACACACAGACTGGCACACACAGACCGGTACACACAGACTGGCAAATGAAACCTACTTGTCCGAAGAAGAATAATTCATCTGAGTGTAGGTGAGGGTTGTCTAATTTCCATATTTCTGTGAGTAGGTTGGCTCTGTCCACCGCTAGCTGGGCTTGGCCTCTGCAATAAATACTTAGAATTTGCTCTTCAATACAAACTTCTCACAACTATTGCTTTTAACAAATGCTGACAAACAAGATAGCCTGTGAACATTAGAATGTTAATTTTTGTTGGTTAGATTTCTAACTAGCTTAACAACGCTGGTGAGATAATTTTTGTATTATAGTAAGAATTATATTGTTCTGACAGCCACTCTTTCTGTCAGTGTACCCACGGGACCAAAATGTCACATTTTCTGTCCAAGTAGCACAATTGATTGCAAGAAGCTTATTTAATTAACCACCCCAGTGGACAGAATACCCATGTATTACAGATGTATGTATTATATTGGAAGTATATTTTGATTACATGCCACAACAGTTAATGAGAGGTGGTGAAACGGTGAGAGGAAAAGTAAGCAAAGAAAAAAAATAAACAAAGAATTTAATAGATAAATTTAATTAACAAATAAGCTCTTATTAATCTTCAATATAACTAAAGTTTTAAAAGTTTTATATCAGATAAAAGTCAAAATTTTCATTTATTGAAACATTTGTAGAAGTTTTATTTTATTACTTGAAGCAAGTAGAAAACGCAAAAAAAATTTTTGTGTAAAATTTATCTCAATAATTAAAGTAGCATCGGGGTTTAAAAATTTTTAGTTGTAGAAAAAAACTTTTTAAAAAATTGATTATTTATAAATTTAAATTGTTGAGAGTAGGTAAAACCTATGACGTACCTAAATCTAGTTTTACCGTACTGTTGTACAACTCCAGATCCAAGCTGACTAGCAGTGCCAGGTTTACAGTTGTCTGCAGTGTACGTCTCCAGTTCTAGTAAAAATCTGTCGACAATATCCACAGTAGCAGGTATCTGCAGGTACACCAAATAATTAATTAATGTGACTATAAAATTATTCATTATGTAACAGAAAAACTGTGACAACTTTTGATACTAAATACATCGTTTTTAAAAAAGCAAGTAGCTGATGTCGATAGAATTATCTCCCTCAATCTGCTGTAATAACAGTTGGTTTTGACGTCAGTCCAAACAATAAGCAGCCCTAGAAGGCCAGTATCTGTAGGGTACATAATATTTATTGATAATCAATGCAGTTTGTCTCTGCAACATTTTGTCTTTTGTTAATTTTTATTGAATAGGAAGTATTAGAACCATTACAACCAGTGTATGCGGAGACTTCAGGAAACAGTAGCTAATAGTAACAATACAAGTGCTGACCGAATCTCTACGGGCTTGTCTGTACGGCAGCATTTCTGGTCAGCGTGTTAAGATGACAAACATAATAAAATTTTGACTTTCACAGACGTTTTAAAACATTTCAAATGGATGGCATCCACCTACTATTGGAACAAGGACATTGTCTACCACTTAGGGCATCCAAAATAATAAAAAATAATTGAACATGAAAAAATAAAACAATGAAAACCAGCTAAAGATTATGCATTGACTTGGTAACATAATACTAAATAAAATTCTAAGATACAACCAGAAATACTATTTGATATATTTGAGGTTTTGCTGATAATGCAAGAGGAAAGTTAGAAAGGAAAGTATTTCACACATATTCTGTTCTCCTCCTCATTCATTAGCAAACATTTTATAATATTACGTGATCGTGGTTTAAGCTAAATCAGCCTTTCTCCATATTGCTTATTTGATTGATTCGACTCTGCAAATCAAAATGTTAGCTCAGCACAGATCTTCTCTCCATTATTTAATTTTCTCTCACTAATCACATCAGCATTTTATTGATTCTTGCTACCGCAGCTCGAAGGAATTCTAGAAGTATTTATGACCAAATAAATGTTTACATAGAGAGAGATTGATTGGCTGGAGTATGTTTGTCAACGTGAGAAAATCAAGAATTATTTAATAGTCAAAATTTTGCTTCTAGTAGCCGACGAAAAGTGAAAACCTGAGTCATGGATCAATCAGCTGGTTGTAGCCATAGAGTTATCTCCCTTTCTAGAATGCTCACCAATCGTAGCGCTTGGTAATTTTAGCGTCGTGTAAAAATGGTGTACGCGTATGGTACTACCCAGTTTTTTGTATCTACTTTGAATCGTAATTCTGATAAATGCTGTACTACATAAACAAACTATATTTAAAAACACTTGATTTTCTGTCACAGGGATTCATAATCTATTTGACCTGCGGTTAGTATTCTAGAAGGGGAGATAATTCTATGGTTGTGGTAGAAGAAAGTGTCAAAAAGCAGCTGACTATGTCACATAATCATTCCATCCCGTGTAGCGTAGTTTAGCATGTATATATTGATCTATGACACCGTGTAAAGGGAATCAGGCGTTGAACACACAACTGTAGTGAGCTCAACAGTTGCCCACAGTTTCACTCATTGTGTTTGTCTCATTGAAGCAAACAAACCTACATGAACTCAAATTACCCATTTCCTCATTTCTACAAACATTTACAATTTAAAATTGAAATGATAGTTTACTAGTAACGTTAGTAAAACCATTGAGATGTAAATTATTACAACTGGTGCCATTAATCTGGTTTGAATATTTTATGAAAAAGTGCCATAAAAGAGATGGGGCAGCCATCTTGTAGATATGGCAGAGTGGAATATTTTCATCCGTAAGTTGTGCAGCAATAATGGCGGCTAAAGACAGAATGAGTGGGAAAGTTATTAGTGAAATAGAGGTGTCAATATTTGCTGTCCATCACATAAACGCAATCAATAGTCGCCGGAGCTGTGACATTTTTCAGTGTAGCAAGTGTTACATCAAGAATATTTCAATTTTTTCTTTCGCATGTGTACGCACGTTTAAAGCACCCAATAATGTGAAAGAAAAATGAAAACCCTCGCTTTAATGACTTTGAATTAACTTCACAGTCAGCTTGTCACATGGATAGACATGCAATTTATTTGATAAAAAATTTTCTTTTATAGTCTTCATACATACTGTGATTAGTATACACAATACCAAGATATCGAAAAAATTGAAATGAAAACAAGATAAGCTTTCAATCTAAATTCTTCAGGAAAAGAACAGGGAGAAAACAACAACAAGGAGAGAAAGTAGATGCAAAACGGTAAACCAAAAATTTACATAAAAGAAATTTTGTGTATTAAATCTATATTTCTGCCGGTCGACACCAAAACAACTCAGTGAGGTGTAAAAAGTCATCCTCACTACATTCCAAACCTGGTAGGTAGCTGGCTGCAGACAGAAAAAAGCAAAAAACCTCCTATCTCGTAGAAAGCAAAATACTAAGTATTCATTACCTGTGAGATTGTTATGTTTGCTGACTCAGTGTTGCTGCCATTTGAGGAAGAATTATTAAGTAACCGATCAACAATAAACTCTGCATGTCTAGTCTTAGACTCATCCGTTTGGTGAAGGCAAAGAGCTGCGGACAAGAAAAGCAAAGACAGCGTTCTTCTAAGCATACTTCACATATAACACCCTGCGTGACCCTACTCTCTTCACATTCTACAAACTACTTCGAGAAAATTCAATTTATTGAAGGCTGTTTGCGCGTCATGAGTCCAACAAGCCTGCTGCATAATGAGCTAGCACCTTTACTGCGTATTACAGAGAATGTTTGAGTGAAACACTGAAAGCCCATCCAATGTAATTGTATACATTAACTCACTGTGGAATAGAAAGCTGTACGTTCAATGCTATTGGCTCATTAACAGAATGAAAACAAGAAATCATAACCCTTAATGGATCTTTACAAAATGTGATTGCGAAAAATCTCTCAGAGCATGAAGTATCAGCTTTTACCCAAGAAATGAAGGCCCCAGCGAGTTGTCTACGTAATATGTCCGAGCTAATGAAACTAGAAAAGCAGACTTTTTAGCAATGTGCGACTTTAATTGTACGCTTTTGTATTGTTTTGTGATTAGTATCGACCTCATGTCCAGCTGACACCCAGTGCCCCATCTATCAAAAATGTTGCCTCTGCTAGCGACAGCACAAAGGGCCGCTTGGACAGCCCTAAAGTTTGACATTGTTAAAGCTGTTTCCGTCACGTTGCCATCAAACTTGTAGCTTTCTAAACTGATGACTCATACAAGAAATTTAATTATTAGTAATTAATAGTTTGGTCTGAGGCCAACTGCAATGACAGGCACACACAAGGAGTTGTCTATCTTTTTCCGAAAAACTTTACGAGAATCTTTATTTATGCTAAACTTTACATCTGTCAGAAGGATTTATTAACTTTTTCAAATGAAAATAATTCATTTATATAACTCAATTTTTACCATTTTTGAAAGTCTGTAGATTGGAAATATTGGCTTAAATTTAACAACATTTTAGTGATTTTATATTTTACACAAATGAGAAAACAGTGAAACCAAAATCGTCAACACAAGGGTTAAATAAAAGTATGATAAGCAATGAGATCTAGAGGAGAAATTTATATACACAACCACCGACTGACATGGTCTAACAGAGGAGCAAGCATCAATTAAAAATGCAGTGGTAATCAGAATAACATAAATTACTGTCTAGAGAGTGAATGGCACAGAGAGCAAGTCATTGTTAGACGTCACTCAACAACAGAAGGGCTGTTACACACATGCACACAGCCTCCTAGCCGCACTATAGATTTTACTCACGAGTGAAAGATTGTTAATTAAAACGAATAATAAAACCACTTCACTTGTGCCAGCAATAACAAAATGGCTTTCACAAATATGTACATTAATTATAAGATCGATAGTAATACAACGTATTTCACTTGATTAACAACATTGCGCGTGTCCATCTCAATCACTGAATTCTCTCAGACCAGACCAAAAACTAGCCAACTCTCTATCGATAAAAGATGGATGCCACGACCCAAAACCTTTTGTATCAATCCAAGACATCAATGTAACCAACGACAACTCATTCTTTTTTTTAGTAAAAATCAAAAGATTACCGTTACCATGACAACAATCACTACAACATGAGTTCATTGTTTTACCCGACCAACATAAACCAGCAGTCAATAAGTTGATGACCTTTTATTATTATTAGTTGAAAATTTTAAAAAAAATCACATAAATTCGACCGAACACAGCAGTTGTTTAGTTGAGGACTAAACAGTAGTAGATATATAGCTAACATATCACATATATAATGCTACCTTAGAGTGTGCAATGGGTTAGAGAGAGAGAGTCTCACCAGTGAGTAATATAACATATAACACGTAGTTGATCACACTCGGATGTAGTAAAACTGAGATACACACATCTTACATCAAGATTCAAAGAGTTAATAAAGCCAATGCTGTGATACCAGAATGATAGCACAACCTCCTTGGTGTTAGCCTTGGCTCCAAAAACAGTACAATAATAGTTTCCTCGGCCAATAACCAGTATAATTACCTACAGCTAGCCTAAGTTCCAGAGCCCCATGCACATATACACATATACATACAATGGAATATTATACTGTGTAGAGATATGCTTGAGGTTTGCCCGTGTAGATTGGAGTGTGGAAGGGAGAGAACCATCTCCAGCTGAACGGGTGACCAAATACACTCTTCATATTTAACCAACCGGATCCCTTTTCCCACGTCGCTTCCTCTCCCTTCAGGGACTCGATCGCCTGTTGGATACAATAGTTATATAATAAGTGGGAGTTGTGCGCTACATGGTGCAGACAACATGATAGTAAAGAGCGCGATGTTTAAATCGTTTCATCCAACTTTTTATTATCTGCATGTTAGAGCCAAGTTATAGACGTCTATGAGTATCAATGATCTCTAGACTCAACCTCTCACACTGATACTGCTCCTGTAGAAAACTGCCTATTATTGTTCTAGGTTTCAGTTGTTTAACTGTTTTTATTTGAGAATACAGAATAATAAAATATATATGTGACCACACAACGCTTGAGGTAACAATATGTGACCACACAACGCTTGAGGTAACAAGCACATTCAGGTGTGTGAAGTGGTCAAAGTCCTTCTCAAACAGGTGAGAAAATTGATAATTGCCAATCTTATATTGAAGGCATCACCTGTTTATCAGAGGCGAGAAAGTTTCATTAACTATTTTATAACAATTTGGCCAGAATGGGCATAAAAAGGCCATTATTTACAAAAGATCAAAAAGTGTCCAGGTCTACGGCCAAGCACGGACACATACCACCAACAGTCAACACATTGCACTGAGTAGATCCTGTAACACGTATAGAGAACGGCCGGCCCTAACATCAAAGCTCTCACAGTGTTTGCTATCAAAGTGATAGAGTAAACAAAGTGGAGACTTAACCCAAAAGCCGTATTATGACACACGTTTAAACAGGATGTGGGCACAGCCCGTCTATTGTACGTTCTACTCAATCCATAGAGATTACAACGAAACAAAAAATCTAATCAGCTTTTTACAATTATGATAGACATCAATGTAGAAATAGTTAATGTTTAACTTATACCACAGTGAGCAGTCTATCAACTAGTGTACAAACATAGTGAGAGGGAGTGCTGACTAGGTGGGTGTGGCATTGTAGGTCATAAGAGGGAGTGCTGACTAGGTGGGTGTGGCATTGTAGGTCATAAGAGGGAGTGCTGACTAGGTGGGTGTGGCATTGTAGGTCATAAGAGGGAGTGCTGACTAGGTGGGTGTGGCATTGTAGGTCGGCATCTTATCTTATTAGTAGTAGTGCCACTATTTTCACAATAAAATACTATAAATCTGTAACACAATATTTATACAATAATACAATATTGATTAATTACAATAATTAATCGTTTTTTACTAAAATATCAAACAATTACAACATAATCAATATGATATCAATATCATATATTTATGATGTTATTTATACTATAATATTTATTATAAATCTATTACAAATTCAGATAATAATTGTAAAACATTTCTCTATTTCTATAAACCGGTGGTTTTATACTGCACTTTGTATGGTTGGAAGTACCTGAAGTAAGAGTACTTGTGAGTCTGCATACTGTGACTGTGAGATGAACATGGTTGTAAATAAATAAGTCACTTTATAAGTATAATATATCACCAACCCAGTAATATATAATATATCAACAACCCAGTAATATATAATATATCACCAACCCAGTAATATATAATATATCAACAACCCAGTAATATATAATATATCACCAACCCAGTAATATATAATATATCAACAACCCAGTAATATATAATATATCACCAACCCAGTAATATATAATATATCACCAACCCAGTAATATATAATATATCACCAACCCAGTAATATATAATATTCCACCAACCCGTTAGTAATATATAATATATCACCAACCCAGTAATATATAATATTTCACCAACCCGTTAGTAATATATAATATTAATTGATAAAAACATAATCAATATATCAGATTTATAAATATTATTGAAATGATAAAATGATCAGTTCAGCTGTTACGCGGAGGGTTGTGCCATTTCCATTTATTTAATATTTGAAATGATGTAAAAATTAATGATTGCGCCTAAAATAATTGCTTAGATGATTTGGAAAATTGGAATTTCTGTGTATGTTACTATCAATGGAAATGTTGGGTTTGAAACACCTTTATACATATCTCTGTATCTACTCAATCTCTCTATCTACTCTATCTCTCCATCTACTCTATCTCTCTATCTACACTATCTCTCCATCTACTCTATCTACTCTATCTCTCTATCTACTCTATCTCTCTATCTCTCTATCTACTCTATCTCTCCATCTACTCTATCTCTCTATCTACTCTATCTCTCCATCTACTCTATCTACTCTATCTCTCTATCTACTCTATCTCTCTATCTACTCTATCTCTCTATCTACTATCTCTCTATCTACTATCTCTCTATCTACTATCTCTCTATCTACTATCTCTCTATCTACTATCTCTCTATCTACTCTATCTCTCTATCTACTCTATCTCTCCATCTACTCTATCTCTCTATCTACTACATCTCCCTTATCTCTTTATCTACTCTATCTCTCCATCTACTCTCTCTATCTACTCTATCTCTCCATCTACTATCTCTCTATCTACTCTATCTCTCTATCTACTCTATCTCTCTATCTACTCTACCTCTCTATCTACTCTATCTCTCTATCTACTATCTCTCTATCTACTCTATCTCTCTATCTACTCTATCTCTCTATCTCTCCATCTACTCTATCTCTCTATCTCTCTATCTACTCTATCTCTCCATCTACTCTATCTCTCTATCTACTCTATCTCTCTATATCTCTATCTACTCTATCTCTCTATCTACTCTATCTACTCTATCTACTCTATCTACTCTATCTACTCAATCTCTCTATCTACTCAATCTCTCTATCTACTCTATCTCTCTATCTACTACATCTCCCCTATCTCTTTATCTACTCTATCTACTCTATATCTCTATCTCTTTATCTACTCTATCTCTCTATCTCTCTATCTCTCTATCTCTCCATCTACTCTATCTACTCTATCTCTCCATCTACTCTATCTACTCTATCTCTCTATCTCTCCATCTACTCTATCTCTCTATCTACTCTATCTCTCCATCTACTCTATCTCTCTATCTACTCTATCTCTCTATCTACTCTATCTCTCTATCTACTACATCTCCCCTATCTCTTTATCTACTCTATCTACTCTATCTACTCTATCTCTCTATCTACTCCATCTCTCTATCTACTCTATCTATCTACTCTATCTCTCTATCTACTCTATCACCTTGTTTGGTTGATACCAAAGTGACTGAAGGTAAACCACTTGAGATGTTATTGATGTAGACCAAGTATACAAGATATTACAAAGACACAACTTGGTGAGTAGACAGTAACTAAAGGGAGAGAGAAAGGGAGAGAGAGAACATGACGTACATACCGTCTCATCGCTGCAGACGGCTTGTATCTGCGTACCAAACATTATAGCTGTGAATATACCGAAGAGAAGTCCCTCAAAGATTAGGAATATAAGAAATATAGTCTGTGCAGGTGCTGAGTAGGCCGGACACACTACAACATACACATATACACTACATAGAACACTACATAGAACACTACATAGGGCATTATGAGAGTATGCAAGTGTTACCTGCGCCACACAATGCATTCACTATATCATGTACTATATGTATGTATAGCAGGTCAATTCTATCTCCTCATAGATTCATGAATCAGCGAGTTAATAATGTCAGCAAATAAACGCAGAGTACAACTACTTACATGTCCAGTTGTCTTTTACACAGTAAATGAAATGCATCACAGCCATAAATAGAGCGTGGAAGGATATTAGACATATATACAGCTGTAAATATAATATATGAACATTTATTACTGTATATATTATGTATTATATCGTATATATTACATTTACAGCTGTAAATGTAATATGCACATGTATTATATATTACATACAACAATTTATCAAACGTGTTCAGAAAAGATTTCAATAAATAAACTGAATCAATACAATAAATGGTAAACCATTGAGTGTACTCTATCAAGTAAACAATAGCCTTTGGTACACAAATCTAACTAACTACACGATATATAGCTTGAGATCTTACAGTAAAGAGAGCAAAGTACTTTTGATTGGCTTCGCCCACACAGTTGTTCACCCAAGGACAGTGGTGGTCCATCTTTTTTATACACCGGCCGCACACACTGTAATAGGTGAGAGTGGGCATAGAGTATACAGAATAGACATAGAGTATACACAATAGACATAGAGTATACACAACAGACACAGAGTATATACAATAGACATAGAGTATATATAACAGACATAGAGTATATACAATAGACATAGAGTATATACAATAGACATAGAGTATACACAATAGACATAGAGTATACACAACAGACATAGAGTATATATAACAGACATAGAGTATATACAACAGACATAGAGTATATACAATAGACATAGAGTATATACAATAGACATAGAGTATACACAATAGACATAGAGTATATACAATAGACATAGAGTATATACAATAGACATAGAGTATACACAATAGACATAGAGTATACACAATAGACATAGAGTATATACAATAGACATAGAGTATATACAATAGACATAGAGTATACACAATAGACATAGAGTATATACAATAGACAGAGTATATACAATAGACATATAGTATATACAATAGACATAGAGTATATACAGCAGACATAGAGTATACACAATAGACATAGAGTAAATACAAGAAAGATACAGGATATACAAGAGACATAGTATACAATAGACATAGAGTGTATACAACAAAGACTGAGTACCTACCTGCAGTGGTGGGCTCTGTCTGGTTTGATGCAAACACATTTAGGACACTTGTATACAATCTGTCCTTGCTTTAGACCAAGTCTTTGTATGTTCTCTTTTGTAGCATTACCTTTAGGCACAGCTCCCTGCAGTCAAACCACAAATATGTAATATATTATTCTACCTTACAATAACATACACATCGTATACAGCTTAATCTATATATAACTGCAATATATCTATAAAACTCTCTTTCCATCAGGTAAAAATGAGAATACATTAGGATATATGCCTGCTTTCCACCATGAACGAAACAAGCTCTGCATCACAAAATACAACTTCAATTGTAGGTTCTTCACATTAACCAACGCATAATAAGATATATACACTTGAGTTGTATATAATATATATTATATACACTTGAGTTGTATATAATATATATTATATACACTTGAGTTGTATATAATATATATTATACACACTTGAGTTGTATATAATATACATTATACACACTTGAGTTGTATATAATATATATTATATACACTTGAGTTGTATATAATATATATTATACACACTTGAGTTGTATATAATATATATTATATACACTTGAGTTGTATATAATATATATTATACACACTTGAGTTGTATATAATATACATTATACACACTTGAGTTGTATATAATATATATTATATACACTTGAGTTGTATATAATATATATTATACACACTTGAGTTGTATATAATATATATTATACACACTTGAGTTGTATATAATATATATTATACACACTTGAGTTGTATATAATATATATTATACACACTTGAGTTGTATATAATATATATTATACACACTTGAGTTGTATATAATATATATTATACACACTTGAGTTGTATATAATATATATTATATACAACTCAAGTGTGTATAATATATATTATATACACTTGAGTTGTATATAATATATATTATATACAACTCAAGTGTATATAATATATATTATATACAACCCAAGTGTGTATAATATATATTATATACACTTGAGTTGTATATAATATATATTATATACAACTCAAGTGTATATAATATATATTATATACAACCCAAGTGTATATAATATATATTATATACACTTGAGTTGTATATAATATATATTATGCCTTCTATAGCAACAAGGGGATAGATACAGAACTAACAAACACACTTACGGGATCACTGAGCATGGCTCGTACATGTGAAGTGAAAGCTAGAAATGACATCACATTATACAGGACCAAGTTTATCCACTTATAGATTTGAAAATCTTCAAGTGGACCAATCATCACGCGGTTCACCACAAAGAAGGCATAGAATATGAGGAGATAAGTGAAAACTGCACAAACTATTCCACAGCAATCAGCAACGAGCCACGCCTGAACTGGCAGGCTCTTAGAGCAGCGTGAAAGTCCTAGAGCTCTACAAAATAAGTACCGGAGATATGAGTTGCATGTGTAAGGAGTTGTCTCACCATTTTCTTCTTAAAATATAAGTAAGACAACTCCTAGCGATAATAATAGATATCTAGTTAAACTGGCCACGCAAAAGTTGCCAAACATAACTGTAAATGTTGCAGCGACTGATAAAATTTGGCAGAACAGAAAGAAGTTGCTTTAATTTACTGCATCACCAAAAAACCAAATCTGTAACTGGCCTGAAAAAAAACTGATCGAAAACGTCAAAATATCAATCATGTAAATTCGTTTTACCGATGAGATTACCGGTAGTTGATGAGTTCTATTGCTTTTTTGAACGAAGATAATAACAAGTTTCTGTATAACAAGTTAGAAAAATAAAAGGCATCTGAATCTTGAAATATCAACTAAACTTTTTATGGTTTACAAAAATCAATGGGAAAGCACTCTTGTAGTACCATTCATTTATACTTTAGCAAATATCTTGCAAAACTTTCTCCCAGATATTGCTTACCTATAGAATTTATTGAGTGGGATTATTGTAATTCCATCATGCACTGGACCCCTGGGCTGGCGCCCTTTAACAATAACTCTGGGTCCATTATAATTTCCGTCGCCATGAGCGGCATGATCTGTAGAAGGGATATGCCCTTCTGAGTGACCTAATAACGGTTCTTTCCTGCAATGCAAGACAGAAATGTATAAGTACACAATGACGAAAAATGTTAATGAAACCCCTATCAGAAATATCAATATGTATACAAATTAAAGAAATTATTATTATCATCTACAAGTTTAAAATATAGTGTAAATAATAATTAAAATAGTAAACACAAAATTGATAGTAAAATGAATAATGATAACATGCAGAGCAACAGCGGTGAGTTTTTGTTTTTGCAGAAAAGTTATCATTCTTTCTCGTGCTATAATTCATTACTATTGGCTATATCAATGATTATAATTGATAAATAATTTTTTAACGCTGTAGCAAACACAGTTTAGAAAAAACTCTATCGCAGTGATATTTACCTGTCACATGCTCAATTATCTTATTATAATAATAATAATAATAAATACTGAAGCCCACATAGACAGGAATAATATTGACAAGAATGAATACAGACAGATATGGAATGAAGGAATAATGGAACGAATTTAGACAGAAATGAACATTGACAGGAATGAATGCAGACAACTAGAATGACAGTCAATGAACGTCGACTATGCTACAGAGAAAAAATTTTCATCTTTCATTCCCGGAAGTGTCTAAACTCATTCCTGGCGACATATAATCTACCGCTTTGAGTTTTGATCCAGGAATGAAACTCTCTGTTTTATCAAAATCGGCAACTCTTGTAATGAATGTTGAAATGATATTTTATATGTTGCCGGAAATGAATATCGACACTTCCGAGAATGAACATCGAAATTTTCTCCATTATAGCATAGTCAACATTCATTCCAGGTCTGTTGATGCTCATTCCAATTCCAGGAATGGTATAGCTACGTTCATTCCAGCTGTGTCTTCATTCAATCCTTTCGACGTTGATTCCTGTTTATGTTCGTTTCAGTCCCCATGTAAACACCTCGTAGGTTGAATGACTATTTGATGAAAAAATATTTGAATACTAATTCTAGGAAAAGTCAGTACACATTAGCCAATAGGCAACATTAATCATTTCAACATCCATTCCAGGAATTTTACATTTTTCAGTTCTATCAAACTATACAACTCCTAGAATGAATTCAAACATCAACACTTCCTTGATCAAACGCTGAAAATGCTTTTATTTATTGTGTCAGCGACATTCACTCCACAACGTGTCCAGGTTCATTCCTGCAGATGTTTATTCTCGGTTCCATTAGTTTCAATTCTCATAGTGAACAAAAAATCCTAAATTTTGCAAAAAAGCAATATCATCATTGTTTTTACCACAAACAAAATATAATAATATTGATAGAAAAAATACAGAACTAAAATAATCATACTAATTTATATAATCACAAACAATAATAATGAGAAGAATTTTCAACTTAAATCATTGCCATATTCATGTAGCTGTACAGAACTCATGCAAGCATAGCGTTTATTAAGACAAAGGATCTATATGTAATTTCGTCCTGCGCGGTTTTTTTGATTTTTCAAATATTTCTACGTGACTGTTTCTTCAATAACTTGGGGTCAGAGGCAGCTAGAAACCAAATTTAAAAAGATATAAAGAGGAAACCATATTATACAGGAAAAACTGCGAACTCTAGCTGTATTGCATGGTTACTAGGGAAACGCTCAGACTATCATTTATAACCTCTAACTTTTAGCTTTTCTGTACATTGCTATTTACTCAAGAGTATAATTGTGAACAAAGAGATGTTACGCAACTGTTCATATAAATATAGCTGCGAGCCTCTAGCTCAGCAGTGTTATCACCGAGCTGATTATATTATTTTGACTAAAATCCAAAACACTCACTCAAGTTCATACTTGATCTCTCACACACACACGCACACACACACAATAACGACAAGCTCTGCTACTCAGAAGGACAATAGCTATACGACCTACTACTGGTCGAAACAGCTTTGCATTGTCCAAACGGGTAGTTGACAATACACAGACTTGCTTGACAGGCACTGCCATCCTGGCCTGCTATCAGCCGGACAATGCTGATAGATAGGCAGTGATTTGGCCAGACTGTCAGCAAGCCTGCCTGACAATACAGATGGCTTTGTTCGTACTAGCCTACGAGGTAGTGCAGGTAGCTACCAGGGTGACTGGCAAGAGTCCTTATAAAATCCTGCACAATATTCCGCCCAGGTCTAGGCAATCATTGCACTGCATTGTAAGTGAGAAAAATTAATTATTACTTAAAGATGATGATGATGATAACTACTACTACTGTGGTAGTAGTGGTGATTACTAAGAGTTAGTAGCTGATATGGTCAGTGGTAGTAGTGTTAGCATTTTTGCCCTGCTCACAGTAATAGATTTTGTAGCTTAGTTAATTCAAGAGTAATGATAATGATGAGGAAACAGTAATTTAATTATTAATAAATAAATGATGATCATCGATCACGCCTAACCTCCTAATAATAATTTAATAATTATTATTATTGTAATAATGTGCAGGATTTCACTGTGGGGGTGTGAGGTGGTAGCTCGGCCTACCTGCACAACCTCCCGAACTGTAATGGCAACTGTATCTAGCGCTCTAGCAATGCAATCCTTCCACAGGTCGACTTAGTAGGCTGAGGAATGGTGGCTAACCATGTCAGTTACTAGTGAGCTGCCGATTGCGTTAGCTATTATCTGTGTATGTAACAGGTTCGAACTTTGTTGGGTGAACTAGTCAAACTAGGTTCGGTCAACAGAAGTTCGGCTGTCTTGTTTCAATGCTGTGCAGATGTCGAACATTGAAGGCGAAGTTAGTCAAAGCTAAGTTCGGCCAGCAGAGGTCCAGACTGATCTGCCTGTATACTACTACTCGAGTAATGGTGCGCAGTGAAGTTATTTGTTAGAACAAAGAAACTTCTGAGAGTGTGCAAGCTGACTCTGATTTATTGATACCAAAACATCCATATTTATGTACACTGTTACATAACAAAGTGATAGACAAGTGTTTAGACAAAAGAGGCCACACCTGGCACAAATGATTGGCCAGCGTGTGCGAATAGAATATAAGAGGTTGTACTAAAGTGATTGCATGACTGAATCCACATGGGTAACATATAAGTTTGCATGTAAAATAGAAAATAATAATTAATGTACATAGAGTTACTTGCCCTAAAGCGCGGGCATAGAATTGCGACATGTAGACAGTACTGGAATAGATGTGTGTAGGCATAAGGTAAGTGTAAGCATAGAACTGTATACCATAGAACGTTCGTAATGGCGCCGGTCCTTCACAATAATAATAAATTTAATAATAATTACTAATAATGATAATCATATTTATTATTATTCTTATCTAATAATGTCCACACTTTAAAGTCTTACATGATTGTCTGATGCCTACGAGATATGTTGTTTTCCATTCATTTGATATACTGCGCTAACCAACTGAATTCATAAAGTTTTTTTAATAAAATGGGCAAGAAATGATCATGACAACCAAAACCAGAGTTACAGATGATGGAAATTAAGCGAAGTCGTTTATTTAGTGGCATGACGATGGTTGATTACCCAACTCGCCATAAAATCATAAAAAACAATACAAGAGAAAACAACTCTGACTTACTAAGAAACCATATATCTTGATAAAGCCATGCATGCAACAAAGTTGGTTGGATCAATCAAATACAAATCATCATAGAGATGGCAAACAGTAGTACTAAAATTTCCCATTAAAATTAGAAGATACAAACAATGAAATGACGCTTGTGGTCCTTCCCTAGTCTTCATGACATTTTATACTTTTGTATTATGTTTAGTTATTTTACGCAACAATGTAATGAATTATAAGATAATAAATTGATAAATAGTCCCAGGAAATGAGAGCTGTAAAAATAAAAAAATTGTTACCCTTGCCTTGACTCTTATCCAAGAACACAAACATGCAAAATTAAATAAGCTTGCTCTAGGTTGTTGTTTTTTCTGATAATTTTTTTAGATTAGGTATTTTATTTTACACTTCTACTTAAATGCCAAATCGTTACATCAATAGCAAATAATGATAGCTGATAGGTGGGGAGAAGACAACTTGACAGCTTAATTTTGAAAAGGAAGACTGATCGACTGATGCGGTCAATTTTATAAATTTGCATACATGAAAGTTAGAATAACTTTTGTGATATAGTAACTTGTAGAAAGACACAGACTTTGAAGTTGTCTTTTCAGTTTGAAAGCGCTGAATAAATAACCGACTCAAGACGACGAGAGAGATTTAAAAATAGGGCTAACTGTATTGAAACGCAACTAGATTGCATTTTGTTTCCGCTTCAAAAATATTCACTAATCATCGTAAAGTGCAAGGTGCAATAACTCCAAAATAATTTCAAGACGGGGTTTTTTTCTAGTGTATCAATGTTGCTAATACATGAGAGATGATGGCGAACATTTCCAAGATTTAATATAGCACGCTGCAGAGCCAATCACAGAGACAATGGGAAAACATCAGGGAGCCTGACAATTCATACCTTATTGGTGGATGACATCGGCATCTAAAAAGTTGGGGTGAGGAGGCTGTCATCATTCATGCATCTTTTCCAGTAAATAGTTTGGCTCTGGGTCAAACAGATGTTGACAAAAATAGGTGCAAAAGATATTATATAACTAATATAAAGTAAGGTGTTGTGAGTAAAAGTAATGAAAGACATTGAAGGACTAAACTGTGTAAGAACTTTGTGTTGTAGCATTATATTTTAATTGTTGTAAAGATGGAGATTTTCAAAACTTTGGTTACACAACACTCATCATCAGTGCAGTCATCATCAATCATAGCAAATACTGTAAGATTTGCGCCAAAGATGCTAAAACCTTTTGAATCGACTTATGAGAAAACCAAACACACCATTTAAAAAGCAGCTTCCAGTGAGGCAGTACTACCTGCAGCAGGTGTCAGAGACCCAAGTAGCATTAGGCAGGCATGAATTGATAGCAGCAGTAACAAAGGAAAGTGACAGTCATGGTAGTCATGGCTGCGATGACGATAGCTCAGAAGATGACGGCTGTGGTGATAGCAATGAAGTGGGAGAAAATACAGATAATGGTAATACCGAAACCTGACATACACTTCTGGTGGAGGTTGACTATGCTTTGGAAGAGCAGACTGTGGTAGTCAGTGTCACGCAGAAGTGGGGTGCATATACTGCAGCAATGCCTAAAGTTTGCTGAGGCCACTGCTGTGGATCTCCTGAAAGTGACATTTCCATCTATACCATTTAAAGCATGCATCACTATTATACCACTTCATATCAAATTCCTTGACAACTGCTTCACATAGACCTGCTGTATAATTATCGCAGTCTTAAGGTCGTAAACTAGTTGTAAAAGTTAGACTTCTCTAAACTCTCCAGATCCAACCATACGACTTTACAATGGCCATAGTAGATGGTAGTAGATCACAAGTTAATTACAATGGTGGTTCGCATACACTTGCTGATACCATCTTTTATTCAATTGTTATAACACTATAAGAACCAGCCTTTACTGTATACTTGATGATACTACAGTATTACATCACACTACACCATATTATATTTATTAGCCACCATTTCATATTCTGTATTTCTATAGCGTCGCTGTTGTTTGTTCCCATCACCCATCTAGGAACACAGGATTGATAACAGTTACTTGACAATTATTATTGATTTGTTTATTAGGCATTTGACAAACTTAAATAGTTTTTGGCTGTTCGTGAGAGACCAATAATTTATGTGTTCAGCTCTAACTATGACAGACCCAAAAAGAAGCTGAACAGGACAGATCAAGGGCGAGAGTCAACTGATCTGTCATGTATGTCTACGTTTGGAGTTAGTTGACTATCAAAGCTTCGCATAAAACATCCATTATAAAAAAAACAGGCCTTACACCTAAGTCTCACTGTGGCCGAGTACTTGTAGGAAATCAAACATGTAGCCTTCTAAATAAACTGAGAATATCGAATCAAATTGGACAAAAATTGCGCAACATTTACGTATAATGCAAGTTTTATTATAAAAGTAACGTAGACCCCAATTCACATTGAGAAGTAAAACAATTAAATTACCAGCTGTTTCAGGACAAAACAAACATTCTATTGTGGCTGTTTGCTGACACGATATAGTGCCCACTGTGAACGCTCGGTGGTACCAGACATAGACTGTAGTTTACAGCTGGAGAATGGACAGTGAATGCATCACCTATATATCAAGTAAGATGTTGCATTAACTTCCACCCTCATTGGACACACAAACTTTGTACAACATTGGGGTCTTTTGGTTGGAACAGAAGAGAGGCTTTGTGTTGTATCAATGTACTATATCCATGTCATACATCAACTGTAGTTGCAAACAATAAAAAAAATATTGAGTAGCTTATAGAAAATTAAGTAGAGATACCGATCGACTGACACACTACAAGTGTTAATAATACTAAAGTAATGTGTAGAAATATTACTCACCATACGAAAGGTTAACTAAACAGGCTCAGTCATCGATAAAGTTAGACTTCACAGGTAACAATATTCATACGTACGTATATGTGATATAATGGAAGTATATATTGTCATTTAATCGCACAAAAATAGGACAAATAACTGATTGAGTAGGTGTTATAAAAACTAATAGTTGACAAAGTGACCATTCAGGCGACACATGTCTCTACGTGACAAGATAACCACACATGTGACACCTGTCTCTAGGTGACAAGGTGGCGGCTCATGTGACACCTGTCTCTAGGTGGCGGCTCATGTGACACCTGTCTCTAGGTGACGACTCATGTGACACCTGTCTCTAGGTGACGACTCATGTGACACCTGTCTCTAGGTGACAAGGTGGCGGCTCATGTGACACCTGTCTCTAGGTGACGGCTCATGTGACACCTGTCTCTAGGTGACGACTCATGTGACACCTGTCTCTACGTGACGACTCATGTGACACCTGTCTCTAGGCGACAAGGTGACCACTTATGAGACAATTGTCTCCAATTGACAATGTGGCAAGTCAAGTGACATCTGTCTCTATTTGACTCGTGACACCTCTCATCCTTTCAAGTAGACGACCAGGCAAAAGCAAGAAATGATAACTTCTTATATTATACTATTAAATGCGCTATCTGTAGCAGACGAGTAGATGTGATTTGTTGTTTAACTCAACTCAAAACCTGCACCAGATTCAATAGCGTACAAAAGTTTAGACTTCATTGTCTCTAAGTCAGCGTACTCGGGAAGTTTGAGAAAGTTCATACATGTGCTAGCTGTGGGTAGTCTGTCATCCTGGCCTCCATTATGGATACAGAAGGCAGGATATAGATCCTACAAAGTCACACAAGCTACAGTATACACTACATAGACAACACCTCTACAGTATACACTACATAGACAACACCTCTACAGTATACACTACATAGATAACACCTCTACAGTATACACTACATAGACAACATCTCTACAGTATACACTACATAGACAACACCTCTACAGTATACACTACATAGACAACACCTCTACAGTATACACTACATAGATAACACCTCTACAGTATACACTACATAGACAACATCTCTACAGTATACACTACATAGATAACATCTCTACAGTATACACTACATAGATAACACCTCTACAGTATACACTACATAGACAACACCTCTACAGTATACACTACATAGATAACATCTCTACAGTACACACTACATAGATAACACCTCTACAGTATACACTACATAGATAACACCTCTACAGTATACACTACATAGACAACACCTCTACAGTATACACTACATAGACAACACCTCTACAGTATACACTACATAGATAACATCTCTACAGTATACACTACATAGATAACATCTCTACAGTACACACTACATAGATAACATCTCTACAGTATACACTACATAGATAACACCTCTACAGTATACACTACATAGACAACATCTCTACAGTATACGCTAAAGTCAAATAGAGTAAGTACCTTGAAACCCAGCAATGGGGGTCGGGAACAGCTAGTAACAAACTTAAGTAAAGCACTTCGCTGTTCAGGCGTGAAACTGTCGACGGCCTCCCAAAATAACTCTATGGTAGGATGTTCAGCCGTGTAAGTGCCTACAGGAGGAGATAACAGCTTACAGTGCAGTCAACTATAACTCATTAGCATAGATAGTAGCGGGTACAACATACATTGATGTCTTCACTTATCATGTACAATGAATAGAACCAAGACTGACCAGAATACAAAGTATGAGCCTGGAGGTCGAAGACATCAATGGGTGAAGTAGTGCCAGAGATGAGAATGTGAAGTTGTTGATGATTGAACATCCTCAACCAATCAACTTTGATTACATCCTCGAGACCTTGAGTGAACGCCTGGCATTGCTTGCGAATCTGTCGATGGATGTACACAACGTAATAGAGCTACGACACTTTGTATACATCTACACTATATATACACCTACACTATATATACACCTACACTATATATACACCTACACTATATATACACCTACACTATATATACATCTACACTATATATACACCTACACTATATATACACCTACACTGTATATACATCTACACTATATATACACCTACACTATATATACATCTACACTATATATACATCTACACTATATATACATCTACACTGTATATACACCTACACTATATATACATCTACACTATATATACATCTACACTATATATACACCTACACTATATATACATCTACACTATATATACATCTACACTATATATACATCTACACTGTATATACATCTACACTATATATACATCTACACTGTATATACATCTACACTATATATACATCTACACTATATATACACCTACACTATATATACATCTACACTATATATACACCTACACTATATATACATCTACACTATATATACACCTACACTATATATACATCTACACTATATATACACCTACACTATATATACATCTACACTATATATACATCTACACTATATATACATCTACACTATATATACATCTACACTATATATACACCTACACTATATATACACCTACACTATATATACATCTACACTATATATACACCTACACTATATATACATCTACACTATATATACATCTACACTGTATATACATCTACACTATATATACATCTACACTATATATACACCTACACTATATATACATCTACACTATATATACATCTACACTATATATACATCTACACTATATATACATCTACACTGCATATACATCTACACTATATATACATCTACACTGTATATACACCTACACTATATATACATCTACACTGTATATACACCTACACTACATATACATCTACACTATATATACATCTACACTGTATATACATCTACACTATATATACATCTACACTATATATACACCTACACTATATATACATCTACACTATATATACATCTACACTATATATACATCTACACTATATATACATCTACACTGCATATACATCTACACTATATATACATCTACACTGTATATACACCTACACTATATATACATCTACACTGTATATACACCTACACTACATATACATCTACACTGCATATACACCTACACTATATATATGTACAATATGCTATATCTATCTACACTGTATACATAGACACATACAATAGATATATACCATAGATGTACACAATAGAGCCACACCATAACCACATGCAATAGAATGTTACCTGTTTGTTTAGTTTATAGTCCGCCATCAGATGCACGTACTCTATACGGTTGTTGTTGTTCACCACAATATTTTTCCCGTTAGGTTTTAGCTCAACATGGGAGGTAACTCCCAACACTTCATTGACCACACTAAAGTCTAGACCGAGCTCTGTCACATCACCATCGTAGTTCTTTAGAAACAGCAGACTCCTGACAACAACAGACAAGTTATCGTAGAGACATGAGCAGACAACTGCTAGGAGTCGCATATATTTACAAAACAAAACAATTAATCCAAAATAGTTTATTCTTTAAAAACGACTCAACATTGTCTGGGAGTGATGTTTTGTAGAGAAGACAACTCTGCTACACACAGGCGTCATGGCATAATCATAACATTTAGAGTCGTGAAGTAAAACTATAATTGCCAAAGAACAACCTTGTTGGTATTTCAAGGCGAGTATTTTACTCTCTCTCAGATGTTTTAGAAACTGTCAAAAAACAAATACTGCTATTTATCATAATAAAACTGAATACTACTATTTATGACAATAAAACAAACTCAAGGTTACATTCATATTTAACAGCGCTATTGTGGCCTCAATCTCCTTTTGGAAAGTAATGACTTTCGAGAATGACAACTGCAGTTTTCATTATTTGTACCGTAAACAGTTTCACAACTGTAAGAGAAAGTCTATGCCCATACAATGTATATAATAAATCACACGACAAGGTTAGACACAAAATATCATAAACCTGTTCAAACTGTGTTAACCAAAAGGCAACAACCTATAAGGCAGAATTAAGAGCCATGAGACAAACATTGTACCCAGTTTCCAGACGGGTACAATGACTAGACACGAATATACTGAGTAAATAAAAGCTGGTGAAACAAAAGTATGCTTAAAGTACAAGGAGTTGAAAATTTCGCTGACACTCACTTGTAGAGGGTGGGGTCCAAGGATGACAGCTGATGGAAGTCGCTGTCAGCCTTGCCCAGTATTTTGGTGAGGAAGAATCCAGCAAATGGCAGCTCAACCATCATATTCTCATAGAGGGCCTGAAATGTCCACATAAGCCAATGAGAACACATATCAGTGAGGACACATCAGTGAGGACACATCATGTAATCCCAAAATGTGTGTATAGACACCACATAAGTAACTCTCACCTTCCCAAGCATTCTACCCAAGAAGAAAAAGTGTTTGTCACTGTTCTCCATGACTGCTGTAGCCTCAGGGTTGGGGTAAAGTAACTTGTCATTAGAGGAAGTGAACTGGAACAGTCCTCTGTTGGGGTCAAACCCAGTCTTGAGCAGCTCGGACAGAAACTCTCGGAATATGCCTCCCCCGTCTATCCCGGCCTCTTCTAGCCCCGGGGCATTCTTCATGTGTACTCTTATCTTTGGCTTCAGGTTTGGCTCTACAAAACCGTAGTACTTGAGCACAGAGTAGATATAACTTGACTGTATCAAGTACACAGAGTAGATATAACTTGACTGTATCAAGTACACAGAGTAGATATAACTTGACTGTATCAAGTACACAGAGTAGATATAACTTGACTTGTATCAAGTACACAGAGTAGATATAACTTGACTGTATCAAGTACACAGAGTAGATATAACTTGACTATATCAAGTACACAGAGTAGATATAACTTGACTGTATCAAGTACACAGAGTAGATATAACTTGACTGTATCAAGTACACAGAGTAGATATAACTTGACTGTATCAAGTACACAGAGTAGAGATAACTTGACTGTATCAAGTACACAGAGTAGATATAACTTGATTGTATCAAGCACACAGAGTAGATATAACTTGACTGTATCAAGTACACAGAGTAGACATAACTTGACTGAATCAAGTACACAGAGTAGATATAACTTGACTGTATCAAGTACACAGAGTAGATATAACTTGACTGTATCAAGTCCACAGAGTAGAGATAACTTGACTGTATCAAGTACACAGAGTAGATATAACTTGACTGTATCAAGTACACAGAGTAGAGATAACTTGACTGTATCAAGTCCACAGAGTAGAGATAACTTGACTGTATCAAGTACACAGAGTAGATATAACTTGACTGTATCAAGTACACAGAGTAGATATAACTTGACTGTATCAAGTACACAGAGTTGATATAACTTGACTGTATCAAGTACACAGAATAGAGATAACTTGACTGCATCAAGTACACAGAGTAGAGATAACTTGACTGTATCAAGTACACAGAGTAGATATAACTTGACTGTATCAAGTACACAGAGTAGATATAACTTGACTGTATCAAGTACACAGAGTAGATATAACTTGACTGTATCAAGTACACAGAGTTGATATAACTTGACTGTATCAAGTACACAGAATAGAGATAACTTGATTAGACTACATCTATACAGAGTGCATACCATTCTCAGGAGAAAGCTTTTCAAAGGCATCCTCATAGATGTATTCCCTTCTGATGGTCACACTGATAGCTGCCTGTGACATGGGCCCATAGCCATCAAATGCTGACTGATGATTGGCTCTGTCGGCAGCGAGCAACTTGTGTAGTATCTGCACACATCAATCATTTAGTTAGGTCAACAACATCTTAGAGTTTCACAAATGATTTCGTTGCAAAAACAACAAATTTTATAGAGACTAAATTTTGCAAAAAATACTTATTTTTCTATAACCTTCTGTTATCATTTATTGACCTTGGAACCTGATAGGCCTACATCAACAAGCAAAAATCAAAAAAGCAATACCACAAATCCCTAACGGTCAATACAACACATGTAAAGAAGTTTGAAATTTTTTCTTTCAAATTTAGGGATGAAAACAGGAAGCTACTTCAATAATGCTAAAAACTCGTTTGTAGCTTGTCAGAGACAGAAACGTGTCAGACATTAATGGTAACTGTTAAACTCCTAGGGTAAATAATGTAGCCTGCATAAAAAACTTTCCACACAAACTCTCACTGCTAGTTGACACCATTGACAGCCAGTTCAGTTACTCTCACAGCTAGTTGACACCATTGACAGCCAGTTCAGTTACTCTCACAGCTAGTTGACACCATTGACAGCCAGCTCAGTTTGAAAAATTGGTTTCAGATATATTGATGAGCCTCTTTATGTTTTCACAACAAATCTTACAGAAAAAATTAGCATTTCTGGAGGCAAAAGCCTCCAGCTGGGGATTGAACCCAGGACCGCTGGTTTACAAGACCAGCGCTCTGCCACTGAGCTACAGAGGCACGATATTTACCATTGCGGACAAGGGTGAATAAATTAGTGCAAGCTAATATAATTATTCACGCCAATGATAAACCACACCATCATAGTCATGGGATCAGTATCCATGATCACGTAGGATAGGAGGGATTAAATGCTCTGATGTACCGTTTAAAAGTAAACCAGTGCTTGCTCTGTGGCAGAAAACAAAAAGATTTCAACTACCATAAGTTCATATACTGTATAGATATGACTATTTTATATAAAATGCGCGGGTTCAGATGAAGATTAGATGAGATTTTTACCACATCACGATTATCAATACAACCATTATAACATATCGATCACTTTCAATGCCTGATATCCGCTTTCTAACAAGCTGTTACTAAACAATGCCATTAGATAGGGCAACAACCACGCAGTGTACTGGTATATAACGTCAGATTGGGGCACAACATACATGCAAGAGAGAAAGTCCATGTTGTTAAGACTTTATAATAAATGAATGAACATGGTATATGTCTTACAAGTACAGTACAGGCACCTTGTCCATACAGTACAGGCACCTTGTCCATACAGTACAGGCACCTTGTCCATACAGTACAGGCACCTTGTCCATACAGTACAGGCACCTTGTCTATACAGTACAGGTACCTTGTCTATACAGTACAGGCACCTTGTCCATACAGTACAGGCACCTTGTCCATACAGTACAGGCACCTTGTCCATACAGTACAGGCACCTTGTCCATACAGTACAGGTACCTTGTCTATACAGTACAGGCACCTTGTCCATACAGTACAGGCACCTTGTCCATACAGTACAGGCACCTTGTCCATACAGTACAGGCACCTTGTCCATACAGTACAGGCACCTTGTCCATACAGTACAGGCACCTTGTCCATACAGTACAGGCACCTTGTCCATACAGTACAGGCACCTTGTCCATACAGTACAGGCACCTTGTCCATACAGTACAGGCACCTTGTCTATACAGTACAGGCACCTTGTCCATACAGTACAGGCACCTTGTCCATACAGTACAGGCACCTTGTCCATACAGTACAGGCACCTTGTCCATACAGTACAGGCACCTTGTCCATACAGTACAGGCACCTTGTCCATACAGTACAGGCACCTTGTCTATACAGTACAGGCACCTTATCTATACAGTACGCATGCTACGATTCGCAGGTATGCTATTTAAACATTGAGCACAGGAAGTGACATCATACTATACCTACCAGCACTCTCTCCTCAAATGGAACAACAAACGGCAGCTCTGTGAGAACTACAAGTTTTCTGCTGTCAGTGACTGATAAATTTACTCTTTCCTCTTCGTCTAAAACCAGAAGTTTGATCTGCATCACTACCGACTACCACCACATGGATCTATTACCATTACTACCAACTACCACCACATGGATCTATTACCATTACTACCAACTACCACCATATGGATCTATTACCATTACTACCAACTACCACCATACGGATCCATTACCATTACTACCAACTACCACCACATGGATCTATTACCATTACTACCAACTACCACCATATGAATCTATTACCATTACTACCAACTACCACCATATGGATCTATTACCATTACTACCAACTACCACCATACGGATCTATTACCATTACTACCAACTACCACCATATGGATCTATTACCATCACTACCAACTACCACCATATGGATCTATTACCATTACTACCAACTACCACCACATGGATCTATTACCATTACTACCAACTACCACCATACGGATCTATTACCATTACTACCAACTACCACCATATGGATCCATTACCATTACTACCAACTACCACCATACGGATCTATTACCATTACTACCAACTACCACCATAAGTTATACAGAATAAACAAATACTCACCGTCACCATAAAGATCAACTTTCAATGGTTTGTTATTGAAGACATCTATGTGGTTCTGGTAAATGACATGAAGGTCGTTGGCGTGTACTTTAACATGATTGGAAAGCCAGTGATTCGAGGGACAGAAGCTTGTGCGAGTATCTCTGATGTACAAATGTTTGGTCAGCCTGGACATCACCTGAACAACAGTCAGAGAAAACTTGCTGTCTGCATTCTACCTAATTAATACCAAGGTACAAAACAACAGCAGATACTGCTCTTTCATAAATGCTGCCAGCATCATACAAACAAAAATGAAAACACCCCATTGTAAGAAGATTAAAAGAATTTGATGTCAGCCATTTTCCTTTTGAGTTTAACAAATCAAGTCTCAGCGATCAATCTCGCTAGTACATCCCAACAGGAAAAAAAACCAACTTACTGTAAACAAGTATATCCACTCAGCCCTTTGCTTCAGGTAAGCCTCTTTAGTAATAGTTCTTTCTGTGTTGGGCTTTATACCAAGCTGCTCTAGGAATTGTCTTCTGTCATCAAACACAGGCTTGCTATCTGGTATAGCGAGGTAGACAACTCCGAGGCAAGCATCTCTAAGTAGAGCCACCATTTGAATGAGTTCTTCTCTAGTAAATGGACTGGAACTGGGAGTGGATACTTCTACAGAGTAAAAGCAGACAAATCTTACAAGAATTACTGATTCCATGTCCAACATGACTGCTCTTGAGAAAGGTATTTGATCTCTCATCGCACACTCCACCTGGTAGTGTGTGGCTAGTATGTGGGTAGAGTGTGGGTAGTGTGTGGGTAGTGTGTGGGTAGTGTGTGGGTAGTGTGTGGGTAGTGTGTGGGTAGTGTGTGGGTAGTGTGTGGGTAGTGTGTGGGTAGTGTGTGGGTAGTGTGTGGGTAGTGTGTGGGTAGTGTGTGGGTAGTGTGTGGGTAGTGTGTGGGTAGTGTGTGGGTAGTGTGTGGGTAGTGTGTGGGTAGTGTGTGGGTAGTGTGTGGGTAGTGTGTGGGTAGTGTGTGGGTAGTGTGTGGGTAGTATGTGGGTAGTATGTGGGTAGTGTGTGGGAAGTGTGTGGGTAGTATGTGGGTAGTATGTGGGTAGTGTGTGGGTAGTGTGTGGGTAGTATGTGGGTAGTATGTGGGTAGTACGTGGGTAGTATGTGGGTAGTATGTGGGTAGGATGTGGGTAGTAAGTGGGTAGGATGTGGGTAGTATGTGGGTAGTATGTGGGCAGTGTGTGGGTAGTGTGTGGGTAGTGTGTGGGTAGTGTGTGGGTAGTGTGTGGGTAGTATGAGGGTAGTGTGTGGGTATTGTGTGGGTAGTATGTGGGTAGTATGTGAGTAGTGTGTGGGTAGTGTGTGGGTAGTATGTGGGTAGTATGTGGGCAGTATGTGGGCAGCGTGTGGGTAGCGTGTGGGTAGCGTGTGGGTAGCGTGTGGGTAGTATGTGGGTAGTGTGTGGGTAGTGTGTGGGTAGTATGTGGGTAGTGTCTGGGTAGTATGTGGGCAGTATGTGGGTAGTATGTGGGTAGTATGTGGGTAGTATGTGGGCAGTATGTGGGTAGTATGTGGGTAGTATGTGGGTAGTATGTGGGTAGTATGTGGGTAGTATGTGGGTAGTATGTGGGTAGTATGTGGGTAGTATGTGGGTAGTATGTGGGTAGTATGTGGGTAGTATGTGGGTAGAATGTGGGTATAACAAGAGAGGTCCCTACTACTACAGATTCATGATAGTAAAAACTATTCTTGCCATCGTACAAAAATTCTGAACAACAATTCATTGTTGACCAAAGGCAACAAACAGAACAAGTTAACCACTTGTAGTGATTGCGTGCTGGCAATTTCTTGATTAGAAATGCAGAAACCAGCAAACGGATTTTTCAGTCCAAATATCAAAGTTTTGGTAGTGGATTGAAAAGAAAGTGAAAAAGAATCAACGAAAAGCTGTGCAGATGTTGAAGCAGACATACCTTGCAGATGTTCAGCTCGCGGTTTGAAGTCATCATCATGTAAGGTGAGTACAGAGAGATAATAGAGAGAGCTGAATGAAGACAGGAGAGCCACAAGTTTGTATACACTGTGCGTATCATTTGTGTAGACAGCATCTCCGAGACCTCTGGAAAGCACTTCCATTAGTGTCACTGTGGCACTGTGTATAATAGTATAACATGTCTAGTGTACTATGTATAACACACTATAATATATAACATACTGTAATATATAACATACTATAATATATAACATACTGTAATATATAACATACTGTAATATATAACATACTATAATATATAACATACTATAATATATAACACACTATAATATATAACATACTATAATATATAACATACTATAATATATAACACACTATAATATATAACATACTATAATATATAACATACTATAATATATAACATACTATAATATATAACATACTATAATATATAACATACTATAATATATAACATACTATAATATATAACACACTAGAATATATAACATACTGTAATATATAACACACTATAATATATAACACACTATAATATATAACATACTATAATATATAACACACTATAATATATAACACACTATAATATATAACATACTATAATATATAACACACTATAATATATAACACACTATAATATATAACATACTATAATATATAACACACTATAATATATAACACACTATAATATATAACACACTATAATATATAACATACTATAATATATAACATACTATAATATATAACATACTATAATATATAACATACTATAATATATAACATACTATAATATATAACATACTATAATATATAACATACTATAATATATAACATACTATAATATATAACATACTATAATATATAACACACTATAATATATAACATACTATAATGTATAACATACTGTAATATATAACACACTATAATATATAACACACTATAATATATAACATACTATAATATATAACATACTATAATATATAACATACTATAATATATAACATACTATAATATATAACATACTATAATATATAACATACTATAATATATAACACACTATAATATATAACATACTATAATGTATAACATACTGTAATATATAACACACTATAATATATAACACACTATAATATATAACATACTATAATATATAACATACTATAATATATAACATACTATAATATATAACACACTATAATATATAACACACTATAATATATAACACACTATAATATATAACACACTATAATATATAACACACTATAATATATAACATACTATAATATATAACATACTATAATATATAACATACTATAATGTATAACATACTATAATATATAACATACTATAATATATAACATACTATAATGTATAACATACTATAATATATAACATACTATAATATATAACACACTATAATATATAACATACTATAATATATAACACACTATAATATATAACATACTATAATATATAACATACTATAATATATAACATACTATAATATATAACACACTATAATATATAACATACTATAATATATAACACACTATAATATATAACATACTATAATATATAACATACTATAATATATAACACACTATAATATATAACATACTATAATATATAACATACTATAATATATAACATACTATAATATATAACACACTATAATATATAACATACTATAATATATAACACACTATAATATATAACACACTAGAATATATAACATACTATAATATATAACATACTATAATATATAACATACTATAATATATAACACACTATAATATATAACATACTATAATATATAACATACTATAATATATAACATACTATAATGTATAACACACTATAATATATAACATACTATAATATATAACACACTATAATATATAACACACTATAATATATAACATACTATAATATATAACACACTATAATATATAACACACTATAATATATAACACAATATAATATATAACACAATATAATATATAACATACTATAATATATAACATACTATAATATATAACATACTATAATATATAACATACCCTGTAGAATTCACAACTGATATGGTTAGACATTCATTCCAAAGTTTCCTAAGGAATTCCTTACTAAAAGCGAGGGAATAAAACAATCTACAAAAGACAAAACTGTCGCTAACAAAGTAACACAGTCTAACACTGTCTACTTGAGAGTACTCCTTCAACATAACAAAAGCGTCCACACCTTCCATTCTGTCCCAAATCACCAAATTACATTTTTCCACAATTTTTTCCCACAACATAAATGGGGCTGTTTAGTAGGATTAATAGATTTGTATAATCCAGTTTTAATCCGCAGCAGTCATCAGCAATAAATAGCCAATGAGCTTGAATAGACCTAGACATGTTATAGTATAACGCACTTGCATGAATGAACTTTCTGGTTGAGTTTAGAAGTCAATGTATGGCAGAGCTGAGCGGTGTATAACAAACTAGAGCTGTCGTTACAAGATAGCCTCAGAAACTTATTCACATGACTGGGGGTGTTTATGAGGCGTATGCAATCATTTCGTATTTCAGCCAAACTCATGACAGAATCAGATTCAACATCGTTCCAGTCCATGAGACTGTCGCTGTCATCTCCTTCGTACTGAGGCAGGTCATCGGCCAGGTGTGGGAAGAGTCTAGTTATAAAACTCAGGTAGTAGTTTAGTGCTTTCTCATTCAGAGAGTCTAAAATATATGCAGTCGGTGATGAACAGTCATTATGTAATGCTAAGTAACTACAGGCGTTATGTAACTTTTGGCCTAATGCAATTTCTAGTGCAATTGTGCTGTACAATACATAGAAGACAGCACACGAGTTTGTTTAACTTTCCTACAAAATAAAATAAAAAATAATGCATAATGCAGGGTGTAGCTATAAATAACTCATTACAAAAATACTTTTCTTTGTTATATGTTTGTTTGTCTACTTGACCAAACGTGGAGAAGTTATTATTTGATGAGAGACAAAGCTATCATGGCAGCATCGGCATCGAAGATATCCGTAATTCTATATTTTTGTAAAATATAACCATTCTAATTATTTAGCAGCCAAAAGAGAAATTTCAATAGAAGCAGTCTTGGAAGTTTATTGCAATGAGGCTATTTGAGGTGATTTTTAATAATTTACAGGAAAATGTGCTGGTTACTTCTCAAAATCTTTGGTGCTACACCGACCTGGCAATTGCATGGCCCGACTGTCTCTGAAAATCAATTGATGGAAGCAGTTCGAATATTTCACTAATTATTTAGTGTGGAAATGCGTAAAGTAACAGTTAGAACATTTTGGCAATTCAGAGATTTATTACACAACCAGCATACAGCTACATAGCACAACCAGCATACAGCTACATAGCACAACCAGCATACAGCTACATAGCACAACCAGCATACAGCTACATAGCACAACCAGCATACAGCTACATAGCACAACCAGCATACAGCTACATAGCACAACCAGCATACAGCAACATAGCGCAACCAGCATAAAGCTACATAGCGCAACCAGGATACAGCTACATAGCACAACCAGCATACAGCTACATAGCACAACCAGCATACAGCTATATAGCACAATAGAATGCAGCAAGTTAAATGATTGTGCGATGAAAAGTACAAAACTTAAAAAAAAAAAATGAGGTGTTGTGTAACAGAAAGCTGAGCGATGACCAGAAAATGAGTGTGGCCTGCCGGACTATATATTTTTGTTACTGAGTATAGCATCATTACACGGTGCAAAATTATGTGAAATACAAAACAGGGGGAGCAAATCTAAAATACCGATTTAGTTTGGAAATATATGTAAACGCCAGTGGCGGATCTGGAGGGTGAGCCTTAGGAGCCCAGGCTCCCCCCTACCCATGAATATGAGGCAAAAAAAGTTCTGAGAAATTAGCTGAAAAATTTCATCTATATCAGCTTCTAGATAACTTTTGTGATGAGAAGCCCCTTATTAATCAATAAATATGATTGTGTGAGAAACAGCTACATAACCCAAGATCCAATTAGTTTGACACTAGTTCAAGGCTGTTTAAATGGGCAAACATTTTGTCTGCTTTTCGGTGCAAACATGCTCAGCTAAAAGGTCAAGGTCTTTCAGTTTACGTCTAGGTCGTCAAAATTGCAGAAACTACTACTACCAAATTACCAATATGATTATTTATGAAGAAGAAGTCCCATTATTTTTTTTTCATTGCAAGAGTGGTTGACCTCTGCAAAAGTTTCAGCTCTCAAGTAAGCATTGTTACTTACTGTTTATTCAATGCAACCAACAACCCAATTTTTACTATCAGTTGCCAATTATAAATAACGATTATTATTATTATTATTAATTTTATTATTTAATTATTATTAATAATTAATTATTGTTTATTATCATTTTTATAATAATAATACTAATAATAATAACAATAATTATTAATGAGTATTTAATTATTATCCTTGAAGTAATTCTTTTTTGTTATCGTGTGTATTATTATTGTTTATTATTATTATGATGATCTATTATGGTGTAGTAGTAGTTTAATTATAATAATAAATGATAATAGTTCATTATTATTATTATTAGTATGATATAATAATAATAATAATTCATAATTGATAAATAATATATAATAATATTTAATAATTAAACTGTTACATCATCATAATGAAGAATTTATTGTTATTATTATCATAACTGTTATATATTAATTTAAAGTAAGCATCATCATCGTAAATAAATAAACTTTTTTATGTATTGTGAGTTTTTAAATTATTATTATTGTTTCCTAGGTTTAATTCAAATACATTTTAGGTGCTATACACTGGCAGTTATATTATAATATCTCTGAAACTTGCCAAATACTGGTGCTAGAATCCAGTGTCATAGCAGTTTCTTCAACACTGTACATGGGGGAGCCAATTTTGAGTCAGCGGGGGAGCAAATTATTTAAAAGGGGAGCCAAAAAAAATTTTCGGCGCCACATGCCAAAAAGTCTTTTGGAGATAGGCTCCCCCCTCTGTGACTTTCCAAATCCGCCACTGATAAACGCTGCGAACACGATTTCACCACACAAATGGAACATGGTATACATACATACCGACTTTATCTCCGACCATGTTGATAAGAGAATGAAGTAATGTGGAGTTGTACTCTACACAAGGGTGCACAACTTCCATCATTAGAGAGTCTATGATATTCACTACAGAGATAGATGACTCTGCTCTAATACTGGGTAGGATATAACAGTAGATCTGTGCAGTGTATGCTTGGCTCATGAAACTTACACAGAAGTATCTTAGTACAACCAACCTACAGCAGACAGTACACAGTATTTAGTAGACAGTACACAGTATGTAGTAGATAGTACACAGTATGTAGTAGATAGTACACAGTATGTAGTAGATAGTACACAGTATGTAGTAGACAGTACACAGTATGTGGTAGATAGTACACAGTATGTAGTAGATAGTACACAGTGTGTAGTAGATAGTACACAGTGTGTAGTAGATAGTACACAGTATGTAGTAGATAGTACACAGTATGTAGTAGATAGTACACAGTATGTGGTAGATAGTACACAGTATGTGGTAGATAGTACACAGTATGTGGTAGACAGTACATAGTATGTAGTAGATAGTACACAGTATGTAGTAGACAGTACACAGTATGTAGTAGATAGTACACAGTATGTAGTAAACAGTACACAGTATGTAGTATATAGTACACAGTATGTAGTAGACAGTACACAGTATGTAGTAGACAGTACACAGTATGTAGTAGATAGTACACAGTATGTAGTAGACAGTACACAGTATGTAGTAGACAGTACACAGTATGTAGTAGATAGTACACAGTATGTAGCAGATAGTACACAGTATGTAGTAGATAGTACACAGTATGTAGTAGATAGTACACAGTATGTGGTAGATAGTACACAGTGTGTAGTAGATAGATAGTACACAGTGTGTAGTAGATAGTACACAGTATGTAGTAGATAGTATGTAGTAGATAGTATGTAGTAGATAGTATGTAGTAGATAGTATGTAGTAGGTAGTACACAGTATGTAGTAGATAGTACACAGTATGTAGTAGACAGTACACAGTATGTAGTACACAGTATGTAGTAGATAATACACAGTATGTAGTAGACAGTACACAGTATGTAGTAGATAGTACATAGTAGATAGTAGACAGTATGTAGTAGATAGTACATAGTACGCAGGAGTTATCTACACTTGATTGTATATCCAATAATTACGAGACATGTTATATTCCTTCCCATAGTAACAATAACGTACAAAGAGGTTGATTGTCGCTCATCAATTATTACTAGTTGGTTCACAAACTTCTGGTGGTTCATTTTAAAAAGCCTGAGCACTTACATGTTGTTCTCTGTGTGGGTGACAAGTAGCGGCCTCAGAATTAGTGCCAGTAGACTGGAGGCTAGAGGAGTGGGTGCTGTAGTTCCTTTCTCTATACTGCTTGGAATTCTATCATCACAGAGAGCGCGCAGAGCACTGAAATATCCTGCAACATAACACAGCAATGTCTACACACTGACGTCTAATGCTACATGTACATCTACCGATTACCTACCGATTTGCCCTTACCGATTGGAGATGACGTCAAGGAGTTTCCCCTATTTTTTTCTCTACTTACCATTCTCACGCAATACCGGTGAAACTCGCTACATTTTTTCCATAGTTAGCCATAAAGTGATTTAAAACAACAAAGACGGGACGCTAAAAAATGATTCTTCATCTAAAAATAATTGCACTTGAGAAACAGTTTTGTTGGAAACATTAAAACCACGAACGGTGATTTGATTGGTCCAATCGTAAAACATCTACCGATTTTTTGACCACGAGCAAAACCTACCAATAGCCTCAAATAAAATGCTACCGATTATTTCAATACGTCACACAGGAAACGGATGCAAGGAAATCCTCAATCGGTAAGGCAAATCGGGAGCAAATCGGTAGATGTACATGGGGTATAAACAGCAATTCTACACACTGATGTCTACACAGCAATACCTACACAGTGATGTCTACACACTGATGCCTACACAGCAATACCTACACACTGATGTCTACACACTGATATCTACACAGCAATACCTACACAGTGATGTCTACACACTGATGTCTACACAGCAATACCTACACACTGATGTTTACACAGCAATTCTAGACACTTATATGTTGGTCTTTATTTGATCACAAAACAGAAGAAATTAAAAAAAAAGTGAAACAAAAGCAAAAATATGGACAAAAAAACAAAAACTAAAAAACAAAGCTTGATGAAGCCCAAGTGCGCAGTAGCACTGCAGTTAGTCGAGACAAAGTCTAAACAGTGGTGCCTACACCAATGATGTCTAAGCCAATGATGTCTAAACCAATGATGACTAAACCAATGATGTCTACACCAATGATGTCTTGAATAATAAATTAATTTGATAAAATAATAAATAACGAGCAAGTCTATGACTCCACAGAGTCGTTCTAAGCAGCAGCCAATGATATATGTCTAGAGTGTACATAACCACCTCATCCTTGAAAGTAGTGTGTGTGCACAGAGAAAGGCGAAATAACTAACCATGGACGGCGAGATGTTTGTACAAGGAGCTAAGTGTTGCAGTGCCAACTCCTGGCAGTCTCTCGTACTGCTCAGTATCTAGGTACACCTCTAACACCCTCAGAAGCATGGATATGTTGTCTTTACTCCCAGACACTCGCTCCAGCACCCTAAATGAGAAAACGAATTCATAAATTGAAGTGAGGAAAGTTGAGGAAGTAAAACTCGGGTATCAAAGCAAAAGGGATGCAGCTAGTATATATGTTGCCATTATTCGGATAGCAAAGCAAACATTTTACTATATAAATGCTTATTGTTGGATGTCATTCAACTTTATAAACCTGAAACCAACGAATTATATTAGCATCTGTACTATATAAATACTTACCCACAAACTGCCTGCAGCCATGTCTTTGTCTGCCAGTGGCTGGTCTGCGAATTACTAAATAAATATTGCTGAAACTGTGGTTGGTACTTAATTGCCAGAGAACATAGGGAGACCTGCCAAGAGAAAGTACTTACAGATCATGAACAATCCGATAAGACTCTATCAGAAAACCACAAACGCTGGTGCAATATAGGTACTTACCATCGCCTTATCGTCAACTCCCTGGGAGAAAAAAAGATTTATAGATCGAATAACAGACTCGATGAGTTCGGATGTAGGAGGTCCTTTCTTTAATATACCGAGCATTTGGTCAAACTCTATACGTCGCTTGGCAAACTGCAGGCAGAGAAAACCATTTTGCCAAATCTATATGTCAGATATGTTTGAAACGATGCAAGACTAGTAAGTATGGGCATACATACTAACCTCTCTTTTTCTTGTAAGATAACTTCTAAAACATGCTTGTATTTTTATTGCACTTCTGGTCTTTGATCTGAAAAGCTCTCTTTCCAATCGATTTCGTTGGGCCGCTGCCAGCAAGTCATCTTTCTTGCTCTGGTTAACATAAACACGGAGTTCAACTAAAGCTACACATAAAATCAGCCAGTTGATGCTAGTCATCTTGCTCTGGTTAACATAAACACGGAGTTCAACTAAAGCTACACATAAAATCAGCCAGTTGATGCTAGTCAAGCGCGAAAATAAATAAATTCATTAACATGACAGGCACCATAGGTCCTGAGCAAAACACTTGGCCGGCTGATATCCAACCTTAGGGCTGCACCATATGACCATCTGCTATAAAAACATCAAACACACCGACTTCACTTCTACGCCCTCAGAACAAGTCTGGGTAGTTCAGAGCAACCAAATCATTCAATTTACTCAAAGAACATTTCTCCTGTTATATTAATACAGAAGGATTGGAATGAACGCAGATAGAAATGAAAGCCAAAAGCCATAAACATCAACATGATTAAACTCTGTTACCTCCTAGAAGGAATGTCAACAAACATAGAACGAATGTGGGTTCCTATATGACATTAAAGAACATTTCAACTTTCATTCTACTGAGTGTGGGCCGTCATTCCCATCAACAAACAAAATTTCATTTTGATGTTCATTCCAGCAATAATTTACTTCGGTGATAACATTTCTAAAACATTATATGTCAAAACTCTATGTCGCCAGAAACGAATGTGAACCCTTCCTGAAATAAATGTCAAAATATTTTTCCAGTATTATTATAAATTATAGCCCAGTCTAGCAACATTCATTCCGGATCTGTATGCATTCTGTCCTGTCACTTCCATTCCTCTCCGCCGGCAATATTTGAAGTTATAATAGAATTACCAATCGATATTAATATTATTATTATTTATTAGTAACTACTATCTATAATCATAAATAATAATGATAATAATAAAAGACTAAATTATATATAATAATAATAGTACAAAGAAAATAAGTTTTAATAACTAGTACAAATTGATAATAATTACTATAATAATAATAATAATAAATAATAATAATAATTGATTGATAATAATCATTAATTAACACAGTCAGTAGTTATTACTACTACTAACTGTAACTACTATTTATTATTATTATTATCCTCAAATTCTTCTAAGAAGTACAACATTAACACTGGGCTATTACTAATAGCTACTAACTAACTATAAATAAACAATAATAAATAAACAACAATAAGCAGCAAGCAGCACCAACACACACACAAACACACACTCCTTCTGCTACTACAACAGCAACTCTCTTTTTTTTCTTCTTCTTCTTACCACTTGTTTGCGGCCAAGCGATTGACTCAAAGATGATTTGTAAGATCCATCAAAACTGTACATGTTTGCGGTGGTGGTTAAGAAGGAATCTGTTCAGCTATCCAAAGAATAAATCCAAACTATTATTACACGATGATGTTCCCAAAGAGTGCAAGCAACCGGGTAACTAAACAACACATTTATTTATTCGTTAGTAAATCAGCTGTATCATCATTGTTTGTATCATTGTAGTATATTTTATCAAACACCTACTCGTATGACTCGCTGAATTTGATTTTTTGTCTATCTGGCACACCTCAAAAGAGAAAAGAAGCAACACTACTAATGTAAATTTCTAGTTTTCTTTCTTAAAAATTAGAAGAAAAAAATGTGTTTCTATGCGTTGAGTAATTTTTCCAACAAGTTTTGGATCAGCTGTACATAATTTTTTCAAAAGTCAAGTTTTTATCCAAATTTTTTATTGTAATCGTAATGCAATGCTTGAATTTATCTGTTCTTGTTTTTTCGTTAGTTGCGCCTACTAGCTCCTTTATATGTTGCCAGATAGTTCATTCACAAAAACATAGTTGTATCAAAGAGGGTTGTATGATTAGGATTTGGAAAGGAAGGCGAACTCGTATAACACCCATACAAAACACTATTTGGTTGTTTTCAAAATTTAGTCTGTCATTGATTTTGGTGATTCCATTTAAGCTTGTTAAATGATGACCAGTTATTGCCTGATCGTGTAGAAATGCGACAGCAGCAACAGTGAACGGTGTTGCATTTTCTTGTGATGCTGCTGCATCAGCGAGTCTGTTGCATACTGACTATGTGAACTTTCCAACTGAAGAGCTAGTTAATTTGTTGTTTTGAAATTATTATGATGCTGTTCTTGATGTCACAGCCAAATGCGTATAATAAATATATATTATTATTATTTGTTATTATTATTAATAAATTATTATTGTTGTGGATGTGGTAGAAATGACTTGTGCCACCTACAACAGAGGAAGTAAGCACTCAATAACTATTAACTCTATGCAGTCACATGAGAACAAAGAAAAGCTCATGTGATGTGGCCGTGACTCAAGCAGCCCTTGTTTATATCTATTCATCTTTATACACTTACTTATGTAACCCAATAATTAACATTATTATATTATTATTATCTTCTTGTCAGCACCTAAATAAGGCTGATTGTTGTTATGTAATGTTTTATATATAAGCTGGCGAGAGAGAGCTCTCTGTAAATCAGAGCAGGAGAAGAGCTCATCCAGGCGTGATACTCAATACAAGCTTATTCAACACTCAACAACCACAACTCTTTGATTTGATCTCTAACAGCACAGCTGCCCTACAATTGCTCAGTACGACTAATGAGTGCCGGTCTGCAAACGCCCAATACTCTAATTAGTCTGCTACCCAGCTAGTCTGACTATGCTGGGCAGGCATTGGTGGGAGCAGTTAACAAGTCGTGCGCAGACAGCAGTCATACACAGGCAGCAGTAAGCAGCCTGGGCTCTGGTACAGGTGGATGCTACCAGTGACTCACCACCCGACACAAAAATCCTGTACATTATTATTATTATTTATATTATATCACAATACAATTAATAATAATAATACTGATAATAATAATGATTATAATTATTTAATGATTATTATTTATTTATTATTAATCATCATGATCGTCATCATAATAATTGACGTAAATAAATAATAATAATGATAATAATAATTTACCTGGTACTGGTGCAGAATAAGGCTGTGCGTTTTATAGGAAACATAATAAAGGAGAGATCTGGAGTCACTGAGAAAAAAGAAGCCTTGGGGGCTTGAATTGCTCTCAAGTCGCAGAAAGACCCAGCGATTGCTAATGTTTTGTTTTTTACTAACTTAGTAATTCAGAATAGTCTCTTGAAGAAATAAACAAAATGTTAAACCAGTTTTTTCCACCCACAGTCATAATACCAGATCTCAGACGCAATGTATTCCTGTAGCAATTTTTACAAATAGTAGAATGTATTATAACAGTTTTATAATGCGGACAGGTAGAGAATTAAGAGCTCAGTAGTCAAATAAACCAATATTAGTATGGTTCTTTTAGATCATCGATGGCCTCCTCTTCCGCTCGTAGAGTGGTCTAGAGGCTCTATTTTAAACTTGAGCTTGAATTGGTTATTATTTTTATTATTAACCATAATAATTATAAAAAAAATAATGTAATAATTATTTAGATTTATTATTATTAGTAGTAATAAAGAAATAATAATTATTAATAATTATCTATTTATTAGTAACAATAAATAATGATAATTATTATTAGTTACTTACTTGGTACTTGCTGAGTAATCACCAAATTGTATTTCCAGAAGGTTATGACAATATTATGGCACTTCCATTTGTCAGTATATCAGTCTAAGTCATCAACATGTTCCTCACATAATAATGCTCCAAGCTCTATCTTATCCAGCTACAGGTGGTCCTTACGAGAGCCTGCATCCAGGAGGGAGATTGTTCCACAGTTTAGCAGTGCTAATCGTAAAGTTATTTTGGTGAAACTTAGTTTTACAGTGGTGGATCATGTGTTGATGTTGGTGTCGTCTAGAGTAGCCGATTGTGGGGCAATGCAGTCACTGATATTAGTTGCAGCTTTATCGAAATGTATTGCTCGGAATAGTTCAAGCCTGTGATTTACTCGTCTAGACTCCAGGGTGTCCCACTTCATGTCTTTGATGAGTTGGCTAGTGCTGTGGTGTGGTCAGTGCGCTTGAGGTTATGTACCATTCTTGCGGCTCTTCTCTGAACAGTTTGAAGTGATGTTTTCTGTGTAGAGGTCAAGCTAGAATATCACACAGTACTCCACAGGTCTCAGTAGCTGACTGTATGATTTGTCTCGCAAGTGGGTGAGAGTTGATGTTATGGTTTGTCATATGTACCCTAGTCTTCTAGCTGCTTTACTGAGAATGGAAGATGTATTTTGATTCTACTGTAGGCTGCTTTGTAAGTTGACTCCAAAGTTTTTATGGTGCTTGTGCTTTTCTTATTTACATCATGTAGGCTGTAGGTCTTGTCAGCCTCTCTTTGCCTTTATTGTTAAATTAATGGATTGTTACAAATAATAATACTGAACATCATTACTTTTAGTTGATGGTTGATAACATTTCTAGTTATTATGTAATAATGATGATGATAATATATTGATGACGATGATAATTAAAAACTACTTATTGTAAAAAAATGTTATTAGCATTTGGTGAACGGGAAAGTACTAAGAAGGTGGTTACAATGATGGCTGTTCCCTGTTTCAGCTACAAGCCTGACCCCCTGCCAACCAACAATGAAAAACAATTTTTAAATTCACATGTCAACTTTCAAGGCACTAGTATATTGTTTTACTCACTAAACTATTATTATTATCACTTTTAGCTTTTGTACCACTCACCTCTTTTTCTATCGTCCATATTGTTGATGGGGTATCCAAGGCGGAGTTTATACTTGTTTTTTTTTGTAAAAGAGCAGAGTCACCGCATGTTCTGTAAATAAAAGCCAGCTGCTGCGCCTTTTTCAGTAGAATCTTTTGGGAAGGCACGTGAGAAACCACACTGAAGAAATCAACTCACTCTCACTTCACTTTCTTACACAAAAGTTGTAAGAAATAGCATGGGCAATAACGACTACAGTGCCTGCCGACCTACTTGGACAGCCACTTTGGCCTTCCCTAGTAGCGATGGCCTATACTTGGCAATAGTCAGACAACTATTCTCAACAGGCACAACCGGCCTGAATCTGATGCTCTGACAGTAATGCTTAGGGTCAGTCACTAGCACTGTCTGTTTGCCAGTGAAATAGTTGGCTTGCATAGTAGACTTGGTGACTCCAGATAGCAATTGAGGGTGTGCAGATTGATTCTACCCTAGAGATGACTGCTGGCACTGTGACTACGAAATCCTGCCCATTATTAACTGACATCAGCAGCTTCAATATTTTGCACAGTTTTGTTCTCCTTGGCACTATTTATATCTATCGTCATCCTCTTGTATCTATCTACCCAGAGAAGAATTGGATGAAACTTTAGCTCTTCATTCTAACAATATTGGTTAATCTATAGCTAGCCCCACTATGAAGTGTTTGGTGATAAAAGAATCTAACTCAGCCTTGCGGCGTAGAAAAACTTTACGTTGGGCTGAGGATGAGTACCTGACATGGAGTCGATTATTAACTGAAGTTGAAAAAGAGTTTGCTGTCTCGAGGTGAGTGGGTGTGCAGAGGTGCTGCCGGGCATAAGAGTTAATTGTGTATTACAACTAGTTGTAGTACATGCTTGGTGTACTTGTAGACAAAATATCCAGTTGAGTTTAAACCATGGAAAGACATTTATAGAAGCTACGGGTGACACTGACTTGTTAAGGTTGGGAATAGTTAGCGGTGACATACTCACATTGGTACAGAAAGTAGATACACAACACACTATTGTGTCTACACAAACTCCTACTGCAGTAGTGTCTGCCACCAGACCAGATATGGAAGAAATGGAAAATGAACTCAATCATATGCAGACTTCAGCTGAGGTTTGTGATTTCTTGATTTTCTTTGCATCTCGGTGGATACAATAGGAATAAGAATTCACAAGTTTGTTAGGTCGGAGCTAAAACAGTTTTGTAAATTTTTGTTCATTAAAACTCGGAGTGGTTTTTTGAAAATGAGAGAAATCTGAACACTAAAAATCTTTTGTTTTGCTGTAGAAATTATAATTCTACTCTAATATTTTGTTCTAGCTGTCCGACATATAAATATTTTAGAGGGACGATGATGAGCAAATAGCTATGTCTGATCCAGACGGGGTTAACAGGTTTTTAAAGCTGCCGATGCTTCTAAGAGATGTGGCCGATGAAAATCTGCCCCCTTCATTCCAAGAGTTGCTAGCGGAACAGTCAAATGCCAACCCTGTAGACCAGTTGGTGCTCGCTATACATACTCTACTACTGGAGAGTGGATTTGTCTTCTCTCCACTACGTGATGTACGGTTTGTTTATTGTCAATCATTCTGATCTGCCTTGCCCCAGCTATTTAGTATAAATATATGTCAGTGCTTACGTTGTTGTAGGAATTACTCCTGTCGCAAATTCGATCTTCTCCGTCTCTATACAAGATGGCTTACCGCCATGTCTTTCATGAGGACTCCAAGGTTACCATAGCTTGTGTACTTATGGGCAGTCAACTGGCAGTGCATGGTGAGTTAGGCTGTATCTAAGACTATTTATTTACTGTCGGAGACGTTATCATTGTTTTTTAGTGCAGCAATTTTTCCAGCTGTTTGCAATGGACCAATTCTGGAACCAAAGCTACATATGTGCAGTTTAATGTGTGTTATTTCACTGGAGATTGCTGCTGCCGTTGTCCACTTATTAGCTTCACAAAATATCTATGCCAAACAGCAGGCTTTACTAGAATATAAACAAAAAGTAGGAGTTAGAAATTAAATCAGTAATTTTAGGGTTTCTGAAGTGTTACAAATTGTTTAATTATCAGAAATGACAGAAGAGTTGGTTTACTCTGATATAATGCCACCACTGATGTCTCTTACCACCAAAATCTCTCTTCTTGTCAGGTTCTAAGAGTTTTTTTTTGGATAATATGCTGGATCAAAAAAGGTTTTTGTTTTTCAATAATTTTTAATTTCTTTTGCAGTCTGATGTCAAACTAATTCAATTATTTTTCAATTGGGTCATAGGAGTTATCTTCTCTTAGGGGATGTGATAAATCTACCACTCTCTGTGCTGGACGTATACAACAGTTAATATATAGACATAAGTATACACGTTGTTGATATTGGTATATACTAATTACACAATGTTTTTTAGCTGTAGTACAACCAACTGGCAACCTCAGTGTGACCTTCCGTACTAAAAGGTTCATTAGTGAAGGTGAGTCACCCTGTCTATTTCTGATTGGTTCCCAGCTAGCTGTTGTCTACACTTGTGCAAAACTCTGAATTACCCCCAGTACCTGTTTGTTTGATTTATCATGCTTTTGAAAGAGGGCAACTGTGAAACGTACCTCATGAAGTGAAAAGCATAAAGAAGACCACTTAGTCGCTTCACTTTTCATTGCGCCCAGCTTTGTTATTATTGGAGAGCACAACTCCAATAATTACTTTCCAGCTGTCCAATTTTTCCTTCATCATTAGACAATTATTCTTAGATCACCAATAAGCAACCTTCAGCTGCTTTTGATTTTTCCTGATTCAAATTATGATTAAATGCTTGAGCTGTGTTTGTGATGTCACAACATTTTTGTAACCTGATATATTGTATTGGAGTTGTCTTACTTCTGGGCCTGGTACACTGATTGCATGATGCTGTTGATATGTTGCTAGACAACAATATATTATACATTACAGATGGATTACTAAGAACTAAGATGTCACAACTCTCTAATCAGCTCAAAGACTTGCTGGTCACTCCACTCATACTCGCCATGAAGGAAGGTTTGTTTTACACTAAATGCTGTATTACCGGTAGCATAAGTATTTGATGTCTTCTGTAGCTATATATACCATTGATGTCTACTGTAACTATGTCAAATATTGATGTCTTTTGTAACTATGTATGCCATTGCGGTCTTCTGTAACCATGTATCCCATTGATGTCTTTTGTAACTGTGTATGCCATTGATGTCTTCTGTAACTATGTCAAATATTGATGTCTTTTGTAACTGTGTATACCATTGATGTCTTTTGTAACTGTGTATACCAATGAGGTCTTCTGTAACTATGTCAAATATTGATGTCTTTTGTAACTGTGTATACCATTGATGTCTTTTGTAACTATGTATACCATTGATGTCTTTTGTAACTGTATACCAATGAGGTCTTCTGTAACTATGTATACCATTGATGTCTTTTGTAACTGTGTATACCAATGAGGTCTTCTGTAACTGTGTATACCATTGAGGTCTTCTGTAACTGTGTATACCAATGAGGTCTTCTGTAACTGTGTATACCAATGAGGTCTTCTGTAACTGTGTATACCATTGAGGTCTTCTGTAACTGTGTATACCAATGAGGTCTTCTGTAACTGTGTATACCATTGAGGTCTTCTGTAACTGTGTATACCATTGATGTCTTTTGTAGCTATGTGTTTGCCAGCCCTTCCTGCGGTGTTGGACATCCCATATGAGTTAACAGTGAGTATAACTGTGTTTTGGTTCTGTTTGTTCCTACAATGTACATCATCTCATTTCAATATCATTTCAATATCGTATCAATATCATATCAGTATCATATCAGTATCATATCAGTATCATATCGATATCATATCAATAACATATCAATGCCAACGTATTACTTAACTGATCACAGTCGCAGCCATTTCCTGTTCAGATAGGTTACAAACGTTTAATGTGCTCGGTAAATGTTTATGTTAGTCTCACCTGGTCCACATGTGAGAGTTTACAGGAATAGTTAGACGTGTTGGACATGTCCACTATCGCTATTATCTATTTTACAGGTATATCTCCTTAACAAGCTAGACTATAGATCTATATGCATGCTTGGTTGTACCTGCAAGCAGCTGTCTCGGGTCTACAGAGATAACTCTGTTTGGAGAAGACTCTACGTACAGAAATTTGGTAAAAATTCAACATTTATTAGAATAGAATATCCTACTGACAGAAAAATTTGCACATTGCTTCTTTTCTGCCCATGATTCTTTCAGTGTAGCGTATTACTAAAATGTACCAAGTCTGTGGTAATCAAAATTCAAATGAAAATTTATTTTAATCTTTCATTTTTCAGCTATAATAGTTTAAATACTTGATATTTTCTTGTCCAATTTAAAAATGCAGATAATTCCTTTTGTCACTTTTTGCTCAGAACTAAAAGCAGTTTGGGTAGAATACTCACCATTGCTCGATGCATACAACATTCTGACATGTTATCGCAGGTGCTGTAGACCTGGCTGGCACAAAGCAAGACAATTTTTGGTACAACAGATTCAAGGAGAGATCAGTGCGTTACAAAGCCAATCGTATGCCTCAGTTTTACCCCTCTCCACCGATCCCTACATATCCATCTTTTCCCTCGCACTCTCGTGAGTATAAATGGTGCATCGTTGTATTATTGGATGTGTCTCTCAGCTACCGATTGTTGTATCTACTTCACTGCTGTCACGTGTTCATCAACTTTTGTCAGTGGGAATTATTCAAACGGATGAAACAGTACATAACATTCTCAAGTTCAGCGATAAATAACTTGTAGGCAAACATTGTTGGTTCATCAACACAATAAACTCACATCTCTCATTATATTTTATTGTTTTACAGCGTTCACCCCACCCTCTCCCTTCCTGCCTCCACCCATACTAGATGACCCGGCCAATCAGGGACTACCTCATCTATCTCCTGCTATAGGATTGGACAATAACATTCTTGGCTTCAGACCACCAACGAGAAATACGTTTGGCTTGCGCCACTTCTAAACCTTTTGAATGTCAATATTTTAGAATTACGGTGATTGTTAAATTATTTTTACAGAAAATATATTGTTTGTTGCTATTTGTATCCCAGTTTGTATACTAGCAATGTGTTGATACGCTGTAAATCGGTAGCAAATTTCAGCATTAAGAATTGAAAAATAATGAACTAGTTTTCATTTCCAAATAATATGGTGTCAGGTTGTACATGCTAGCTTATTTTGTTTTCATTTTTCTATAATGAATATACGAGTGAACGTTGACGGCAATAAATACAGACACAGCTGGAATGAACGTAGACACCTCTTGGTAGGAACATAGACTGACCTGGATTAATGTTGACTATTATTCAACAGAAAAAAACAATTCTGACTTTCATTTCTGATGAGACAAACAACAGTTTAGGCCGCTCAATGAATATAAAAATTTACTGTTCTATAAAAGTAGACAGCTTTTGAAATGAACGCCAAAATAGAGCTTCATACGTCACCGGGGACAAATGTCAACAGCTCTGAGAATGAACAATGAAATTTTCTTCATTATAGCGTAGTCGGTGTTCATTCCAGGTCCGCAAGCCAGCTGAATATGCCAATGAATTACCTAGAATAGAAATGTTTAAAAATGTAAGCTAGAAACTGCATAAAGCTAAAGAAAGCTGGAAACTGCATAAAGCTAAAGAAAGCTGGAAGCTGCATAAAGCTTAAGAAAGCTGGTTAAAGCTGAAGAAAGATATAAAAACGTGGTCCAAAAAATTATTACTCCATTTTAATTTGCGTCTCTAGTTCGGATGTAACTTTTGACTATGTCTTTTCCATTAAGTGAAGAAATTTCTTTTCACCACCATTCAATATTATGGAACTTGTGTGAAGAATTGAAAGCAAATAGCTTCATCTTGTCGGACAGTCCTCACTGCTGGGTAAGTCAGTCCTCACTGCTGGGTAAGTCAGTCCTCGCTACTGGGTAAGTCAGTCCTCACTGCTGGGTAAGTCAGTCCTCACTACTGGGTAAGTCAGTCCTCACTACTGGGTAAGTCAGTCCTCACTACTGGGTAAGTCAGTCCTCACTACTGGGTAAGTCAGTCCTCACTACTGGGTAAGTCAGTCCTCACTGCTGGGTAAGTCAGTCCTCACTACTGGGTAAGTCAGTCCTCACTACTGGGTAAGTCAGTCCTCACTACTGGGTAAGTCAGTCCTCACTACTGGGTAAGTCAGTCCTCACTACTGGGTAAGTCAGTCCTCACTGCTGGGTAAGTCAGTCCTCACTGCTGGGTAAGTCAGTCCTCACTGCTGGGTAAGTCAGTCCTCACTACTGGGTGAGTCAGTCCTCGCTACTGGGTGAGTCAGTCCTCGCTACTGGGTGAGTCAGTCCTCACTACCGGGTGAGTCAGTCCTCACAACTGGGTAAGTCAATCATTTTCAATATTCGTTTTACGTTTTCTGAATACTTTTTTATCTCGTGCAGGTTGCTTTCACTTTTCAACTAATCTTATGGAGCTTCAATGTTAGTTTTTATAACGCTATCTAAACGAAATGTGATCATGAATTAAAAATTAAAATCTTGTTTGAATTCAGCAAAATTTCAACTGCCCTTTTTAAAAGTTTCTGAAGTGAAATGTCTTTGAGACTACAGTGACTGCATTGTTTACAGTAATACAAGAGTAGTTGCTAGTAAATGTTATTATAGAATTATCTAGACAGTCATGACTAAAGGTTGATATATCCGTAGCATTTTTCCCCGTTGCTGGTTAGCCTTGGGCTGGCTTTTCTGTCTTGGATTAAAATGATCACTTATTAATGGTATATAGGGTATCTGTATACATAGATTTATTTTTGACAAAGTTTTGTCTGTAATTGCGATAAAAACACTAAAATATAGTTGAAAAATTATTCAAAATGTTTGTTGGTCAAGTTGACTGGTTGAGTTATGGCTATGGTGGCGATGAGCAATAAAAACAAAGTTAGCTAACAAAGAAACTATTGCTTAGTCTTTTTAGATTTACTGCCCCAATTTTGCATTTTTTCTTTCTAAACTATTTTTATGATTAAAGGCCTCTCCACCCACAGCGATTTATGGCCATAAATTTTGCACTTTGAAAGAAGTTTTCTTTCCGTAGACCATTGCTGCACTCCACACAAAACAATTATGCACATGATGGTGCTCATCAACAGTTTATAGTGAATACTGTAGTGGATTTTGGGGGGGCCGACCAAACGTCCACCAACAACGCCTCACTCCAGAGGTAAACTTCCAACAGAGGAGTATGCCAACTCCACAACTGTTCTCGGAGCCCACGGCTCAAACGTACAACTCAATGACTTGTTGAGTTAACCATACTTTATTACACAGCGTAACCAGCAATGTATAATAAGGGTAAATGTATCATGCTACTTGGCTTAAGCACAGGTAGAATCCCAATACAATACAAGGAGTCTAGTGAAATGTTCTGCCTTTTATAGGCAGAGCATAATTAAAACATATGCCCAAACAAGGGGCAACAAATCAGTATTGGCAGGAAGTGTTTACTCTAATCAGATCATAAGATATAAATATGCAATACAGTCATTGGCTAATATGAGGTTAAATATGAAGGGCGCCCAGAAGTAGGGGGCGGAGCTTCTCAGTCAATCTTGCTTACTCATGGTGGTGCAATGAGTAGCCCTGGTTCTTGGTCCTTATGGCTTGTGGTCCTTGGCTTTGGTCTTGTTTGAAGACAGCTATGTGGCAAAGTCGGGCTCCTGCACCTTTGGTATCAATTTCGGTTCTCAGGCTATAATAGTTCTTTGCTCACCGACCCGGTATAGGTATGGTAATGGCACTGCAGGGCCGGTAGTACATGCTGCAGGGCCGGCAGGGTGTGCTGCAGGGCCGGTGGTACCTCTGCAGGGCAGGCAGTGAATGCTGCAGGGCAGGCAGTGACTGCTGCAGGGCAGGCAGTGAATGCTGCAGGGCAGGCAGTGACTGCTGCAGGGCCGGTAGGGTTTCTACCGGCTGACTTGCTTATGTTCTGGCTGTGCCAGGCTCTATTCAGGCTTGCCTGACACTCAACAGTTGTCAGGGGGACCTTGCGCAGTGGTAGTAGACATAAAATTCCACCACAATACATGGGCAGTCATGACTGGGAAAATCAAAGTGGGAAAAGTGGATACAAGTGATCTGCATTGACCAATCAGCGTCGGGGAATAATCACTAGTCGTGAGACTGGCCGGCAAAAGTCAAGCATGTTTGATTATAGACGCTCGCGTCAAATAGAGGAAAACCGATTCATTGTTGGTGAAATAAACAGCCGTTTTTCGTTTTAATGACGTTTCATACTACCGCATTATTGCAAGTAGTAATATATGAGCAGATCTCCCTACCACATTATTACATTTCAAATTAAATACATGCAAAATTTTTTACAGTACAGAGAGCAAAAATTAGTTTTGTCTTGACAAATTCTTATGGATTGTGTTTTCTGCCACTTTTTATTTTAGCACATATACATATATAAGAAAGCAATGGCATGAACGCATATTTATTATTTCTAGTAAAATTACGTTTCTGTAAACTTTGCTGAACAAAATTACCGTAATAAAACTCACAATATTCTATTGCAGTTGTTTTGACGATTGAATTTTAACTAATACATGGATATTTAAAAAAATTTCAGTCGTATTTTTTCAAAACTAAAATAATTTGAGTGCATAGAAGCTAGCTTGCACCATTGATTGATATTTCACAAGAATGTTTGTGTTTTACCCGTAGCCCGACGACACACCCAGGAGCCACACCAATGGATACTTTGACTTTACGATGACACATTTGTATTACAACAAAGAAACGGTTCTTATTAGAGTTTCTGTAATCAACTGCAATGTTATAGTGTTTGGTGAGTTATTTTACTTGCATGTTTATACATCATCTGGTTGGTAATTGTTCATTTGTTTTAATAAATTAAATGTTGCAGTACTTGTTGTTATAAACAAATTACTTCTACTGACTCGTTATGTAAATAATCTGTTTAATAATTTTAGGGTTCACTAACTCTGGCTCGGTGTTCTACGTATCAAGGTGGAATGAGTTACGGTCCAATGGTATGGTTCATTGGATGATTATGTAATGTTGGTACTTATGTAGGTGTTGTCTGCTGCGACAACTCATGTCTATTGACACGCACTTGTCTAGCTTATTCCTGTAGATACATGAGAATAAATCACTTGCCGCATCAATTATATTTCACTTCCGTAGGTACAATAACTGACTTTACACATGACTGTTTGTATATAAAAACTGTGTGTCTGGCTTCACATTGGTAAAACCTTCAGCAAGAAATGTGCGTAGAAAAGCTGATATGAAATTACTTGTTTATTTTATGTAGATTGGATAAGTTACGCATTGACAATTCACAAGAAAAACGAGTTTAAAAGACGTTTCATCGAACCGCTTGTAGATAAACTTCGACACGGTAAGTACTGTAATAAGTTTGTCTAAGCCATGGATGAAATACACCAGGATGGCCAGCTGCGCCCAATCAGGTGAAGCAATTTGAACGGCCAAGTCCGTACCGGATATAGACTGTAACTGCGACTTTTACAAGGGATTTCGTGACATACGCTATAGTAAGGGGCCGCAAGTTATGGTCAAATCTTTTTATAGCGGCCACCGCAATTTTTTAAATAGTCAAATTTTACGAACGTATCGTACGTCACTTTTCCCTTCGATTGGCGTAGTTGTCTTTCTTAATGAAAAGACAACTCGACACTGCATTAAAAGAACACAAGTACGTACCGGATACTGCGTAAAAATCCTAATCATGGCGACTCCCATAAACGGCCTCACTTGAATCGTGGTCAAAGTTATATTGAACGGCCGTAGCTGGCAATCCTGGTGTATTTCATCCATGGTCTAAGCGAGTCACAGCAATTTCTTCTTCCTCTTGTATCCACCCTACTCCAATCCACCTTACTACATGCCCTTGGGCTTTTACAACACATTCCTTCAGTAATTCTCTTATTGCAAAGTGGACAAACTTGATAAAAGACGGATTTACCTCGAATCTGAAACTATTAATTGAGAGTTGCTTCCCCATGGTCAGATAATTATTAGTCAACTTGGAGTCAGCAACACACCCCATATATCATGAACATGGTTACCAGATGATATGATATAAAAACTGTATAGTTAGTCAATTGAGATTGTCTGCACATTTTTTAAACCAGAACAAATTATGTTATATCTCTTATGTATATGTGTGTGTAGTATGTTATATCTGTTATGTATATGTGTGTGTAGTATGTTATATATCTTATGTATGTGTGTGTAGTATGTTATATATCTTATGTATATGTGTGTGTAGTATGTTATATCTCTTATGTATATGTGTGTAGCATGTTATATCTCTTATGTATATGTGTGTGTAGCATGTTATATTTCTTATGTATATGTGTGTGTAGTATGTTATATCTCTTATGTATATGTGTGAGTAGTATGTTATATCTCTTATGTATATATGTGTGTGTAGCATGTTATATCTCTTATGTATATGTGTGTGTAGTATGTTATATCTCTTATGTATATGTGTGTGTAGTATGTTATATTTCTTATGTATATGTGTGTGTAGTATGTTATATCTCTTATGTATATGTGTGTGTAGTATGTTATATCTGTTATGTATATGTGTGTGTAGTATGTTATATCTCTTATGTATATATGTGTGTGTAGCATGTTATATCTCTTATGTATATGTGTGTGTAGTATGTTATATCTCTTATGTATATATGTGTGTGTAGCATGTTATTTCTCTTATGTATATGTGTGTGTAGTATGTTATATCTCTTATGTATATGTGTGTGTAGTATGTTATATCTCTTATGTATATGTGTGTGTAGTATGTTATATCTCTTATGTATATATGTGTGTGTAGCATGTTATATCTCTTATGTATATGTGTGTGTAGTATGTTATATCTCTTATGTATATGTGTGTGTAGTATGTTATATCTCTTATGTATATGTGTGTGTAGTATGTTATATCTCTTATGTATATGTGTGTGTAGTATGTTATATCTGTTATGTATATGTGTGTGTAGTATGTTATATCTCTTATGTATATGTGTGTGTAGTATGTTATATCTCTTATGTATATGTGTGTGTAGTATGTTATATCTCTTATGTATATGTGTGTGTAGTATGTTATATCTCTTATGTATATGTGTGTGTAGTATGTTATATCTCTTATGTATATGTGTGTGTAGTATGTTATATCTCTTATGTATATGTGTGTGTAGTATGTTATATCTCTTATGTATATGTGTGAGTAGTATGTTATATCTCTTATGTATATATGTGTAGTATGTTATATTTGTTATGTATATGTGTGTGTAGTATGTTATATCTCTTATGTATATGTGTGTGTAGTATGTTTTATCTCTTATGTATATGTGTGTGTAGTATGTTATATCTCTTATGTATATGTGTGTGTAGTATGTTATATCTCTTATGTATATGTGTGTGTAGTATGTTATATCTCTTATGTATATGTGTGAGTAGTATGTTATATCTCTTATGTATATATGTGTAGTATGTTATATTTGTTATGTATATGTGTGTGTAGTATGTTATATCTCTTATGTATATGTGTGTAGTATGTTATATCTCTTATGTATATGTGTGTGTAGTATGTTATATCTGTTATGTATATGTGTGTGTATAGTATGTTATATCTGTTATGTATATGTGTGTGTAGTATGTTATATCTCTTATGTATATGTGTGTGTAGTATGTTTTATCTCTTATGTATATGTGTGTGTAGTATGTTATATCTCTTATGTATATGTGTGTGTAGTATGTTATATCTCTTATGTATATGTGTGTAGTATGTTATATCTCTTATGTATATGTGTGTGTAGCATGTTATATTTCTTATGTATATGTGTGTGTAGTATGTTATATCTCTTATGTATATGTGTGTGTATAGTATGTTATATCTCTTATGTATATGTGTGTGTAGCATGTTATATCTCTTATGTATATGTGTGTGTAGTATGTTATATCTCTTATGTATATGTGTGTAGTATGTTATATCTCTTATGTATATGTGTGAGTAGTATGTTTTATCTCTTATGTATATGTGTGTATAGTATGTTATATCTCTTATGTATATATGTGTGTGTAGCATGTTATATTTCTTATGTATATGTGTGTGTAGTATGTTATATCTCTTATGTATATGTGTGTGTAGCATGTTATATCTCTTATGTATGTGTGTGTAGTATGTTATATCTCTTATGTATATGTGTGTGTAGTATGTTATATCTCTTATGTATATGTGTGTGTAGTATGTTATATCTCTTATGTATATGTGTGTGTATAGTATGTTATATCTGTTATGTATTTGTGTGTGTAGCATGTTATATTTCTTATGTATATGTGTGTATAGTATGTTATATCTGTGTTATGTATATGTGTGTATAGTATGTTATATCTCTTATGTATATGTGTGTGTAGCATGTTATTTCTTATGTATATGTGTGTGTAATTAGTATGTTATATTTTCCAGGTGAAACATCCAGCATCTGCAATACAAAACTGGAAACTCTGAGACAAAACTGGAATCGTGAGAAGATATTTCCTGATTCATTTGATTATGATTTCTCTTTAGAATTTGATGAATATTGTTGTAAGTTAATTTTCTTAAAAACTGTCTTTTCTACAAATTAATCGTTAAAATTGATATTTTAAGCAAATCATGTCATAATGTTTTAACTGAAATGCATTTGTAAAACTTCTTTAACCATTTTGCAAAATGGAAGATGTTTAGTTTCGCGACCAAAACTCGCAATTTTATTGATAATAATGATTTTCTGAGCACTAATCACCTTCTGGCTAAATGTTTTGTCACTAAAATTGCGTTTAACAAAAACCGATCATCAATTTAAAATAGCAACGCATAAAAGTGTTGGTTTTTATAAATTGGTTTGACTAGAAAAAAAGTTGACCAGAATTGTATTTCAAACCCATTGTTAAGCCATAAAACCCTCAAATAAAATAAACTTTTTGGTCGAGGGAAGTTAACTCAACAGTTTTGCTTACAAATTGAAACCTTATGAAACATTTGACTACCCTCACACCACTTGTTATTCTCATGTATGTGAAAGGTGCAATTTAATGCAAATTAAAACCATAAATGTTTCAAGTAATGTGGAACGGCCATGTTTAGAGTTAACAGAAATAAGTTATGTACCAATTCTAGCTTGGCCACTCCTGCCGAGGCTTATCAATTTTTCTAAAAGAAGTCATCGCTGTTGGATTCCATAGCTGCCTACATTGGCACGCCTCACTCACAGAGTGCTGCCTGGGCAACTAACAGGCAATATCTAGTTTCATTCCACTTTTTTTTAATCAAAATATAACAACTTCTGGTAACATTTTTAGATACAGATTCAGAGGAAAGTTCAGATGAGATGGAGGAAAGTTGCACAAAAGCGGATGAACTTCAATCAGGTAAACATAAAGAGGGCATAGATGTGATTGAATAAAATTCTAACCATAGACATCTGAACTTCCAACCCTATTAGCTGCCATTCTTGTACCTACAGCATATCTTGTCTCCAGCGCTCCTATAAGCTGTAAAGTGAGATCCAATTAAAATTGAAGTCTGTGTCTGCTTTAGTTCAAATTTTCACACCAAGTTTTGTTGTGCTTTACGACGACATTTCCCACAATTCTTATATTTCTAAGTAATCTAATGATGAAAACCTAAAGTTGTATGATTTTTGCTTTTAAAATTAATTCTGAACTTGAACTTTGGACTTTTGTATAATTATGATTATTCAGCAAAAGTGAAGATAAAATAAGAAACTGAGTTTTACGTCATTAAAAATCTACTGGAGTGTCAACATAGACCTATAACCCCACTATAGGTCTATGGGTGCAAAGAATAAAAACTGAAGACATTTAGGACTTTCATAAATAATAATAATACTAATATTGCAAGCAACCGATACCTCCAAAAGTTAGTTTGGAGTTGTCTTCTTTCATAAGCAAGCAACTTCATGAAATGAAAGCCCCTATCATGATGATACATGTGGTTTGAATTTTTTTTATTACGCCATCATATGCAGCCAATTATTTTGTTTATGGCATCTCTCCAGGCAGCTTAAACATAACTGAATAGGGTCAATGTGGGGGGGGGGGGGGAGAGGGGTGGGAGAGGGGGGGGGAGGGGTGCGAAAGGGATTGAAGTGAGCATTGACAGGCCGACGAGCTGGCTTATACAATTCATTTAACAATAGATTAGTTAGGAGTCCACCTTCTCTTCTACATCTATGATACAAGCAGTTGGTGCTGAAAGTGCAATGGACTTGCATTTATATGGAAGTCACAATGTGTTGATATGTTTGACAATAACTAATCATAACTTCTGTTGTCAATATTTGATCATGTTGTGGTATAAATTGATTTAAAATACAAAACGTTTGTTGCAAATATTAATGATTTATCCCTGATTGTCAACCACACTAGTTAGTACATAGTTGTCTATCGCTAGTAATATAAAATCTGTAACTCTCTGACACAGTGTATAATGACTGAACTATGAAACGTTGAAAATGATCCTCAGCGACAAAACATGATCAATTGTCATGAACAAACTAGTTAGTAGTAGTTTCTCCTCCATTATAGTGACCAGGATACATGACCTTCATTAAAGGAGATCTACACTGCCTCTTTTGAAAGATTTAACTTCCCAGAACGTTTAAAACTGATTGTCTAAGTAGTATACATACAACTGACTAGTAGTCCTACTAACTCACACTCACACTTACAGCTAACATTTGAATTGTATGAAAAACTTTGCAAAGAGTGCCCATATAATATAAAGTACTTTTGCAGGCAACAGCCAAGCAGAAGGTGGAGAAGTTGGCTGGAAGTATTACAGTGATGGTGAGGATACTGTGAAACAGATGGGAAAACTAAATATTAGTTGTTAACAGTATATCAGAGTTTGTTGTGATATCCATGAGCTCTTTCTTGGGTGAATCTCATCTTGTATCTTTAGATATGTTACCAGTATCACTTTTGGTTTGACTCTAATTCAAATATGTAAAAATTATTTTTTTCAAAGGAGTAATCATTAACATGGCAATATCTGCGGATAGCAGCACCCACCAATAATTCAATGTTTTTCTTATTCGATGTTCTTAGGCTATTTTTGTGTACCATGATCGCATGCAAGCAGCTGATTAAGCAGTTTGTTGATGGTCTTACTGTAAAAAATGTTCAACGAATGTGCTGGCTGTAAAACAGATGCTACAACAACAATATGTCGTATAACATTGTATTCACTGAATGCTCTCTAGTGTTGACCCACTGCCAAAATGTTGTTGTTTTTTATAGCGATTAGGGAGTTCAGTGATACTTGCATACTTCAAGCTTCTCCAATTCGACAGTTTGGTTTATTCAATGTAACAACCAAGGTCCAAACCATAGAATTGTCTCATCTTCTAGAACTCTCACTAATTGTAGCTTTCAAGCCGTATTGTAAGCTGCTTCGTAATTTTTTTTTCTCGTACTGTGTACTATATAAACTATGTATAAAAACCACTTACTTTCTGACACCAGCTACTCATAATCTATTTGACCTGCGGTTAGCATTCTAAAAAGGGAGTTATCTCTATGGTCTAAGCTATCCGCCATTGAAAATGACTTGGCAGTATTTTAGACTAAAATGTGGTGATAACTGATTTGGTTACAAATGCCTTGCATGGTGCTTAATTTTAAAGCTACCACTTTCTATTGCACTATTGCACTTGTATAGAAGCACTCAAGTTATGATTCAAAGCTCTAAATAACTAACTTATGTATAAAAGACCTTCCGAACCAAAGCCAAACAGTTGATGAGCAGAAGTCTGACGCGCTGCTTTAGTCAGTAAAGGCTTTCAATCAGTTGCATCAAAAGTATTTAGGAAAAACCAAACTTCTGAGGAAGAAATAAAAATATGCAGTTTTGATTTTCTGCTTTATCGAATGTGAAGAATGGAGATCACAACAGCATCAACAGTGAACAAGGGAAATTATTGTAATCTGTTGTGTTGATGACCCGCAGTAGCAAAATAGTGTTAACTTTTAGTTAGTAAGAAGTAGCTTTAAGGGTAGTAGTTATGTATGACTTGAGATCTGGTAGTAGTTAATGTATGACTTGAGATCTGGTAGAACTACTTACCTGATTTGAACTCTCAAGTGTATCTGTTATACAATTATCTTCACCAAAATATCGTGAAGCAAAATAGTGCTAAGTCAATACTATCCATATTTCAATGCAATTTCTTTAGCTCTTCAACATTGAATTATACAAGTTTCACTGTATATAAAGATGACTGCACAAGTTATTATTGCTGAGATGTTTCCATGGTCAGTTACACATACGTCCTACCTCAACTGAGGAAAAACTCCACATACTTGAAAGAGGTTTGAAACCAAAATCTGACAGCAATACCACTTAGCGGGATGGTCAGACACATTAACCATTACACCAACTAGGCATTCATTGGGACATGAAAATTTCATAGCAATGAAAACTTGCGCACATAAGACGTAGGATAACAATCAGTTTTATTTTTTGCGCACTTGCTGTCACGAAGTAACTAACCAGTATGTGATTGTGACTGGAATGGACAAATGGGGGACAAATGCGGTGAGAATTTTTCTGACAAGGTAGTCCAAGTTGTTGAGACAAAGATCCAATAATACTAATAATGGGAACTACAACGTTCTTTCTCAAACGTCATTTGGTCTTGGAAACAGTTTGTAAAATTCGATAGCGCTATTGAATATACAGAGGATTGCTAGGCTTTGTTATAATAAATAGCAATAGTTGTCACTGAAACATAAAAAGACTCATCTCAAGGTGCCAACAGCAAGTTTTTTGTTATAGAAATTTTTCTTATACATTTACAACCCTAGCTCTTGATAATCTGCGTTTTTTTACCGGAAGCACTCTTGTTATAAGGAAGACGAAGACAACTATTTTACCAGAGTTGTCTTCTTTCGGTGAGATAACTATGTTGTTTGAAAGTCATTTGGCCCTGGAACACTAGCGACTCCTTGCATTAGTCCTCTTACAGCGCAGGCTCCACTAGCATTGAGCTCCTAAGAACCCTAGCTAAATCATTCAATGATATCTAGCCCCGCTCACCTACAAATGGTTTGATTTTTACCAGTATACACGCGCCGCAATGAGCACAACTTCTGGTAGGAACTTTTCTGAAGACAATACTGTGATGCTGACAACTTGATAACCGTGTAAATAGCATAATGCCGTAGATATCATGGTGGATATATCAATAATAACAGCATGCATATAATGACAATTTTTGCGACTTGAAGATTTACCCCAACTACATCCAAAGAGCAGATCTTTTTTTTGACTTTTTTCAGCTTGCTTTGACTGCAACCAGGATAGCTTTCTCGGTAATTTTTTAACACATTCCATTTTTGAGCTCAACTTGCCAGTAAAAATCCAATCAACATTGTAAACCAGTGCAAGCAACAACTATATTATAACATTATTAATACAGACAGAATTATATAAGAATTTTTTTGTCAAAACACAAGCGAGGTATTTTGGACAAGAAAAAACTAGATAAAAACCAATTTGAAAAGTTAATTTATAGAAATATTGATAGACTAACTAGTCATTCGACTCCATTTTGATTGGAGTGCTTGGTCTAAGATAAATACAGTTGTGTGTAGAAATGGATGCTATGACACTTGGTACATCTAAAATAGCTAATATCATAATACTAAAATATTCAGTATTGTATGACAAGTAGAATTCATAGTACAAACACAGACTAGTGTAGCTGAGATTGCATTCGAGGTTCATTATGATGTCAGAAAGCAGAAGCATATCCACAGAAAGGAATAACGATGAGTAGAAACGATACACAAGGTACAGGGTGGACGACTGAAGTCGACGGACGTAAACTGAATGACATCAGCATGTCTCTATGTACAGCGTTAAGCCAACACTATTTGTCACCAGTAGCACCAGCATCTCCTGCTTTATACTCGACACCAGGCACTCCTTTTGGGGCATTCTCAGGAACCTTCCAGTTGAGTTCACGACCTTTAACATAAAACATAAGCATGAGAGAGCAACTCCAAGTGTCAACTAATGCTTCGGCTCCAGGATTATAATATAACAGGGAATATTTCAGTATTCTCAATCCATATTGTATCTACATAACATCCAACATCCTGTTCAGCACACCAAAATCAAAAGAGGTGAAGCAAGTCGGTAGTTGTCTACATTTACAACATTCAAACAAATAGTCCGCGACGACTAGTCAATAGTAATTATTTGACTGAACTGTCCGGCCTAGGGCTTGTCACATGACTCCGCATCTAATCCATGAGCTGCATTTGCACAAAATGATCTTCCTTTGAAGTCTGGTGACGTCACTTGTTGCCAAAATTGATGCGCAATTTTGGGGTAAAAGATATAAAAGGTGTTGCAGGCTGAGTCTCAAAAAGCCAGCGATGACCCAATCAATCGCTCAGTCGCTGCAACTTTATAAACTAGTGACACATTAGCAACAGTCGTGTTCTTCATTAGAGCTAATCCACTAATTCGTTTTATATAGAGTAAACTATGATTGATAAAAAGGACTCACAACCATATTACTATTATTCTACCAATAGATAATATGATCGCTGTAAATAAACACCAATTATTTTTTATAGCAAAAGTTGGTATTTCCCATCCAATAATAGTTAAACCAATATCAATTGTAATTAGTTTTAAGTTAATAATGATTATTTGTAAATAAGCCCAACTTTCAAGACATCAGAAGGTAACCTGCAACTGTGCCTGTGACCATCACTTGGCTGCAGTTGCTCTCACTATACAACATGCCGTAACATCAAATGAAACAGGCAGTTTCGTACAAATGTTTATATAATGTGTTAATGAAAAGGTGCTTGCCAATATAAACAAAGAATATATTTTTGATTTTGATGTTGCCGAGGCGGTGTGCAGGCGAGGTTTCTGCACAACAGTTTGCAATAAAATCTCATGTAATCTATCAGTTGTATCGAGTACATTCATTTTATGGATACGATGATAATACACGGCCTTTTTTATTGTTAACTAATATGTCGGCCAGAGATGAAATAACACATTCCTAATGGTAAGATCTACACTGTAAAACAGCCAATGGCTGGAGAACAGGAAGCCAGTAATGGACTAACATCTGAACACTACCCAACAATTAATATCTATATATGGTGGGGAAATCAGGATGAGGGGATAACTGCTAATAATCATCTAATTTTCCCCATAAATAAATGACAAAGGTGTGCCATGTGTAACAGGGCTGGCATTGCACTGACCTCTCTCATATAGATCAAGTACATGCTTCTTTGCCTCCTTGTCAGTGCCAAGTGACTTGTACTTGAAGTACAACTTGAGAGCTGTCTGTGCATCCTCAGTGGAGTCGTGTGTCTCTGACTGGATATTCTCCCCTACAATAACGAGGATACACAAGCTAAATATACAGGATAAACAGACTAAATAGACAGGATACACAAGCTAAATAGACAAGAAACATAGACTAAATATACAGGAAACACAAATTAAATATACAGGATACACAGGCTAAATAGACAGGATACACAGGTTAAACAGACAGGATACACAGGCTAAATAAGTAGACAAGTGAAATACAATACAGCCATATCCTATAATATAGGGTATGCCAGTGCGTTGGGTATTTGTGTTGTGTTTAATGAAACAAATGATCCTATTTGCTCATTTTGTTTTCAGTGGTTCAACCAGCTACACATGTGCATCCGCATACACATACACAAATACTCATAGACATACGCATGTGTAGCTGGTTGTGTAGCTGGTTGAACTACTGAAAACCAAATAAGCGAACAAGATCATTTGTTTCATTAAACACAACACAAATAGTAAATACCCAATGCACTGACATGACTGAATAAAACATCTACTATATACTACTCTCTCTAATAAAACATCTACTATATACTACTCTCTCTAATAAAACATCTATTGTATACTACTCTCTCTAATAAAACATCTACTATATACTACTCTCTCTAATAAAACATCTACTATATACTATTCTCTCTAATAAAACATCTACTGTAAACACAATGAAAGCTTTGTTCAGTTATCAAGATTCTCTGATTGAAGGCTGCTGAAACATAGTGCAATAGACCTGGATTCAATAATGCAAGGACAACTCAAAACTAGCTAAAGGCTGGTACACATTGCTGCGGCAATAGTCGAAATTGTCTTATCGCCGATGGTTTCCAGCTAATGTGAACATGGAATATCGTTGTCGCCGTAGCAACACCGTATGATCGGGAAAGTTTGGCAATGTCAAACTTTTTCGATAACAAAGCCACTATGGCGAAGCATTACTGCAATGAGAATCGATGAACACCGTTTGTCAGCGATAGGTCTCAGTTGACCTATAAAAATTTAACCGCTCTATTTGTCATAGCCTTCCATTCTTCACCCAACTACGAATAAATATATAAATAATTCATCATCGATTTCTTATTGGTTTATTTTCACAAATTATGATGTTCAAAAAGCAAATTAAATGACTCAAAATAAAGATAATATCTACTCACCACTGCCTATAGTTTACCAGGTAAAAGATGTCAGATTGATGTTAATTAAAAACTAACTACTTGTTGTTGGTCTTTCATTATTTTTTGCCGCTCATTTATCTATTGAAAAGATAGTTGTTGTGATCTATTATTTTCATTTTTCATATTCATTGTTTTAGGCAACTATTGTTATTACTATTGTCATTATTCTTAATTGTTATTAAATTATTATTAATTGCTATCAAGTATAACTACCAATAATTATAAAAGAAATAGAAGGAATGTAACAACAATGATTTTTATGACAATAATTTATTATGATAATCGCTATCGAAGAAATGTAGCCTATAAATAATAATAATAATAATAACGACACCCAATTGTGACTTTTTTAATATTTAAGCCATTGACATTCACTATTGTTTGAGGAGTTGTTAAGAAAATAATACAAATTAAGTAAAAGCAACATTATAAATTATTATTGTAATAATATTTATTATTGACACTCACTTCACTCAATGTTATTATTATTTTGATTTTAGGTGGTGAAGAGAATTGGCCAAATCAATGAGTCTATATATCATCTATCTGCTCAACTTGATTCAGCTTTTACCACATTTGCCAGAAATATCTCTGTGACTATCATCGATCACTGTGCAATGTTCTAATAAAATAATTTATCCACATGCTTTATTATTATACCAAATGAACAATAAATAACATACAGTGTAAATTGTGCTATACTTATTTTAATATTTATAAATAAACCAGTTGCAATTGCTGCTATAGTACGGATATGTAACTGCTTGGAATTCTTTGCAGGAAGTCCATACATTTATGATAATTACATTTTTGCTCTCAGCAATGCTGATGCTATCAATTACTGACTGCTAGTCGCTACACTCAACTACGATTATTGGTCGCTATGATTTATAGGTCAAGCATATTGCGAATGCACGGCATTGTCATCACTGACTGTTCCCGATTGTCAGTGGGATGCATTCGACGTTGTATTATGATAATGGGAACATCATTTCTGTTATGCATAAGTGATACTGTCAGTGATGTATAAGTGATAGATACTGCCAGTGATGCATAAGTGATACTGTCAGTGATGCACAAGTGATACTGTCAGTGATGTATAAGTGATACTGTCAGTGATGCATAAGTGATACTGTCAGTGATGCATAAGTGATACTGTCAGTGATGCATAAGTGATACTGTCAGTGACCAATGTGAAACAGCATTAAAGCTGTTTAAAACAGTTAGTAGCATCTAGTAGTCCATGACCAGCGATAAGCTAAAAATGAGTTTCCTAGGTCACATGACACGTCACATGACACGCCACATGATAGGAATGGACAGGGTATGGTGCGTGTAATACTTTCACTGAGATGAGTAACTAATACAAAGGGTGAAACATACCCAAGAAGTACCAGGCCAAAAACTTGAGTGAGATCATTCGCTGTCTGTACAGATGGAATAGTTCAGCAGTGTCGCACACCTGTTTTGGTGGAATCTACAGAATAGAAAGAGACAAAATGGGCTCATTGATGCGGAGTAGTGGCACAAGTAATAAATCAAACTAACATGCATGTATTATGGTGCATACTGTCTATGTAACAGGAGCAGCCACTGTATTGGTTCTAGCATTCTTTCACATTGTCACTAAACAATAAGTAATGACATACCACAATATTGATGACTCTGAAGTCCTTTTTTAGACCGTGTCCCACAAATATAACTCCCTTGTCTACCATGTATCTCAGTCTAATGTACATTGACTTGAGGGTGGTCAAGTGTTTAGATGATACGCCAGCATCCAGGTCCCCAGGCTTTATTCCAGAAAACTAACAACCAAAAACTAGGCTAGAGCCACACGTAAGGCTATAATAGCAAAATAAAAATAATCTGTTGATATTAAAAATTAATTTAATCCGTATTTGTGTTCACTAATTCACAATTATATGTTTCTTTTAAAGAAATGAAAATCTGATCATTATTATTCAGTAATAAATCATTTCATTTATTATTATTCATCTATTGTGGTCAACTGTGGTTTTGTTGCAATAGATTAGGTAGGTAATACATCCTTGCCATCTAAAACTAACAAATACCATCTTCGAAGACTCTGAGCTGCACACAAACTAAAAAACTTGCATATTTTAAACTCATTAGAAATAATATGACAGCGGAATTGTGTGCTTGAGCATGATGTACAAAAGATTCATAAAACATTTTTTGACAAATTTATATTTGATAATAATGAAAATAGGACAACATGAGCATAATGTGCATTATCTCCAGGTGACATATCGTATCTTTGTGAAGTTAGTCAATATAGGCCCGACTCACTTCTTATTACCATTTCTAGGAGAGCCAACGTTTCTTGGCTTTGGGAACAGCATTGTACATGTAACAGCATTGTACATGTAACAGTATTATTATCTAATATATAAATGTAAGTCGGTTTTTGCACTCCGGCACTAATGAATCAATCTTAATACAAAATACATATTCAGAGTCGTTATTACATTCTCTAGGTTATAACACTCTTGAATTTTTATTTTGCTAGAGGATCGCAGCAATCTTTCCAATAGAAACCTCATTCTCATCAGTTATGCCAAGTTATATCCGGCCATATTTTTCTGCCTTTCATAACATGTTCGGTTTATTTTGATTATATTCCGACATGCTGCAGCCTTTTGATTGGTCAGCAGTGCTACAGCGAATCATGTATTGATATCTGTTCACCAAACAGAATAGTTTTGCTAGCTTTTTCGGTCTTATAATTGCTTCTCCACCGACTCACCTATCAAATTGTACTTGCCTTTCACATTCCAACAACATTATTTCATTGCTTATGCCTGGCTGATATTGTTGTTTAGCAATTTTCTTGGGGCCCGTGGCTATATTATTAAAATGAATAATATAATGATAACAAGAATAATATATAGCAACAATAAATAATTGTTAGTTTTAATAACAATCAAAATAATAATTAATAAACACCATCTCCTCCTGCATTGTTTTTTTTATGCTTGAGTAACTGTTATTAATTATTTTTATTGTTATCAGTATAATTTTTTTTATTATTTCTATTATTATTTTCATTATTAATATTTTTAATATTGTTTCTATTGTTTTATGAATGGTTATTTTTTTGTTGTTTTCATTTCTTTTATTAATTATTATTATGACTATATAGAGTAATAGTAAAAGTAATAATAATAATAAAAGTATTTCTTATTTACTTAGTAAAATTAAAAGTGACAAAAATATTAATTATCAGTCATTGATTATTATTAATGTTATTATTATTACTGTTATTACTATTTTTATTAATATTATTTTTATCATTGTTGCATAAAAGTAGTTGTTTTTCTTTTTGTTTAAAAATCAGTTTTAGTTAATAACACTGTGGTTGAATACTGCTCATTATCATTAGTACTGCTATATACTCTCATCTCTTCCATATCATTATATTCCTCAATTTAAACACAAACAACTTTGATACAAATAAATATCATAAGAATTGAAACTATGAACAAAAACCATGGTGTACCATAGCAATAATAACAACAATGAATGAGCAATACTGGTAATGCATACAAAATGATGATAAACGCCACAATAAAAAGAAAAGTAATCAAAAGGAACCCAATGTATCAGAGTTGTTCTCAATTTCTCTGGCTTTGTTCAGCAGTAGTACTATTTCTTATTTGTTTTTTTTTTGCTTTTTCATGTTGTTTACCATGACAAAAAATACTTGATAATTATTAGTAGGTCTACAACAGCAGCGCAAAGCGAGTCTAGGTTTAAAGACTTGCAATATTTTTGGCTAAAGGCTTATAATTAATTTTCATTATTATTACTACTCTTGCCGTTAATAATAATTAATCAACCTGTCTCTCCACAACATTGGCAATAATCATCATAGTTGAAATATCAATGGTAAACGGTTGATGAAAGGTACAAAATATTATACAATATTATACAAAAATTGCATAAAAAGAGTGACAAAAATAGTCATTTGAGGAACTTAATTCGTAATTTGAGCAAAATTTGTACACATTTTGTTTATTTTAATGATATTTGACTTTACCTGCTGCTCAGCATGTCATGAAAAAGAACTGGCGCAATTATTCCAAACAGCTTTGCTCCAACTCCACAAGGTTTACGAAAATTCAGAGAAAATAAAAATTATTGTGAGTTTTTGTTACAATTGCGTTGTGATTGCCACACTGTGAACAGCGCATGTTTAGCTGATTTACTTGCACAGTTAATGCAGCATTCTAAAATACGTTTTCGAAATATTGACCAATGGGTTGCACAATGCACAGTCACTAAGCATATGCTTTGATATGGAAATTTAAAATACAATTACTTGAATATCCACCAGATTCTTTGAGTTGGTTTTTCACTAAATGTGAAACTACAGCAAAGCCTTGAGTTGACTTTTTGCAAATATAATCCATGCTTTATGACGATCTCCTTTGGTGGGAAAATAAACTTAAAAAGATGCTTTTCACCCCCTGGAATATCTAGACTTGAGCTATTACGAAAGAGTTGCAAGCTCAACTCTTCAAAAAGAAAAGTCAACGTTTTTGAAAGTTGTTGTTATCGGTGGTGGTGTGCAATAGGGAGAGCAATGTGTTGCATGGAACAACCGTTACACTTCTTCAGATGTTGTGTGATTATGTTCAAAGATTCAATTATGTTATGAAGCAAGAGGGAAGTTGGCACACCCATGCTGCTATAAAGTTATAATTAGTGCAGACAAAAATTTTCCAAGACCTATTAGATGCTCTGACAGCACAATTCGTAAGATATATAACCAGTTACATAACGATTGAAACATGTAGACAAATTGAGCATCCTCAAGCCAACTGGCAAGTCAAAACTGAAGACAAACTCCATAACACTGGCCCTTCATGATCTCCCTAACATCGTTTTTGCACTATTTATGTAATCTCCACGGGCAACGCCGGGTATTTCTGCTAGTCTTATATAAAGTGAAATATGAAACTTGAAGACAAATTTATTGAGTGTGGCGGCAGTATTGTAACGATAAACCCACAGCAGCAGAGACAAAGGGCACAGCGTGGGCTATATTTAACAGAAGGCTGTGTTCACAGACCAATGTATTAAATTCTAACAAACACAATAAACAATTAACAAACACTAAACCTGAATGGCTAATGTTGTAATATTGAATGTCAGTCAATATTAAATGCAAAACGAAACACTAAAACCTAACACTGTATAAACCTCTTACGCCTAAGTTGATTACAAAAATAATGATACAAATAACGATACAAATGGAGCAGCGACCATCTTTCTAAAAAGCCATTTGATCTGGAAAAAAATTGCAAATTATTAAATATCTATAAAATTGACTTGGTTTTATTCTAATAGGTCAATATATAACTGATCAGTTGTCAATATATAACTGATCAGTTGTCAATATATAACTGATCAGTTGTCAATATATAACTGATCAGTAGTCAATATATAACTGATCAGTTATCAATATATAACTGACCAGTTGTCAATATATAACTGATCAGGTGTCAATATATAACTGATCAATTGTCAATATATAACTGATCAGGCGTCAATATATAACTGATCAATTATCTGTTCTGCATGCATGATTTCGGTATAAGTTTGGAGTTGTTTTCTATTGAAGGAAATGACTTATGTTTTGCTGATTTAATCAACTGCAAGTACATGTGACTGCTTGTACAGACCCACAAAACCTCTAGTGAAATTCATGATAAAAATTGAGCCGCAAAAGAAATTGCTGTCACATATTCTGCCACGCACCAGGCATCAGGTAGCTTAGTACAAAAAAACTCAATAGGAAGTGAAAGTTATTTTTCTTTCATAGGTTTAGCGGAGAGGCGATAGCCACCAAAAGTGATGACATGACGACATACACATACATTACTACATAGAGCCATGGTACATGCACACACAGGCCGGTGTAGCATTAAACAATACATAGTAAATATTAGCATTAGTACTGTGATGCAGTTCATCGCCACTTGAGAACTGAATGCTTTCCTCTAACTTTGATACTCGCCGCCACAAATATTACAAATTGTAGAGAACTCTATTCTATGCCAATTCAGAAGAATGTTGTTGTACAAAGAGAAGACTATACCAAAAACTTTTCATGGGTGTTTCAAAAATATTCTACTTAGTTTTTTGATGATAAAAAATTCGTTCAAGATCACACAAATCAAAGGGATGCAGAAATCCATTGTACATTTACAGTAAAAGGACTAACGAAGTGAACAATGCAGTGTTTTAGCATCGTATGGCATCAGTTATCTCCCCACAACAACACACAAACCCATATAAGCTATCACTTGGCGGAGATATGCATGGATGGCGGTTGAAGGAGTCAAATAAACCTCACTGTGTGTGAGACGAAGAGTTTTACTAGAGGACAATGTCGTGTGAAATAAAGGGTATACCTGAGTCAAATAGTCGACCACCTCCTCCTGTGTGCTGATGTAATCATCCATAAATGGTTTGAACAGCAGCCCTTTATCCAAATGTTTGCCATCACTGAAAGAAATGAACAATGTTTGCAGACACGATGAATGGGCTGAAAAGACAGTATTGCTTGACATGAGTATTTGAAACTTAATATTTAAATGTTTGATTACAATCAATTTTCCACTAAAAGCCAATCTATTCTATTGATCATCTAGCAGGTTCAATAGTCTCTCTACTTGCAATTATCGACTGATATGTGTACATATAGTAAGCAAGCCTGCAGTGAAGTAGTTTCAACAGCAGACGTTAATCCAAACAGTTGACACTAGCTCATAACAGAATGAAATGCATTAGGAGAAAATGTCCAACCACAGTTATTTTGTCAAAGAACAAAATAGGTTAAAACCACCATCACATCACATAAAGGTAGATGAATACTTGAGAGGTGACACAATACAAATAGACAGACTCAAGTGAATGACTGGAGGAAGAGTCAGCAAACATAATATTACAATAGACTGGGTCCCACACACAATACAAACTGCACATAGCAAGTATAAACAATACATAATCCAACTACAAAAGTAAGACAATATACCTGCTAGCGTCCATCAATTGCACTACACATTCATTGCACTCCCTCGCTAGCTTTGTACAAAACTCTCAAACATATGTGAGGGATCACATTGCAGATTATACCAAAATCACACACGAAATAGAAACTGTCTTGAGTTTTTTTTTAAGAAAAGTGTCATAATCTGATGCAATTGATGCATTGATGCAATTCTACTGCATTCTTGTATCCAAAGTCGAAGGGAAAAGATAAGTTGAAGGCGCGAAGGTAATAGTGCACTGTGTTAGAGCATTTGGTCTAGAAACACTTGTACACAAAAGGAGAAGTGAAACCAAACAAGTCGCATCAATTGTAAGATGAGATCTTTTGACAGACCAGACACACCATATTTTTGGGACTGTTATACAATTTTATTTGTTCAAACGTTCACTGAGCAGAATTTCCACGATAATTAGACCCGTGGGAAAGAGATGGGGAAGGGAGGAGCACGTCCCTCTCCTACTCACCCTCTAATGCAGGTCACTCGAGCCAAAGACATTTGAGAAGGCTTGATAGTAGACTTAGTTCCATCACTCCTCAACTCAGACTCTTCCTATTCAACAAAATCACAGGATATTTTCACTTTATATGCAGACACAACTATGACAAACCACATGCATTCTTGAGTTTTACTATCAAGTTCCATATTAAAAATAAGTTATAGAACCTAGTTTACAATAGTGGCATACCGTCACCAGATTCCATCATATGAAATATTGTAAGATAATTTTAAATAAGAGCCTTATGCCCTGGTCACACGAGACCGAATTTCTGACGAAACTATAACGAAACTATTTTTTTCAGGCCCAGCGAATTAGTTGCTCAGCAAACCGAGCGAATAATTCAGTTTCGTCGTGATCAAGCAATGCTAGGTTTGGGAAAATCTTCGGTTGCGATGCTTGCATGTGATTGGACCATTCGACCAGATAAGCTCATTAATAGGTTTATTTTCTATGTTCTGTTATTGGCTGGTCTCCAATGTCAGGGTCATTCACAACGAACGCATGGTTTCCATAGTAGTAGCACATTTGTTTTTTGAATAAATAATTATTTATTATATTATATTCATAATGAGTTTTAAATAAATGAAAGATAATAATAATAAAATATAATCAAACAATTGGAATAGTACTGGCTGGTCAAACTTAGCTATTTATTAAAATAATCTACTCCAAACATCAAAAATAATAATAATTCTTCCATGCCTTAACATCACGCAGTAAAGTATGAGTAGGCCCGCGCACAAAACACAATCCTCTGTCATTGGATGAAACTAGTGATCGCTAGGCGTAACGAACTAATATTCACTACGTTTCCATATGGCTCATAGCTCCGAAATTTGGAGTTGCGCAACGAGAGATAGCCAGGCAAAACTGTTCCTATGGGCGCCGTGAGTGATGCGAAACGTATGTGGGAAGTCCCAAACTACTGGTTTTTCCATGCAGCAGGAAACATGTGTAGTTTGGATAGAGACATTTTGTTAGATCACTGCTAGTCACCAGAATGAATACTAATCAGAAATTGCAGCTCATCTACTGCATATAATAACAATATATTATTAATAATAATTGAACATAATAATAATTATTTTTATAATTAATAATAATATATAATAAAATAGTAAATAATAAATAAAACTACTTCTTGTACCATCTCTGATAATATTTATCAACATATATATATATAATATTATTGTCATTTATTAAAAACTGCCAACAAATAACCAGAGATGCTCCATATCTTCCTCTCTTCAAGATATTTTGCTTTCAAGCCTTTTTATTTTGACCACCATTGCTCAGCAGTTTTATCTGACCCCATGGACTGAGCAATGCCCCTGATAAATAAATATTTCAATGTTACTGTAAGTAACAATTTTACTGAGAAAAATAAAGATCTCATGAACAATAAACTGACATGGCATTGCACCTAACTAACTAATTAATAATTTTATTGCTTGCAAAAGGTCAATCGGTGAGAAGAAACAGCAGTTTGTTTACGTTTTTTTTGCATACCGGATACAGCGTGGTTCACTCCCTTCACAATGCGCATTTTAACTGTTTCGCTATGCCGCATAGTGGCTGCTTTCGAAAACAGTTTCCGCAACCAAAACTGGGGAATTCATTGCGCAAGCAGCTGTTTCCACATGAGGCATAACTCCAAATTTCGGAGCTATGAGTCATATGGAAACGTAGTGTATAGTTCTCGTGTGACCAGTACAACGAAACTAATATCGTCGCACCTCGGCGATTTTCTAAAATAGTTTCGTTATAGTTTCGTTTATCAGTCTCGTGTGACCAGGGCTTTAAAGCTGCGTACACACTAGAACGATTTTTGTTCAAAAAATCGTTCATGTTGTAGTTCTGCCCTTTTTCGTCCGATGGTTGTGTACACACTAGAAAAGAATTTCGGCCGAAAGCATTTGCTCCTTGGTGAGATAGGTAGACAAATTTTGTTTTTTTAGCATAACCATAGCATTACTAATCATATTGCTGTCTGTTATTTCACAATTATTCACCATGTCTATGGTTGTTATTAGTAAATGCACTAGCTGTAGCTGCATTAATATTAATTATTTGTAATATCTGTTGTTCTGAACAGAATTTATTTTCATTTTTTTCAGCTTTACCAAATATTTATTTCCATTAATTAAACTAATTTTTATATTATTTAACCCTATGCTTATCAATGAGTGGTCAACCATGTTGAAATAAGAACGGTAATGCATAATAAATTTTCTTGGTGAGTTTTAATAAATAATAATAATTATTCGCTGGTAATATGCGACAGCGCAGAGCTGCATCTGATAACTTTGTTAGCAAACTTGCAATAAAAAATCTCAACAAAGACCTGGCCGAGTGTGGCATCACTTTCTACGTATTACACTTCAAATGAGTTAACATCAACACCAAGTTGATCTTTCAATAAATGAGTTTTGTCTGTGGCAGCAGCGACAGCAATAGAGCGGATCATGGAAAGAAGCAATTGTTACCAGCTGTGTTACAGCTGCTGACAGCTTACAGCTGTTTAACGCTGCCCATGAATGTAAAGAAATGACACTCACTTTATCATGAGATGGAAAAAGCAACTAACAGTGATGACAGTTGAAGCGCTACTCTTTCAACAAAACCAGTAATAAAACAAAATACATCAACAACTTCATACATGGAGATCATCACTCTTCAATTTATATTTTTAGAGTAAGTCAAGTTGTGGCATTGTAACATTGGCACAAGCGAAGCTAGGGATACCCATAGCAATAAATCTTATCACTTTTTCATATCGCTAACTGTTGTTAGCTAAAACACTACCAATGACATCTAATCATGTATGTTCATGTGCTGCCTATAACAGGTGCTGATCGTGAGATCCATACCTTAGCAACCGCCCCTAACAAAACAACCAACGCTATTAATTTCTACAAATGTTGTTTTAGATAACAATTAATTGAACCTGTGATAAAACAAGTTGATTGAATACATTTGATTCGGTAATACACGAGAGAGCGCACACATACGGCACATGTCTGACCGACATTCATGTGACTATTGAGTTTTGAGGTCAATAACACTCACCACCGATAACCGATTCCTAGAAAACTGGCCAAACAATGTGAACCTGGATATTTACATAAAAAATCCATTTCAATTATGTTATCAGAGTGAACAATCTGTGTGACCATTGTTAGAAATAGTAACTGGCTATCGCTTACAGGCAAATCACAATCCAACATCCTTTCAATCTGAAACAAGCGATTGACCGCTGGTTGAAGCATAAATAATTTTTTTGAACTTGATGCTCTATATGACCGTGCTTGATGAACGCACAACTAAACTATGATAAGCGATACTGGATATTTCTAAAACGCAATGTAAGTTATTTCATGAGACTTTCAGTTGAATAGAAACTGGGGAGGTAGGCCATAGACTTTGGAGTTTTACTTTCATGCGCAAACAAAAGGCTTGCAGCAAAGCGCAATTTGATTGGCCAGAATCACAAAAGAAGTGAATCAATACAATCGTTCGCCAGGGAAGGAGAGTATTTTAAGCTGAACCGAGGAATAGTGAGATTGTATACTGTGTCAGTGCAGAGAGATAGCACAGCTAATGGGACAAGCTACAGATGCTGAGGAGAGGTGAGTCTCCAATGTTTATGTGTATCTACCTGCTTTACAGGGAAAGATAATGGCTATGCGAGTGCATTGTATAAATAGATACTTATATCACTTGATTCCTTTACAAGTAAAAGTTTGGTTTGTGGGTACCAACATTTCCACATTTCTTATTATTCAAATTTAACAGCATTTCAAGAAGATGAAAGTGGTAGGCTTACTATTGGTTACCACAAACAAAAGTACCATTGAATTCCGTGAGACGTAGAAAGATATTAGCAAACTGATGAAAACCTTTCAAATTGGTGGGCTTAAACTGAAGACATTCGCGGCTAAAAATGGATAAAAAATAACTGATAAAGCGAAACTCTATTTAGTTGTACAAAATAATAAAACTTCGTCAATCGTAGTTGAAATGCAAATTATTAGAGAACTTCGAATATCTTTCAATAATCAAAGATTGTTGGTGGTTGGTAACTCATTGTTGTTTATAAACAAAAACTCAAGTGGGCTGTACATCGAGTATCCAACAGATTTTACAAACTTGTTGATTTCTTTTCCTCATCAACCTGGGAATATGTTTGTAGAGAAAACTTAGATGAAGAATTCTGTTGTAAAGCGGTTTAAGACATTCCCGAGAGACAAGAAAGCTGCGACAGAGATTGAGTCCTAATCAGTATGGAAGAATATGACAAAATCAAAGCCAAGTCTCTGCAACGTTTGCCCAGAACTACGTATCCACACCCAAAAGTCAAAAGCCGGAGCCAATCTGTATTCATAGCTAGTGAAGAGATGGAGGAAAAATTTAGACGAAGGTCCAATAGCTGGCCATCAGTGAGTAGTGAGTCTCACACAAGCGACGACTCCTTGGAGAAGATCAGCAGAGAGAGAAACAACAAGCAAGTACTCTCCATTATAACTAACATAGCGCATGTAGTCATCGGCATCGCTGTGGTACAGCTCGGAATTGCCGGCACCTGGTATCAGCGATATATGAACTTTCCCAAGGACCAACTACGCCATGTTGTATACATTTGCATGCTATTTATAGTGCTGGGTGTCTATGGCATGTGTATTGTTGTAAAAAAATTGGCCAGCATACGAGCGCACAGAATAGCGTACAGCGTATTATCGTCGCTCAATGTCGTAGCCAGCTGTTTCATCGTAGCTAACAGTATACGAATACTAGTCTCGGACCAATACCGATCCTCACAAACCGTGGTTGTCATATTTGATGGCCTCATGCTTGCCTTCTCGGGGATTGAAGCAATAGTTACTTTTATAGCCATGTATGTGACAGTGCCAAAACCATCATCGGAGATAGAGTCTTACATAGAGAAATCAGTTTCAGGCACCGAACACCGAGAATCAACCAATGACGCCCGCAGCTGGTGTTCAATATTCAGTATCATTCTGAATGTTGCTCATCTGGTACTTGGACTGTGTATCATCGAGCTAGGTTTGGTGGGTATGTTGTACCGAAATGTTATGAACATTGACAATACTGGACTGTTTGCCATTGTGTTTATTAGTCTGAGTTTTATAACAGCGGGTATAATAGGCATATACAATCAAATGACTGAAAAGGGTCTGATTACTTGCAATCGCTCAATGTACACTATTGCTTCTGCATTAGCCGCAGGATGTGCCACTGTTATTATGAGTTTTGTATCAGTAGCTATGTCTAGCAATCAATATTACACAGGTATAGAAGCTATTGTAGCTTTTGATGTTATGATTTTGAGCATGAGCAGCTTGGAGTTGGTAGTAGCAGTAGCTGCAATAGCTCTTTGCCTCGTTCCTTTATGTTTGAGGAGACTCCGGCAGGAACACTAGTCGAATGATGCACAGTATATTTTGCTATTTATCTTTTTATACAAATTATTAACGCTAACCATTTTTCATCTGTGATAACATGGACTAATACTGACAACGATTGAACATTCGGATTTTATACATTTTGTACACAATTAACATTTGTCTATTTTTCTTACATGACTTATAATTGTCAACTTTTTTTAACGCAACAACGAGAGCATAATTCCAATTATTGAATTCTGCATGTCACAAAATCATTTAATATTGTTACGTTGTATTAGTGCAACGCATTTTGTATAGATAAGCGATATGCCAACAGTATGGTAATTTTTTCAGTTATTGCTGTAATAAATGGAAATACATGCGTACTGTCTTTTTTAAACAAAATGGCCTCCAAAGATGTCATCTTAATAAAAAAGATTGTACACGCAGATCACAACTTACAATAGAGAAAATACTGAATTTAAAATTCACCATACGAAATTTAATGCTTCGCTTCCAGGCACGATATTTGGGTTCATTGTATACACTATATGATTGGGTGCCTCTTTGAGAGAGTAGCACGTTTAACAGCACCCGTGTGCAGTAACGACGATAGTGGCGAAGGGCGCAGCAAACAACACAAACAAGGGCACCAGCTAGCTAATGGGCACACAAATGTCCAATACTATTTTAATCCCTAAAAATCATGTTTTACCCTAAAACATTATGTTAGAAAATACAGCAAAAACAAATAGCGTTCTACCACAGCTGTAAAGCACTAGGTCAGGTAGATGCAAAATATTATCAACATTCTGTGAATCAGATTGGCGAACGGTCTCAGGACGAAGAGAAATGAATCTCAGTCAACTTTGATCTCGCAGCTTTGTTGTGACTGATCAAGACACAAGCAGTGACTGAGTGGAGTTATTTATGTCAAGGTTACAATAGTTGTCTTTGCTGTGGCAGCAGAACAGTTTTTTTACCAGATCTAGTGACAAATAACAGAAAGTGAACTGCACCATCTCTCTTGGATAGAGAAGCACTATGTGCCCATGGTTCGAATTCATTCGAGTTGAACTCTTAAATTGTCCATTTGGGTCATGGGAATGATGACTCGTACGAGTTGGTTCGCGTTCGTTCTTGCTAGTTCAATGCAGTTTCGCAACCCGTATTGGTTCGGATCGAGCGTTCATTAGAATCATGGGAATTGTTCTGTTGATGAATGCGAATTCGTTTGAGCAGCTCTTTTGAGCAGGAGGTGTTAAAGTAGCGTTTTGTCTGTAAATCAGTTTGTGTTTATTTTACTGCAATTTTTTTACATTAATATAATAGCTCTTTACAAATTTAATTACAGCAAAATTATATAATTTTTGCTATTTGTTCGAGAAACTGATCGAAGTACTGATGACAGAGTTTAGATAATCAAAGCTGTGTTTGATAGGGAGGCAAACTATATTATTATAAAAATAAATAATAATTATTATTTTTATCATAATTTATTATCATATAATTACTGTTTCTTATAATTATCAGAGTTATCATATAATAATAATAATAATAATAACAATAATCATTTATAACTATTATTAATTTTTGTGTTTATTATTGTGCATCTACTGACTAATATTATTAGTTTGGGCTGTAAACATTCAACAATCATCGCTAGTATTACTTAGTGCGAGCGTGATTGTTTACTATCTCACCAACAATAAAATAATTAGTGCGCTCGCTACTCACTGGCAGGGAGTGACAACTCACGCATATGATTTCAATTCGCATTACCAATGGAAAGGTTAGCAGCGCCAAACGAATTTGAGCCAAGGGAACATGTGAAAGTGAGTCACGGATAGGGGCAACTTTTTGGAGAGAACAGAAATACATATAAGAAAGGAGTAATAGATAATACAAGAAGTTATGCAGGTGCAAGTTCCTTATTCAATGGTTTTTAGAAATTTGAGAGCAAAAAACATTTGAGAGAAGTAGAACAACTTTCCTTATTCGATTTAAAGTTACGCTTATTATAATATTACAAAAAAGATTGCTCATACACAATGCGATAATTGTTGATATTTTATTCCATCAAATGATACATCAAACCTTTTGGTCTCAAGCCAGCTATGTCGTCAGTTTATTTTTGTACTTTATTGCTCTTGCAGCAGGTCAGCTGATGAACATAAATAATACCAGAAAAAAGGTACAAAAAAAAACAATAATAGTTCTTCTAACTGTGGGGACAAACATTAGTTTTTAATAAAATTGCTTAGTTTCGAAAGTGAAAACTTTATACTATTTAAAAAATGCATAAGTTTGTTAGTATTGGAACTGAATCCGTTAAGCAATTTCAAAGATGCCAAAAGCATTATTCAAATGGAATAAATCTTGGAACTCCCAGTGATGCTTTTTTTCCCTTAAATTGAAACAATAGACTGTTTATGTGCACATGGTGCCATTAACATCTCACAAACAAACAAACAGTACCACATGGTACATGATAGACAGTTGAGAAAGCCTGCCAATTATCTATTCATGATCTACCATTGCATAGAGGGGTCAGAGTGCACAAAGACAGTGCAGCACCCACGTTGTTTACAAAATACTTTTGTATGAAAACATAGACGTCATATACTAATGCTACTTGTGTGTGTACACATAGCACTGACCAAAACAGCAATGTGATATGTGTATTGTTGAGCACAAAGCTTGTGCAGCTACCTCATAAATAAATAAGCTTTAAATACTAGACAATATTTACATGAGTTAAGTCACAAGTTCGCCGATGATATATGATTCAGATTGTGTCAGATTATCATAGAATGCTGCATAACTGGGTACAATACAAGACAAAAGGTCAAGTAATTGTATAATTATTTTTTACTACCAGATGATTTGTTTGTAAACAATTGTATAGTCTGTTTGCTTGTTCATTCACTGCAACTGATTGCAGTCTTGTTCATAGGCTCATAAGTTATTAGTAGAAATGAAATGTTGAGTGACTTCAGAAAACAATGAATAAAATTTTTGTGTCGAAGGAGTCATTGATTAGCACTGACCTGAATATAAAACATGCTGATGTAATAACAGTTGTGTGCCCTGCCTATAGTGTATAATAACAGTCAACTACACATAATGATGCAACATTTAGATGGTAAAATGATTTGATTATGTATTTTATTTGAAAAATATGCAACATTTAATACAAAATTACTGAATGATTTGTGGATTTAAATTTCAACTCATTTGATTTACAGCCTTAAGTGCGCACATGTTATACAATACTTCAACAATACTAGTGTACGCATACTGGTGTACGTATACCGGTGTACGTATACCGGTGTACGCATACCGGTGTACGTATACTGGTGTACGTATACTGGTGTACGTATACTGGTGTACGCTTACTGGTGCACGCATACTGGTGTACGCATACTGGTGTAGGCATACTGGTGTAGGCATACTGGTGTAGGCATACTGGTGTACGCATACTGGTGTACGCATACTGGTGTATGCATACTGGTGTACGCATACTGGTGTACGCATACTGGTGTACGCATACTGGTGTACGCATACTGGTGTACGCATACTGGTGTACGCATACTGGTGTACGCTTACTGGTGTACGCATACTAGTGTACAGTTGGAGTACCAACCAAACAATTCTGTGTTGGTTTATGACTTTTGCCATTTCCTTCCAGAACACAGAGATTGCAACATTCTTTCATATCATTGTTTTTGCACGAGAGTTGTCTCAGTAGTGAATACATGAGAGTTGTCTCAGTAGTGAATACATGATAGTTGTCTCAGTAGTGAATGCACGATAGTTGTCTCAGCAGTGAATACATGAGAGTTGTCTCAGTAGTGAATACATGAGAGTTGTCTCAGTAGTGAATACATGATAGTTGTCTCAGTAGTGAATACATGAGAGTTGTCTCAGTAGTGAATACATGATAGTTGTCTCAGTAGTGAATGCACGATAGTTGTCTCAGCAGTGAATACATGAGAGTTGTCTCAGTAGTGAATACACGATAGTTGTCTCAGCAGTGAATACATGAGAGTTGTCTCAGTAGTGAATACACGATAGTTGTCTCAGCAGTGAATACACGAGAGTTGTCTCAGTAGTGAATACATGATAGTTGTCTCAGTAGTGAATACACGAGAGTTGTCTCAGTAGTGAATACATGAGAGTTGTCTCAGTAGTGAATACACGAGAGTTGTCTCAGTAGTGAATACATGAGAGTTGTCTCAGTAGTGAATACATGAGAGTTGTCTCAGTAGTGAATACATGAGAGTTGTCTCAGTAGTGAATACATGAGAGTTGTCTCAGTAGTGAATACATGATAGTTGTCTCAGTAGTGAATACATGATAGTTGTCTCAGTAGTGAATGCACGATAGTTGTCTCAGTAGTGAATACATGAGAGCTGTCTCAGTAGTGAATACATGAGAGTTGTCTCAGTAGTGAATACACGATAGTTGTCTCAGCAGTGAATACATGAGAGCTGTCTCAGTAGTGAATACATGATAGTTGTCTCAGTAGTGAATACATGATAGCTGTCTCAGTAGTGAATACATGATAGTTGTCTCAGTAGTGAATACATGATAGTTGTCTCAGTAGTGAATACATGATAGCTGTCTCAGTAGTGAATACATGATAGTTGTCTCAGCAGTGAATACATGAGAGTTGTCTCAGTAGTGAATACATGATAGTTGTCTCAGTAGTGAATACATGAGAGTTGTCTCAGTAGTGAATACATGAGAGTTGTCTCAGTAGTGAATACACGAGAGTTGTCTCAGTAGTGAATACATGATAGTTGTCTCAGTAGTGAATACATGAGAGTTGTCTCAGTAGTGAATGTGGTGCCCGTGTCATCTTTCAAATTGTTCAGGGTGAGAGAGATGGAGGGGGTAGAGCGGGACAGGGTAGAGTAAGGTAGAGGGTGAGAAGTAGAACGGGGTGGGCCAAGGTCAAAGTGGGTGAATCGCTGGTGCACAGATATAGCACAGATATAATACATTTACTGTGCATGTAACATAAATTATAAGTAAACAAATCTGTGCCCATACAGAATATGCTTGAAAACAAAAAGGTGTTATGTACTGATATTTCATCAATAATTGACAATTTCATACAAACACATTTCCATCAATAATGAGAGGCATTACCAGTTTTACCATAGTACATATAAAGTACACTTATATATTGTACAGTCATGCTAAAAGGATCGTATAATATCATACAATAAATATGGACAGGTCTGGAAAGAGTTATAAGTAAATCGTAGAAGCTAATTCCAACAAAGGAAATGATAGGAAACACCTGCCAGCTAAATTTCCCTCTCAGATTTCTTCCCAATGGTCAGGTTTCTTTCCACCCTTCTCACTTAGACTTATTAATGATAGCAATGACAAAGACAAGGACACCAACAATTCCTTGTGCCATTCATCCAATCGTAATGATTTTTTCTGTACAGTAAATGTTTAGACTTGAATAGACCGTTGATATTTTTGACTAGCCTACTGAGCAGAGAGGCGGGATAGGAAAGGGGAAATAGTGTGAGCCCGCACTAACCTGATTGAGGGAGACAAACTCCGCATCTATACCAACAACATCACCCTCCACCAACTTCTCTTCTCCAGTGAGAGGGATGTTAGTGACAGAACGAGCTCTGTCGCTGGCCAATGCTGCCTCCGAGAACAGGGACTCATAGTGCTCGAATGGGCTTTGTACTGAATAAAACAGATGACAACCCATGTCAGGTGACGAGTTACAGTAGGTGACAACCCATGTCAGGTGACAAGGTACAACAGTTGACAACCCATGTCACCTGACAAGGTACAGCAAGTGACAACTGACACATCACAATACTTTCACCAAATCGAGAATATTATTCTTTTTCTTCAGTAAACGAGAAAAACTTGGAACATTATTTTTGTGACAGGATGTGACCATCACTATATAACCGCATCAAGTAAAAATAGATGAAAAATTTGTCAATCTGACGGATGAAACCAACCAATAAACTATGCACAAGTCTATGACAAAATCCAAAATATAAACATCTAGATATAGATGGTCCCTGCTGGGTGATTGGTTGCATATGTAATATTTTAGGAGCTTGCGTTTTAGCAAAATGAAAGTTAAACTCAGAACATAGACAACAGATACACAATAGACAACAGGTACACAATTAGACAGCAGGCACACAATAAACTGCAGGTAAACCATAGACAGCAGGTAAACCATAGACACAACATAACACGAGCACTTACATGTGATCCTGTAATCGTCAATGAACCTTCGCCTCACATAGAAGAGAGCACAGGGCCATTTCCATTCCATATTGAACTTCACTGCATCTTTCTAAGCAATGCAAAGAAAATGTTACAATTACAGAGATGTTTATCATAAACTCTTTGTATTTGATCAAAAAACGATGTATGTGATATTGCTTATCTTTTTCTATTGCAGTGTATAATAATGTGAGAAAAAGTCATCGTTTCAAATGCAACTACTGGGATAACTAATAAAATTGCGCTATTTGCTTTGCTGTTTTTTGTGCGAGCTGGATATGCGTTGAATCATAATGTGGGAAAGGCCAAGGTTTCAAACTTACTGGAAGCTGAACCCTGGACCATTCAACTACTAAAATGAGAAGATTGTTATCTCAACAGTCCGAAAACACTTCAACTGGTCTTTTAAGCAAGATGTTTATGTTTTGGGATCATATAATGCTGTTGCGTCGGCTAACTGTAAGAAGCTGTGATAGCTGTCACCTCATGAACCAATCAGAGTGGCTCTACACTCTCACAATACCCAACACATTAACTCCTACCAAATCTAACTAGATATCTGCCATATCTATTACTCAGTGGAACGTACAGATCAGATCTGAACTAGAAACTTCCACATTGTGATAGACAAAAGAAACGATGGAATCAATAAATCTATAGTATTTGTTCAGCTAACAATATACGCTTCAATTAACACATATACATCCTATGAACCAACCTTTTGTATATCAATGATGGAGAAATCATTGAAGAGATAGAACTGTGTGGTGGTTACCCCCTCCTTGCGCTGATGATAAGGCTCTCCTACGTGTACGTGTGACACTAGATTGTTACCAGCCTTGGCATCCCGTATGTGAGCAACGCTGGCTAACAACTCGTAGATCACAGCCCCATCCTCGCTGCTGCCCCGACCCTGTGTATAGTTAGTGTACAGTGAGCGTACCCATCACAGTATATAAGCCACGATGACAGCAGAAGTACTAGTTATAACACAATAGACTATCTGATATAACCTCTCACACCTCGTAGGGATCTTCCACCTCTGCCACAGACACCTGCCCATCGGCGTTCAATTTGACGGCCAGACCGAGAGTGACCCAACCTGGTGGGTCTGACTTGGTGGTGTGCCCACCTAAACCGGCCAAGTCACTGCAAGATAATAGCAGCAGATATTAAGTGTGTCTAGACAAATCTCTGCTATGTACTGTTTTACATAGCACAGTGTTAACAGCTTCATGCCAGTTACATGCAACATAAAGATCAGACCACCACATCGCAGAGCAAAAGGTATGCCATGTTATTTATGTTATGTAGAGTTGTTTTCTGACGATTACCACACAGAGCCAACTATGCTTAGAATTTAGGCTAGTCTAATGCAGCCATTCTTCGTTGTTACTCTGGTAGGCCTTTCTTGTCCTCTTTTTTAACATTTTTGTTAATTATTATGAATTATGATAACTAATGAGACTGGTGATAATTATTATATTATTTAAAAGTTAGTAATACATTATTATATATTACTTGATATCTGATGATTGTCTATAATAAATGATTGTAACTGTTAGTAGAGCTAAACCGCTCGCCACAGCAGCGTGGTAATTAACTCAAACCCACTGTGTACATGGAACAATCAATTAAAGTGGCTCAGCCGCTGTTTGAGAAAAACTAGATGGATTGTACTCTGACAAACGAGTCGTTTTCCAAGCCAAGTAAAGCCAGTAATACTGACCACCATATCTTCTGACTTGGCTTGCTTTCTACTCAGTTACCTGCGGCACTCACTCCAAGAAAGCAGTGGTCACTGACCAACAAATGTTTAATGCTGCTCAAACTGGCCCAGTACAGTTTTAATTGGGTGACCACTCGACAATGAGCACATTAAACCCATTTCTGCTGAGCTATAACCATAACCCAGCCAATCGTTTACAGCTGCACATTCAACTATTTTCCTCAATTATTACTAATTTCATCATTCGTTTATTTATCAACTAAGAGAATATGTACATGAGAGTCTAGCCAAGGAGCGGCACATGTCATGTGACACTCATTTGAAAGTTTAGGAATGACAAAGCTCTGATGAGTATTTAATTACAGTACTGTGTATAACATAGCGCTGTATAACTTTATGTATGAGTATATTATATATTATTATACTACACATTGCGGTATAAGTTATATTGCTACATATGATATCAAACTATAGTACTATATCATATGCTCTTTATATCCTATTCCGTTACATACATCGTGTATTATATATTTTATACCACAATGTAATTTTTATATAAAAAGAATATACTTACTCTCTGCCTTCGTGATAGAAATAACAATCAGCTCTGGTACAACTGGCTCCATATCGACATGCTTTCTTATTCCTACAACATACATATGTAGGTGCATAGGTAAGTACATGTGTAATTCAATAGGAAAGTATATATGCAAGTACATATGCAAGTACATACCAACTCACAACTACTGCAGCCTCCAATGCCTAAGTAAAAGAACTCACGTATTTCGTTTTTCGGTGGGAACAGGTTGAGCGTACGCATTCTGCGAATGCTCCTGGGCTACGAGATCAAGCTGACGCTTCCAAAAGTCATGCGTTGTGTCATTGTCCACTTGACAGTTTAGTCCAATAACGTCTGGTAAATTTTTGAGCAATCGTTTCTGAGTCTAGGAAGTAGAACATAGAAATAGTGTCATAGACTCAGCATAGAGTTGGAGTGTTAATACAAACAAACTTACCTTCAGCAATTACTTACATGGGCTTTAAAGTTGAGAAAATTGTGTAAATCATGAGACTGACAAAACAATAAAAAAAAATTCAGCAGCGTTTGAAAAAGTAAAAATCCCGAGTAGATGGAATGAGGCAAGCATGACTGATACTCACGTGTGGCTGGTAGCCATTGCACTTCGTACAGAATGACTGTTGTGATTGGCTGGCAGCCATACTGTTTGCTATCACATTCGAGAATGGCACTCTGGGAAACTGAAAGTTCGGAACTGCAAGAGAAAGGATAGAATTGTAGCAAGCAATAGAAACACTAGAGCAACAATAGCCAGCTACATACACAGACAGCAGGTATCATGTTACACATCTCACCATCGACTGGAGTCTCGGGGTAAATCATATTGTACATGAAAGTCTCAGAATCTCTGCTAGACGTAGTACCACATCTGCACTGTAAGGTAGTGGTGTTGGACGTAGCAAACAACTTCTGTATTACTGTAGGTTCCTCAGGCCTATCCGTACAAAACCATTGCATGAATTACTACATATTTAGGTCAGCACCGACAGCAGACGACCCACAATTGAGGGGAGAGTGAAACGGCAGCAGACATGTAAAACATACCTATCACCAGCGCTAGAGGAAACTGTTTCACTGGGTTGTCTGCTTATCTCCTAAAATATGAGAATATCTTGGGACTCGGTGGTACTTACTTGTGTTACAATGTGAACCAAGTACTTGTGTTACAATGTGAACCAAGTACTTGTGTTGCAGTGTGAGTCAAGTACTTACTTGTGTTACAGTGTAAATCAAGTACTTATTTGTGTTACAGTGAGAGTCAAGTACTTACTTGTGTTACAGTGTAAATCAAGTACTTACTTGTGTTACAGTGTGAATCAAGTACTTATTTGACACAAATTTATTTAAGGTTGGTGGGGGGGGGGGGGCGGATTGATAGAGGGAATGTTGCTAATTTTAAAGATTCAGTTTGATTATTCACATGACTGAGGTGGTTGCAATAATGCATAGGCAATACTATTCACATGACTGCATAGGCAATACTATTCACATGACTGCATAGGCAATACTATTCACATGACTGCATAGGCAATACTATTCACATGACTGTATAGGCAATACTATTCACATGACTGCATAGGCAATACTATTCACATGACTGCATAGGCAATACTATTCACATGACTGCATAGGCAATACTATTCACATGACTGCATAGGCAATACTATTCACATGACTGCATAGGCAATACTATTCACATGACTGCATAGGCAATACTATTCACATGACTGCACAGGCAATACTATTCACATGACTGCATAGGCAATACTATTCACATGAATGCATAGGCAATACTATTCACATGACTGCATAGGCAATACTATTCACATGACTGCATAGGCAATACTATTCACATGACTGCACAGGCAATACTATTCACATGACTGCATAGGCAATACTATTCACATGAATGCATAGGCAATACTATTCACATGACTGCATAGGCAATACTATTCACATGACTGCATAGGCAATACTATTCACATGACTGCATAGGCAATACTATTCACATGACTGCATAGGCAATACTATTCACATGACTGCATAGGCAATACTATTCACATGACTGCATAGGCAATACTATTCACATGACTGCATAGGCAATACTATTCACATGAATGCATAGGCAATACTATTCACATGACTGCATAGGCAATACTATTCACATGACTGCATAGGCAATACTATTCACATGAATGCATAGGCAATACTATTCACATGACTGCATAGGCAATACTATTCACATGACTGCATAGGCAATACTATTCACATGAATGCATAGGCAATACTATTCACATGACTGCATAGGCAATACTATTCACATGACTGCATAGGCAATACTATTCACAGCAACCAAAAAACTTCATTGATTAGTGCATCAGCACAGGAAATTGTTGAAATAAAAGTAGATGGTAGGCCAGACATTGAATCAAATGCAGGACTTGTTTTTCTATAAACGAGAACTCGACCTGTTAATCAAAATTTCTAAACAAACATGGGAGGCTACAACATAATTCATTATTAGTTTAACAAGGTTACTTGAATTTCTTTATGTATATTTTTATAGTTTGGAGTCATCTTCTTTTGATAATAGAATGACAACTCCACTTGTTTTCCTTACCTCAACATAAATGTTAGGCAAACAGATCAACGACAATCTACTCATGGTTATCGAAGCAATGCATAATGAAAAGTTGTTTATCAGATTAATTTATAAGAATAAATCAGTAGAAACGGAGACAGAAAAGCATTATATTATAGTTACTGATAGACACAATCTGTGACATCGACAATAACCTTCAATTGATGTCTCTGCATTAGAGACAAATTAGAATAGAAATGAGTGTGAATTGGTATTGATGTAGTTATACTCGTAATAAGATGAAATGTTAGCGATAGACGCTGACATGACAACCTGCTGCCAGTAAGTACTTACTGTGTGTATCTGCTGTAGGACAAACCGACTCCAGTTTTGTATAATTCTAGCCAAATTCTGCTTGCTTGCCTCATCATCATCTCCGAGGTTCAGTCCCAATGCAGATGCGTCTGGTATGGTCCTGAATGCCCTCAGAAAGTTGTTGGCCTGTTGTTAGACATGAGAGACCTTACACAGTAGGTGACAAAGAGAAACATTCAACAGCTCAGAGATACACAAACAAGGTTTACCCCTTTACCTTATATGGTAGCTCAAACAATAACATACATAGGAGCATGAGGAAGCATTAGTGCATTTAGATATTGACCAATAAGGAAACATACAAGTAATCCACAAAAGGTACAAACGTACTTGGCAAGTCATCCCCTTGGAAACATCCAACATGTGGAAGAGAAAGCCGAGCTCACAGGCTAGACAGAATTCCTGCTGGCAGAGGTGATTGAGCAGACTAGCTCTCAATGGTTCGATAAAATACAGCACCTGCATGAACGCGTAAATATACATTAGCTAAGGCATGGAGTCTTCTTACCTAAATCATATCAATACAGGGTAAGATAACTTCTAGTATTCCTATAACACATTGAGAGCTTTGATTTGCAAGCTAATGATTAAATAACTAGCGAGGCTGGAAGGTTGTTCTGAGTAATGAGACAACTCCAATCTCTATAAGGTCTGTGGAAATGGTCAAAGACAAAACATTGACTTTGCTCACTTTGCACTAGAAACAAAAACCATTAACCAAAAACCGGTACTCACACATTAAATTAACATAAGATTAACATAATAAACTACAGTGGCTTAGTATCAATGACACGACTTCCACAGACATACCTGCAACATACTGTTACAATATGCGTTAGGGATGTGCGTCTCAAGCCCAGCGAAGTGAGTCCTGTTATAATGTCTGAAGTCAAAGTCCTCCACTCCAAGCTTAGAATACTTGATCTCTACTTTACGATACTCTTTGGGAATAGACATGAACGGATCTTCCTCCCTACCTATGGGTGATGCTGGCACGTGGCTACAACATAGAATACTTTATAAATATCATATCAATTGCATTTATTATGCCCAGCAAATAGTAAGTGTGTGAGGAACCGTCGGTATCACAGTCGCTGACCCCATCAAGTGGAGGATGAAACGTAAAACAAGGAAAATGTTTCCGTGAACAACTAGTTGTCTCCTTTTCAAAGTTGAGCGACTTTGTTTGTTATGCAACTCACCCTATGGATTTGTCTCCAGCGCTAAGGAGTGAAAGTGTTGTATAGCCAATACCAAAGGACTTGAAGTAATCGTAAGCTAGCTAACCATTATATTTCTATTTATTCTGAAAACAATTATCTATTTCCATTCTAGACTCTTTCCATTTATCTAGTCAAAATAATGTCTTATTCAGGATTGGTGATTATTGTTGCTGTTGAATGCAAAAAGGTCTCCTGAAACGAAAATCTTGCGATTACTTTTGTTTCACAAATAAAATATAAGATATTTGCAATTTTTTTCAACAATTTTAAACTTGATAATAAGTTTCTCCAATTGACTTCACTTTTGAGATATAGGCTGCGTAACATATTACGTGGATGCCAGTCTATACACAATAGCCAATTTAACATTGAGAAACAAAAATTCTGTATTAACTAAAACACCTCCATAAATTCTAAAACAATTGCGATCTCAATTTCTGATGCCTTCGAAAGTCGCTGCACAATGATTGTTTTTGGTAATTCCTTCTTCTACCCAAACAAGCAATTTTTTGCAACTCTACTTTAATGGCCTTCCATAACTTGTTGTGTATCGAAAGAAATTGCGTGCAAGTCACTATTTATTGTGATTACACCAGAGATGGAATTAACGAGAGCACAACTCCGCAACAGTTAATTTGTAAAAGACACTTGAAGTAAACACATCAAGTTGAATAAGGCCAAAAGTTCACGTGACGACACTTTTAAAAGACGATTTATTACAATATTCAGATCCAGATGAGGTACTCACCCTTTGGATCTACCACCACGCCCACCATGTCCACCACGGTGGTGTCGGCTGTCCTGCTGATTGCCACTGGACTTGTATGGAAACCTGACAAAGTCGTTGGGGGCCTTGCTATAGCCGATGTTACCAGTCATATTGACGTTAGCCAGTATACTAGGGTCTATCGGAGCAGGCTCCCTGTACACTCTTTGAGTATAAGCTGAAGGCCAGTCTGAGAGCAGAGCACCTTGTCCAGGGTAGGGCATAGGCACCGCCCCGTAGTTGGCAAGTGGATCATCAATGGACATGTGAGGGAGAGCCTCAGTCTAGCAATAACACAACAAGCATGGTTTAGTGTATGTCCGTGTGAGAATAATAAACATTTCGGCTGCTACCTGCAGAAGGTAACTTAACACTCTCTAGTTATTGAATTCAAAATACGAGCTTACCACGTCAGCAAATGTAGTTTCTTGTGAGGTTTGGTTGAATGGTGCAGTGGTGCTGCCATCTCCAGGATTGGTGGAATAGAGATGGAAGCATCCGTGTTCGTCACCGAAAGCGACATGTTGGTGCGTGGAGGAGACATCAAAGGCTGAGATCGGTGCAGTGGCGCTGTCTATTCTACAGGCGTGTACAGAGGGAGTGGTCATGGAGGCAGTGGTGTCCATTATCTGATAGCTTGCAGACTGCATACAAGCATTGAAATAGTAGTTATAGAAGGTAAAAACTGAGGCTATATCAAGAAACAGGACTAGGAAGAGAACGGAGAGAGACTTACGTGTGATACCACAAAGACTCTGCTAGTGTAGGTGGGTACAAAACGGAGGTAGTATGGTTCTATAACACACTGCAGCGCAGCTACTGTACGCATCATTCTCATATCGTATAGCATAAGAAACCTACAAATAAACATACAATACACATATTAATTATTATTATTACTAGTAACTATTATTGGCACTATTATTGATAGTTGATATTTCAAACGATAATTATTCAATGGAGACTGCACTCATAAGAGTACATACTCCATGAGTCGCTCGTGGTTACGAGGACCAAATGACTACATCTGTGCAGTTGTTTCCTCAAAAGCAGACAACTCCATTTGTATTTTGGAGTTATCTTCTGTAGAAGAGACAGCTCAGTAAAAGCACATACTACGGTCGTAATTATAATGTATAGTTGTTTCTGGAAAAAATGTTAATAAGTTGGTGAGGGCTTCTAGAGCTGAAGAAGTATGCATGTCTCACCTAAAGTAAAACTTTTGGTGTTTGAATTTTGAAATGAACTTTTTAACTTTGGTTTAAATAATTTATCAAGCCGATTCGTTGACAAATATTGCAATTTCTTTCAATAAAACCAAATCAACATTCGATATATAGTTAATAGAGCTACTATGGATTGCTATTTGTTTCCAGCACCAAATGACTATTGAGAAAGACCATCGCGGTGCCCATTATACAACAAACGATAGAGGTTCATAACTGCTCAGGTGTGGAATAGTGTGCAAATGTACATGCTCACCTGTCTATTTGGCTTTCCCCTCGCATTGGATTAGCCTTAGAGAAACCACACGAGACAATGTAGTTCTCATAGGAGTCAAAGTCTGAGAGAGTGTATGAGTGTGCCTGGAAGGCATGCTCGACGTTAAGAGATCGAGGATCTCTCATTGATATCTACAATAGAATGACAATGATCTGTCATCGATATCTACATTTTGAATGGTAATTCATATAATATATTTTTGAATGACATAAAATTTTGTTCCACAAAGAAGAAAATTTCTCTATTGAAAATGGATCAACTGGTAGAGAGATGTAAACAAAATATTTGACTGTGTCAACAAACAATATGTGCAGGTGAGGTATTTGGAGGTGTTAGATTTGATTCTGTACGAGTGAATTAGTTTAAGCCAACTTGCCACACTAAAATAATCAACAACTTACTGAAACCAGAACATGAACCTTATACAACATTTTAATCAAACGACATCTTTTATATTATAGCTTCCTCCGCAAGTTTTTTTTAAATAAAAACACATTCTACCAGCTAATTAATCATATTCACAGTTTTATGTTGTTATCTAAAAACAATTTTTATCACTACCATAATGCATGAAATAAATAAATATATATATTATACTTCATGTCTGCATAAACCAGACTAACCAGACAATTGAAAGTAATCCATGGTTTTAGGCATTTTATTGTCACTTACTATAGCACAAACAGCTCACACATTTGAATACGTTGTTAGACAGGGCCTTTGTTTATGGAATTTCACTACATAAATGAAGAGTATTTAGAGGGAAAACAACTGTCTCACTTTATCGAAAGGATTTGCGACTCCCCATGGATTGCATTCATTCAATAAAAACTCGAGTGCAATAGAGAATAAAACAAGAATTGCTGTACCTTTCCTGTTCTGTCCCCAAACAACAGATGTCTATTTGTAGACCTGAGAATGGCCACACCAGCCTCTTCTACCTGATACTGTAAAGAACACAGTCTAAATTGTACAGCAAAACAATGCAAATGCTATCAACACTGACCATTGTGTGTTACCTAGCAAGACTGGCCATACCAAAGCTTAGTGATACTTACCATGTGCCACCAGGTGACTCACCACAAACCTTCAATGAACCAAATGAAGAAACTACCCCCAGGAGTTCAAACCAAGTCAATTTTTTTAAAACCGACAAACAAACTGATAAATAGAGAATCAAAAGATCCTTTAATCTTGCGTATCATCGTGTGATGTCATAAATTGGATGATAGGAAAGCAAGAAATTTTTTTCATACACCCTAGAGAGGATAACTCCCACAGTTTTGCTGGTTTCATTACTCGCCCATGGAAATATAGTGATTATTCATTAAAAGTTGTCAGTAAAAATTATAAACACTGAGAAACTGATATGTAATATAAAGTAACAGGTTGTGTTAGATAGTTATTGCTGTACATATTAGGTGTTTCCGGTGTCTCAACGCGTTGATTTGAGAAAGTTTAATCAACGCGTTTATCCTTCGAATGATAACTTGTAGGGGTAGGCAAGTGCGTATATTTTACGAAATTTTGGAAGAGTTGTCTTCTTTCTTTTTATGCAGTTAGCTATAATTATAGCAAAAAATCTAGGTTTAAAAATTAGCTATTCATTGCAAGATTTATCACCCTGACAACAACTGCATCATCTGCCATTTATATACAATGTTATTAAAACTCAGCCAACCACTAAGTACAAATTGTATTGTTATCGATAATAATGGTGATAAGAATAATAATGACAATGATAAATAATAATGACAGCAACAAACAAACATAAATTATTAATTAATAATAATAATGGTGTGCTGATTCATTGTTATAAAACAATATATTCTACCAGATGAAGATAATAATATAATAGAATGAATGAAAGTTATATTATTATTATTGGCAATAATGATGGCATTAATAATAATGACAATATTAAAAAGAATAATCTATGACATTAATAATAAGTAGTAATACATCCAGTAAAAACAAGAAAAAATCATAACTTCTGCTAGCATGTTGTTGTTATTATAATGCCGCAAAAGGGTACAGTGCCGTAATTAGTGAGAAGACGATTCCTTTGGAAAACCAACGCGCTGACTTTTGTAGGCGTTCGCTGACCAATGTGCATGGTAAACTCGTTGACAAACGCAAAAATGAGCGTTGATGCACGTTGAAAAAAACTTGCTACAAAGGGGGTGATAATCCCTTGACAAAAAACTGCCGTTGAGGGTTAAATGTAAACGTTGAGCACACCGAAAACGCATAGTATAGTATAGTATTACAGCATGCATGTATAATATGTTCAAAATAAGACCATGTGCTCTGATATTACCTAGAGTAGTATGTAAACCAGTAGTACAATATACATGTACGTGTACATGACATATATATATATATGTCATGGTTATCGTTTAGCGATATATTACGTTATGTATATAGGACAGTACTACAGTATATATGCCCTGTAAATAGGTCAGTACTACAGTATATATGCCATGTAAATAGGTCAGTACTACAGTATATATGCCATGTAAATAGGTCAGTACTACAGTAAATATGCCCTGTATATAGGACAGAAATACAGAATACATGTCGTGTCACTAAATAAGGTATACCTTGTTGATAGGCTGGAAGGTGTTCATATCAAGCTCAAACAGTGTAGACTGATGCCCTCCCACAAGCACACTATTGTTAGGGGTGTGTATCATACATTGCATGCTGTGGAAGTCGTCTCCACTACAAGTGCACAAAATCAAAGGCTAGGCATTGTTTCAGCCAATCATGTAATATAATCAACTATATGTACTACACATCTCAGTGCACATAACCACACTGCATTCTACTACACAATCCACACAATACTGTATTCTACACAACTGTATCATTGGCCGTCTCAACTGCACAAATGAGGTTGAATATGTCTTATTTAAAACAGTCAACAAATTAGCAACAGATAAATTTTGGTTTGTTTTCCATTTCATAGCTAGATCATGTCATTGCTAGATTTTAACGACAACATAACAAATGGGCACACCAGCCAGAGACCAGAAGTTTTCCACGACTTAAAGTTTAAGATGAAATATGCTCTAACACACACCCAAGCCAGCACTCATCAAACAAATGTACAAGATCATATGCAATCATCTATGCAACCACAACTACAACAAAAGGAAAAGATGAAACTCTAAGACAGCGGGTAACAAAACTTAATTATTATAAATCCTTAGAGAAAAATTTCTTGATTTGGAATTTTATGGCAGCTGCGATACTCACACAAATCGTTGACTTATTCTTCCAGTTCTATTGTGTAGCCTCAGTTCCTCATTGGTCAGAACATAAACACCGAGCTGAGAAGGTAGCACTTGTACGACAGGGTGGTTGGTGTGTACTCTGAATGCAGTGTACTTGTTTAGGTTTGGAGTATGATATGAGGAAATATAGCCCTACAGAAGCAATGGAGTGAGCAACACGATCAATGCACTGTGTGGGGTAATGGACGGCATAGGTCGATGTACTGTTCTTTGAATGAACTCAAGAAATAATCAACATTGCTAAAATGATTAGTAACAAGCGCGTACCGTTGCAGTACCAATCCACACCAGCTCCTCAAGACTATCAAATGCAGTGGCTGAGATGACAGAAGCATTAGGTTCTCCTAGGACACTACTTCTGTGAACGTATTCATAATCTGAATGCTGGGAATGCATATCTGGGTGGGCCATGGCATTGGCCATGTGGTAAGGGTTATGCATACGCATACCATGAGAGCCACCCTGATGATGACTACCCTGGTGAGGCATCATGCCACCCATATGGTTAGGGTAGCTCATCTTTTACCTTGTTATGTTGAAACCATCAAATGTATATCTAAAAGGAATATCAAATAAATAAACTTAAAATTAAGAGAAGAAATAATTGAGCCAAAGAAATATGAAGGCCAAACAACATGGTTGGCGCACACTATTTTTTATTTGTAAGACTACTAGAAATGTTCTATGACTCGCCACTTAATTCTGTAATCTAAAATTGCAGGAGATGTTGGTTTACACGCTCAAGAAGGCATTAAAACAAAAAAGGACGAGTTATCTACAGTTTTTAATTTAGAAAACTGATGCCATAGGTTATAAATAAATATTTTAAAACATCCATAAATTCAGACTTTATTGCCAAATAATCTAAAACAGACTCATTTGAATAAGTTGAAATTGATGGAAGATTGTTCAATTGTTGTGTTCAATCATCAAATATTAACGGAAATATATACAATACTTTGTGAATTACATTTGCTCAGCTCAAACCCGGTGAGTGAGGTATTTGGTGTCCCATATCATGGTATGAGTGGTCGGATATGGGCATAAAAAGAGTGGTCCTTAGCTTGAATACACTTTCCCTATTAGCCTCGGAGTTATGCTAGTGAAGAATCTCTATACCTCTTTGAAAGAGTAGCCAGCTTAATAGCGGGGCATGGGCATAGAGTGCCACTCCGACAAGCTACTGGCTTATGAGGCCCTCTTAAGCCCCATGTACATATAGCAATCGCTGGACAATTTTCTTTAGCGATTCCCAAAGCTCCTAAAAAATTGCTCCAGTTTTTACTCTTATCCATCTCCAGCAACTCCTGTGAAACTCGCTGTTACAAACTGCAGCCTACAATTTATTGTAGGATCGTTGATAGATCGGAGCGCTGCAGATGACGAGACACCATTGAAAACGAGGATAAAGCATTTGTGCGTTGTGATTGGTAGATCAAGGAATCAACTAGCCATTTTTTGAGCTAAATTAAAATCTGGCGATAACGTAAAATAAAATTGTAATGATTTCTCCGGAAACAGAAACTGCAAAGTCACGCAAAAGCTAAGCTATTTGCCAAGCGATCGCTATATGTACAGGTGGTTTTAGAGTTCACCCTTGAGGTACAGTGAAAACAGACAAACAAAATAAAACTTTACATAAAAAGCATTTCAACAAATCAGATATTGGAAGAAAAATTTGACCACACAATTCTCTCGTAAGCTTTGATGAGCTGTATTTTATATTTAACACACTTTAATAAGATATTAGTGTACATATGTTATTATATGATGGAAATATTCTTTGTTAAACTGAAAACAAATCAAATACTTTTCGTGGAAGCTGACAAGTAATGACTGAACAATCAAACTCAACTCGATTTGTGAGCTAGATAGAACATTTCCTCAAAATTTTGTTGCTCTATAGTTTTTGTTCTCTGGTGTACTGAAGTAATCTTCCGTGGTAGTGTTACTAATGTATGGTTACTATTACGATTTGCGAAACTAGCAAAGTTGATTGTATTGCACTGCGAGTTGACCCGGGAAGTTTGAAACGAGAAAGGGACAACATCTCTGTTGCAATATATAAGTTTCAAGTTAAAAACTGAATTACTACAGACATTTCAAAGCGGTGTTAGAATGAACGTAGACAGGGATGAATGCGGACAAAGATGGAATGAACGTATACACCTCCTGGGATAAACGTAGACACATCCTGGGATGAACGCCGACATACATGAAATTTAGGTTGACGATGCTACAAAGCAGAAAATTTCAGCATTCATTCTCAGAAGCGTTGCCATTCGTTCCTGGCGACATATAAAATATTATTTGTTGTCCACTTCAAAAAACAATAGTAGATTTTATAATCCTGGAATGAATGTCTAAACAGTGGTTTATACGTCGCCAGGAATGAACGTCGACACTTCCAATGGAAATGAACATCAAAGTTTTCTTCTCTATAGCAATCGACATTCATTCCAACGTTCATTCCAGGTGTCTACATTCATTCTAGTTATGTCTCAATTTATTCCTGTCCACATTCATTTCTGCCTTCATTAATTCCAATATTCAATTATTATCATTACCATCATCAAGGTTAGTTTTTACAGTATTATCATTTATGTACTAATTATAACTATTGTAAATGATATCTGTTTTTATTATCATAATAAATTAAATGATCTTGTGAAACCGAACTCAGTTACCTACCGAGCTAGCCAAAGCTGCCGAGCAGCCCTCAACCACTCATGCAGTTGTGATTGATTTTCAGTGAGCCTTTTTAACAAAGCACCACAGAAGATGCTGATAAAGTAAAATCCAAAATGTCCCAGAAATGAATCGAAAACTAGTTAATTGGATCTAGGATTTTCTAACAGAAAGGACACAACTAGTTGCAACCAAAAAAAAACTCTTATTCGAGGTTGAAGTAACCTCAGGTGTAATCAGGGTTCAGTACTAGGACCAACACTGTTCTCGACGTACAACTTGCCCAGCAGCGTACAATACTCTGATATACGCTGTTGCCAACAATAAACACAATGAGGAGTGCTTCCAAAATAACATTGGCCTGTTTCATCAGTTTTTACTTGTCTTCCATAAAAAACAAAATACCTTTCAACTGGAAGAAGTGCGAAAGAATACTGTTCCTCGGCAAAGATACACAAACATATCCCAACTATACTATTAGCAGTTTTGTTCTAAAATGTGTCAGTGAGATTACATATCTTGGTGGGAACAAGCAATTCAATCTGAAGTTTGATAAGTATATTGATAAGCAAATAAGCAGCGCCAACAAGATCCTACATTGAATTACATTCTCACTCCATGGGGCTTCAGAAAACTTAGAGCCGTTGCGCATAAATAATTTGATAGTCACAGATCGAATTGATATTTGGTAGGATGTGTGAATTATGTTCTCAGAACATAACCTAAAAAATTCATCCCATTGAGTAGCGTATTCCTATGTATTTTAGTAGCTCAGAAGCTTTATTTATGAGTGATTGGCATGGTGTATGAAGTTACATCCTACTATATGGACCCTGTATAGGTATTGGGCCCACAGACCATTGATTTTGATTATACTAGTGAAATGCCTCAATGATTTGATAAGCTATTGCTTCATGTACATATAGCGACCGTGCTAGCGATTTTGCTTAGCGATTGGGGAAGTCCCTCCCCCAAATTGCACAATTTTTCACCACTGCCAATTCTTCAGCGATTCCGGTCAAACTCGCTGTTACAAATCATAGCCTTCAATTTATTACAGATCGTTAATAGATCGGAGCGCTGAATATGACAAGACATTATTGGAAACAAGGGTAAAGTTTTTGTACGTTGTGATTGGCTGATCAAAAAATCCGCTAGCGATTTTTTTATCTCGATCAAAACCTGACGATAACCTCAAATAAAATGCTTGAGATTGCTTAGCGATTTTGTAGGAAACAGAAGTTGCAAAATCACGCAATCGCTAAGGAAATCGCTTAGTAATCGCTATATGTACACGGGGTTTAAGTGTACAGTCAATACTCAAATGATATGCACTGTCAACACTTGAACGAGGGTTTTTGAGCTACATTTTTAGATTTGTTAATAAATATTGGTATTTTTTACATTCAAATTTCAAATTGATGTATAGCAATGCTCAGTAACTAGTATTACCAGCAAATTAGAAGCTATTTACTCTGCTCTCTTCATTGAATGCTAATGAGGAAATGGCAAAGTGATACCTCTGTGATGTCACAGCTATGACATCACACACAAAGTATCGGAATCATTTTTGAACAGCTGTATCTTGAAAATGGCTGTTTTTCCGAAGACAAAAAATTTTGCATGTACAATCTTTACCCTTAGTTCTATTGATGGTTTGAAAATCAACCAAATTGAAGATTTCACCAATATTTATGCACAAGGGCTTCAAGTTGCCGACTTACAACAGCCTCTACAGACCAAACTTTGAATACGCCTGTTTTACGGGATCTTGAAATTGTTTAAAACAAGGCAATCCACTTCATCCAAAACAAAAAGGGTAGACGCAGTGTCATGGAAGCAAGAGCACAACTAACCTTATCAACAGTTCAAGACAAGAAAAAAATCACCATCTGACATGTACGATGATACAGCAATGACCAGCATGCTACCAATCCTATACAAGACATATGATGGGATAATGAATGATAGATCTCAGGCTACTGCGACAACCAGGGTAGTCTCCAGAAGTAAACCAACATCCATCTATGTTTCAACACAGCTGCACCACAACAGCTTTGTGCTCACATTGTCCGAGATACGAGGAAAGGTCCTATTCATAAGCAACCTCAAAACAGCCAATAAATCCTGAACCCACAGACAACCACTGGTTATAATAAAAACAAACAATATATCATAATAAAAAGCACTCCATTTCATCTCCGAGGGCACCTGCTGCTAGAGCGTCTATTATCATTGAATTGAGATAAATCATTTTAATAATAACAATACTAATTATTATTAATTATCATTGTTACCATTATTATTTAATACTATTATTATTAATATACAACAATAATAATAATAAAAACAACAATTAATTAAATAATGATATATATATATAATAATATATATGAATGATGATGATTAAGAAAGCAAAATCATTATCTTCAACCACACTGGCACTTCAGACATGCCAACTTACACACTAAATAGGAAAGAAATGGAACAGGTTGTCGACTGCCACTACCTAGGAGTGACACTACAACAAGAGCTCAGATTCACCAAACACTTCGAAGGAAAAATAATGAATGCCAAGAAACAGCTAGGTATGGTGAAACGGGCTCTGTACTTTGCTCTGTAGAAGGCAAAGCTATTAGCATACAAGACCTTGTGTTTACCTCACCTAGAATATGCAGCAGCAGCATGGGATCCCAGTAGCAAGGGAGAGATTGCCAAACAAGTTCAGAGCCAGGCAATCTGCTTTACAGCAGATATAAAAGGCACAAGGGGGTAGGAGAAGCCAGAGAAAAGCTGGGCCTTCCCCTCCTTCAACAAAGGAGACAACAGCAGAGGATGAGACTTCTGATGAGGATTCTCAGCCGAGAAGATCACCACCCTGCACTGGTGCAGGCATGCGACGAGATCATAGATCGCTTGACTAACGCTATACAAGCCAGAGCGCAGACTAAGGGACACCCCACTTCACTACAAGCCAACAGCAACCTATTCCACAACAGCTTCCTGCCAAAAAAAATACGCGAGCGTAATGTTCAAGGCAACACCAAGACTCACAACCACGGACAGGCTAAACCTTGCCTGTACTGACCCACAACAAATCAACCCAGAAACCAATTACTGGGAAATAGTCCCAATGGTCAAATAAGAGACACGCCCCTTACTACACCCCTAGGTGGTCTAGCGTGATATACCCACCCAGGAGGAGGAATAATAATATATTATTATAATATTACTTTATTATTATTACCATTATTATTTATTAGATTATAATTATTATTATTATTATACAACCATTATTATTATAAATAATAATATTTACAAAAAGAATAATAATCATGATAATAATGATGATAATCAATCAATTATTAATAATTATAATAATAAATAATTAATAAATAATAATAATAATGAATGAATGATGATGATGATGATGATAATAATAATAATAATAATAATAAATAAAAAAATAATTATCATTATCAGCAAACAACAACGTTCGTACGTGGCGGTTTTCATGGTGGAAAGACAAAGAAACCGTGATAGCCAACAAAGTACAATGCAAACCAATGTTAGCATGAACTGGACATACAATACAAACAATATATGTATTCTTCATGAGGAATGCGATCATCAGACAGTACCTACAGCTTTCATTCACCAACCAAAAGTGAAGACAGTCTGGTTGTGGGTGATATCAAGACTAATTACCGTTTTGTGAACTCGTCCCTGTATGAGAGGCCAAATTTTGCTCATGTGTAATGTAAGTGTGGGCAACTCCTAAATAGTGTACCAGCAACATCAGGTTTGTAAATAAAGAAAAAAAAGGTGTCAAGGTTTTACAGTAAATAACATGCACCTAGTTTTTAGGTTAAACAAAATAAAATACTTTTATGACAATTGTTTTTTCAAACGGTGTACTAGTGAAAGCATTATTTTGATACAGATCAAGCCCTTGATCTGAATTTCAAATGAACATGTACAAATGAACGCTGAAACAGCTGGTACCACGATAAAAATTTCATGGCAAAACTCTACTAATTCTTTTAAATTGTGCTACAAAAATAGATTAGGTAAGGTAGCTTGTATGAACTTGTTACCAAACCATCAAGCATCTTTTGTAGCACCAAATATAGTCGAAGCAAATGCAGTATCAAAATTCACTCTGAACAGGGTGGAAAAAACGTAGAAACTTGCGATATCATTAAATGAAAATACATCTCTCAATTGTACATAATGAAGCAACCTTTATTTTTCATTTTTAGCTATGTCAGCACAAAAAAGAGAGACAAAGTATAAAATTAGTTTCTATGTGGGCTTTTTTGTGACTTTTATTGCTCCCTAAAATATGCATCTGGTCTTCACCCTAAAATTTTCATGGTCCATTCGAAGTGAAACTCACAAAAAAGTTGTACTACAGTTCCATAGTGAGACCAATGCTTTTTTACTACATTACATAGAGTAAACTGTAGAGACTATTTTTAATCAAAATATATTCATTTTAAATTTTTTGTTTTAGCAATTTGCCTTTATAGAGGCGAGGTGATTGCAAGAGACCGAACGAACGTAAAACGTCAAAAAATTCTTCAAGCTGGAAAACTCTTGGCTATCGACATCGGACATCCACGCATTCATTTCTTTCGTATAAAAGGTAACAAAAGATCAAGTCACGTGGCAACAGGCCGTTAGATGGTTGTAGCTTGTGATCATTTGTTTAAATTTCAAATACATTATGATTTCATGAATGCTATCAGACTTTTATGAACCCCAGCTATAAATATCCAAATCCGCGAAATCAGAATGATTTCAATTTTACTTACAGCTGCTACAACTGTCTAACTTCGCGGTGTATCAGAATAACTACTAGTTGTATGCTCTAAAACAGGGACACTTGAGTCAAAGGTTTGCACTTTAAAGACATTTGATTTCATTGGTGGTTTTGTTTGCTTGCAGCTCTACAGTTTAAACAAAAACAACGGTTTTAATCGAATGATGATGATCGATGATGATGTGATTATTATTATTATTATTATAATTATTATTGTTGTTGTTGTGAGTGATGAATGAAGAAAAATGATGATCGATGATTATTATTAAATTTATTGTTGTTATAATAATAATAATTACTACTATTAAATTATTTATTTAATGTTATTACTTATTATTGACGACAAACGGGACTTGTTCGTTGTTGTTGTTGTCATCATCGATCAATAATAATAATAATAATAATTAATAACTAATCTAATAACCAACAACAACGATGAACAATCACTGTCTTTTCTCCTCTCCAAAATAATAATAATAATAATAAATTATTATTGTTAAATTATAATCCTTATAATTATTATGGAGAAGAGACATTTTTTCTCAAATAGAGCATCAGCTTTTATAATAATAGCGAATACAAATGGATTGTTCAAATCAGCCTTGGGACGTTATAAAACATCATGGCGTAGAATCATATCTTGCAGTCACAGTAGTGGTAAACTTTTTGTCTCTCATTGATAGTTACTGCTGAGAAAATAAGTTTTAAAAATCATGACTCTCTCTGCACCAAAATTACTTTGTTTTATGTACGCACAGCGGATATTTTTACGCCTCATTATTGATACATTAGAGTAAAATCCGTGACGCGTGACCGAGCATGCGTTATTAATTTGCGGTTAGTTACTAATAACTTGATTGTAATGTATAAAAAAAATTACGTTTTTATTTTGAGAGGGAATTATTAAATTTATTTTCATACCTCCAGATATGGTGGCTCATAACGTTAGACGATTTCGTTTTCAAAGCGTATGAACGGATTTGAAATAGTCCAGGCGGTTTGCAAAGCGTCTTTTACATTGAAAATAATTGGGTAATTGTAGTCAAATAGCCCAAGAAACTATGTTTAAAAACGGGCTTTTGGCTATAATAAATTAATCGTCGGCCTCAGCAGTTGCAGGATTAATGCTATAAAACTGTATTTCCTGTCCAACAATTGTAAAATCTGCAAACCGTATAGTTGTCTTGCAAATAATTCAGACGGTTTAGAAATGATCCAGATGGTTTAGAAAATTACAAACCGTATGGACGCTTTAGAAAGAGTATGAACTATTTACAAACCGTATGAATTATTTTGAAATAGTCTGAACTGTTTTAAAATTGTCTAAACTATTTTGAAATGGTTGAAAAAGTTTGCAAGGCACATGGCTTTCGAACCAAAAGCGATCGTCATCATTTTATTTATAGCCTCTATATAACTTTGTCAACATAGACGTCGATCAAAAGACATAGAGCAAGTTAATTAACTGTATAAAAATGTTCTTGAATATAATCTCTAAAATGAATTTTTACATTTACAGTTAGGTTGTATTTATTATTGAAAATAATTTAAAGCAAGTAATATTTAATCAATAAAAAATATTTTTTATTTAGAAAAAAGTTCAACTGTTCAGTGTTTAGGAGAAACATTATCCATCATAAATGGACTGTAGATCTATGACCAACAGAAAAAAACCAGCAAATCGGCTCGGATTTCCTAAGTTCACGAACAATTTCACAAAGCGTTCAGAAGTTTTTGCAAAGTTCAGACTATTTCAAATTTGTTCAAACGGTTTGGAAAGCGTTCAGACGTTTTAAAACACAAAAGGCAAAACGTTCTGAGCCACCATATCCAGATGTAAATGATCTATTGTGCAGGATTTCACTATGGGGCTGTGAGTTGGTAGCTCGGCCTACCTGCGCAACCTCCCGAACTGTGATGGCAATCTGTGTCTATCGCTTGAGCAATACAACCCGCCCACAGGTCGACTAGTATTCTTGGGAGTGGTGTGTGACCATCCTAGTTTACTGTCTAGCTGTCGGTTGCGTTAGCTATTTCAGTATGCAAGGCAGAGGCCGAACTTTGAAGGGCGAACTAGTCAGAGCTAGGTTCGGCCAGCAGAGGTTCGGGTTGATCTGCTTGTTTATTACTACTCGAGTAATAGAGCTTTTGTTGTACGAGCATGTACTAGCGCAGTTGAAGTTATTGTTAGAGAACAAAGAAACTTCTGAGAGTGTGCAAGCTGACTCTGACTTTATTATTCTCTGACATCAATATTTATTACAGTGGTTATGTAATATAAAATAGAAAAGACAAAACAAGCCACACCTAACACAAATGGTTGGCTAGAATGAGCTAATGAACAGATAGTGGGTGTAGCTAGAGTAAATGCTTGATTAAATGTTATACAGTATATACAGTGGCATAGAACGAACTGCTCCAAAGTGCACGCATAGAACTAATAGATGTAGCATAGGTAAGTGTTAGCATAGAACTGTCAATAGCCATAGCAACGTTAGCATAGAACTGTCAATAGCAATGTCAGCAAGATGGCGCCGTCCTTCACACTATAACAAATAGTGTACAGGAATTTATGTCTGGGTGGTAGCCACCTGTACACTTCCCGAATATGCTCTGCTTTCAACGAAGGCAGTGTTCAATAATTTGTAATTATTGCTCGAGAGCTTTTGCTGACTTGTACATTTATGGGTGCGGCCGAATTTGGTGCAGAATGACTACTGATAGTCGACAATAATTATTCTATAAATATTGTTTAGCTTGTTCCGAACTTTATCATCACCGACAATAATTATGCTATAATTATTGTTTGGCTGCTTCGAACTTTATCGTCCGACTTTGGTAGGGGACGAACTATTAGGGTACCAGGTGCTTTGCGTCGCACTCCTCACCGTAGCGAGGGAATACGCAGTAAGAGGGTGAACTGTTCTCACTTTCCGCCAAGCCTCATGCTTGCCAATAGTCGACCTTATTAGCGCTTGCAGTTATGTAGCTTGTGCTGCTTCTTGTGCAAGAGAATCTTCTGAGAGCTAGGCTAACTCTGAACTTTATTGCTACTGATACAGATATTTATACAGATAGGAAGGGTAAAATCGTGTATAAGCCACGCCTTATACTTACATCATAGCACCAAAATGTAGTTTGCTAACGATCGTGGAGAAATGTACCAAATAATAATAATAATTATTTAATTATCTCTTTAGCGATTGTAAATAGAATAGTACAATTTGGCAAGCATAGAATGTACAGGGAGAGTAAATGTAGATATAAATGTAAATGTTCGTAGTAACTAAGTAAACATGCAAACAATATGGCGTCTCTCTGCAGAGGAGTGCCAGCGTCCCTCACAATAGTATATCTGATAGGCTAGTGATATAACATGAACTAAAATCCTAAGGTGACACGACGCATTGGGAAATTTCACGTTTACAACGTGGTTTTCAAACATTTTTTCTCAATCTTACAGCTATGTAAGAAGTGCAGTGATTGGTTAACCTGGTCCGGTTTAGTGTATCCTATTAAACCCTTTTAAAATTTTGTTTCTAGCAGCCTGTGGTCCCAAATTATTGAAAATTTAGTAATACCAGAATATTTGAAAACTGAAAAAAAAACGGGTGCTGTAAATATTTATATCAATGCTTTTGACGCGTGACGACATATTTCGTGATCAATTTGTAGACGCTAGCTTTTAGAAAAATTTGTTGTCCATCCAATGGTGCAGAAATTGTTGTTGTCCCACCTGTGGTTGTCTCAGAAAAATAATTGAGAAAAAGTACCAACCTTTGCTTAAAACAATGTTTTGTGGTCACAGTATCAAGCATTGTTGACAATGGTGTTGTTGCAGTGATGCGAAATCAGTGACGCATGGCCATGCGTCACGCAAAGTAGCTAATAATGGTGCGGTATAGTAGAAGCTTTTTTTATTTATTTGAATATTGTGATGGAATTGCATGAGAAAGTGTGAGTGTATAGATGCGCCGGGAGTTGCCCTTCCTCACCTGCCGAGATGAGATGTATCTTGATGCCTAGCAACAAAGAGACAGCCTGCGTACCTACAGATGTTGGAGCCAACCTAGCGAAGCGTAGTACAGAACCTCTACTAGGAGTTGTACCGGTGACCTAATTAATTATTATCGTTGTTGTGCATTACTGTAAGGCGAACGCTAATCCTATGCATTCTTATATGTCTATGACTTGACGCTTTTGAAAGCAATTTGTGTGCGCTTATTTCTGTCAGTTAATTATATTTTGAATTAGCCAATCATATGTTATCATTTTTAGCCATTGTATGTCTAGATTTTCAACCTCATGATTTGCATTACTTCTGTGTAAATACTGGGGCAAATCGCCCAAAGCCCTTAGAGCTCTGGAGTAGTTGTGTTAGAGTAGAACTGTGTCGACAAATGTAACGTTGGTGTTCCTCGCAATCAGTAACTGGAGTTTATGTAAGTCGTTGTTCAACTTGCCAGGATTGTTATACATGCTTCGAAACATCTCTCATTGTTGTAAGTTTTGTATCTTGTCGAAGAATATACATTTATTATTAACAACTGTAACTCTCTCATTTGCTGTACAACTTGTGAAGCAGTATAAAGCTTGTTGGTTCGCAATATTCTCAGAAGTAACTACACTCTAAGATATTGTCCAAGTCTGCCTAACTTGATTGGTGAAATAGATTGCTGAAGTTAACGCTAGTGAAAGACGATCAATTGTCGAAACTTGTACACGTGCTGACTTAGCGCCATTGATAGTGAAACCTGATCTGGTTATATTGTGTAACAGATCCCTTTATTGTTAGAGAAAGTCTCCCATATTGAGACGTATCAAGTAATTAATTGGTTGTGCTTATTGTGAGCTGGGTTATACTACCGGTTAGTAGAAGCCACAATACGGAGTTTAGTGCCTGAGGCTAGTCAGCTTGCTGCCATTTGCCCTAGCACTCAATAGTATAGGAATGCTCTAGTAGACAGTGGTCCGGTGAAGGTCGTGAACAATTAAGCTCACATGAAACCTTTACAATATGACTCTCCAATAAAATAATTTTTTGTCTACATAATAATGAAATTGCTCTATGATAAATAGTATACCACTGGGTCGGTAAAATAACAGAGAATCTGAATGATATATACTAAAACCTTAGGGCCCATGGTGCAATAGAAAATTGCAGATTTCCAATGCATTTCAACCCGTTATTTTTGAAGTCCACAGCTATGTAGGCAGTGCAATGATTGGCTAAGCCTGCGCGATAAATTGTGTTCATTTGATACCTTTTTAAATTTTGTTTCTAGCATCTTCTGGCCACAAGCTATTAAAAAATTAGCCACGCAGGAATATTTCGAACATTGAAAAAACCGTGCGTGACAAATTTACATATAAATCATTTTGTCTTAATACACGCTACGCTCGCATGAGTTTTGCACACGCTAAATTATAATAATAAATAAGAAGTATGATCAAGTATAAATTAACGGTAACAACATCAATGGGAATAATTGAAATGGAAAGCAATGGAAATCGTCGCCTAATCATCATCACTCACTGTGACTGGCCTGTGATGTTATCGCTGTTCTTGTAGTTGTCCCTGACTTCACTCACCTGTGACCTTCCTTGCATTACAAGTAGTTTTTCTTTGGATAAAAATTGTTGATGACGATGATTCTGTTTTATAATAATAATTAAATGAATACCAGTGAGTGAATGATAGTAATAAATAATAATAGTAATTATTAATAATAATAATTAATCTCTATGTATCTATAAGAGTGAAAAAACCGTCTTGGTTTTTTGTATCTGTGTATGCCTGTGTTACTGCTAAAGATTCATTTGAATGTTCTCAGCACACTGTAGCTGTGTTATGAAACTGATTAAATACTACGCCATTGGTTCTAAACCAGAGATATTTGTAGATTTAATATTTTCTTTCAATATAATGTAGACCGAGCCAAATCACATTTATTTGCTAATATTTGCTAAGAAATAAAAAATGCTATTAAAACATTCTGTTGGACCAATTCAATGTCGTTCACATACTGTAGGTATTTATTTGCAGATTTAATGTAAATACATTTTTTAATAATGTAGTTGGAAATGATTCACAGACAGTTATATTTTGCTAGTATGCGGTGGTTGGAGTGTCGATCAAGCTATTCTGTGTTGGTTTATGACTCTCATTATTTCGTTCCAGTATGCATAGGTTGCAACATATTTTTTTGGGGGTCGATTGTCTCAGTAGCGAGCGACTGCAACGTGCCGGCGCACTGTCTTCCTTCGCCATCCTTCAAATTGAGAGTGAAGAAGGGAGAGATGGAAAGGGTAGGGTGAGGCAGTGGTGGAACAGGGTGGAAGTAGAGCCAGAGCCATATAGGGAGAATATACAGCTCTGAGTAGCGCAAGGTAGAGGGTGAAAAGTAAAGCGTGGGGTGAAGGGCGGAGTGAGGGGGGGGGGGATAACGGGTCGAGAATAGAGTAGCTGGCATAATGATATTTGACTACGAGGGGTAATACTGTTAGTAATAATAACCGTAGTGCTAATAGAAAGCTAAAATGTTATATTTATTTGTAATTAATTTATTATATTTGATAAATTATTATTGTTATTACAAAATAGTGGTATAACTCATACTCAGTAATGATAATATACAGCTTTTTTATAATAATACTCAATGATTTTACTTCAGGGTTAATTGGTCCTGGAACCTCGGTAACAAATTAATTAATTATATTAAGTAACTTGTGGTAGTTCGCATAGTGTTGGTTTATAAAGTTTTTTTTCTCTTGTCAGTTTAGTATTGTCACTTGCCCTGAGATCACTCAATTCATTATTGCTCCTAACTTCAATCCCAAATAAATGAGTGACCTATATTTATAGGCAACTGTCGTCACGCAAGACATCTTTTGCCTACTACCATGTGGTTTGGTGAGCACAAAATTAAAAAGTGGTATCCTAACAATTACTTTGAACAAGAATATGGGAAATATAACAAATATAAATTACTGATAATGAATAATAAATGTTGATGAGTTTCCATCATAATAGCTTTTGTTCTTGCCTAAAGAGGGCAGCACCATTTGTGTTGGCCTTCGTTATGCCTGTTTTTATATTATTCCAGTAGCTAGTTTCAGTCTTTGCAATAAAACTTTTATTTTATCGAAATTTGCAACTGCTTTTCAAACATCACCACAGTTCAATTTAATACCAGTTAACTTTTTTAGGTGCCAACCAACTTTAGGATGGAGGCCAAAGAATTATCTCTTCTGGCTAGATATGACGACACTATAAGACATCCACTCTTTGCATTTAATGAAGCTGGTAAGAAACTGTCATATGTGTTTCTAGAGTAGTCCAAGATGTTTAATTTTTGGCTAAACTTTCCTAAAGAACCAAAAGTGTAAGAATGCTAATAGGAAACAAAACACATGGTTTATACAAGATTGCCCACATCTTATTGATGGCCATAGTTTTACAATGAGGTACCAGCACAGTAGTTTCGCTTTAGCGATGCAACCAAGAGTAGCATAGTCAATCGTATAACTTATCATTAGACATTACGACGTGCTTGTCTATTCTTTAGATTTTAGACAGTTTAAGCAACTGATATGACAAAATTTTTGTCGTTGAGGAAGCTCTAAGAATCAACATGGCTGTTGAAGTTTTTTTTGTTGAAAATATTTTGTTTTATTTACATGATAAAAATTAATTGATTATTATGCTCGTGTGTAGTAGAGCCATAGCTTTGTATTTCGCGGCTCATTGGGCTTGCCAACGCAAACTAATGAAAGCGCGCCCTTGAACGATTACCGTGGTTTGCTTCTACAGTGCCGTTGTAGTTAGACTGTTTGTGGCAATGGCGCATCGTCAGTATTGTATACCCCAAATTTATCAGCCACCGTGAATGAAAAATGTTTCTTCAGTATTGTTAAAAATGAAGTGACTTTCGTTTTAACAGTGCTATTGGTGGAAAGCGGACTTCCGGTTCTTTAGTAATAGCTCCGCAGAAAAATCTGCCGGGACCCCATTGTTTAATTTCTTTATATGTTGAAGTTTTTTGTTATTATCAATCAACAGTAGTGCCATGATGACACACTGCCTATACTCGTCCTTTGTTCTGTTGCTAACTTTGGTCTCTTGATCATTATCCAAGTTATAAACCTCTCAGAGAGGTAGCTGCCTCAGTAGTTTCTGTACCAATATTGTATTATTTGCTCCCTTCTCACTGTAAATGAATGACCCTGTGAATACTTTTCTCATGTTATCTCATAGCAATTTACTAAACAAGCTCAAAGTCTTATTAGGTAATATGCAAAGTGTTCTTTCTTATGCATATATAGTTTTTTTAAAACAAAAGTGATTCTCTCATTCTTATCTTGTTACAACAACACAGCTCGATGTTCAACTTCGCAGCTCTAGCTAGTTGTTGAGTTTGTCACAAAGTATTGATAAAATGTTTTTGGCACACTTTTAAAATTAGTTTCCATGATCTTTTGGCACCATTTTCGTCGCTTGGTTTTAGTTTCTTCAAAGTTTCCCACTGAAACAGAGATGTGTCCTTGAACCTTCATGACACTGTCAAACAGTGTTCGTTAGTTATCTATTTTCTCTGGAAAATTAAAAATTTCTAGCTCTGAAATTCTGTCTTCATATTCAATGTCGATTGGATAAATACGTTCATTGTATTTATGTCAATATACATACGTATCTGTAAGCTTTTCTCTCTTTTTACAGACTGGCTGCACTTCATTGATGAAGAGTTAAAGGTGAGACATGACCTCAGAAATAACGGCAGAGCTAATGAGCAGCTACAAGCTGAACTAAAGCAGGTATACACAACATCTACTGCTTTTGTACTGCATATTAGTGTAGTGGCTGATTCATTTGTGGGCTGATCAGAGAGCATCAACGTTGACCATTGGTAGTCAGTGCAGTTTACATTACATCAGGTCTCTGACAATATCGTCAATATTTCTTGAATAACCATTCTATAATTGTGGATATACTGAATACTCATTCGTTGTTCAAGCTTGTTTGACCACTGAGTGCGTCCATTCGCTTATCTTTGTTATTTCAGGCCAACAATGATAAGAAACGGCTGGAGTTTACACTTGCTCAAGTGAGGAGAGAGCTGGAAGAGGAAATGATGGAGAGAAAACGCATACAGACAGAGTACGATCAACTGGTGTGTATGGGATGGGTGAATATGGTAGAGAAAAATTAATTATTAAATCACAACTAACCAAATCAACTGCATCAGACGAAACATACTGCAGTTATCTGTGATTTGATGATTGGTTAATTTGGTATGAAAGGTGATTGTGTCTGCTATCGTCATGTCGCTGAAAACCCAGTCTCTTTCGTGTATTAGATAGAATATTTATAAACACTTACTGTATAAATAATTCTATGGTGGCCTGTCTGTTGACCGTCACATTGACTGGATCTTGTGTCTGACGGTGCTCATCAGGGAATTTACTGCCAAATAATTATCTACAATGGTTGCCCATTAAGGTGCTTGCAGTGCATATATTTTAAATGTTGTATTAGTTATATCACACGTGTGCAATGCATTGTGGTATACATCTGATACTGCAGGCTCGACAGATGCAGATCATCAAGGAGTTGGTGGGTAATAAAGAAAACCAAAGCTACAACCTGCTCAGTGAGGAGGACAGAAATAAACTAGCCTTTCTCAACAACTCAAATCCGTATGGTGGGGGTAGTCCCAGGTGCGTGCCCTCGACGCTGACTTTTTGTACCACTTACCTTACCTATCATTTATCTTTTATATACCGCTTTCACGTCTGGCTAACACCAGAGTGCTTTAATACACAGAGTGGAGACTTTCAATATGACTGAAGAATATATAAAAAGCGGCCATCTTGGTGCAAAGAGAACCGGATACCGCCGCCCCTTCTCTATATAATTTTCATTGCTCCAAAATTGTGCTGTTTATTAAAATGGCATTTACAGGCTGTTTTCTCTCACCATTTATTTTAATATGGTACAGGCAAACCGTTCACACTTCAGACCACTTGAAAGTTTCAATATCAATTTGCTGTGTGTCTAACTAATAGTGGGCTAGTAATCTAATTAGGGCCATTAAAATTGGGTTTCTCACAGCTTATTGTGATAGTGGAACAGCGCAGATAATAATTTAGTGTTAAAAATTTGGTATATTTTGCCACTCAGTGCCCTCGGTCACATTTTATTTTTAAATATTTCACAATTGACAAAAAACGAAACAAATTATTTCATTATTATGAAATATATATATCACAAAGGTTCAGTGGCACAAGCTAGTAACAAACAAAAATTATTGTCAGTGTCGCAATATGATACAGCAATACAGTGACGGTCTACATATCCCAGGCTTTCATTTAGTGCACTAAAACATTCATAGCATGCATAGCATTCCTAGCATGCATAGCTGCTCAGTTATGCTGTGTGCAATATCAGCTAGTTAAGATTATATTTCATAAGTGGTAAGCACCAAAATGGCGGCTATATGCGCAAAGTCCCCACTCTGTGTATTAAAGCACTCTGGCTAACACACGGTAGGATAGGGTTCCATCATCTCTTAATTATATTGGGGCGGGTGCAAAGCGTTTCTCTGCTAGGAGTTGGGTTTCATGTTTATGTTTTTTGTGAAAGTGAAGACAACTCTCAGATAATAGTTTTTCTAAAAATATGACCACGGATAGAACCAACTCTAAATAATAAATTCAATTAAAATTCAAATGCCCTTAAATCTAACCTATCAAATTCAAATAAAGTTTCAATTACCATACTTGATACTTTTTTTCATTCAATTAAAGTTCAACAACCTTCAAAGCTTTTCAATAAAAATTCAAATGGCTTGATTCATGTTTTTCAGTTTAATTTAAATTCAAATTGAATGGATTGTAGTGTGTATGATTTGACAAGCTGGGAATTTTGAGAAAAGAATAAATTAGTTTAAGTAGAGCTACATTGAATCATAACTAGAATTGCTATCGCTCTAGTTTTATTTTACTTTTGCTTATTATAAGAAATTTTAGGGAATAATGAGAACAATAAACAAAATGGTATTGCTTTATCTAGTAAGATTCTCTGTCTGTTCACCATCTAGCTTACAATGCCTTCCATGTATATTTATTTCAATCATTGTCTCAACTGTTGTCTCTGATGCTAGCCAGCCAAAAACTGATTACGTAATGCAACTACAATGGTGTAGTGTGGTAATTGGGAACTACCATAAAACATCAAAAATTTAACCTAAAAATATTAGTGAAAGGTAAAGACTTAAATATCTAGTTTCAGAGATAAAGTTAAATGCCCATTAATGCAAAAATTGAAATCAGAATCTTTATTCAAATGCTCAAAGTTGCCAACACTGAAATTAAAAAGTAAATGAAAACACTTTTAGTTTCAAACATTCAAGTTCGAATGTAAATGCAGACACCTTTAGTTACATTTATTCAAATTAAAATATAAATTCAGAAATCTATGGTTGCTTACATTCAAATTCAAGTAAAAATTCAAATACCTGTAGTTGTAAACATTCAAATCCAAATACCTGTAGTTGAAAACATTCAAATCCAAATACCTGTAGTTGTAAACATTCAAATACAAATACCTGTAGTTGAAAACATTCAAATTCGAATACCTGTAGTTGAAAACATTCAAATTCGAATACCTGTAGTTGAAAACATTCAAATCCAAATACCTGTAGTTGAAAACATTCAAACACAAATTCAAATGGCTATTATTGAAAAAATTGAAGTTCAAATAAAATTTAATTAGCAATAGTTGAAAACATTCAAATATAAATTCAAGTGCCCCAGTTTTGAAACCTTAAACTTCAAATACAAGTTTGAAAATTGAAAAAATGCCACATTTTAAAATTCAAATAAAAATTTAATTGTATTTGGTGCTATCCCTGAATATGATATATGTTATTACTAGTATGCTAAGATGTAATATATCTACTATTATGCTAAGATGCAATCAGCGTGTTCCCGTTGGGCAAATTACGAACAAATTTTAAATGAGACAAATGACAGTAGCATCCCTAGTAACCCAAACCGAGTCCATTTTTTAGTTTGGTCTGACAAACTGATTTATAGCGAACCAAAGATCTTTTGTTATTGCACATCATTACATAACCATATCATGGAATGCGTGAAAATTGGTCATTCACCCAAGAGAGGACAACTCCCATTAGTTGATTTAGTGTTAATCGCCCACAGAAACCTAGTGGTGTCTGTTGCAGCATGATGGACACTGCACTGCTAGATGACTCGCTCTCACTGCTCTCTGAATCTGAGTATGATAAAACTGGAGACGATGTCCTCCAATCGCGGGTTCAGCGACGCAGCAAGAGGAAGTCACGTCCCAGTCATTCTAAGTCAACACCGCGGCATGTGATCAGTGATGGCACCATCAGACACTACCCAGTGGAGCCATCTGCACCCCCAGAGAGTGAGGAGAAAACTACTCCCAAGCGGAGGAAACTACTTGGTGGAGACACAGAGACTTCCTTGGAGACAGATGATAGCCTTAGGCCCCCACCTCAATCAGATGTGAAACTCAGGAGATCGAGCCGAAACAAGATGAAGCGAAGTTTGTCTGTTGGTACGATAACTCCTGATTCATTTCTTCTAATGATAATGCATTAGATTTGGTTGAGAGTATAACACTGGCATAATGGCAGTTATTTCATGGTTTGTGAAACCATACCATCATCTCCGCTTCGAGCGTGTTAATCAAGGGTAGCATTCATTGATCTTATACCTGCGTAAAAATGACATGTTTTTGAATCAGTTTTTAAAAATTATTGTCATATGGGAGTAAGCTCGTTTGACAACGACATGTTATCGTGGTTGTAAGCCATGTAGGTTGTAGATAAACCGAACTGTCTGTCCCCAGTCACTCATTCTTTGTTTAATCTACGGTTAGTGTTCTGGTCTGGGGAGATAATTCTATGGATGAAACATGGATATGTTTGTGTGCTGCCGCAGCTCTTATAGTTTTATATAGGGTGTACACATCTTCTCACTGTCACAATAGTACACAGTGTAAGTTTTGTCTATGCATCTATGTGTGAAGAATGACTGGTGTTGTCAGGTGCCCCAATCGATGATGAAGACATCGATACAGATTCATTCCATGATATTGACACCGGTCGCCGTGTACCCCTTAGTTCTGCTCCACCCAAAAGTATACTAAAAAAGGGTGGGGTGGATTCCCCCGCATCTAGATCGCCGCCTGAGTAAGTTCTCTGTCTATCATTGTAATTTGTATCACACTCTATTCATTACTTGCCGTTATATCATATACCACATGTATGTATATCATATACCACATGTATGTATATCATATACCACATGTATGTATATCATATACCACATGTATGTATATCATATACCTCATGTATGTATATCATATACCACATGTATGTATATCATATACCGCATATATGTATATCATATACCACATGTATGTATGTTATATACCACATGTATGTAAATCATACACCTCATGTATGTATATCATATACCACATGTATGTATATCATATACCACATGTATGTATATCATATACCACATGTATGTATATCATATACCACATGTATGTATATCATATACCACATGTATGTATATCATACACCACATATATGTATATCGTATACCACATGTATGTATATCGTATATGCCACATACCATATACATCCAGCTCGCCGACAATCAAGAGATGGGCCTCTGCCAGTAAGCTTCAGCGACAACATAATTTGTTCAGCAAGAGTGTGGTCAGACCAGAGACTTGCACTCCTTGTGGGAAAAAGATTAGATTTGGTAGCCGAGCATTGAAATGCAAAGGTATGTAAATGTATGCAAAGGTATGTAAATGTACGTACAGGTATGTAAATAGGTATGTAGAGGTATGTAAATGTATGCAAAAGTATGTAAATGTATGTAAATACATGTAGAGGTATGCAAAGGTATGTAAATGTATGTGAAGGTATGTAAATGTATGTAGAGGTATGCAAAGGTATGTGAATGTATGTAAATGTATGTAAAAATATAATTGGTGTATTTGGTGTGTTGCATTTGTGTTGATAAACAAAACAATACTTGTCTATGTAAACTTGTCATTTCCAAATACGAGACCAGGAAACAATAATTTCTCAAACAGAAATAAGTTTCCAGATTTAGCTGATCGTGCACACATCAGTGCTCTGTTGGGAGAAAATTCTAGTACCCTACACACTTACATACAATACATATACACGCGATACACACGCGCAATACAAATAGCCAGACATATGTACTTGTAGACTGTAAGATGTGCAGTCACATAGAGTGCAAGGATAGGCTATCACAGCTGTGTATACCAACAGATGCAACTCCTTGTAAGGGCACACAAGGCAATCGTATCGCTGACTTTGCTCCACCACATTCCCCCTTTGTGCCATCTATCATCTTACAATGTGTTAACGAGGTATGTGGGATTGTCTCCTCTTGCTCCTGCATTCGCATCAACAGTATTATCTGCTTTTGTGTAGCTATAATGCATATTGCTGGTCATATGTGCTTTGTTGATGTGGCTGTAATGCATTTGGTGCAGGTCTCATTGTACTATAACCTTAGTTGGGCTTGTTTCACTGCTATGTATCACAGGTGGAATCCCGCGGTTTCACTGAAGAAGGAATCTACAGGAAGTCTGGTACTGAGAGAGAAGTAAAAGATCTGAAGGAGAGGTTTATGAAAGGGAAAGATCCTAAATTGGTTTGTGATTTCTTTCTTCCATTATGCCACACCGAGTATCTGTGTGAGGCATTAATTGTTGACTACTACGGCGAACTGTAGGGGCTCTAGGCGACTCATATATGGGAGCATTGAACTTAACCTTTATCTTACCTATTACCTCTGACCTATGTAGAGCTGAGCACTACTCCATAGTGTTCTCGGCTAGTAATAACAATTATCATCACTGTGACTATCAACAAATTTGCACAATTTAAGCACAAAATGATACATAACAAGGCTGCTAATAATAATAAATAAATAGCGTTGATTGCATATAATGAATAACTTTATCTCTAATGGACAGTGCATCTATCAACCGATGATTATATTGGCTAGTTGTTGATTTAAGTATCATTATTTAAGTGTATGTTATAAGTATACATCAGTAAAAATTCTGACATGATCAAGGTTACCATGCCTAATGCTATACACCTTTGACAAAGAATTAAGTTATTTAGAAAGAGATGGTCTTTCATTTCACTGCAGCATGTGATGTCCTATTGCATCCTTGCATTCATAATGCCCCTGTCACATGAGCCAGAACATCACCCATATTCGTCGTTCCGTCATTCAAGATGGCACATCCAGCGTAGGGTGAAGCAGAACGGACATGATCGATCTTTCATCCTGTCCGTTGTGCTGTGATTGGTTGATTAAACCACAGCGATTCCATTTGACACGGTTATATTGATTTTCCGCTTGTTTACAAAGATCATATATACTTGTAGGAGGATAGCACATATTATAATAAATATATGATCGTTGGAGTTCATCCGAAACTACCTCGGGCATACAATTGCTAAAATAATTATCGTTTGTGGTGAAAAAACTTATAAATAACTAATTAGAAGGTATAAAAGTTATAAATGATAATGAATCGTAAACCTAATAATAATTCATTAATTGCTTGAGCAATAATGAGTAACTTAGCAATAAAGAATATTTTTTAATAAAAAATAAAAATAATCAAAAACAGGAAGCCAAGTGGAACGCACAAAATATTAGTTTCGCTCTTATTTGCTCAATCGAACGCTACGCCCGTTGTTTCAGTCAGGCTCGTGTAGCATGCTATCCGTCGTCAGACTCTGGCTCTGGGTACGGAAGACAGGCTTGTGTGGCGAGGTCATAAGAGCTGACCACAAATTTTGGATTATTTAGTGGCATGCCAAACGCCTCGCGCATCCACCTCGCGCATTCCGTCGCAATCGCGTATGTGACAACTAACCCCAAACCGTCCTTGTTCTTTGGCCCCTTGCATGGTTTATGAGGTGTAACACTATACACGATTTCTTGTATTGTTACACCTCTAGTCAGTTGGTTATTGCTATTTCTTGTATTGTTACACCTCTAGTCAGTTGGTTATTGCTATTTCTTGTATTGTTACACCTCTAGTCAGTTGGTTATTGCTATTTCTTGTATTGTTACACATCTAGTCAGTTGGTTATTGCCATACAGGAGTCAGTACATGACATACACGTGGTGTGTGGCTGTCTCAAGGACTTCTTACGTAACCTGAAGGAGCCGTTGATACCCACATCACTGTGGACATCTTTTGTGAATGCTGGACAGATGAGAGATGAAGGTCATAGGTCAAATGCTGTACGGGAGGCTGTCAAACAATTACCTGGAGTGAACAGAGACTGTATAGCCTTCCTCATACTTCATCTACAGAAGTACGTGTCTCAGGCCTGTATATATACTATACTTGTTACAAGTTGTCTAGTTGTGTATAGATAGATCTCATTGTGGGTGTCTTGGAGACGCAGGGTGTAGTGGAAAAGTAAAACATTGTTACATGAAAACATTAAGAGCCCCACGGAAAGTGTCTCATCAGCTAATATACAAGTGAAATAGTTTAATTTGTAGCTTGCCTGCTTTTTATAAAAAGGAAAGACACCTCTGACTTTTAATTTTTTTCATTGGGGTGAAGCAGCTTTGCTGCAAACACTTGCTGACTAAAGCTTTAGGCATTTTTATTGATTATTACTAGCAATATAAATTGATTAGCTTAGAATCAATAAATAATAACTTTTCACATTATTGTATTGTAGAGTGTCAGAGAGACCTTCTACTCGAATGGGAATCGACAATCTAGCCAAGGTTTTTGGTCCGACAATGGTTGGCTTCTCTGTGCCGAATCCCCAACCTATGCAGATGATATCTGAGACTACGCCTCAACAGCATGTGATGACATCATTGCTAGAACACAGTGCCGAGTACTGGACAGAGATACTGAGCGGCCAGTGCAGTGACGTTGGCTCAGCTGATTATGACTACGCGGGCACTCCAGAGTTACCTAGACACTGCAGTGAGTATTTAAACATTAAATTTGCTCGCTTACCCAATTTTTCAGAGCTTTTATGTAATTTAAAAAATTGAAAACACAACTTGTCTTTATAGGCTCTGACAATGACTCATCAGTGCCCAAGTCTGCAGCTAAAGTCAGAAAGTTCTTTGGAGAATCTCCCGGGTGAGTGTCTATTGTTGTACCCTCTACTGTGAGGTGTTGTGAATGGCTGCAGCGAAATGTTGTCTATTGGTTGAGTTAGTTGTGCTGGTAACAACATAAAACAGTGCACATCTATGTGTGCTGTTTACATACCGTTAGCTGTCTACACAGCTTACTAACTGTTCTCTCGCGATATCACGCTCATCAACCTTTGTGTGTCACAATTGTACTTCAGCAAGTATTGATATCTCTAGGATTGTTAGCTGTGGTTACTAGCTCACTTCTAAATCTTGTAGGCTGGAACCCTTACAGCACAACAGAACTTTCTTTCCCTCTCCGATGCTCAAGTAAATGACATACTGTATTACCTCTCCCAGGCTACAAAATAGCTTTATCTATTTTACTTGCAATGACTCGTACTCCTATCTAGTTTAGCTTCTGTTCCAAATGTATCTCTTTCATCTTATAGTATAATATATGCTTCTTCACTGTAATGGATATTCTCTCCTTTTAATGATATGTCTACGGCCAGGTATTGCCAGTTATTGTAAATAAATATTTATTAGAGCAATATATCTGGAGACCTTGGTGGGTTAATTAGTCAAATGGCAAACTTTGTTATATAATTGTATTTTTTCCAATCACAAAAGTGAGCTATCGTTTACAAGTAAAGCCCCATGTCTGAATTACTTGCAACTAGTTTTGTATGGAGTGTATTTTAGTGCTGAGATTATACTTTTAACAGTTGAATATTCTTCTCTATCCACTTTATTGTAGTTACAATACATCTGAATCTGCACAAATCAACCTACGGAAGAGTTTTTGTCTCCTCTTGCTCGGTGTGATCCAACTGTTAACTGTTCATGTAGTACATGTAGTCTCTAACATTATATTACTTGCCCCTTTAGAAATTAAAAATATAACTGCAAGCAGACTCTTTAATCTTACAGGTTATACTGATCTAGAGAGTTTTGATTATTTAGATTGAAGGGCAATAAGTAGTTAAACACAACATATATATGTATATAATGACTGGCTGCATTGATGTCGTAGTAGTGCAGTTTTTAAACTTTGATAACACAGCGCACTATATATATTGTCTTTACTAGTATTAAGTCACTATATATTGTGTCTTTACTAGTATTAAGCCACTGTATATTGTGTCTTTACTAGTATTAAGCCACTGTATATTGTGTCTTTACTAGTATTAAGCCACTGTATATTGTGTCTTTACTAGTATTAAGTCACTATATATTGTGTCTTTACTAGTATTAAGTCACTGTATATTGTGTCTTTACTAGTATTAAGTCACTATATATTGTGTCTTTACTAGTATTAAGTCACTGTATATTGTGTCTTTACTAGTATTAAGTCACTGTATATTGTGTCTTTACTAGTATTAAGTCACTATATATTGTGTCTTTACTAGTATTAAGTCACTGTATAGTGTGTCTTTACTAGTATTAAGTCACTATATATTGTGTCTTTACTAGTATTAAGCCACTGTATATTGTCTCTTTACTAGTATTAAGTCACTGTATATTGTGTCTTTACTAGTATTAAGTTACTATATATTGTGTCTTTACTAGTATTAAGCCACTGTATATTGTCTCTTTACTAGTATTAAGTCACTGTATATTGTGTCTTTACTAGTATTAAGTCACTATATATTGTGTCTTTACTAGAATTAAGTCACTGTATATTGTGTCTTTACTAGTATTAAGTCACTGTATATTGTGTCTTTACTAGTATTAAGTCACTGTATATTGTGTCTTTACTAGTATTAAGTCACTATATATTGTGTCTTTACTAGTGTTAAGTCGCTATATATTGTCTTTACTAGTATTAAGTCACTATATATTGTGTCTTTACTAGTATTAAGTCACTGTATATTGTGTCTTTACTAGTATTAAGTCACTGTATATTGTGTCTTTACTAGTAATAAGCCACTGTATATTGTGTCTTTACTAGTATTAAGTCACTGTATATTGTGTCTTTACTAGTATTAAGTCACTATATATTGTGTCTTTACTAGTATTAAGCCACTATATATTGTGTCTTTACTAGTATTAAGTCACTGCATATTGTGTCTTTACTAGTATTAAGTCACTATATATTGTGTCTTTACTAGTATTAAGTCACTGTATATTGTGTCTTTACTAGTATTGAGTCACTATATATTGTGTCTTTACTAGTATTAAGTCACTATATATTGTGTCTTTACTAGTATTAAGTCACTATATATTGTGTCTTTACTAGTATTAAGCCACTGTATATTGTGTCTTTACTAGTATTAAGTCACTGTATATTGTGTCTTTACTAGTATTAAGTCACTATATATTGTGTCTTTACTAGTATTAAGTCACTATATATTGTGTCTTTACTAGTATTAAGTCACTATATATTGTGTCTTTACTAGTATTAAGTCACTATATATTGTGTCTTTACTAGAATTAAGTCACTGTATATTGTGTCTTTACTAGTATTAAGTCACTGTATATTGTGTCTTTACTAGTATTAAGTCACTATATATTGTGTCTTTACTAGTATTAAGTCACTGTATATTGTGTCTTTACTAGTGATACGCACACTTGCGACCTTTAATGCACCACTTTTACAACTCCATATTCATTAATTAGTTTGCTTCACAAAAACCAGTTATCAGTGCGAAGCAAACAGGTTGTAAAATTGCAGTAGTTATGAAGTTTTAACAACTAGCAGTTAGGTTTGATGATACATGTTTATGACGAATTGTTAGTGCAGTCTGAGCACCAAATTAACTTTCTTGAAGTACAACGTAAATATGAAGAGATCTTTCCAAATTGGTTCCCTTTCTGCAATGGACCTCCTCTAAGGCACAATTAATGCAATGTATTACTTGCACTGCACAATTAATGCACTGTATTACTTTGACTGCACAATTAATGCACTGTATTACTTTGACTGCACAATTAATGCACTGTATTACTTTGACTGCACAATTAATGCACTGTATTACTTTGACTGCACAATTAATGCACCGTATTACTTTGACTGCACAATTAATGTACCGTATTACTTTGACTGCACAATTAATGCACTGTATTACTTTGACTGCACAATTAATGCACTGTATTACTTTGACTGCACAATTAATGCACTGTATTACTTTGACTGCACAATTAATGTACCGTATTACTTTGACTGCACAATTAATGCACCGTATTACTTTGACTGCACAATTAATGCACCGTATTACTTTGACTGCACAATTAATGCACTGTATTACTTTGACTGCACAATTAATGCACTGTATTACTTTGACTGCACAATTAATGCACTGTATTACTTTGACTGCACAATTAATGTACCGTATTACTTTGACTGCACAATTAATGCACCGTATTACTTTGACTGCACAATTAATGCACCGTATTACTTTGACTGCACAATTAATGCACTGTATTACTTTGACTGCACAATTAATGTACCGTATTACTTTGACTGCACAATTAATGCACTGTATTACTTTGACTGCACAATTAATGTACCGTATTACTTTGACTGCACAATTAATGTACCGTATTACTTTGACTGCACAATTAATGCAATGTATTACTTTGACTGCACAATTAATGCACTGTATTACTTTGACTGCACAATTAATGCACTGTATTACATTGACTGCACAATTAATGCAATGTATTACTTTGACTGCACAATTAATGCACCGTATTACTTTGACTGCACAATTAATGCACTGTATTACTTTGACTGCACAATTAATGCACTGTATTACTTTGACTGCACAATTAATGCACTGTATTACTTTGACTGCACAATTAATGCACTGTATTACTTTGACTGCACAATTAATGTACCATGTTACTTTGACTGCACAATTAATGCACCGTATTACTTTGACTGCACAATTAATGTACCGTATTACTTTGACTGCACAATTAATGCAATGTATTACTTTGACTGCACAATTAATGCACTGTATTACTTTGACTGCACAATTAATGCACTGTATTACTTTGACTGCACAATTAATGCACTGTATTACTTTGACTGCACAATTAATGCACTGTATTACTTTGACTGCACAATTAATGTACCGTATTACTTTGACTGCACAATTAATGTACCGTATCACTTTGACTGCACACTTAATGCAATGTATTACTTTGACTGCACAATTAATGCAATGTATTACTTTGACTGCACAATTAATCCACTGTCTTACTTTGACTGCACAATTAATGCACTGTATTACTTTGACTGCACAATTAATGCACTGTATTACTTTGACTGCACAATTAATCCACTGTATTACTTTGACTGCACGATTAATGCAATGTATTACTTTGACTGCACAATTAATGCACTGTATTACTTTGACTGCACAATTAATGCACCGTATTACTTTGACTGCACAATTAATGCACTGTATTTCTTTGACTGCACAATTAAAGCACTGTATTACTTTGACTGCACAATTAATGCACTGTATTACTTTGAAGTATTTAAGATCTATGCAAGTAAAGCTATCAGAGCGGAAACTAGCAATGCAAGACAATGCCAACAAATAAACTTCTGGTTCCAATGTAGCAATGAACAAATTTAATCCAGATTACATAACATTGCTCAATATTGAATTACTGAGAGAGTATGAAGTGGTTTATTGGAGTGAAACAATACATACATAGAAACTGGATAAGTTAGTGTAAAAGTAGTCTAAGTGCTCAGACTCCAAAACGGATGGAGTTAGTGGCGCCCATTATCAAACTCCTCTCAGGAGAGGAGTTTGATAGTGGGCGCCACTAAATCCATCCGTTTTGGAGTCTGAGCACTTAGACTAGTGTAAAAGTAGAAGTGTAATATTATAGCATAAAAAAGCTTAGAGACAAACAATATAGAATATTATGTAACAAATATAACAATACTGCTCGAAATGTTAGCATTTATTTTAGTGCAAGGAGATACACGATGTTTTTGTTCTATCTCCAGATGTGTAATGTAGAGGTTGGATACAGTTCCAACTCAAGAGCAGCAGCGTACAGCTGACCAAGAGAGAAACATGGTGTTTTTAGATTGACAATGATTATTTTTAGTGATTGTCCTTGAGATTTTGTTATGGTCGTGGCAAACCATAATATTTTGATAGGAAATTGAAGTGATTTAAAGTGAAAGGGTAGAACAATAAGTATGAGAGGAATTCTTGGTATAAATACTGCTCCTGCTACTTGCTGTTATTATTGTCGCTTCATGAGGAAGTGGCTTCATTTCATTGGTGCTTGTATTATGACAACCAACTTGTGAGGTGACGTACCTGCCCCATACCTGGTAGATCGAATGAATTTAATAATTCAACTGGGTAGTTGACAATGTTGTCCTTTCCAATTGCCGTGTCAATTGACCTACAGATGGACTTTCACGATGCAGAATATTTGAGAACTGCAAGTTAATGGCACCAGTAGCATCCTTTCTGGGACACAAAATTGCACGTTGTAACAGCCATTAATGTTCTGATATCTTGTAAGTAGATCTGGATAGACCTTTTTCTCAAGTTCAACAGCAGACTGTACAATAGTCCCACAGGCTGCAATGGACAACATTCCATCTTCAGGATCAATGGGGACTTCAATGGTCTTTCTCAAACATCATTTGGTCATGGAAAAAGCTCGCGAAGATCGGTAGCGCTATTTAATATATCTACAAAGATCGGTAGCGCTATTTAATATATCTACAACGTTGATGAGTTATTCTTACAATAAATGGCAATGGTTGTCGTTGAAACATATAAAAATATATATTAAAAAGGAAGTCGAAACACGCATCTCAGAATCCCGACAGCGAATTTTTGTAATGGAAATAAAAATTACACATTTTACTGCCCAAGAAGTTCCTGATAATTTGAAAGTTTTCACTGAAGACTAGCTATAATTATACTTTAGTAGAGTTGTCTTCTTTTGGGAAGATAACTATGTTGCTCAAGTTATTGGGTCCTAGGAGCTCTAGCTACTCCTTGCGTTTGTACTCTTACCAACGAGAGCCCCGTTAGTAATTTTCCTTCATTGGCTTTTGAGAAAACTGTGGGGCAGTTGCATTTCCATCCACAATTATCGACGTATTTCTATGCATATGTAGCTTGGTAACTGTTGGCCACAGAAATGACGACTTGAGACATGCATTCATCCCACTTGCTGGTATGCCTCGTTGGATAACAGGAAGTCTCCAGGTAACAGCAATGTGACACCACCATTAGCCTGCTGTTGTTGAGTTTGTCTTTTAGTGTTATATTGAGGGCGTCAAATGCCAACTTGTGTGATGTGGTGGACTCATTCTAGACAATAAGATTGCATTTCTGCAAAAGCATCTCAGTTCCTGAAGTCTATCTGATGTTACACAAAGAGTGTCTGTGTTAGTGAGAAAAAGTTGAAGCTTTAGAGCTGAATGTGCAGTGCCTTCACATGAAAGCTGGGTAGAAGTGATACCAAAAGAGGCAACAGCCAACACTATGTCTCCTAACTGTTTCATTTCAGCCAAAAGAAGACTTGTCAAAAAGGGTTTCCTGTACATGAGCATTATGAAAGACTATGCAGCCAAGTTAATCTCGAGATCTATGACTACGAAGAACTTCTTGATATACAGCTCTTTGTTCTGATGAGTTATTTTCTTCTACATATTAATGCAGTTGTTCACAGTTACAACACGTTTCTCCGAGCATTTCAAATACTATTTGTGGCTCTGCTGGTCTACTAGGTGGGTGATGGAAGACCACACACGATATGCCTGTTGATGTAAGGTTTGACTATTTTATCTTTAATGAGTAATAAACTTTGGTTAAAAATTACCTCTGTAAAAGGAACTTCGTGATTGTGGGCCAAATTTCGTTCTTGAGACAATATTTCTTTTGCTGCGTGTTCTTTAAAGTCATTCCACACTGCAGTGGTTGAGATATGCCACAGGTAGCCAACATGACGACAAGCAGTTGTCTCTATTGAGCAGGTGAACAAACTGTTGCTGCCTCATCTAAGGTTTATCTCCCCTCTGTATCATTGATATGGATAGCAACATTGCATCAATAAATCAAGCGTTTTAATGCAGAGTTGTCTACTCCTATTAGCCTACTGTAAAGAGGCGTGGCCAAGGGCATATAAGCAGATGCATGCCACTGATTATATGCTTACATACAATCAGGCTTGGGACTCGATTTTGGAAAAATAAAGGATTAATTCGATTTCGATTTTAGAATTCAAAAGAAAGGAATATAGCATTTCGATTTTTCTTTTGAAAAAGAAAGGATAAAGGAATGTACAATCGATTTTATACTCTGTATGATTGTTTATCTTGGCAAAATTGATGTGGTATAGAGTCATCTTCTAATTTATCAGTCTTTCCTGCAAATATTACATATAGATGTGTTCAGTAATTACTAGTGAAAATGATGTAACTTGATAGCACAATATCAAAGAGCTGTTTTGATCAGAACCCAGTTTTTCACCGCTGGTAAGAAAAACACACACATTTCATAGCCTTCATTATTATTTATATATATCAATATTTCAAAGTCATCAGTGATTATCTACCCCTCTATTATAGATATTCATAATTGGTGTAAACAATAGAGCTATATATATGGTATGTAATATATGTATGTAAAACTACTACTATTGCATTTCAACAATAATAATGATAAAACCAAATTATTATGGCATTGATAATATTTGATCAATAAATAATAATAGCGATTCCTAATAGGTGTTCATTGATGAGATGATTGGTATGTTGATCAATTTGCCGGGTACATAAAGAACAAGTAATAACTAATAATAATAAAAATGATGAAAGATTATTATCATTAAAAAATGTTGGTGTAATTATTACGTATACTTTTCATTATTACTAGTATAATTATCATTATTAAATTGATCATTGTAATTAATATAAAATAAACATAAACATAGCAAAAAATCAAATAGTATCAATAAATAATTAGAATAATGCAAAAGAATATAATATTAATTAAGCTGATGCTACCATGTTCAATGCAAATAATTAGTAGTAGTGGTAGTAGTAATAACTAGAGTAAAAGCCTACTGTTTTTGAACAACATAAAAATCCAATAAATTAATGAGAATTATAATTATAATAAATAAATAAATATTAATTAGAACCAATAATAAATAATCAAAATAATAACAAAATACATAAATAATAATTATCAGTAATAATTAATAAATTGCAAAAAACTAAAAAATGAAATGATTAGCTAATAAATAAATAATGATATTATAATAATAATTGTAATAAAAGTAAATATTATCATTAAAATTGTTATTATTATTATTATTATAATAATAATAATAATAATAATAATAATAATAATAATAATAATAATAATAATAATAATAATAATAATAATAATAATAATAATAATAATAATAATAATAATAATAATAATAATAATAATAATAATAATAATAATAATAATAATAATAATAATAATAATAATAATAATAATAATAATAATAATAATAATAATAATAATAATAATAATAATAATAATAATAATAATAATAATAATAATAATAATAATAATAATAATAATAATAATAATAATAATAATAATAATAATAATAATAATAATAATAATAATAATAATAATAATAATAATAATAATAATAATAATAATAATAATAATAATAATAATAATAATAATAATAATAATAATAATAATAATAATAATAATAATAATAATAATAATAATAATAATAATAATAATAATAATAATAATAATAATAATAATAATAATAATAATAATAATAATAATAATAATAATAATAATAATAATAATAATAATAATAATAATAATAATAATAATAATAATAATAATAATAATAATAATAATAATAATAATAATAATAATAATAATAATAATAATAATAATAATAATAATAATAATAATAATAATAATAATAATAATAATAATAATAATAATAATAATAATAATAATAATAATAATAATAATAATAATAATAATAATAATAATAATAATAATAATAATAATAATAATAATAATAATAATAATAATAATAATAATAATAATAATAATAATAATAATAATAATAATAATAATAATAATAATAATAATAATAATAATAATAATAATAATAATAATAATAATAATAATAATAATAATATAAAAATTATAATAATAAGAATATAATTATTCAGATTATAATTATTCAGATTATATTATTATTATTATTATTATAATAATATAATTTGGTTGCTTCAAATTATTATCAAATTAATTAACATTTATAATTAATGTAACAATTATTATTATTAAATTATAATATTTAGTAAATAATAATATGAATGATTTATGATAAATAGTAATAGTAGTGAAGTGGGGGAAAATCTAACATTATAATAATTATTATTATTTATAATTATTATAAATAATAATAATAACAATAATAATTATAATTTATTGAAATAGTTACAGTAGTAATAATAATCATAATTATCAAATTTTAACATTTTTATTATTATAATAATATTAAAATTATTATTATCATTATTATTTATTTATAATTTATTATAATAAAATAATTATTATTTATTATTATTAGAAAAATAATAAGAATAACAAGTAATAATTATAATAATTAAAGGGAAATCCAATTTACTTTGAAAAAAAATACTATAATTATAATAATAATTATTATTATTATTATTTTTTTTTTTCAAACTTTAAGAGATTTGGGTGCACATTATCACATCAGTTGAGTTATGCCTTAAAAAAAGGAAAACCTAGTCACGTAGTTGTAATAATCACAGCAATAAGAAAGATATATAATGGTAGTACATGTAACATTTATCACCAAAGGTTTTCTTCTCAACTGAAATAAATCTACTGTCTGCATCATCTGCTCAAATGTTCCGGGTTGTTCGATAAATTGTATTATTTATAATCTCAAAAAAAAATTCCGCTTTTGTATCATGGCTAACCTGACCTTAAGTTGTAATCTATATTGAAATAAAAGACTGAAAAAAATAGCAGCAGAAAAACAGCATAGTATGCAAAAAACGAAGCATAAACCAATTTTTTTAGTGTGCAATATCATTGTTATAGAGACTTCATATCCTGTTTGGTGAGAAATTTTCAAGACATTGCTGCGGTTGTGGATTAAATACAGCAAAAGTCACACGATGTGAAACTTTAAAAAACAAAAAGCTATGTTACATTGTTTTCTTTTGTGACCAATTGGATGAAATCAGAATATTTTGACCTTTCACATCTTGAAAAAATCGATTACATCCTTCAAGCATTTAAATTAAACACTTACAGCTAATCCTTTATCATCCTGAAAACCATTGTAAATAGACTAATCGTTAGTGAAATAGCAGCGACTAGCGAAAACGATTAACGTTACGCATTCGTTTGTCCCAAGCCTGCATACAATACACATCTACTCAACTCTACAACTCATCTGATTACTATAGACCAGCTCACAAGTTTCTATAGCTGATAAAGTATAGATCGCACTGAGTTAAATTGATCAAGAAGCAAGATTTCATCAAAAAAATTGATCAGCTAACATATCAAGCATCAAGGAGCATTAAAATCAAGGATTTCAGTAGTAATATATGAGCAGATCTCCCTACCAAGTGTTTTTTTGTGGATTAGATCTTGGAGGTTATGCAATGAGTTACGACGTTGGATGAATTCGCCGAGTTTATATTGTATTTCATTTGAGAGGTATTTGTGTGGCATTTGAGTGGCATTTAAGTGGCATTTGAGTTTTGATTATATTTTTACTTAATTTGAACTTATAGATTTTGAATGTATGGCATTCAAGTTTTGATAATTTTTTACATAATTATATACATAACTTTAACTCATAGAGCATCTAGATTTTGAATGTATGGCATTTAAGTTTTGATAATTTTTTGTAATTCGACTCATATGATATCTTGAGAGAGAGGAGAGAGAGGAGATATATCTACATTGAATAAATACAGTGATTAAAAATGAAACAATATGTGAATATATACATTTATTGTGTAATAAGTAGGGAAAATTTCATATAACATAGCTAGAGTCAGTAAATATTAAATAATACCAAACACTACAACTTGTAATGACAATCCATGCATAAGCTTTTACTAAAAACTATCTTGAAAACCTTCATAACATGATCCCAAATGGAAAAAAAATGGATAAAGTTAGATATTCATCTATTTGTTTACATCTACAAAAAAGAGGTATTTGGTGAAATATTTTTTCATTTTATTCAATTTTCATTAATTTTTTACAAAAACAAATCATCCTCTAAATGGTTAAATTTCATCTAATTGTACAAGTTTACAAAAAACAGGGTCTTTGGTAAAATATTCTTTCATTTCATTAAATCTTCATTATTTTTTTGCAAAAAAGAAATCACCCTTTAAATGGTTAAATTTTATCTGTTTGTATATCTTTACAAAAAAACAGGATATTTGGTAAAATATTTCCTTTATTCTATTCAATTTTCATTAATTTTTTCAATAATTGCTCAAATATACATTATTCATTATTTTCTTATTGTTAGGTAAGCAACCTATCATACAAAATTAGTTTCTTGAGTGAGGGTTTTATCCTGCATTTTCCTTTTGAATTTTTTTCAAAAATTTACCATTTTTTTCAAAAAACAATCATTTATATATACAATTTCCATTATTTTTTAAACAGAGCAATCTCTATCTCTGAGAGGTTGGAGATATTGGGGTAGAAAACTTAGACATGATGATGAGAAGGCTATGGATTTTCCCATTCAAGAACAAACCATTTTCGATGGCAATTTCAATTCTGAAAACTAAATCAATGTAATTTGTTTTTCAAAATGCAATCATCAGAAAGCTTCTGTCATGATGAGGAGGAGGTTATGGATTTACCCATTCAAGAACAAACCATTTTCGATGGCGACTTCAATTCTAAAAACGAATTAGAACTGAAGTATGTGGTATTACGTAATAATTTTTTTAAAGAAAAAAAATTGTTTTTCAAAGTGCAATCATCAGAAAACTTCTGTCATGATGATGAGGAGGTTATGGATTTACTCATTCAAGAACAAACCATTTTCGATAGCAACTTCAATTCTAAAAACTAAATCAATGTAACTTTTTTTATTCTTTGTCTCCCATGAAATTGTTCAAAACGAATTAGAACTGAAGTATGTGGTATTACATAATAATCTTTTTAAAAGAAAGAAAACACATCAAAATCGACAAATTACTCCTCTAGATAGTTCAAGTTTACAATATTTGAGAATTAATCGCAATAGAAACATTAAGCCTACTTGATAATAAAGAATTTGAGTGTTAAATTTGACTAATTGATTCAATGTTATTATATGGATCTTTTGAAAATAAACATTTCAATGAAAACATCATATTTAGTCTTTGACACACTTGAAACCATTTTCCAGTAAATTTCACCAACAATATTTTAGAAAATGTTTACTATATATTTACAAGAAAAATGTGGTATTTTGGTAAAATATTCTTTTATTCCATTCAATTTTCAATATATTTACAAGAAAAATGCAGTATTTGGTAAAATATTTTTTCATTCCATTCAATTTTCATTAATTTTTTGAGCGAAGGCTTTATCCTACAGCACCATTTTTTAATTTTTTATGTTTTAAAACAGGGTTTTATTACAAAGTTTTTTTTGTTTTTCAACTTTTTAAAAAAATAATCATTATAATATATAGTTTTCGATATTTTTTTATAAAAATAAATATATATATATAGAGATTTTCACTTTATATTCTTTTATTCCATTCAATTTTCAATAAGTTTTTGAGTGAGGATTTCATCCTACACCTTCCTTTTAAATTTTTTATGTTTCACAACAAGGTTTTATTATATGACTTCTTTTCTTAATTTTTTGAGTGAGAATTTTATCCTACACAATCCTTTTAAATTTTTTATGTTTCAAAACAGAGCTTTATTACATTTTTTTTGTTTTTTTTTGATTTTTTTGAACTTTTTAAAAAATAATCATTGAAATATATAGTTTTCGATATTTTTTAACTTTTTTGTACTTTTAACTTTTTTAAAAACTGTCAAAAAATCACCAAATTACCTCTCTAGATGAATAAAATTTACAAGTAAATAATTGTAATAGAAAATACCATATCTAGTTTTTACATTCATAAAACTGTTTTATAGTAAATTTTCTGTAATACAAACTACTATAGCTTACGATATCAATGGTTACAAAGCACTTTTCTTGGACAATATCTTCTTTGATGTTCTTTTGAGAGGAATTCTTGTATTCCGTATTCTTTTTGATCCAATATTTGACTAAAATACAAAAGTTATTCATTATATAAATAAATTTTACTCTTAGCTACATTAGATAGTTTACATTATATATAACAGGAAAATAACTCACTGAGTTACATCATTCAGCTCATTATTTTTTAGGGAAAGTTCTTTACTCTGTTTTCTTTTTACGATATAATGGACTAAAATAAAAAGTGATGTATTAGTATAGCATGATTAAAATTAATGTAAAATAATTATAAACTTTTGTTATTTTTTCAACTTCTATGTAAAAGAAATACACTGATTACACACGAAAAAGTCCTTTTTTTCATCTGGATTTGGAATGTATAAATATAAATATATATATATATATATATATATATATATATATATATATATATATATAATTTTAAAAATGTTTTACAACAAACACTCATGAATTATCCATTTATGTGATAAAACGTGTTATTTACGTGAGAAATTAAGCGTTTTTGTAAAATAATTATAACCTTTTGTGATTTTTTTTCAACTTCTAGCTAAAAAAATACACTGATTACACAAAAAAGTCCTTTTTTTAATCCGAAATATATATAATTTAAAAATGTTTTACAAAAAATGTTTATGAATTGATCATTTATGTGAAAAACTAAACGTTTTTTGTAAAATAATTATAATTTTTTGTTATTTTTTAAACTTTTATGTAAAAAAAATACACTGATTACACAAAAAAGTCCTTTTTTTAATCCGAAATATATATAATTTAAAAACGTTTTACAAAAAATGTTTGTGAATTGATCATTTATGTGAAAAACTAAACATTTTTGTAAAATAATTATAACCTTTTGTTATTTTTTAAACTTTTATGTAAAAAAAATACACTGATTACACAAAAAAGTCCTTTTTTTAATCCAAAATATATATAATTTAAAAATGTTTTACAAAAAATGTTTATGAGTTGATCATTTATGTGAAAAATTAAACATTTTTGTAAAATAATTATCACCTTTTGTTATTTTTCCAACTTTTATGTAAAAAAATACACTGATGACACAACAAAATCCTTTTTTAATTCGAAATATATATATATATATATATAACTTAAAAATGTTTTACAAAAATGTTAACAAATTTATCATTTTAAGTGGTTTTTCATTGTAAGAATACACAAAATTTTCACAAATCAATTTTTTTAAAATTATGGTAAAAATTAATAAAACTTACCTATAGTGATATGAATCCCTTGAGTTATAGATTAGCTTCTCGAGAGTTTGTTCTCCACAGTGTTCTTTTTCAGCATCATCGAAGTGGTTGAGAAAATCCTCAGATTTTGGATTATCAGTCAGTTCCGAGGCTTGGACGAAGGCTTGATGAGCTGCGAGTACACTGATGTTGTAGAAAATTGAATTGTCCGCGTTTCGACTCAGACCCTTGAACAGAATAACTCCAAATCTTTCCGATGTCACAGCAGAAGCTATTTGATGAGGAATGCGCATATCTCCGATCAGTAATTCTTCATCTACAACACTTCTGTATTGAACTAGAAGAGTCTCTTCATTTCCATTCCATCGTCTGTCAGATTTTGTTATAACTTCAGGGTTTTGGAAACATATGACACTATCTGTTGGGAAATCCTGAAGATTAGCTACCTCGAAATAAGCATTGATTTGTCGCATACTTTTTTCTGGTAATACATCAAACGCATTCTTACACCTCAAAGTAGTTCCTGTTTCTGTAGCAGCACGAAAAATTGCTTTTCCAGTCTTTTCAACACCCATGTAGATCAAAACCAGTGGTCTTATTTGCGAAGCTTCATTGACAAGTAATCCTGCTGCTAATGGAATAGTGCTCTTCACTCTAACTATCTTTCCATCCTTTTTATAGTTGTAGATGATGGTGCAATTCGTTTCATCATGGAACTCAACGGTTAACACCTGCATAACTGTAGGTATTGGTAAATCTTCAACTTTGACTATGTTTTCAATGTTTCTTCTGGAAGCTGGAGATAGAGTACTTAACAGAGAGGCGCTTTTGATGATGAGAGTTGCCAGAGTATTCAGACTGGCGCTTTGAAAGGAAATCGTAGTGCGTTGAAGAAGTACATTGTCATCAATCACCTTCTTATCTTGTGAAGGTTTTGGTTCTTTATTCTTCAGTTGTTTTGTATTGACTTGTGTCGACATTCTAAAAGATAAAGTAAAAATCCATGTTATGATTTTTTGATTTCTTTTTCAAACCAATTTGAAGATATATATACATATATATATATATATATTTACTCAATATCATACCGCTGTTAGTATCTAAATCGATAAAAAATTAAATTTATACTCAATAGTACATCAAGTTGACTTACCTCCAAACAGAAAGTCCTTCTAGCAGTTGTAGTAGATGGTGTTGTAGTAGATCTTGCTCCTTCAGTTGGTAATGTTGAAGTGACTGCTTTCTGTGTAAAAACAGTGCTTCTTATATAGCTGAAATCATGCCATTTATCATAAGGTTAAATTAATGAAACATTGTTTTTACTGAAGAACACCAATGCTTTCGCGGGAATAAATAATTTATTTTCACGCGAATGGAACCCGTTGCTTTCGCGAGAATAAACATTTTATTTTCACGCGAATACAAACTAATGCTTTCGCGGGAATAAACATTTTATTTTCACGCGAATGGAAACCATTGCTTTCGCGGGAATAAACTTTTTATTTTCACGCGAATGGAAACTGTTGCTTTCGCGGGAATAAACAATTTATTTTCACGCGAATGGAAACCATTGCTTTCGCGGGAATAAACATTTTATTTTCACACGAATGGAAACTGTTGTTTTCGCGGGAATAAATAATTTATTTTCACGCGAATGAAAACCATTGCTTTCGCGGGAATAAACATTTTATTTTCACGCGAATGGAAACTGATGCTTTCGCGGGAATAAAAAAGTTCTTTTCACGCGAATGGAAACCATTGTTTTCGCGGGAATGAATAATTTATTTTCACGCGAATACAAACCAATGCTTTCGCGGGAATAAACATTTTATTTTCACACGAATGGAAACTGTTGTTTTCGCGGGAATAAAAAATTTATTTTCACGCGAATACAAAGCAATGCTTTCGCGGGAATAAAAAAGTTATTTTCACGCGAGTAGAAACCAATGCTTTCGCGGGAATAAAACATTTATTTTCATACATTTACCTATATAAGAGACAACGGTTTCAGGCAGAGAGCATCCAGTTCAACAACAGTGAGCAAAGGAGCAACATCTATCTACTACATCTTCCATTGCAACTACTAAGAGTTCTCTCTTCATAAAGGTAAGACTTAAATTCAATTATTTCCGCTAGCTAACACAACTATCTGAAGGCTTTATGACATATCTATCTTTAAATTGATTATAAAGAATTGAACCAATTTTTTCTGTTTTTCAGAATGAATACTCAAGACATAGGAAGTCAACCATTGTATCTAAAGTCGGAATCTCAGCCTGATGAAAAGGTAAGAATTAATAAAAAATACTATTTAACACCTGTTGAAAACCTTTAATTATTTTAGTTATCTAATTATCGCTTGTATTTTAGAACAATACAACAACAAATCCAATCTACTTAAAGGACTTCCTTCCAGAAATATATCATAACTATGTGATAAATAATGATGTTGTTGAAGAAAAAGCTGTAGAACGTTTGACATTTCAAGTTATAATATTCTGTATAACTCAACACATGATGAGTATGGGGATGTGTTGTAAGAAACATGATATATCTACAGAACTTTTTGATGACATTATAAAAAACGGTTTCGAAATCGTTTTGTCAATGGTGGAAGTCGTTAATATTAATGATTTTTTAAAAGAAATTGAAAGAAGTGCTTGGAATCAAATAGTTTTCAAAAAATTATATAGCATGAAGTGGAACAAAAAAACTTTTTATAAATTCAGAAAGCATATTTATAATTATGTCCAAATAGATAAAGCTCTATCCTCTTCTGTAGGTATTTTAGAACTAATGTTAGAAGCGTTTCATACATATTTATGAAAAATTATTAGTTGTTTTTTATTATTTTACAATATTTTGTTCAAACTATTATATTTTATTTCTTACCAATTGAGATGTTAAAAGCAGTATGATATTAAGTAAATACATATATATATATATTTGAACGCATCCTTTGTTGTCTGTCTCCACATCCCAATAGTTTAATAAGCACATTCTCAATCTACCATAACTCTATGATCTTAACTGCTTTTGGCATAAATACATATATATATATATATATATATATATATATATATATATATATATATATATATATATATATATAAGACACTCTAAGTAATAAATACACTCTTAGCCATTCATGCAAATACTACCCTTTTATTTTTAGAATGTTATGGATGCTCTTTCTGAAGAGCTCCTTTGCACAGGTCCATATCCAACAGAAAATAAAATGAAAAACGGCAAAACAACTCCTAAGAGAAGGAAAACTGCTCCAAAAAAGCGAATAGTAAGGAAACGAAAACAAATAGTGAGAAAACAAACTACTTCCGTTGATAAGCAAACAATGGAGAGTGCAGCTATAGCTCATTTAACAGTTGAATGTCTCAACGAAAGGAGAGCTAGGGAATTAGAAAAGTCTAAAGGTTCTCAAGTGATTGACTCACCAAAAGTTCCGATTTGCAAAATATTTGAAGATCTTCCTATCCCAAGCATTATGCGAGTGACTGGTGTGATACATCCATCAAGTAAGGAGAAGTGTAGATATTCTCAAGTACACTACCATGATCCTTCAGATATAAATGAACTCGAACCCAAAATACTCCTCTGTCCAGTTGAAATAGCTAAAATTTTCAACTGTGATAATTACCCCCCTCCGTTTAACGTTGTATATTTGGGTAGAAAGGGAAAACCAAAAAATAAAAGTGTTCTTTGGTATGATGTCAGACGTGTTACCAGACATCCTCTAAGCAAAAAGAAAGCTGAAGAGGAATCACTATATTTGAGTACATTGACTAAAGGTCAGCTCAAACGCTTCTTGAACATCAAGACCCTCAATAGTTTTCAACCCGGTGCTATTTTTCCTTACCAAGATGTTGTTGATAGATTCGTTCCTCATCGATTTAAAGGAGGGCAGTCAAATGTAATTTGTATCCGTTATAGCATTGAACAATGTGGAGAAACACTGTTGAAGACGCTTGCCATACCAGACAAATATGCTTCAGAAGCTAACCGATATACTCCAGGTGTGATGATCTACAAAGGAAAAACAACCCACGGAAAATTTAAGACAGAATACGATCTTTCATTTTGCTCTCCATACAGTCTCAGTCGAATGTATTGGAGACAATATTGTGATCAAGCAAAGCACAACAAAACAATATTAGAAATTGATGATGATGATGAACTTGAAGATTTTCTACGTGGAGATTTTGATGATTTTGAGACAGGATATGTTGCTGAAAAAAAATGATGAGATACATGATAAAACTCGGTGAGAGTTTTTCTCTAATCATTGTAAATAATACTTCAACTCAATTTAGATGTAGTTGTAGTTATTTTTACCTCAAATAATTTTTTGTTTTAGCGATGGATAGTCTCTAATTAAAAAAAAACAAGTTGGACAATGTGACTTGGTGAGCTATTTCCCTTTTCTATATAATGTAAACTATCCAATGTAACTAAAGCTATAATTCAAATTCATGTAATTATTTTAAATTTTTGTTTAATCATTCTATACTAATACATAACTTTTTATTTTAGTTCATTACGAATTCAAAAGCACATAAAACAGAAGTCTACCTTCTTAAGATATAACATCACTACATCAAAGACATCATTGTAAAAAAAGACTATGTATTAATTGTTATTACTTAGTATTTACTGACTCTAGCTATATTATATGGAGAGATTTTCCCTACTTATTACACAATAAATGTATATATTCACATATTGTTTCATTTTTAATCACTGTATTTATTCAATGTAGATATATCTCCTCTCTCTCCTCTCTCTCAAGATATCATATGAGTCGGAATTACAGAAAATTATCAAACCTTAAATACCTTACATTCAAAATCTAGATACCCTATGAGTTATAATTATGTATACAGTTATGTAAAAAATTATCATAACCTAAATGCCATACATTCAAAATTTAGATGCCATATAAGTTCAAATTAAGTAAAAAAATAATCAAAACTCAAATGCCACTCAAATACCCCTCAAATAAAATACAATATAAACTTGGCGAATCCATCCAACGTCGTAACCCATTGCCTCAACTCCAAGGTCAGAACCACAAAAAAACACTTGGTAGGGAGATCTGCTCATATATTACTACTGATTTCAATTCAGTGTATGCACCAGGTTGCTCAAAACTTTTGGGTAAAAGCTTGATCTGTAGTAAAACTACTCTAGCGCTTGAGGCTTCTCTAACATAGAGCTCCAGCAGAGCAGTACAATTCTGATTAGGCCAAGTTCTCCAGTAATGGTGTAAGACGACATCAAGGTCGTCCAGTACATCATCTTCTAACAAACCACGTTGACTGCAAGCTTCATGAAAATTGTTGCAAACTAGACCCTCCACAATTTTCAAATGCTGCAATGAAAGCGGACCAACAACATGTCACATGATGGAGTAAAACGAGATTAAAACACACGAAAACAATAAAAACATCAAGTATTTGGATGAACATGATCAGATCATTTGATCACAAGCACATGTGCGTTGAATAGTGGGTAGCTGAGTCCACTTAGTTGCTAGGGTCTACTAGTTTAGTCTTACATATACACCGTTCCCAGGGGGGAAACAGTCAAAAAAATAGGCACACAAAATAGATACTAAACCAATGTTTAGGGTGTTTGTTGGCACCTTACCTACTTCAACGTTGGAAGGGTGAATTTTCAAGAAAATTGAGAAAGAAATTCTGGAAGGGTAAGTTTTGAGGCATATAAAAGAGGAGTAGGAGTGGTGAAGTGAGAGAAACATACGTGTGTAGTTTAGTATTTACTTTGAGGCAGGTGTTGGAAGGGGTCCTGGCCTTTTCCAAGAGAGTTGGAAGGGGTGTTTTGCAAAATCCCCAGAAAAGAGCATATGTGGTTGTTTTTAATGTTCAGTATCTATCACATGTGCCTATTTTTTGATTGTATCCCCTGGGATACCACTCTGGTAGATAGCAGTGGTGTTAGCTCAGAGTCTTGGCGGCGTTGTCTGCTCATGTTTTGTAAGTTAATGGGGGTAGGGGGGTGCGGCAGGGTTTAAACACTAATTGTCCAATCATGTGTCATTTTTAGGTTTCTCCACCAATAATACAGCGCAAGAAAACATAGCTTGTGTTAATGAAATTTTTTTTTGTAACTCAGTGGTCCATAAAGGCCCATCTTGATTTATAAATTTGAAGCTAATACATTTCACGTGTTTATTATAGAACTAAATTCTTGGAGTGCTTTTAAAATTAAATTATTAGTTTAGTTAATTAATATTCTTGAAATACTTTGGAAATACGGTTTTAGTTACAACTCCTTGACGCTACAACAGTGTTTTAAACAAAAGTGGTATGGTAATAAAGTATTTACACATTCTGTAATACTAAAGATATGCTTTGAATGATAATCATATAATAAATAATAATAATAATAATTATTATTATTACAATTAATTCAATAATAATTAATAAATTAAATATCAAATTATTATTATTAATTTAATCTGACAACAAGAACTACGACTACCGAACAAACAACAACAACATATGATGTTGTTGTTGCTGTTGTTTTCGTTGTCATGTCAATCAATCAATCACTCAGATTCACTCAATAGACTTAGACTTAGTTTAGTAGTTTGTTTATAATTATTATTTATTATTATTATAAAAATAGTATTAATTATTATTATTATTGTTGGGCAGGATTTTTCTCAAGGACAGTTAACCAGTCCTTTGGGTAGCTACCTGCACTACCTCGTAGGTGTCTACGACCAGAGTTGTCTGTATTCTCATGCAGGCTTGCTGGCAGTCAGGCCGAATCACTGCCTAGCTGTCAGCATTGTCCGGCTAACAGCAGGTCAGGATGGCTATGCCTGTCTAGCAAGTCTGCGTATTGTCCACTGCTCGTTTGGACAACGTTCAGCTATTTTGACAGTAGGTCGTGTAGCTATTGTGCTCCTGAGCCGAGAAGCCTTTCGTTATTGTGTGCCTATGTATGTGGTGACCAAGTAGGAACTTGAGTGAGTGTTCATGATTTTATTCAACAGAATAATATAATCAGCTCAAAGATAACACTGGCGAGTTATATAACACTCTTACATAACGTTCTTTGTTCACAGCTATACTCGTGAATAAATGATAAAAAAGAGGTAAAAGGTAACAGTTTTAAAAATTGTAAATATTTATTATGCATGCACCTACTAACCAAGTGATACAACTTGGGTTGGGAGTTCTTCCTGTACACAACCCCCTCCATTGGTCGTCGTAGTTGACCAATGCAAACGTACAGGGAACGACATAAGGTAAATATGAATGCTGCCTTAATGGCCTGGCCACACACACGACCTGTGATCGGAAACGGCGCATGCAGGCGGCGAAATGTCGAATCAGTGAAGCCACGCCGCTCGCCACCCAATATAACCGACGCCGTTGAACATGCTGAATTTTTTAGTTTTCCGACGCCGTGACTATGATGTGATTGGCTAATCTTTGTCCCTGGGTCAAGGTTAATTTAAAAAAATTTGCTGCCAACAATACTTGTACTAAGTCATTGGCATAAATATAACTTTTCTTTATTATGATAAATTGTAAGAACAAAACATGATGATAATCACTATCACTATTGATTGTTTTTATTGTGACTTGTTATTGGTGCAAAGAATATGATAATAAGCAAAGTAAAATAGTTATTATTACCAATGAAAAATTTATTTATGCTAGTAATTAATTATTATAACTGATATTATTTACTAAATACTGAGTAGCAAATAATAAATACATAATAATAATAAATTTCTGTTATCGAAAATAATTATTATAATTTACTGATTATCATGATTATATTTATCATAATATTATTGTGAATTATTAGTTTTATTATTACTTGTTTTTCTTTGCACCCAAGGTGCCGAAGTCACGATTGCCGTCAACCAGTGTGGCCTGTAGAAATCGTTTCTGGTGATCAGTTCAGGCGCCGTGTCGAGCTGTGAGTGTCGCCGGAACGGAACGAAGTCGTGTGTGTGGCCAGACCATAAGACTGAGCCAAAAATATATGGATATAAATAAAAAATAAAATATAATAAATGTGTAGAACTTGGAAAAATTTATAGAAGATAGAACAACGGATAATAGGCATGTGCACACATAGAGCAATAATTATGGTAGGTAAATAGCCAAGGTGGGTGGCTCGTTGTTGACTGTTTATATTGTTAATTCCTTACTGAAGACGGCATTCCAGGTCCTTAATTTGGATCTTTACTTCCTTGGCTCGTCGCAGTACGTTGTATACTTCCTCTGTTAGCTTGTTAAGCTCCTGCCTTTTTCTGTCCAACCGTCTGCTGTCCTCTTTCCGTCTTTCTCTTCTCCTGCCCGCGGTGTGGTCAACTCTTGACTGTAAGTCAACCGGAGTTGCGTCCCTTGAGTCTTTAAACTCAGGGTTTATATATACAACTCGCCTGTGGGGCTCCCTGTGCCTTTCCACTCTCTCTTCTGATTTCTCCAACTTATTTTTTGTCACTACGATCGTCTCATCCTGGGAATGAGTTGTCTCCTCTTTCTGCCGTCTGTTTAGAGGGAACGGCGTCCTGACACGAGAACGTTGTTTCAGTATGGGTGGGTGGTCTCGTCTTCTTCATCGGGCTGCTGGCTTGTGTTGGCTGTCCAAGCCAATCGTGTATAGAAGGAGCACGTTTCTGGGCTGAGCTGGCTGCAGCCTTCTGTATTGAGACGGGCTGTGACCGTCCGAATAGCGGTGGTTGCTGCCATGTCATAAACTTGGTGAAGGCGGCATAGGAATTTGCATCCACTTCAAACAGTGGAGCTGCTAGACCTCCGTGTGTGTTGTTGCTTTATTATGTGTTTCTTGAGGGCGTCTCTGAAAGCGAACTTTTTGCCACGCAGGCAAAAATAAAGCACATAGTGTTGGTGTGCATGGTAGGTCACCCGCTTTCGGTCGTGTGTGAAGCTGCACAAGGTGCACCGCCATTCATCCTCTGTGTTGGCGACCTGGACCACTATATCACTCAAAGCTGTTAACGTCTCGGCTGACAGCCAAGTAATGCGTAACTTTGCACTTTCTCCGGTCTGTCCTCTTCCTGTCTCTAGCTTTGCACGTGGTGTGTCTGCTTCTGCTTTTCCCTCTGCATATTTTATTTTTCCGATACATATTTTATTAATTCTTACCATTTCTCTCCCTTGTTGAGTCTGTTGTTTTTCGTGCATTTCTTCTTTGGTAGCCACTGTATTGCTGCACGGAGTTTGCCTTTTTTCCAACTCACTGGCTATTGACATCAAATAGTCCTCACCTAACAGCTCCTCAGCCACCTTAGCATCCTCCTCGATAGATAGGTCCATACACTTTCCTTCTTTCTCCTTCATCTTTTCCACCGCTGTGTGAGCCATTTGTAGCAATACTGTAGGGGGTAGGAGAGTTAATTCGTGTATACTAGGCAACGATTTGTAGGCAAATGGCGGCACTTCACTTTGCTCAAAGCAGTTATGGTGCTGTATTATGTAACCCATGGTTTTACTGGAGAGATCTACTTTCTCCTACGTCATCTTGACACGTGACTCTCTCCATTGTTTGACTGGCGCGCCCTTCTAATCGGCGGCCACGTATCAAGGGCGCTCCATTTACCATAGAGTGATCGCCTTTGGCCTCGTCCTTGCCATCCATTACTCCATGAATAGAACTGTATCGAGTGTTGTCTTCCCTTGGCCTTCGCTCGTCCGGTTCAGAGAATGTTTCATCGTTTGAGGCGATTTGGCTTTTGTTTGATTTACTTGTTCGGTTAGCTAATTTTTGCCAATATTCCTTGGCCTCTGCCAGCAAACCAGGCCGTCCTCCACGTACTTAACATTCCTTCAACTCCAGTATTAATTCTCTTGGAGTGTTATGACCTTCGGGAAGTAGTGAATATTGTCCTGTTCTTGCTGGCTGTGGCACATAATTGTATTCAGAACTTACATCGTTTTTGGCCATTTGATAGCACTGGTAGTCAGCCAACTTCGACGGTGGCCTAGTGTTTCTCTTAGGCCTGCCTGTCTCAGTTGGCCTCCCACTAGTAGCTGGCTCTTCACTCTCTAGCTCCTGGTAGTCTGAGTGACTGGGCAGTTCAATGGGGTCTGGAGTGGGAGGTGGACTGGGTTCACCGGCGCTTGGTTATGCCGGCCACTCTCTGTCTTTTTCCCATTGTTCTTGCCTACCTTTTTTGCTTACTGCATATTTCCCATCATATCTACCATACTTCCCTGCAAATGCTGAAGAAACAAAAAAAAGCCCAGTTGGCAAAGTGAAGAAATCAGCGCAATTGATGGTGCCAACAAAAATTTAGCGGGAGACGATACCATATTAAAAGGTGGTGCGTTAACAGTAATTGTGTATTGGTGATTAACGGGACCTTGTTATTTTGTGCCACAACATTTAAAGAGTAGGATTCTAGAAGAAATGCATGATTGCACCTGGGTGCTTACCTTGGGGTTGCCTACACCTATGAGAAGATCGGTCAGCGATTCCATTGAGAGATGATAGCAGTTGTAGAGAATTGGATTGCATAATGTCTAGGATGCGTCACCAGGAAGATGCCAACCACCCGATAGCCGGAGAGATGCAGCTGACCCAAGCAACAGCGTCATGGCAGATTGTGTGCATAGATCTTGTGGATCCTTTGCCAACAGCCAGCCGTGGAAACAAATGTATTCTCAGCATAGTGGAAAATTCAACATGTGGCCAATAGCATTGCTCTGCGACAGCACCTGTGGTGGCTAGGGCATTTCTGAGTCTGGTGATTACAAGACATGGAGTGCCTTTGATGATTCAGTCTGATGAGAAAGACAGCTTACATCAACAATCTTTGCAGAAGGTTTGAAGCTTCTCGAAATGAAGCAACAGCTATGCTGTGCCTACCGCCCACAATCAAAAAGTCTTTTGGCTAGATGGACCCGCACAATTGCAGAGCTGTTGCGTCAATATGCCAACATAGACAACAAGTTCAACAAGACTGGTGTTCCTATTTGGACATTTGGATTCGGCCCATCTCACAAGTACTCATTCTTCTACTGGACACACCGCTTTTGAATTGCAACATGGGAGACAGGCAGAATTGCGTACCCACCCTGATGCTGAACAGACCTATGAATCTGAGACTGAGTATGTTGTTGAGATCCACCGCTAGTTAAAGGACGCATATGATCTCACCAGAGAGACTGCAGAAGTCATTATTGGACCAAAAGGAATACCATGACAGATCTACCAACCCATCAAGTTGGGAAGTTGGAGAGAGAATGTATCTGATGAGGCCCAAACTGCGAGCTCGACTGTCACCCAAATTATAGCCAGAATTCAAAGGGCCCTGCCAACTCACTGCGATTCTGGGAGTCAATAAACTTGTTGGACTAGCTACACCAAACAAAGGGAGGGGCATGTGGGTTCACCTGAACCATTTGAAGCGTGCAGTGCCTAGGAAATTCCCAGATTTTCTGTGGGATGAGTTGTCAGAGGTGTCAGTGCGCAGACAAAAGGAACAGTACACGGTGCCAAAGGTTCAAGATGAAGGATCGGCAGGTGACAGCGAATCAAAGGCTAGTAAGGCTGTTGAGCTTGGTACTGCTAAGAACGACTCCCTCCCTAAGGTTTCTGATTTTCGACAGCAGTCCCCAGGAAATACAATGCTCATAGCAACTAGTTCCCACTGTGGCCTTGTGAAACAGCGATATCTCATGTTCTATTTGGTTTTATCAAACTGGTGCTTTTGGTGTCTTGGTTCTGCACCTCTGTGTTATGTATACATGTTACTTATAATGTTGTGAAACAGCGAGGCTCTTTTTAATATCAGTGGCATTGTAAAATAGTGATGTGTATTAATATTTTGCATGAATTTTTAACACTGAAATAGCCGTTATTGTGGTTTCTTGTGTTTTGTGAAATGACCCAACATTATGCATGCCATTAATTTTAGCCTGTTTGGAATAGCTACAAACTTCAATCGGTTGGGAAAACACACTGCAAAGAAAGTGCCCAGTTCCCAAAAGGCGGCTGACAGAAAAATGCAGAAAATTACTCGCCACAAAACTCGGAAGGGATGAGAGATGTCATTGTCAGGTTGGAGGAAAAGATAGAGGGGCAGGATTGGAAGGCGGTGCAGCTTGAAGGGGAGCTGGCTGAAAAGATGGATGAAGTTTAAGCACTGTGCAGCAGTCTCCGCTGCATGGACCAGGCTGTAGGACCTTCTGGAGATCTGTCCCTGGAGTTTGAGGAGGAGCCTGCAGCAGCAGTGGAACCATGTACCAGATTCAACCAGCCTGTCGTGTGGTCTACCTTGCTGGGAGTTTGGACGAGCCGGCTGCAGAGCAGTTGGGCTAGCCTAATGGCTGGTGGCCTTACTACCGGCCAGTGTTCCCTGATATTCTGCATCCTCACGACCTGTAGCTCCATCTCCTTCATTACCTGGAGCAAGAAATAGGGCCATATTTTGGTCTTGATTGGTTGAAGGAGATGGGGTCTTTTCGGAAGTCTCATTTGACCTATGAACCACCCCTTGTGAGGACCATGCCGCGGGCTCAGGAGGTAGGCATTTTGTGCCGACTATCATGTCTGGTATGTATGACTGTGAAATAGCGGTTGTTTTGGGTGGTGATCCCTGTGTTTTGTATTATGGGTCTTTGTTGCAGAAATGGCTACTCCTGCAGCTAAGGATATGACAGCTCTAAGGAAGGAGCTGGCCCAAACAAAAGAGCTCCTATGGATCAGGACTACCTCCACGGAAATTAGACTTTGTGCATGGTGCAGCAGGGTTGGTGTTCAGGAGATGGAGATCAGGCGGTTCTAGCAGGAGCTGCAGAGCCATTCTTAGTCGAAAGTAGCGTCCAGGCCATAGAAAACGGGGTACAGAATACCCATTACCAAGCATACAATACCCAAGTGACCATTAAACAGAGCCATCGCCATCCTCTTCAGATGATCGTGCAGAAGAGTCACATGCTTATGAGTAGTAATATATGAGCAGATCTCCCTACCAAGTGTTTTTTTGTGGATCTGACCTTGGAGTTGAGACAATGGGTTACGGCGTTGGATGGATTCGCCGAGTTTATATTGTATTTTATTTGAGTGGCATTTGAGTGGCATTTAAGTGGCATTTGAGTTTTGATTATTTTTTTACTTAATTTGAACTTATAGCATATAGATTTTGAATGCATGACATTCAAGTTTTGATAATTTTTTTACATAACTCGAACTCATATGATATTTTGAGAGAGAGGAGAGAAGAATGAGGAGATATAACTACATTGAATCAATATATGATTATATACATTTATTACATAATAAGTAGGAAAATATCCTTGTATAATATAGCTAGAGTTAGTAAATACTAAGTAATACAAAGCACTACAACTTGTAATGACAATCAATGGATGATAGTCTTTTTCTTTACAATGTCGTCATTGTTGTACTGATGTTATAACTTAGGAAGGAAGACTTCTGTTCTATGTACTTTTGATTCCATAATGAACTAAAATAAAAAGTTATGTATTAGTATAGGATGATTAAACAAAAATGTAAAATAATTTTATGAATTTGAATTATAGTTCTTTTTACATTGGTTAGTTAACATTATATAGTAAAGGGAAGTAACTCACCGAGTTATATTGTTCGGTTTGTTTTTTCTTGAGCATAATTTTCATCAAGTGTTTTTGATTCTCTCTCTTCTATCTAAAGCAAAACAAAAAATAATTGCTTTATAAATAAATTTTATCTAATTGGAAGTATTACTTATATCAGTTAGTTTACATTAAATAAAAAACACTCACTGGGTTGTGTTGTCTGACTTGCTCTTCTTGAATATAGTTTTCACCAGGGGGTGTTGGTTCTCTCAAAGATGTAGAAGATGTGTTTCCCGCTCCCATTGAAAGCACTAAGACCTTGTTCTCAACAACCTCATCTGTAGTAAAGTACTTCATCTGGTTGGAATCATCAAGTTTGTTGGATAGGTTTTGAGCCGTTTCTATCGCTTGTAATGCTGTGAATGTGATTATATCATGTCGATGATAACCAAATCTACTAACTTCACGATTTCTTACAAGTATGACTCCTGTTCCAATTCGTTTGACGTCGCTAGCATGTTTTTCAGGTATATATAGAACTCCCATCATCAAACCATCGTATTGCAAACATCTGTAGTTTACCAGTAGCGCATCCATCACCACTTCTCCATTAGGTAATGTTAACTGAGTTGATATTTGAGGAGATTCAAAACTGATTACACTTCCAACAGCAAATTGAGAGAGTGTTGCGATACGAACCATACTGATCAACTGACTGGGTGTTTTTTTTTTATTAATCTACTTAGCTGTTTAGCTTCCTCAAGGGAAATATTGGATGGGAAGTTGATAGGGTGAAAGATTGGATGCTTGTCTGAATCGAATCCCATAAAAACCACCAGTTTTGGAACATCAGGTTGTGTTGGAGCTAATTTGTTGTAATCCTCATTTCTCACCATGGATCTCACTTGTCGTCTGTTGCCAAATGTTTCAACATTGTAGCGGATAATGCATAAGTTTTTATATACATCCTCAGTTGGTCTTTCGATGGAGATTATCTCGAGAAGTGATGGCGTTTGATTTAAGTGAAGTGGTTGAAACCTTCCAATCATTACTCTGTCATTGGTATCACAAGAATTGAGCAAACTAGCAGCATTTTTTGACAAGCAGGAAAGATGAGAAAGAGATGGTGCTTTCAAAGTCCAAGCATAGTCAATCGTTTTATTTTTATCCGAATCCCATGGCTTTGGTCGAACTGTTTTCAGTTTCCTTCTTATTATATGTGAATCAGGAGGGATATTTTCTTTATCATCAGAGTATGGTTCGAATGTTGAGAGAAATGAGGTATTACGGTCTTCATTCATATTCAGAGCGTTCAGTGAGAAGTTGGAACTGAAAAGAGAGTAAAAAATATGTAACAGATGGTTGGAATTTGAAAAATATTTGAAAAGAATAAACTAACTAGATATTGATAAAATAAACGAATAATCAAAACCAAAATAATTTTTCTGATGCATTATGGTGAAACTATTTGATCTTTTATTAATAAGAACAAAATATTAAAACATAAAATTAACTTTTTGAAGTATTATAGCAAATCTAGTTGAAGTTTTCTATCAATATATGTTAAAGAATTATTTAGTGATTCTCACCTTATTGACTGAAAGTCTTTCTATAGTTTCAAGTAAATGTAGTAGTTGGTGTGTAGATGTTGCTTCTTTGCTAGCTATTGTAGAACTGGATGCTTTCTGTGTGAAAACACTGGTTCTTAAATAGCTAAAGCTGGACTAATTAACCCTATGAAAACCATCTCGTGAAACCTTCTTTATAATATATCTATGACTCAGCAGTTTTTCACGCGATATTCCCGCGAAAGCATTGGTTTTTATTCGTGCGAAAATTATTTTTTTACTCCCGCGAAAGCAACGGTTTTATCCCTGTGGAAATAATTGTTTTATTCCCGCGAAAGCATTGGTTTCTATCCGCGTGAAAATAAAATTTTTATTCCCGCGAAAGCAATGGTTTCCATTCGCGTGAAAATAAATCATTTATTCCCGCGAAAGCATTGGTTTGTATTCGCGGGAAAATAAAATTGTTATTCCCGCGAAAGCAACGGTTTCCATTCGCGTGAAAATAAAGTATTTATTCCCGCGAAAGCATTGGTTTGTATTCACGTGAAAATAAAATATTTATTCCCGCGAAAGCAACGGTTTCCATTCGCGTGAAAATAAAGTATTTATTCCCGCGAAAGCATTGGTTTGTATTCGCGTGAAAATAAAATTTTCATTCCCGCGAAAGCAACGGTTTCCATTCGCGTGAAAATAAATTATTTATTCCCGCGAAAGCATTGGTTTGTATTCGCGGGAAAATAAAATTTTTATTCCCGCGAAAGCAACGGTTTCCATTCACGTGAAAATAAAGTATTTATTCCCGCGAAAGCATTGGTTTGTATTCGCGTGAAAATAAAATATTTATTCCCGCGAAAGCAACGGTTTCCATTCACGTGAAAATAAAGTATTTATTCCCGCGAAAGCATTGGTTTGTATTCGCGGGAAAATAAAATTTTTATTCCCGCGAAAGCAACGGTTTGTATTCGCGGGAAAATAAAATTTTTATTCCCGCGAAAGCAACGGTTTCCATTCGCGTGAAAATAAATTATTTATTCCCGCGAAAACATTGGTTTGTATTCGCGTGAAAATAAAATATTTATTCCCGCGAAAGCAAGGGTTTCCATTCGCGTGAAAATAAAGTATTTATTCCCGCGAAAGCATTGGTTTGTATTCGCGTGAAAATGAAATTGTTATTCCCGCGAAAGCAACGGTTTCCATTCGTGTGAAAATAAATTATTTATTCCCGCGAAAACATTGGTTTGTATTCGCGTGAAAATAAAATATTTATTCCCGCGAAAGCAACGGTTTCTATTCGCGTGAAAATATATTATTTATTCCCGCGAAAACATTGGGTTGTATTCGCGTGAAAATAAAATATTTATTCCCGCGAAAGCAACGGTTTCTATTCGCGTGAAAATATATTATTTATTCCCGCGAAAGCATTGGTTTGTATTCGCGTGAAAATAATTTTGTTATTCCCGCGAAAGCAACGGTTTCCATTCACGTGAAAATAATGCTGATTCATAGCAGTGCAACTTAAGCTATATAAGAAGCACTGTTTTCATACAGAAAGCATTCACTTCATCGTTAGTAACTGAAGGAACAAGATCTACTACATCATCATCTACTACAGCACTCCTTCTTTATCGTTTGAATTACATAGGAAACAGCTGAAGTTCAAACAACTATGTGTATAATTCATCTAATTCAAAGAAAACAAGTCTTCATTTGTGATGTAAGTATCTATATTTTGTTTTAATTGTAATCAATTTAAACGTGAAGACATTTTCTGAAAAAAACAAGATTATTCACTATTTAAGATATCAAAAAATGTTGTAAGTTTTAATTATGTTTTATTATTATTATTATTATTATTTCAGGACTTCAAAATGAAAAAAGTACTCCTTCTTCATCCGAATTTTATAGAAAGCAGCTCAAGTTCAACCAACTAGGAATATCATTCATTTAATTCAAAGAAAGACAAGTCTTCATTTCTGATGTAAGTATTTACATTCTATTACAATAGTAATCAATTCAAGTATATTGAAAAAAATTGAAACCTTAGTCTTTTTTTATTTTTTGCTATAAAGCATTATCATTTTTTTTTTAGAATAACAACGAACTAGATCAAAGGGAAAGAACTTTCCAACAAAACTTCAACTTGAGTAATAACTGAAGCTACTACTTATATTATATATAAATAATGTGTCGAGTAACAAACAACAGATATGTAGCAAACACTATTTATAATGAAAAAAAAGAAATGCAAAAAACTCGGAATTGCTTTGAAAATACTAAAGACTGCGCCGAATGGATAGATGATAGTTTACTCGTTACTTCGTCGTTGTTTTTACAACGAACTTTTCCTGATACCACTGCAATAACTTATGTCGTCGCAACTTATCCGGATAATCACTGTAGTCTTTTGTCATTAAAATTACAAAAAACTATTGCGCAACTTTCCCCAACGGACTTTTTCAAGTTCATTTGCAATGAACTCTCTTTTTATGAAAGAGAGACTTTAATGCTTGATGAAAGTTATCGAAGAAAATCATTTCTTACAAATTGGAGACGAGTAGGTAAACATTGTGGTGAAAACATGGCTGGAGCTGGTTTCTATAACCTTGAAAAAGACAACGCTGTTCGATGTGCTTTTTGCCAAGGGGTATTACTAAACTGGAAGGATGAAGATGAACATCCGATGAAAGAACATGCTAAAAGTTTTCCGTTTTGTCGATTTGTTAGAGGATTTAACACTCACAATCGTGTGTATAGACCTAGGAAACTACTTGCAGATGAAATGAAAAACATCTCAATTGTCAAAAGTTATACGATGGAAGAACAAAAAACTAGAAGAGGAGATTTAACTGCAGAAGTATTACCTCTAGGTATATCAATTGATCGTGCTGGTACACCACGTTTTGCTACTGAAACATCTAGAGAAGACAGTTTCAAACAATGGAAGGGTAAAGTCTCCATGAAACTCCTTTCCAATGCAGGTTTCTACTATACCAAGTTCGGAGATAGTGTAAAATGCTTCTTTTGCTCAGGTGAACTTAAAGAATGGGAAGAGAGTGATCTACCGTGGGAGGAACACTGTCGATGGTTCCCAGACTGTTATTTTTTACTCAGCAGTAAAGGTGAAGAGTATGTTGAGGATGTCTACATGCGAACGGAAAAAGGCAAAAGGTGTAAGCGACGGGTTGAAAAATATCGAGAAAAAGTAAAACAAATAACGCACAACAATGACACCGAAGAAATGAAACTTATTTGCAAAAAACTAGGATACAGTCAAAACGATATCGAACAAGTTTTAGTGTTAAATGGAAAACCTTTTGAGCGAATAGGTTTTATGATTGAAGCCTTACATACTTTTGAAAATGATTTTACATCTGTTGAGAATTCGTCAACACTGTTAAAAAATGATGCTAAATCAATTGATTCGTTAAAAAAAGATAAAGATCAGCCTAAGCAAAGCAAACTCGCTCAATGTGTGTCTGAGTCACATGAAAAAAAAGTAATTGCAAATCATATCTCTCTTCCATGCGGTCATCTCATTTACTGTAGTGAGTGTAAGGAAAAAGCACTTACTGAATGCTCATCAGAAGTAAAACCTTGCCCAATCGATGGTTGTCAGGTTGAAATTAAAGCATTTATGAAGATCTACATGAGCTAGCATAACAATTAACCTCAAAAAAAAGAAAAAGTAATGAATGATTAAATAGGTATTTCAATTTGAAAACGAATCATTCGCGTTTTGTGATTTAACGGGATAACAACAAATATGTTACGTGTTGAAGACTTTGCTCACCAAGAAGCTTCCGATGCTATAGGACCTAAGACTTTTTTGGCTGAGGTTTCTGATGAAATGTTGAGGATTTATTTTACGGAAGAATGTGTATACTGTGTACTAGGAGGAAGTTTTTACAAGCAAGCAACCAATCTATCACTACTAAACTGTTACTGTTCACACGTTGATGATAAATGTATCACTTGTAAAAGATATGCTGAAATGGTTGAAGGTGCTACACCTACCAAAAAAGAATTGGGTGATGCTATCGACTGGATTGACAGAAGACAAGTTTTGAAAAACGCTAAAATGGGTTTTTTGGTGCATGATGAATGGATTAATGCTTTTTTGGATCTTTCCTCTGATCATTTGAAGTCTCCCTTTATGTTAACAAATTTGAGAGCACGATTAAATCCCTACCTATTACCTACTAGCCAGAGCAAACTGGCTTATCAACGTCTAAAGGATAAATTACTTGCGATAGCAGAAGGATATCCATATGCTTATACTCCTGATGAAAAAGAAGACTCAGTCAACCCGATAATACCTATTGATTCGACAAATATATCTGAGGACTCATAAAAGAACTGCTACAAAAAATGTTGCTTCATTTATCTCTGAACTACAGAAGAAACATGAGTGGAAAAACTCAAGGAATCAAGTCAATTGCTACATTGGCTGATTCTGTTCCTAAGTTCATAAGGACTCATTTTGAACACATTCCTTTAGAGCGTTCGAATCCTCTTTTTGTTCAACTCATCACCGAAGAAGTATTTTATTTTGTGTTAGGATTCAATCTAGTTCGTAAATCAATACAAAGCATGCTTTTGAGCTGTAATTGTATTTCAAGAGCAAATCCTCTCGAATGCTTAAACTGTTCTAGGAGCTTTGATCCAAAAGTATGCTGTCCGCAAGACAAGTTGATAGATTTTGAAGATCTCAAAAGAGCAATCGAACTGATTGATATAAAGCAATGTTTGAAAGATGCTGATCTGGGTGGTTTGATAGATATTTCGATTTTAAGAGGTTTGACTTCATTTCGCTGGACAGGAACACATGTTCTTTTGTCTCAATCTCGATTGGAACCATACTTACATTTTGGTAACCACTTTGATGAGATTGTTTCACATCTTCAAAATCAGCTGAGAGAGCTGAACAAGCCACGAGCCACTTACGTATAAATAGAAAGAACATCAAGAAAGAAAGTATTCAACTTTCAACACTGAAAGCAAAAACATTTTAAAAAATGAGCTGCGTATTTATCTTGCTACTGGCACTAACATTTCCCAATGTTAGTGGAGTATTCTATACCAACGAAATTGATGAATGTATAGCCGGAGCTATGGATAAAAATGATGTCTTGGTTTTTTCACCTTTCGAAAGGACTATACGATATAAAGATGAAAATGGAAAAAACTGTGTGCGACTCTACCCTCCTGACTTATTATATTGTGGTTTTTTCATCCCTCAAAGCGCTTCTTGGGTCTGCAAGGGCACTACTTCTACAGATTCCGTGTCTTGTAATACTCCAACAAAATACGTTTTGAATCAAGAGGAATGTGAAATGGGTATTACAAATAATACGAATGGACTTACTCAAAATACAAAAGTATATCGAAATGGGAAATTATGTGCATTTCAATACAACCGCGGACGTGTAATCTGTCCAATAAGAAGACAGTTTGAGACATTCAAATTTGCATGCGTGCAATGCGTTCATTCCGATCATTCGATCAACAAGGAGCCAAAACCAGTTAACATCACTAACATCAAAGATTCATCACTTTCGACTTTTGACAGTTTCAAAACTAGTGGAGTGTTTTATAGCAACAAAATTGATAAATGTCTAGCTGGAGCTATGGAAAAAAACGATGTCTTGGTTTTTTCACCTTTTGAAAGGACTATACGATATAAAGATGAAAATGGGGAAAACTGTGTGAGACTCTATCCTTCCGACTATATATATTGCGGTTTTTTCATCCCTCGAAACGCTTCTTGGATCTGTAAGAGTAAAGATTCTACAGATATCAAGGAATCAATTCCAGCTAACATCACTACCATCAACGATATCGAAATTCCAGCTAACATCACTACCATCAATGATATCGAAGGTGTAAATGAGGAATCAAATCCAGCTAACATCACTAACATCAATAAAATCAAAGGTGTGAATTCAACATTTTCGAGTTTCGACAGTTTCAATGTCAGCGAAGTATTTTATGCCGACGAAATCGATGAATGTATAGATGGAGTTATGGAAAAAAATGATGTCTTATTTTTTTCACCTTTTGAAAAGAGTATTCGATATAAAGATGAAAATGGAGCAAACTGTGTGAGACTCTATCCTTCCAACTATTTACATTGCAGTTTTATTATCGCTCAAAACGCTTCTTGGATCTGCAAAAGCAAAACTTCTACAGATACCCTGACCTGCAATACGCCAACAAAATACACTCTGAATCAGGAGGAATGTGCAATAGGGGTTAAAAATAATACGGAAGGTCTTACTCAAAATGCAAAACTATTTTGGAATGATGAATTATGTGTATTTGAATCCAACACCTCACGTTTGATTTGTCCACCAACAGAAGAGTTTGAGACAACCAACTTTGCATGTGTGGAATGCAATCATTCGACCAACGAGAAGCCGAAAATAGCTACTATCATCACTAACATCAATGGTATTGAAGGTGTAAATTTGTCATTTTCGAGTTTTGAAAGTTTGAAATCTATTCAAAACAAGATTATCATCAGCATCACATGTCAAGGAGATAACAAAGACAAATGCGATCCCAAAGTTATATATATAGAACTTTAGTTGGAGCATATTAACCAAAGTCCACCGAAATGCAAGACAGTTAACTCTAGATGATGAAAGCATAAACTAGGTTAAAAGTCTCTCTCTCTGAATAAAAATGAAATATCGAATCTATCTTCTATTATTCCCAATCCTAAGCAGTTATTGTCTTGCAACAGAGATTCAACCATTCACTTTATCTCAAACAGCTTCCGGATGTTTTTCGGGAATTCTTAATATGGAAGCGGTTAATTCAGCAACTCATATTTTAGGAAAAAACTTAAAATATCATATGCTTACACTCACATGTTTCATGCAGTTTTCTCTCCAACGTAGAACCTGTGACACTTATGATATGTGGCCTCAACAATACTTTGTTTGCAAAACCGATGAAGCTTTAAATTACATTCGTTTATACGATGAGGGATTACTACCTACGATTCGAAGAACAACTTCAACAATCACCACAACTCCGCAGACAACGACGACGACAACAAAAATTACAAACGAGTCACTAGTTCCAGCTTTATCACCATCAATTCCATCTCTTCCACAAGCTCTGGGTTTAGTCGATTTAATTTTGAAACACCCAAGCCCTACAAACTCTACTATATACAATTATGAAGAAATCGAAACAACTACTGATTGTGTGTGTGATAGATACATCATATGCGAAAACAATTCAGCAGCAATTACAAATTCAACACCATCGATTTATAGAGTTTTTATTTATAATGACTTGGAGGATTTTTCAAAACTTTCTCTATCTATATTGGAAGATAGTAAACTTAAACTTGAAGAAAATCTTGTCATCAGGATTGAACCTGAATGTGATGATATTTCTTGTAAAGTCATCAAATACTTTACAAATTAAAAAGTTTTTATAGACTTTAACACTATATATTCATCCTATTACACTTTATTATGATATATATTTTATTACATTCTCCAGTAAGCAAATAATGTAATACTTATTATGTAATAATAAAACTATAACAATAACTATAGCGTTGTAGATGGTTATATCATATACAAAAACAATTCAGTGGCAATTACAACTCCATCAAAAATGTTGTCACATGAGTGCCATACATTCAAAATCTATATGTCGTATAAGTTCAAATCAAGTAAAAAAATAATCAAAACTCAAATACCCCTTAAATGCCACTCAAATGCCACTCAAGTACCCCTCAAATGAAATACAATAATAACTCGGCGAATCCATCCAACGTCGTAACTCATTGCATAACCCCCAAGAACTAATCCACAAAAAAACACTTGGTAGGGAGATCTGCTCATATATTACTACTCTTATGGCCACTCACGCTCACTTTCTTTATAATGAGCTGGTGTCAATCGACATCATGTGAAAAAGGAAAGTATAATGTACAGTCACATAAGAGAACATAATTACTGAGTTTCACACAAGGTATGACTGCTATCCAATACAACCTATCACTAATCACTTCAATTTGCCCCACATATCACCTTAGCTTACAATCAAGTGTTGCAGAGAGTATTAACATCTCATACAAGCCCACTTTCCCGGTAAAATGCAGAAAAAGCTTAGTCTATCCTGAATAGAAGACTGACCAAATCCAAACCACCAACCCAAACAAAAAATACCCACTCGTCAGCAAGACTACTTATAGCAATACATCACAACAGAAAATACACTCGTGACAAATCCAAAACACCTTACGCTAAAACCAAGGAAAACGAAGCAAAATGAAACCCGCAAAGTCAAAAATTATGACACAAATGTCAGAATTATGAATATTTTATTGTAAGTTTTGTTTTTTAAATCTCCTTGTTGTTTTTGCTCTTTTCAAGCAGCTCCTGGTGCAACTTTGACCAATTGAAATGATCGGTTATTTTTAGCGCATGTAAATATTATACATGCCTATAAATGCAACTGGAAAGTTTTGTATCATCACTTTAGTCTACGGATTGACAAAGTCAAGTTCTGCCTTATTAATATAGGCATTGCTAGTTCCTAGATTTTCTGTTTCTACTGCTGGTATGTTACTTGCTATATATTAACTCACTAACTATAACTTACAATTATTATCTTGTGGCAAACCATTTTTTCATCTGTTCAATTTTTCAGTTGCAGAATACACTACTGATTTTATATCAATGTTGGATTTATTTGACTTCAAATGTGAAAACAGACTTTGGCTTATCATTGAAAACAAACTTTATTCTTTCTCTGGCATTCCTTAATCACTGTCTCATGAACAATTTCTGCAAGTTAGTTTAAAATGATTTATCAATTCCACAATTACCTAATGACAATAATTTATATTTTCTTTACTGCACACGTGTTGAACTCTGGTTGTTGCCATTCAAAGTTTTCAGACATTCCACATAGACCTAGGGATTTGTTTCTACTATGTAGGATATGAATTAGACAATCAAAGCGCAAATCAATCGATCAAATTTATAGATGTAGTACCGTCAAATTTCTTATTACAAATTGATTGTCTTTTGATAAATATGGTTCATAATGCACTTAAATACATGCACCAACACTATTATGACACATGGATGGTATAAAAAATAGTAATAATAATTAATAATTGTTGATAGCACATAAGTTCCTCTCGGTTTATGTTGTAGTTGAAGCACAATTTTCTTTTGGACCGTAAAGCCCGTAGTAATTGTTAACAATGAAAGAGAAAAAACGTAAGAAAATGGAGTTAGCTGTGGAATCTGGTAAGCTTTAACATATATAATATATATGTATTGTTATATTGACTTTGAAAGCAAAAAGCTTTCCTCATCCTTTTGTCTCCGCACCTTTCCCCCTTGCAGTTTTACACCACGTTAGAAAGTTGCTTTCTCCCAATTTTCTTGTACTGTGCAGTTGCTAAAACTTTGTTGATATTATACACGTGTAAAAGGAACAGATCTGGTATAATGGTTTTGCGATTTATAACTTTTGTGTACTTGTTATGAGCAATAGTAGTGTCCTTTGACTGACGTGTGTTTTATAGCACAGCTAGACGTTACCTCTGATGGTAATGAACTTAAAAAAAAGAAAAAGAAGAATAAAGATAAAAACTCAGGTAGTTAAACGTAGGAGATTGATTAGAAGGATGTTGATCACTTGATTCATGCAATAGTTTTATATATACTATATGTTGCGACCGGTTTAAAATAAAAGATAACGGAAAATTCTAAAAATTTAATGCCGTTACAAACGAAGCCTAGGTATACAATAATGCCAAATTACTACCTTCATTGGATGAAAATGCATTTAGTTTTAAAATTGCTTATTTCCTGAGATAAACACCACCATAGTTATAACAAGCTATCACTTAACGCTATTTTTTTATTACAAATCAATTCAAATGTACAAAAATAAAAACTCTAGCCGCAATTTATTGACACCAAGTGCTATGGAATTTTTTATTAGTGTATAAAAACATAGAAAATAATGTTACAATGAGTAGGAATAAAAAAGTTAAATTCTTTAAAAAAAACGTTTATTAACAGAGAAAATTGTCAACTCTGAAAAAACTAAACAGGTTTTTTTGGCACCCTCTAAAAATAATTTCCCCACAAACTTATCGGGCTTGAAGTCACATGAGTTGTAGTTTCTGTTTCACTTTCTACTGCAGCTTTCTATATAAATTGATATAATTCTCTGCTGAAATCAGTTTTACTTAATTGAAAATAGCACACGGGTTTTTGTGTGTTTACCTGCCGCACGCAGGTTATATTAACTAACCTCATTGATGAGCGCAAGTAAATATATGTATATATTATATAAAAGTGGCTTCAATCGAGTTTTTTATATCTTGAGTTTATTGTTCATGCAACGATTCGTTGGGCGAGATCAGTATGTTTGTTTCTTGGTCCACGGCCTATGCCCCAATTAATTAAACTATATACAGTAGAACTTATTTTAATTATGATTACGTACATGTACTTGAGGTTTTTAAAAAATTTATAACACTTGATATCAAAAATAATTTGTTGGACTTCAATGAAGTGAAAGCAATAAGGAATTTATACAACAATATGGTATAAATGAGTATGCATTACTAATGTGTAGAACATAAAATTTGCATTGTATTGTGATATATATATTGTCATGTAAATATTATTTATATATACGCTAATAAAATATATATTTATAATTCATAAAATAATATAAATAATTATGACAATATAATTTTATGCCAATTTTATATTCACGGGAGAACCTCGTATTGTAAAAAAAATGTATGCGTGACTGTTAAAAGTTAACTTCTCTTGTCACTAATTTTGAGAGCGACCGGTCAGAACGTCTACCGCTTAGTACCACGTGACCAACCTCCTAATCAAACTCCTCGGTTACATAACTGTCTTTTGGTCAATGTTTTACAAGGGGGTGGTTTCACTTTCATACCATATGATCTGCATATTATTATTATAATATCATCGCCATCTGCTGCAGCCTGCTTTGTGATTAATCATCACCATGTCTAAGCTGGCTAAAAGGTACAAGAGTACTACCATGTAACTTTTAGCTATGTTTGCTGTAGAAGAAAAACAGTAATATATTTTTCTGCTTCAAGCTGTCAATCTGATGTTAATTATCTACCCCTTTTTAGTTTATTTGATGGATGACACCACCAATAAATGATATATAAGCTTACTCATCCACTCTTAGAATTCTCTCAATCGCTGAGCTGTACTCAGACTCTGCTTGTTTTTATAGAAGATGTCATAGGGTTAAAAATCTCTAAAAAGACAAAAAAGCACGAAGAGGAAGATATTGATGAAGGTAGGATAAATAATTGCTCTATCAATTTCTCTTGCCGTTCACGTCATGCGTGTCTGACTCTTGCTCTGACATGCCTGACACCTGCCCTACTTGTCACTCATGCCCGACACCTGCCCTACTTGTCACGCATGTCTGACACCTGCCCTACTTGTCACTCATGTCTGACACCTGCCCTACTTGTCACGCATGCATGTTTGGCACTTGCTCTGCTATTCATGTCTGACACTTGCCCGACTTATCACACATGTCTGACACCTGTCCTACTTATCACACATGTCCGACACCTGCCCTACTTGTCACGCATGCAAGTCTGGCAGTTACCCTACTTGTCATGTCTAACACTTGCCCTACTTATCACACATGTCTGACGCCTGCCCTACTTATCACACATGTCTGACGCCTGCCCTACTTGTCACACATGCATGTCTGGTACTTGCCCTACTAGTCATGTCTGACACTTGCCCTACTTATCACACCTGTCTGACACCTGCCCTACTTGTCACGCATGCATGTCTGGCACCTGCCCTATTAGTCATGTCTGACACCTGCCCTACTTGTCACGCATGTCTGACATGTGTTTACGTCCACAGACCAACAGGTAGAGCAAGTGAAGAAACCAAAAAAGAAAAAAAAAGATAAAACAAAAAGAGCTCAAGAAGAAAACCTTGACCTAGGTAATAGCATGTTTTAATCTTGTCTTCCACACAAACAGTTCACACCATTTATATAACAATCCTTAGCTTGTTTTTATACAGATGAATCAGATGTACATCCAGTGAGGCATAAAAAGAAAAGGAAATCAGAAAATCATGAGTTTGAATCAGGTAATTGTGATGACATTACCTGTCTATTTATATATTATAGAGAGATGACATTACCTATCTATTTATATATTATAGAGAAATGACATTACCTATCTATTTATATATTATAGAGAAATGACATTACCTATCTATTTATATATTATAGAGAGATGACATTACCTATCTATTTATATATTATAGAGAGATGATATTACCTGTCTATTTATATATTATAGAGAGATGACATTACCTATCTATTTATATATTATAGAGAAATGACATTACCTGTCTATTTATATATTATAGAGAGATGACATTACCTGTCTATTTATATATTATAGAGAAATTACATTACCTATCTATTTATATATTATAGAGAAATGACATTACCTATCTATTTATATATTATAGAGAAATGACATTATCTATCTATTTATATATTATAGAGAAATGACATTACCTGTCTATTTATATATTATAGAGAAATGACATTACCTGTCTATTTATATATTATAGAGAAATGACATTACCTATCTATTTATATGTTGTAGAGAGATGACATTACCTATCTATTTATATATTATAGAGAAATGACATTATCTATCTATTTATATATTATCGAGAGATGACATTACCTATCTATTTATATATTATAGAGAAATGACATTACCTATCTATTTATATATTATCGAGAGATGACATTACCTATCTATTTATATATTATAGAGAAATGACATTACCTATCTATTTATATATTATAGAGAAATGACATTATCTATCTATTTATATATTATCGAGAGATGACATTACCTATCTATTTATATATTATAGAGAAATGACATTACCTATCTATTTATATATTGTAGAGAAATGACATTACCTATCTATTTATATATTATAGAGAGATGACATTACCTATCTATTTATATATTGTAGAGAAATGACATTACCTATCTATTTATATATTATAGATAAATGGCATTACCTATCTATTTATTTATTGTAGAGAAATGACATTATTTATATATTATAGAGAAATGACATTACCTATCTATTTATATATTATAGAGAAATGGCATTACCTATTTATTTATATATTGTAGATAAATTACAGTTTACTGTCATTTTGTGCCATTGAGAAAGTAAAATAGCCTGCAATCATCATCATTTTGGAGTTTGCAGCTTTTTAGTTCTTAGTCTAACATTTATTATTTACTGTAATTAAGGTTACATTTCCTGTATTGTTATCTATTTAGCTCTCCTATCAGAAAGGCCATAATATGTATATAGGATAAATGCATATGAACCAGTGGCTCAGAATTATCTTCTCCTGCATAATGAGCAGTCAATTCTTTAAATGGTTTATCTTTTGAATTATAACCTGGTTATTTTCAATACGCCCCCCACCCCCCCCCCCCCCCACCCCGCAATCATAAAAAGGCAACCAATTACACCGTCATAAACTGTTGATATGTTTGCTTTGACCAGAATGTGTATTTTATTGGCAGCTGAAGACTGCAACTCACCTCTACCTAAGAAAAAACATAAAAAGAAAAAACACAAACGAGACCAAGATGACACTGGTAAGGGCATAGACTGAATCTGTAAAGTTTTAATCAGGTTTAATGATGGGCCTCAGGCTAACTGCAGGCTTTTTGGGTTGCTTTTCTTCATGTGCGCAAGTAAAACATGGAGATTCCCATTGTGACAGGCAATCTAGACATTTTAGAAAGCGTCTTTTTACATCCAGGTTAACTGTGAGGAAGGCAGCAAATAGCATGGACTGTATCTTGAAATGGGCTTATTGCTTGTAATAAATTACTAACAGCCGGCCTCAGTGGTTACGGAGTTCCACACAATAAAACTGTATTTCCTGTTCATCAAACACTTTTCAAAAGGTTCAGGCAGTTTGGGAAAATACAAATTCTATGAATGATTTATAAGTAGTTTGAACCATTTAGAAAAAGTTTGAACAGTTTACAAAGAGCATGATTTTCAAAACCATAATAGTCGCGCTCATTTATAGCCTCCATTTAAAATGTATATCGTAGGCGACTGATCAATAGACATAAGTTACATCATTTCAGCATAAAATAATTATTCGATATAATCTCAAAAACAAACTTTTTGAAATGAAGTCTTTCGATTAGATATTTGTAATGTTAAGAAATTAAATTTTTATTTATTTGATTAAAGATGCTAGCCGAAAGTGGACTAATATATACTAGCATCAAAGTGGACCAGCAAATTGATTTCAGTTTCCGAAGCGTATGAATTATTTGTCAAAGGGTCAGACAGTTTGGAAAGCTTTCAGATACTTCAAAATTCCAAACACACCATGTTGTAAGCCCCCATAGATTTATCTTCTAATATTTTATTCAATACTATTTTAGACCAAAAAGTTTGTAAGAGTTATCAAACAACAGCTAAAATATAATAAGATTATTGCTGTCTATTGCACCAAAATACAGGCACTAGCGCCCATTCTAGAGCTCTTCGTTATTTTATTTTTTTTAGTTAAAAGTTATCAATATGGCAAGTATAATTTTGACAATTTCTTGTTCATCTCAAATAATTGTAAAAATATACTGTTCTTGTTGTGTAATCAATTGTTATTTTAATAAAATAAAATATGCAACAAGCTTTTAGAATTTAATTATGTATCATTGCCATGTCAAGGCCAGCCTGGGTATGTAGTAACAGCTTTATCAAATATGACAAAAACGCTCACTCAAGGAAAACAGTTTCCAGAAATTGAAAATCTTTTGCAATCTCAAAATTTTACCATTAAAAAGTTTTCTGCGCAATGCTAGTATCTGGGAGACCCTTCTTTAATGCAAACATGCCAAATTTCTATGTAAACTCCTTTGATATCAAGCGCTATATAATTGGTTGTTTAGGTCAGCATTGAATGCATCTATAAGAGTCATCTATTAGGCAAGCAGGCAATCCATAACAATTCTTAACGCGCATTAACTTGAAACAATTTATATTAAATTGTATACGCTGACTATGTTTTATTTCAGTCACAGAGAATGAGGTTGATGAACCAGTTGTAAATGAGAACGCTGCTGAAGACATAAATGGAGACAAGAGAACTGAGAAGAAGAAAAAGAAAAACAAGAAACGAGATTTTCCACAAAAGCAACCGGCTAGCCAACATACTCAACAGGCAGCCGCTGACTTAGGCCAATGGAGCACGGCACAACTGGGTGATTCTGAGAGACAAAACAAGTTCTATAAGCTAATGGGGGGGTTTAATAAGGCCACCCCAAACACATCACCAAAACCATTCGCTGCCAAGTTCAATGCTGCGCTGGACAAGAAGAAAGAAATGAACTTACAAAGTCAGTTAGAGAAACAGTTTGAGCAGGCTCGCTTTACTAGCCTGAGTGCTAGAGGAGTCGGGCTGGGCTTCTCTAAGCCCAAAGAGAACTACATTGACATCTCTGCTAGTCGCTCTAAAAAGTTTGAAGATTGATCATTGCCATCTCCTTGTACATGGGTGCAGAGAGCATTGCATTGTGTGTGTGTGTAGGGGTGTAGTTATATGTGGTATAGGTGGAGGGGATATATGCTGTTAGCTTGTGGTCCTTTCTATAGATAGAAGAGCAAACTTAGCTCCCAAACCTAACCTCCTATCTCAGTGCAGGAGTGTGGCTAACATGAAAGTAGTGATGTAGTTCTGACACCAAAGCCTCCTACTGACGTGTTCCCTTGTAGTTAAGCCATCCAATGTTATTTGATAGTAGAGTGCATATATTGTATGATTACTTCTATCTCCACTTTTGTATTGAGTTTATAAATAACTGCAGTGGCAACTGTTGCAGAGGTAGAAATTTAGATGCATTTGTTTCGCCATGTCAGCTGATGCCAACTTTCAACTCCTTTGAGTTATTATTACCTCAGATACCTTGGCCCTCAGATACCTTGGCCGTGCCATTTAAACTTGTGCGTGTATTTAAAAGCAAAGGCTTTGATGTTGCACAAAAAAGAAATTTTTTATATTCGTATGTCCCACTACATCAAAAAAGAACTACAAAAATTAGTAATTTTCAAGTTGTCTCCCCACAATAGTTTACATAAAAGTTAGTTCAAGAGGTTTTCACTGTGATGCGCTCGGATTTGGTGTTGGATAATGTAATGCCACCAAATGTGAGCGTACCGCAGTGAAAAGCTTTTGTACTACATAAAGTATATATCCATGCAGTTTATGCGGGTGAAATACAATGTTGTTTACGAATAATCGGTTACAATCTAAACACAGACACTTGCTACTGTTGTCAGCATGCTTTTTACCTGCAGTAATGATGTACAGTTGATAATGAGATGTACACACAAGCACTCTTTGAGCACACATCTATGTATTTAACAGAGACTAGATAGTAATAAAACAAGGATTGTATCAATCATCCATCCAACATAAAACAGTCATCTAGCAATGCTTGCAATTAGCCTTGTCTTTATCCTAATGAGTCAGTTATTCAGTTTTTGTTCATCTTGAACAGCCATTTGTACCCTCTGGTTGGACGGCCATAGTGTTTTATAATTTTGATTTGTGGCCGAGCTGTCTGTAAATATATCGCTGACTCCATACTTTCGCTGTCCGACATTGTAGACGATAAACCTGATGAGCAAAACCTTGCTGCAAAATTCCAACGAGAAATCTTTTTACGTTTTCTCCTTTTTCTTGGAGCTTTTATATTTAGCTGGTGTTTTGGAGAAGTTAGAGTTGAGAGGGTGCCAAATGGTGTGCTGTGTGCAAGCGGTGTTCCCATTCCTGAACTTTTACTGTTTTGGTCCAGTGAGTGATTATTTATCATCACCTGTGGGTCTACAGGTGCCTGGTGCCGCGGTGAATCTCTCAAACTCTCACATTCAGAAGGTGACCTTCGGCCGCTATCTTGATTTTCAGAGCATGAAGTGTTGTTCTTTTCTACTGCATTTGCAAGCCTTACATCGTAGTTTTCAGTTTTTTTGACATTGACGGCCCCTTCGGTGAAGTCATTTGAAGAACATTCTGTGTTTCCAAGAACGAGTGAGTCCAGCCTATCAATCGCATCAGCAGCTGTGCTCGCCATGCTGCTCTTTTCTTCAAATCGCGCTCCTTTCATTTCTATCAGACTTAGTTCTGTCATGGAGTATCTTCTGGGTGGCAGCGCTGGTGCTGTCGAACTTTCTTCATTAGATGAGTCACTTTCCACATTCTTCATTATCCCAGTCACCTTTGTATCTAGCGTCGTGTCACATCCTGTTTCATCCTCGGCACTTTCTGCAGAACCATAACACGCCAATGATTTCCTTCTTTGAAACTTTCTGATCAATTCCTTTAACACCGCAGTTTCGATTTCTGGTGGTAGAAGATGTAGAATTCTTTCAATGTTTGTTTTTGCGTCTGTTAAAACCACGGATGTCGGTTCTGTGCTGTGTAACAATTTGTTGAAGTTTGGGCATTTATGTGCTAATTTCTCATGTAATTTCACCGGCAGCGAAAATACCAATTTTAGCAGATCATTAAAGGCAGACGCTTGCCAGCTCTGAGAGCTCGTTGCACCAAGCATCATGTGACAAATATTCCTACAAGGGGTTTAAAACAGTTTTTTGTTATCAGTATTCTTTGAACATCAATAAGGTCATTCATATTTTTATTCTAACTCAAGAAATATAAATCGATGCGGATCTTGGACAAAGATAGGAAAGTACACTCACTGACAGAGTAGATCTATCAACTCTTTGTGTTCTTCTATGGTAACTGATCCCGTTCTCAGTTTGGTTCGCAATTTGCCTATTTCCTGTCGCAGTTGTATTGTCTCCAAAGTCAACTCTGTGGTCTTCCTAGACCAGCCCTTGATGGCCGCCTGCAGCTTGTTGTTCTCTTCCTTGAGCCTCTCACTCGTATTTCGTGCCTTTTGTAGTGCTGCCGAACCTCTCTGGTACGCTAATTGTAGAGTTGCCACTGAAATTCAGATTATTTTTACATTTCAAAATCAGCAAAGCCTCCTTGTAATACATAAAGTATTTGTAGAAAATTTTATTTGTTAAAAATTTTACGCTTTGTTTATATCAAAAGTTTGATAGAGAAAAAGGTAACTGTTTTATTTTATCAAGTGCTTTCAAATTTATATCTGCAACTTCTGAGGTTTTGCACTTACGATCTTGGACAGAAACTCTCACAAATAGCCGGCCTTGGTCCATTTCTGAGAAAGGAACTATGTCCATATCATTGGAGGTAACTTTCGAAAATGCGTCTAACCCGTGTGGTGTTGAGAGACTGCAAAGAAAGCACAAAAACCTCAATTGACTGCCATAACTCTTTATATCAATTCAAGTAATCTCTGTTATGTTAGTATAACTAGACGCCAAAGATTGTAATAAGTAATATCACAGACTGTTTCCTACCTCCAATTGATGAAATCCCAGACATAGTGTCCAGTAGTGTCTGATATTGCAGGACTAGAGCAGTAGTCTGTAGACCTCCTTGGTCTACCCACCCTTATATAAGACAGCAAACCTGCTCTGTTCGGGTCAGCCGCAAACAGCTGCTCCCTTGAACTACTGACTTGTCCAGCAGCCATTGCGCTTTATCACCGTGACATTAGGTGCTGCCTCTTACTAACTCTCGGGTGTTAAGTGCTAAATAGATAAGGGCAGCAGCAATTGCTGCTTAATTTAGGAAGCAACTGCTAGTGTGTGTCAGCAGTGTGTATATATGAGAGAGTATGTTCTTTGTAGAGTAATGTCGGTGTCCAATGTTAGAACTTCTCACCCAAGATTCGGTTTTAAAAGATCAGTCGTGCAATTCAATAAAAACCACTTGGTAAACAAATATGTTTTGGAAATGAGTTACATTTTTTCCAACTGTCAGGTGAAAATTTAAAAAGTTGCATCATTTTTTGATATATATTTTTGTTGCTCTTTAATTTGTCTCATTTTCATAGAAAACAACATCTTCCGACATCGCCTTATATTTGTAGCTAGTTGGTTGTTTGCTGTTCAAATCATCCATCTACTCTACATTCTGCTATATTGTAATTAAAACAAGAAAATGTAAAAGATTGTAGTAGTTTCCATCTGTCATGTCTCTAGCCTATGTTTCTAGGATCAAGACTTGATGCATTGGGCGGGGCGGTATTTATTGTAGAGAAGCCCCTCACAATGCTTTTGTGATGAAACTTATAGAACTGATGTAGAGCTAACCACATGTAGACAGCCTCAGTTTTTCCCAAAAAAATTATTCAACTTGATGATTCACCAGTTGATTGATTTTTGAAATGTAGAACTTAAATGCTATTGCAAGGAGGTTTCAAGCACTGGAAACAGTATTAAAAAGGGTCAAACAACAAAACTAAAGTTATTATTAGTCATAGTTTTCATGGGTTAATCACTATTGTATTGTGCCTTCCAATTTTTCTACAGTTTTAATAAAAAGTTTTTTGTCACGTTCTATTAAGCATCATAAAAAAAAAATTACTTGCAAGTCTAACAATAGTGATAAAGAGATAGGTGCCACAGGTAAAACTATATGTGGGAATTGAAGTCAGCAAAAAGTTCAACATTATTCGTGACTTTAATGGGAAAAACTGTTTAAAGATAAAAAAGAATCATATGAAGGATTTATGTAGGGTTGGATAGGTTAGGTTAAGTTGTTTCTTTAAAAATAATGAATGGGTCATTTTTAAGTTAACTTTTTCCAAAGAAACAAAACTTTTATGTTTTTCAACATTTTATTGGAAATGTGAGCCTTGCAGTTGTGTTGTTACCAATAATTATTAATTATTGCCCTTTTAAAAATTTCAGTTTGCCAGCTGAACTAAACCATATTAATTATTAATAATCTCCCTCTTTCCAACTTTACTTCTGCAATGCAATGGCGTGCACAATATGCTGAGTGCCCGACAGTTTCGTGAATTTGGTTCTCCGTGTCACTAAAGCATCTTCCATATACTTTACCCAGACTATAGCATCATCCATATACTTTACTCAGACTATAGCATCATCCATAATATCAAGTCACCTTCCTACCATATCCTTATGGCAAATGAGATTGCTACAGTATCAACATCAACATTGTACTCTGCTGTGTCTAGGAGTTGCGATATCATTTTATCAACTCTGTACAGTTTAATGTTTGTCTGCACCAGTCTATCCCTTTTATCTCTAACTAAAATCGGCTCCCAAGTGTTGATAAACAGGTTACCACACAAACCAGGATTTCATCAGTCACCTCCATCTGTTACCACCACTACCCATCATTTATTTTCTTTCATTGTAGTTAGCTTAACCAATCACGACACAGATCATGTTGGCTCCAGATATACCATCCTATCTCACACAATGCTCGATGTAAAGGAAGAATCGAGTCTTAAATGAAAAGGTTGATACAGTTCGGTTGACACCCATTCTCACTTTAAGAGTAAATAAAACTTAATACGTTAGCTTGAGGTCTCCACCATGCTTGACTTCATTAAATTCCGCAAGTTTACAGTACAATTTGCGGGCGGTTACGCATCAATGATGCTTTTTTAAGAAGACAACTCTAGACTTACAAAAATCGTATTTTTCAAGAAGACAACTCCAAACTTACAAAAAGTGTATTTCTTTAAGAAGACAACTCCTAGCCATCATCTTGTTTTTTTCTAAAAAGACAACTCAACTTAGAAAAAAAACCGTATTTTGTTTAAGAAAACAACTCCAAATTATCAAAAATCGTATTTTTTAAGAAGACAACTCCAAACTTGAGAAAGTCGCGTTTTTTAAGAAAACAACTCCAAACTTATAAAATTGTATTGTTTTTTAAGAAGACAACTCCAAATAATAATCTTGTTTTCTTTCTAAGAAGACAACTCCAAACTTGAAAAACTTGTATTTTTTTTTTAAGAAGACAACTCCAAACTTGGAAAAATTGCATTTTTTTTTTTTCAAGAAGACGACTCCAAACTGTCAACAGTCGTATTTTTTAAGAAGACAACTCCAAACTTGAAGATTTTTTTGTAAGAAGACAACTCCAAACAATAATCTTGTTTTTTCTAAGAAGACAACTCCAAACAATAATCTTGTTTTTTCTAAGAAGACAACTACAAACAATAATCTTGTTTTTTCTAAGAAGACAACTCCAAACAATAATCTTGTTTTTTTCTAAGAAGACAACTACAAACAATAATCTTGTTTTTTCTAAGAAGACAACTCCAAACAATAATCTTGTTTTTTTTTGAAGAAGACAACTCCAAACTTAAAAAAAATGACATTTTTTGAGGAGCCCAACTCCAATTTTTCCTAAATTATTGAAAAAGACAACATTTTCTAAGCTTTTAGTTAAATTTTTAGCTGTATTTATTCATAAGACTATTTATTTATGTTAAAATTTGGAAAAAAATTAAAGAGTTGTTTCCTGTCACACATAAATTTTCATTTCAAAATCGATATGCCTTCTTGTTGTGGTAAAACCATGTTCTGCCTATAATTTCAAATGGCAAACTAACTTTCTTGATGTGGTAAAACCATGAGCTGTCTGTAATTTTAAGTAACAAGTTAAACTCAGAATTGATATATCAATATATATTATAATTGAAAGCATCGTAACTTTTCTAAATTAAATTTTATAATAAAATCTGATATATGATGGAAAGCCTTATTGTTTCACCTTTCATGAACAAAAAAAGGCAATCAATTGTTTGTCACACCAATTGATTGACTGTATGAGCATGAGTCATTGGTTGGCATATCAAGAGACTCAAAACTAGGGCTGTGCCATGGTTCAAAAATTTAATCAAGATTAATCTTGTTGTCAGATTTATTGATCTTAATTAATCACAAAATTAATCTCCTGCAATATATCTATAATTGACTCCAATTTTCCAATATATAGTTCTGATTTTTCCGCACCTATTAAAGATTATAAGCATGGGATTGCATTATGGTGGATTGGAATTTATCTTCAGTCATAGATAAGGTACACTTGAAAGAGAAAACAAAGCACATTAATTCTGTATGTGTTTATACTTGTGTTTATTCAGTTTCTGCTTATTAATTATTATTTCTAATTCATATTATTATTTGCTGATACTAGTATAATATTACTATTCATCACAATCACTGAATTTAGCATTTTTATTGATCACTTATAGAATAGTACTATATCATTTACTAGTGTTACTTATAAAATTACTTTGTTCCTTTATCATATTATTGTTACTGGAAATTTCTTATCACTTCTATTATTATTGCACAGCCAGTCTCATAATCTGTTACCAATCATACGTGGCGTGGCTCACTCACACTGTGTCTCTGTCTTAGTCATGGTGAATACTCCATTCAATTATGTTGAGCTTGTGTATGAGAGCTGTTTGCTTAGACTTGCAGTCACAAATGCATGCTTGAGTGCACGGCTCAGTTGTTTTGTAACTTCTACTGACTCACATAGCGTGTCTGCTGCTTGCAGGGCAGGCCATTGCTAACTATTGCCTAGCGTAGCGGTAATCACGTAGTAGTGTTTTATTTCCACATTACAAACAACAATAATGAAAAATTGCCATTATTCAAACAAAATTGCAATTGTCAATTATAAAAAAGTGAAACACACAAGTAACTACAAAGGAAAAAATGTTATTGCTACTAATGGAGATTAATTAGATAATTGTTTTTAATCGGGTTAATCTTTTGGGGAAATTGATCGCGTTAATCGTGAAAATAACGCGATCAAAGCCCAGCCCTACTCAAAACCTACAACTACAGGAAAGTTGAAAGCATTTCTTGTACGTATTGACCAGGTTTTATTTTGCAAAAGGTTTCCATTTTCATATGTGCTGCCTTTTAACTATAATAAAGCTTCTTTTTAAATGAACCACAGATAATTAAGAGTAAACTGCGCATTCATTAATATTGTAATTAACGGCTTCTTCTATTTCTTTTTCTGGCTTGGTATTGTGTTTTAATGCTACTGTGCAACCCCAATTACATAATTTGTTATGTATGTAATTAATTTTAATTAGACATGGAGTTGTGTCTACATGACAAAATCTTTCTTTTCAAAATATACTAGGAGTTTTCTCCTCAAAATTCCAGGTGTGTGAGTTGGCCAAAAATTTTACATCATTGTGGGGAATCTCAGTCACCTCGACCCAAGCGACGTTTCGACCTAGAGTCACTTGAGCCCAGGGACAGTCAGTTCGACCCAAGATGGCGGTGAAAATAGCTCTCTTCAATTTTTGTGCTACACGAACAGATATAAGTAAGTAAGATTTGATTTGTAGTTGTACTTTTAGAGCTGAGTATCTAGTATTTTTAATAAAACTAAGTTTTGCTGTAGAAACCTATGAGACTTTACAAAAATTCTTGTTGTTTTGTGCAGCCATTTTTTGCGATATATATTCAATTCATAGTTAATAATAATAATTATTATTTATTATTATTATTGTTGCAGATATTTATGATTTAGATTAATAAAATATATCATTTTGAGTACTGTCGATAAATACTGCTTCATTTTGCAGTGTTTGTTTTTAATATTGTCAAGAAGGACATTAAGTAAATATCATTGTTTAGCTAAATAAAGTTTTTTATTTTCTTTGCTGACACAACAGATATATTTACTATTAATTATAATTACAGAAGTTGCTTTCTCGTTGTTGTACAACAACTCTGATAATATTCACAAGAAATCAAAAAGTGAAGATACTCTTTTATACAAACTGCATTGACAGGATGATCTTGTGTTTGGATGGATGATGGAACTGTCTGAAAACTCTTTTATGCATTCAATTTATCTTCCTCTCCATAATGTATGGGCAGGTAAGGCCAATAACATTATTTATTTATTACATAGCTGATCATTTACAACTCTTGCTAGTTGCCAATGCCATAAATATAAATAAGTATATTGTGGATAATGTATAGGCATACAACTGAACTGTGTGATAAAGAAATATTAGTATCAATTCAACTTGTAGGATGATAAAAGAAATCGGCTCAATACATTGCTGGTTAGAACTCTAACAACTATAAGAATGCACTGAAGGCAGCGAGTCAACTCAAATCTGACTGCAACTGGTACATGATGAGTGGCGACAGCGCAGAACCCCATCGCAAGAATGGAGGGTAAGTGATTTACTTTCGACAGCCTCTGGTGGGTATCTGTGACATTACTGTGTACTGTTATGCTAATACTGTAGTACTAGGTGTAATACTGTAGTACTAGATGTAACACTGTAGTACTAGATGTAATACTGTAGTACTAGATGTAATACTGTAGTACTAGATGTAATACTGTAGTCCTAGATGTAATACTGCAGTACTAGGTGTAATACTGTAGTACTAGACGTAATACTGTAGTACTGGATGTAATACTGTAGTACTAGATGTAACACTGTAGTACTAGATTTAATACTATAGTACGAGATGTAATAGTGGGTGTAATACTGTAGTACTAGGTGTAATACTGTAGTACTAGGTGTAATACTGTAGTACTAGATGTAATACTGTAGTACTAGATGTAATACTGTAGTACTAAATGTAACACTGTAGTACTAAGTGTAATTCTGTAGTACTGGATGTAATACTGTAGTACTAGATGTAATACTGCAGTACTAAGTGTAATACTGTAGTACTAGGTGTAATTCTGTAGTACTAGATGTAATACTGTAGTACTAGATGTAATACTGTAGTACTGGATGTAATACTGTAGTACTAAATGTAATACTGTAGTACTAGGTGTAATTCTGTAGTACTGGATGTAATACTGTAGGGTTTGCTGTAAAAACAATGCTCTGATATGCCATTTACTGGACTCTCTGGTTCTCTCACTGACGGGCCCAGAGACTTGTGTGCACCAAGAGTAAGACAGCTGACTTTAGAGAAGCTGAGGTGAGTGTACTGTGTGTAGTGTACTATACCATACTGTGTAGTGTACTGCGTGTAGTGTACTGTGTGTAGTGTACTGCGTGTAGTGTACTGTGTGTAGTGTACTGTGTGTAGCGTACTGTGTAGTGCACTGTGTGTAGTGTACTGTGTAGTGTACTGAATGTAGTGTACTGTGTAGTGTACTGTGTGTAGTGTACTGTGTAGTGTACTGAATGTAGTGTACTGTGTGTAGTGTACTGCGTGTAGTGTACTGTGTGTAGTGTACTGTGTGTAGCGTACTGTGTAGTGCACTGTGTGTAGTGTACTGTGTAGTGTACTGAATGTAGTGTACTGTGTAGTGTACTGTGTGTAGTGTACTGTGTAGTGTACTGAATGTAGTGTACTGTGTAGTGTACTGTGTGTAGTGTACTGCGTGTAGTGTACCCTACTGTGCAGTGGACTGTGTGTAGTATACTGTGTATATGGTGTACTGTGTGTAGCATATTGTGTGTAGTGTACTGTAGTGTACTGTATATAGTGTACTATATGTAGTGCAATGCGTGTAGTGCATTCTGTGTAATGTACTGTATATATTGTACTGTATGTAGTGTACTCTGTGTAATGTACTGTGTAGTATACTATGTGTAGTGTGCTCTGTGCAGTGTAGTGAAGTGTGTATTGTGCTATGATCATGTACAATGCTGGCATACATTCCTAGTATATACGATTAGCATGCTGTAAGTGAAGTTTATGTGTGACAGGAACTGACTGCGGCAAAAATTCATTCCCTCATCTTATTTCATCATCCAGTTTATCAGAAAACGCCAACGGGTTCTTGGAACAAGTTAACTACCAATTGTCTCCTGTCAGAGGTGAGTATTGTTCAGTGTTATATATAGCGTAGTACACAGCAATATATGTAGTGTAGGAATGTGTGTTATATATACTGTAGTGTACAGTACTGTGCGAAATTGTGTGTTATACATATACTGTACTATAGTACTGTATGTGTGTATGTTATATATATTGTACTACAGCACTGTATGTGTGTATGTTATACATATACTGTACTATAGCACTGTATGTGTGTATGTTATATATATTGTACTATAGTACTGTATGTGTGTATGTTATATATATTGTACTATAGTACTGTATGTGTGTATGTTATATATATTGTACTATAGCACTGTATGTGTGTATGTTATATATATTGTACTATAGCACTGTACGTGTGTATGTTATATATATTGTACCATAGCACTGTATGTGTGTATGTTATATATATTGTACTATAGCACTGTATGTGTATATGTTATATATATTGTACTACAGCACTGTATGTGTGTATGTTATATATATTGTACTATAGTACTGTATGTGTGTATGTTATATATATTGTACTACAGCACTGTATGTGTGTATGTTATACATATACTGTACTATAGCACTGTATGTGTGTATGTTATATATATTGTACTACAGCACTGTATATGTGTATGTTATATATATTGTACTATAGTACTGTATGTGTGTATGTTATATATATTGTACTACAGCACTGTATGTGTGTATGTTATACATATACTGTACTATAGCACTGTATGTGTGTATGTTATATATATTGTACTACAGCACTGTATGTGTGTATGTTATATATATTGTACTACAGCACTGTATGTGTGTATGTTATATATATTGTACTATTGCACTGTATGTGTGTATGTTATATACATTGTACTATAGCACTGTATTTGTGTATGTTATATATATTGTACTACAGCATTGTATGTGTGTATGTTATATATATTGTACTATAGCACTGTATGTGTGTATGTTATACATATTGTACTATAGCACTGTATGTGTGTATGTTGTATATACTGTACTATAGCACTGTATGTGTGTATGTTATACATATACTGTACTATAGCACTGTATGTGTATGTTATATATATTGTACTATAGTACTGTATGTGTGTATGTTATATATATTGTACTATATCACTGTATGTGTGTATGTTATATATATTGTACTACAGCACTGTATGTGTGTATGTTATATATATTGTACTATAGCACTGTATGTGTATATGTTATATATATTGTACTATAGCACTGTATGTGTGTATGTTATATATATTGTACTATAGTACTGTATGTGTGTATGTTATATATATATTGTACTACAGCACTGTATGTGTGTATGTTATATATATTGTACATCATCGTGACACTGACATATCAGGCTTCATCCTCACCTGAACTTATGAGGTTGTAAAGTGAAGAGGGACCACACCCTGTGTATATCTGCAGTATATATCATGTCTTTATTCTCACAATACTCTGTTTGTTAGGTAGTGCTCTACGTAATCTGGTGGCTGCGAAGGTTGCAATAACAAGTGTAGAAACCGTAAGTAACCCACACTTATGTATGGTTGATCATAGTGTAGATGGCTCTGCTTTTAAAAAATAATTGTGAAAGTATTAAATTTAAATAACCTAATGAAATGCATCTCACAAAGTACTTATAATAGCTGAGCATCAGCTTTGGCAGTTGTGAATTTTCATACAATAAAATCGTATTTCCTGTTTAACAACTGTAGAAACTTCCGAACCAAATAGTCATTTTGCGAATAATCTGGGCTGTTTCGAAATGGTTCAGACGATTTGGATGTGTACAAACTGTAAGAAAGCATTAGAACTAGTTGGAATCTCTTAAATCCAACTTTAAAATAGTCTGAACTGTTTTAAAATTATCTAGATTATTTTGAAAGGTTTGCAAAGAGCATAGCTATTTAATCAAAAACAGCCATCCTGTTTTTCGTTATAGCTGTATGAAATCTCTAACATTGATGTAGTAATCAATGAATGAACGTTAAAAAAGTTATTCAATCATATAAACGTATTGCAAATAGTCTAAGAAAATTTTTTTTACGAATATGAAGAATTCTTATTGTTTACTTGTTATAACTTGAATATTAAAAAAATTTCTCGTTCATTTCACTAAAAACGTTTTCATCAGTGTTTAGTTAAAAAAATTGCTAATTGATAGTGTACCAGCAAATTAGTTTTGATTTTTAAAGCGTATAAACTGTATCACAAAGTATTCAGGCGGTTTGCAAAAAATTGGACTATGCTAAAAGCTTATTAAATAACGTTGTCAACTCTCCACAATTCACACAATTTCAATACGCTCCAGTTTCTGATTCGATTAAAAATTTCTCTAGCAGCTTATTTGAGGCTGTTTTAATATACTATCCCATTGATTTTTTTTATAACTTGTTGCGCAAAACTCTGCAGTTTTTTCTCCTTGTTTGGAATTCCATTTTTGGCCACAGCTTTGTCAGGAAAGTACGAGTGTTAATTTTTTCAGTTACTTTACATATTTTACATGCAAATAACCACATTACGATTGTGATCAAAAACTGACAAAAATTCATGTGACATAGACGCTCTCTCGTTGCCTAGTTTTTGTTTGTCATATTGTAAATGGGAAATAATATAATTCAATTCTTGCTTTATCAAATTGTAATTTGGCAAGATTTAAGTTTAAGTGTTATTTGTCTTTCCTTGGTAAGACAACTCCAAACTGCTTGCTAACTATTCTGGTTTTTACTTATTTATTTACCTTTTGTGAATTGAAAAACTCCTTTTTACTCCAAGTCAATGCTTTGCTAGTTTTTTTTTATTAAGTTAAAATAAAAAAAAGGTGTTCGCTACTGATAAGTCTCTTCGTTAATATCCAACCACGTAATGTTTGGTATATGGACACCGCCGTATGTGCTTACTTGTTTTTTATTTCGCAGTTCCCTCCAATACCATTGAGATGGCATGCAGTATAAAGCACAATCTTCAAGTCTTCATTATCCAACGTACGAAGGCACGGTCAATAACATTCACTAGTGAATTATTTCAGTTTCATTTTAGCCTTTGAGCTTCCACTTGAACTAACATTGTTTGGTAATAATACTACAATACTGACGAATTTTAAGCAATTAACAAATATTTCTGGCTTGAGGTTACTGTATTCTTCTGTTTTTATGTATTGCTGCAACATATATATTGGTATAAAGAATATATTTTTTAATCTAGTTTGAAACCAATTGTTTTTAGTAGCCTGAATAACTTGTAGCATATTATATGCAAAAAATATGCACATTCTATGTAATATTTCTAATGCAGTAATTTTTTGAAGCTCATTAGTAAAAAACCATTAATTGTCAAGTGGATTTCATGTTGCTTATTTAATCGGTTGTACAAACTAGTGATACAGTCCAATGTAAGAATAAGTTTTGTTAAGGAAAACTTTAACAGCTGGTCACAGCTAATTGTGCAGATGGTGTGGTTCTTTAGTGTTTTGTTTTGCATAGTGATTTATTTGTCAATATGTTATTGATTAGTGAGGGAACTCTATAATACATGACATAATTCAATCAGAAATGCAAGTAAAATACAGGAGTTGTCTCTTTTAAAAGTAAGACAACTCCAAAAATGAACGCGAAGGTTTGCCAGTGAAGGCTAATGTTGCTCATATGAGTGCGAGTCGAAATCGTTACTCAAGATCGTAAGTAAGGTTGAGACAGGGGTCGAAATGACTGGTGCGGGGTGAGGTGTCCGGTCGAAGTTTACCTGGGGTCGAGATGACTTAGACCCATTGTGGGGGGTAACTGGACTGATTGTCTAAAACCTGGATGTCGACAACCTGGATGTCGACAAAGTTAGATTGCATGGCGACAATTTCAGACGGATTGTCGACTAGCCTAGACTCGATGTCGACAATACAAAAATACATAAACTAGTGATGAGTGAGTGAGTGAGTAGTTACACACACCTTTATTTATTAGTATCAAATAAGTAATAATTGTAAAAAGAAATTATTATATACTTACTACTTATACTACTACAGCAAATTAGAAATGAAATACAGTAGATTGTTCTTCATTAATTATTCAATTGTCAGAACCATAAACCAAGCTACATGTATTGTATTATGATATGTAACGTTTGAGTTGTCTGCACTACCAAAAGAGGATAATTACTAATTCTCATTTTCTTTCATCACTTGTTATGAGTGTGGCCAAATGTATTTATAATGGAATGAATTCTTTTATTTACATAAAGTATTTACATAAAATGTAACAAAACAGACCTCTATTAGCAGGCAAGGATGAAATGATGTTTATATACCATTAAAATATAAGGCTATTACAATGCAATATAATTATATGTATTATTCTTAATATTATCGCCAGTTGAGAGATTTATAAAAAAAATATTATAATGGCTTCGTTTTGCAAAGGCTCATGATGTATGTAGTGAGGTTTGCACAATGCCAAAATATATCTAATGTTCAGGAGATATGACTATGATTGTAATCTTGACTAGAAAGCAAGTCTACTAAATTTGCATATATATATGACATCATGGATTACCAGTTGTTAATGATGGGCTCGATTGTTGATCGCAGTACTTGATAATCTGGAGAGTAGTAGGTAGATAGATATAGTGTTCAAATGTATTTTCTATAATATAAATTATAACATACGTACGGCAAGTAGAGCGGTTATCATTATTTCAAAAAAACAGTGAACAATTTATTGAATGGAATGGATATATTAAAAGAGAAATAGATAGTCTCTCGCTTTGCTCACATGAGACACTGCTGCAGATTGTGAGTTGTCCTCCACTGGTGAGAATAGTAACCATAAATTGTCGACGGCAGGATAATCATTGTCGCCCAGCAGACGAGTAACCATCAACCAGCGCTTTGTCGACATCCAGGTCAGCTATTCGACCATCTGGTCATAGTTGTCGCCAACCGAACTTATTTTGTCGCCGACCGAGCCAACTTTGTCGACATCCAGGTTGTCGACATCCAAGTTTTCGACAATCAGTCCAGTATTCTGGGGGGTAACTGGACTGATTGTCTAAAACCTGGATGTCGACAACCTGGATGTCGACAAAGTTAGATTGCATGGCGACAATTTCAGACGGATTGTCGACTAGCCTAGACTCGATGTCGACAATACAAAAATACATAAACTAGTGATGAGTGAGTGAGTGAGTAGTTACACACACCTTTATTTATTAGTATCAAATAAGTAATAATTGTAAAAAGAAATTATTATATACTTACTACTTATACTACTACAGCAAATTAGAAATGAAATACAGTAGATTGTTCTTCATTAATTATTCAATTGTCAGAACCATAAACCAAGCTACATGTATTGTATTATGATATGTAACGTTTGAGTTGTCTGCACTACCAAAAGAGGATAATTACTAATTCTCATTTTCTTTCATCACTTGTTATGAGTGTGGCCAAATGTATTTATAATGGAATGAATTCTTTTATTTACATAAAGTATTTACATAAAATGTAACAAAACAGACCTCTATTAGCAGGCAAGGATGAAATGATGTTTATATACCATTAAAATATAAGGCTATTACAATGCAATATAATTATATGTATTATTCTTAATATTATCGCCAGTTGAGAGATTTATAAAAAAAATATTATAATGGCTTCGTTTTGCAAAGGCTCATGATGTATGTAGTGAGGTTTGCACAATGCCAAAATATATCTAATGTTCAGGAGATATGACTATGATTGTAATCTTGACTAGAAAGCAAGTCTACTAAATTTGCATATATATATGACATCATGGATTACCAGTTGTTAATGATGGGCTCGATTGTTGATCGCAGTACTTGATAATCTGGAGAGTAGTAGGTAGATAGATATAGTGTTCAAATGTATTTTCTATAATATAAATTATAACATACGTACGGCAAGTAGAGCGGTTATCATTATTTCAAAAAAACAGTGAACAATTTATTGAATGGAATGGATATATTAAAAGAGAAATAGATAGTCTCTCGCTTTGCTCACATGAGACACTGCTGCAGATTGTGAGTTGTCCTCCACTGGTGAGAATAGTAACCATAAATTGTCGACGGCAGGATAATCATTGTCGCCCAGCAGACGAGTAACCATCAACCAGCGCTTTGTCGACATCCAGGTCAGCTATTCGACCATCTGGTCATAGTTGTCGCCAACCGAACTTATTTTGTCGCCGACCGAGCCAACTTTGTCGACATCCAGGTTGTCGACATCCAAGTTTTCGACAATCAGTCCAGTATTCTGGGGGGTAACTGGACTGATTGTCTAAAACCTGGATGTCGACAACCTGGATGTCGACAAAGTTAGATTGCATGGCGACAATTTCAGACGGATTGTCGACTAGCCTAGACTCGATGTCGACAATACAAAAATACATAAACTAGTGATGAGTGAGTGAGTGAGTAGTTACACACACCTTTATTTATTAGTATCAAATAAGTAATAATTGTAAAAAGAAATTATTATATACTTACTACTTATACTACTACAGCAAATTAGAAATGAAATACAGTAGATTGTTCTTCATTAATTATTCAATTGTCAGAACCATAAACCAAGCTACATGTATTGTATTATGATATGTAACGTTTGAGTTGTCTGCACTACCAAAAGAGGATAATTACTAATTCTCATTTTCTTTCATCACTTGTTATGAGTGTGGCCAAATGTATTTATAATGGAATGAATTCTTTTATTTACATAAAGTATTTACATAAAATGTAACAAAACAGACCTCTATTAGCAGGCAAGGATGAAATGATGTTTATATACCATTAAAATATAAGGCTATTACAATGCAATATAATTATATGTATTATTCTTAATATTATCGCCAGTTGAGAGATTTATAAAAAAAATATTATAATGGCTTCGTTTTGCAAAGGCTCATGATGTATGTAGTGAGGTTTGCACAATGCCAAAATATATCTAATGTTCAGGAGATATGACTATGATTGTAATCTTGACTAGAAAGCAAGTCTACTAAATTTGCATATATATATGACATCATGGATTACCAGTTGTTAATGATGGGCTCGATTGTTGATCGCAGTACTTGATAATCTGGAGAGTAGTAGGTAGATAGATATAGTGTTCAAATGTATTTTCTATAATATAAATTATAACATACGTACGGCAAGTAGAGCGGTTATCATTATTTCAAAAAAACAGTGAACAATTTATTGAATGGAATGGATATATTAAAAGAGAAATAGATAGTCTCTCGCTTTGCTCACATGAGACACTGCTGCAGATTGTGAGTTGTCCTCCACTGGTGAGAATAGTAACCATAAATTGTCGACGGCAGGATAATCATTGTCGCCCAGCAGACGAGTAACCATCAACCAGCGCTTTGTCGACATCCAGGTCAGCTATTCGACCATCTGGTCATAGTTGTCGCCAACCGAACTTATTTTGTCGCCGACCGAGCCAACTTTGTCGACATCCAGGTTGTCGACATCCAAGTTTTCGACAATCAGTCCAGTATTCTTGTGGGGTGGGCATCTTTTACCCATAATGTTTGAAAAACCTTTATTAAGAACCTTCACCTCCAAACAATAATAAATAAATGTTACTTGTTTTACTTCACACCGCACACGTTTTTAAAAAACAGCATCTGTCTTCCATTGGGCTTCCATTACACACTCATCCTCACATTGCTACTTTATTGTCAACTACTAAAGCTGTTAGTTCTCAGTTATCATTGATTGAGGTATGTGAAGTACAATAGTTACAACTTTTTTGATTAATGATGAAAGAGTAGTTAGTTAAAGTTAGTTAGTTATGGTATGGTGGTTGTTATTATTATTATTATAATAATAATAATAAATAATAATGATTGATATATAATATATATATATTATTATATAATATTGTTACTTTTTTGACCATGCAATATAATAATTATATTTGTTGAATTGACTTGGACTTTTCTTATTATTTATGTGAATATTATTATAGATAGATTTCATTTTGCTGTAAATAAATGATGATAGTAGTTATAATAATAATCATTAATAATAATAATATTAATTTAATATATATATATAATAGTTACAACAGTAATAATAATAAATAATATTATTTAATATACACAGACAGTTAGTAGTATTATTAATAATTAATAGTATATAGTACACATGCATTCCATTTTTTGTTGTTGTAAATCTGATTTGATTACTTGTATTATTATAAGTATTATTTATTATTAAACATAAAAAGTAAGTGGGCTATTTTTTTTATTTGAAGAATCTCATAGGTAGGTGGATTGATAGTAATAATAAATAAAATAAGAATAATAAATGATAATTATTTCATTCTGCTATGTTACTTTCCTTACTACTTGCGTATGTATGCATATATATTTTTATTTCTGAATAAATTGAATATTATTTATGATTGATATTATTATGAGGAATTGTTGATCAGCAGCAAATAATAAGTTATCTTTTTTTCTAATTGCTAACGACTATTGATAAATTATGATAATTAATTATCATTCTGATAAGATAACTAAGTCAAATAGGATGCTGAGGCCTGTGGTAGTATAAAAAATAATTAGTTATATAATCATGTTATAACAACTTTGAACTAGGCTGCTGATAATATGCAGATAACAGTATTATATTCAATGGAAATCACGATAAATGGGTGACGACAAAATTTCTTGATAGAAAAATTATTGTTTACATTTTATCTTTTTACGACTTGCGGACAAGTCATTGCGAGACTTTTTACACGCAATACTTTATTTAGAAGTTGCTTCCAACTACTACCTTGCTTGTTACTTCACTGTTATAATGATATAGTATTCACTAACTTACAATATACCTGCTTTGCTTGTAGAACACACTGACTTACTGTGCTGCTAACAAGTTGTCCGCTTATGATTAGCGAAGAACAAGTTTCACTTCTCTGTGTGACCTAACAACACTAGTGTTCCTGTTCTAGATCACTGCCATGTGCTTTTGACATCATTTTTATACCGCGGGCTATTCATTATCAAGTTAGATCCATCACTTCTGGCACTCATTCGTAATGTTTAAGCTGTTACGAGATTTTGGAAGCAGTTTGACTGGAAGCGCACCAGAGTCAACTACTAACAATACTTCTGAAACAGAGAAGGAGGCTGCAATGGGAAAGAATGGTAAATTTCCTAACATAAAGAACTTTAGATTAAAGAAAAAAGATGTCGTCGAAGAACTTCTCAACTTGACCACAAAATATCCGTACTCAAGGCCTCTTTTTATGGGGCATAGCTCACCCGATGAACTTCAAGTAACCTTGGACCATGCGGAAAGAGTCATTGCCTTGCCTAAGCGCTGCTTTCTACCAAGATCTGCTGGCTATGCCGAGTACGTATCTATTTTATTTCTTCGAAGCATCTATTGTCAAAATACAGAAATTCGTCACGTAGCATGACATGGTTTCATCTGACCGAGTACATTATACCCTTATCTAATATATATAGATGACTTCTTAGCCAATCTAGTGCATTGATATCTTATCTCAGCTAGCGTGCCATCAGTCTGTCCTTCATTAAACCTAACAAGTTGGATACCAGTGCAATCACTGTTGGGTGCTTGTATGTGGAATGTGTGTAGTTAAGTGTCACCTCAGCCATAGATGTGGGATCCATAGATGTAGTAGTTGACTGCCACACGAGGTTGGAATGTCCTTTTTTATGGAAATCTCATTGTTGCACAATTTACACGCATTTTTTTGTGTGTAACTACTTGTAATAGTAAGCTTGGTTGTATTGAATGAAATAGTGTTAGTAGTACTAGTGATACGTACTGTGTACTAGGCACTGACTATCACTGTATGACTCTCACTCATATCCTAATGTAAATAAATAATAGTAAGTGTTGACTAATCAATGAAGGAAAGTTCCACTTAATGCAACGTTGGCAGATTTATTGGGATTGTGTTCTTTGAGATTTGATGTGAGCTGTTATGTTTAGTTTAACAAAAACAAAATGACACAGGTGAGACACAGGTGATGTCACAAATGAGTATAATATGTTACATATCATCAACTTATACTAGACTGCAGGCTGGCAAGGGTTGTACAGCCTATACGCCAGCTGTTATTGCTTTCAAACAGTTCACAAACCTATGAGTCCCTTTCCATGTACGACTTGGTTATTTGCCAATAGAACTCATGATGTTGTTGTGACATTGTATGACAGGTGCTGGCTGTCAGCTGAGAAACACTCAGCAATGATATCCACGAATACGTATACACACAATATTATGTTGCATAGCACACAGATGTGAAGAGGTTGTTGCCCTCTTGTAGATGCACAAATGCTGGTAAGAGCCAGTTCAATGAGGACCAGTCAGCGGCCATAGAAATCTCTTTAGGTCTGACAGGTGATCAGAATACTACTGCATTTCCTGATTCACTCGTTGCTCTGGTAAGGTCACCTACCCCCTAGATCTACTCTTGTATGGTGTGTGGGTGGTGTGAATGGTGGCTGGTTTCAGACACATTCCATGTGAACTACGTAGGTAGAAATAAATCATGACTGTAGTGGTTGGGTATAGAGCACAGGGTACCCTATGTATTGTGGCATTTCAATATCAGCGTCCATTGCATGTGCCTCGATTAGAGATGTTTTATTTATTCGTTTGTTTACAATAAAGCTGTCAGACTTCAGACCTATTGTTATACATTCTGTAGACCGAGTGTACAAGTAATTAGTTCCACACAAGTTCTACACGAGCTTGTACATGAGTTATCAATAGAATATCATTTCACGAGTTGGCCATATTCTTATAACACCAGTGTCTAACTTTCTACAACGTTGTTACATCTTATAGCTGCCACTTGAGACACAGGTGTTATGTGATTGAGTAGGCGAAAGCATGATGTCTCACGCTGACTCGCGCTGCTGCCTACCGCGTGACATTTCCATCTATTTTTAGGACAAAATGCACATATTTGGAGTGTTTGATGGACATGCTGGAGCAGATGTGGCTGTCACAGTCTCTCACGAACTTCCTCATCGGATCAAGGTTCGTTTTATTAGCTAAATTGATTTCTTATTTACTCAACTCTCTGGTGTTTAGAGTACTGAAGGACCCTCTGAATCTACGATATTAAAGAAATGAAAATGTGTTAGCAAATATCTCAAAGGATTCTGTCAAGCTTGATACTGTGGGACACGGGTTAATATATTTCAATAAATGTGTCACTCTCTACGAAATAAGGAAGGCGTATCTACAGAACAAAGATATCGGCTGAAATTGAAACCAATGTTATGAGTTTTCTCCCCTTCACATAATTACATCCACTATTTGCACTGTTGTTCCTGTGGTATATATGAGGTTGTTGTGTCTCCTCAGAAGGAATGTATATTGGTGCCAGAATATGGGACATATCTTGTTTTGTGACTGGTTGTGATTAGAATAGCTACCTGACGTATCACAGGTACATTCATAGGTGCTCTGTCTTTGTATTATTCATATTGGGTTAGCTACTGCCCGCACAACGAGTGCAGTGCGTATAGTAAATATAGTAGTATAGTGTAGTGCAACAGTCATCCATGTGTGTGTCATAGCTGATCTAATACATATATTGGCATATGTACAGATGTCTATGCTTGAGGGCTATGTACTGTAGGTATATTATGTATTGTATTGTGTGTATGCTGACTGTAGAAGGTAGCTGATCCTTATGCTGCCTTTATTCACACAACGGACGGACAGGTCGCTGTCCTTGTCCACGCTGACACATAAATACTGGGTTGAGAAGCCTTGTATTGGCTCACACCTCTCTCTCTGTATATGTGTGTGTATATAGCTATCCCAGGGATGATTTATAATATACATTTATACACCATTATGTTACATCAAGTCTACATCAAAGCACGGCTAACCAATATAATATTCCACTTCCTTCTTCCCTACCAAAGCACATTGTAGTGTGTGTGCATATAATTGACTACAGAGGCGGTGCTGTCATACAATGATCCTTACCTTAGCCTAACACTCTTAGCTCACCTCTTACTTTCCCCTTGATGACTGCCTTTTTTTCTACCTGACCGTCTTTAAACTATGTTTTCACCTCAGGAGTTGTCTTCCACTTACCTGAAATGTATTTGTTTGCTTGTTGACCTAGGTCTGTGGCATGCTGTATTAAACTTGAGCCATACGTTGTAGTGTGTCTGATATAGAAATCTCACCTTCTAGCTTGCTATCTCCTACAGGAGAGAATTTCCTTAGTGGTAACTGAACTGAAGATATCAATGGAAGAGGCGGTAGAAGAGGATTTATCTCCCCAGACAATCCACACTCTGGTACAAACTGGTGTGGTAAAGAGAAAGTTGACTGTAGACAGACTGATAACTGGTGCTCTAGAGGCTGCCTTCCATGATATGGTAATTGTCTCCTTTCGACTCTTTTGTCCGCCTCGCTATTAGTTGTGTGTAAACTATTGCACGTGTCTCCGACATGTGTCACATCAGAGAATGTTATGTCATTTTATGTACTTATTTAGTGCAGCAATCATAGTCAACAGAGTCCAGTAAACAATTACTTATCTCTGTATAAGTGGTAGTAACTAGCTGATACTATCAGTGCAAGTGGCTAGGCGACTTTAAAGCACAGCTGAATTACTTGAAGCTTGAAAGTTGTTGTTCTTGCTGCAATGGGGATGGCAACCGTCTTTCTCAATCCGTGCAATTACCGGAAACAGTCTTTTGCCGGATTGAATTATATATTTAATTTGTTTTTATATCCCTATTTATTTGTTAAATATATTTAAAAGAAAGAACAAATTAGTTTCAAAGTTGAAATAAAATCCTGCAAAAGTAATTAAAATCGCAGTTGTGATCAATACAGAATTGGCAATAATTTTTCTATTTTTAAGAAACGGAAATGCACATGTCCCAAGACATTGGGACCACAGGCTTTTAAAATTGCCGATAACTATATCACTGTAGCATCAACGCCAAGGTCTGTAGTTTATATAAACTACCCTCTCCATCGTTTTTATAAATAAATGTCATGAATGGTTTTGGAGATGATGTCCCTTGCACTTATTTCGAAAGTTTTTGTTAGGGGTGTCCTACTCGACAACTGATAAAAGCTCTCAGTCTATTTAATTTTTCAGCCAATAGAATCAATTGCCTAAAATTCCTGCAACTCCTGGTGTATGTACTCATATTGGCGCTACCCCGATTGTCAACCCGTAATCCTATTGCTCACCAGGGGTAGGCAACTCTAATAATGATGTCAACTGTGCTGGTTATACCTTCCAGCGCCTGTAATACTATTAACAGTCAGTTAATGATGTAAACTATACAGTTTGGTTCGTTGATGGGGCTGACATTGTTGACTGAAGTTGAACTCAATTTTTGTTACATGATGCAATTCTGACAATATGTTCAATAGGATTACAACCTGGTAGAAGACGAATCCCAATACACAGTGAAAGGTGGATGCGCCACATTGGTAGCCCTGTTTTATGCTAACAAATTATATGTAGCCAATGCTGGAGACTGCAGGTTAGTACTCCTAGTACTAGTAGCTGCAGACTGACAACTATAGGCTAATTAGTGCATTGTCTACTTGGCTACTTCATATATTGGAGTGTTATTAGTGGGGCATATAGCAAGGGAAGTGATAGTATGTGTCATACTTTGCTTGCTGTCACCATAAAATGTGACGTTGTTATATGTAGAGCTATACTGAGTGTCTCCGGTGAGGTGACCGTCATGTCTACAGACTTCACACCTGAGTACGAGAGAAGACGAATACAGAACATTGCTGAGCAGCATCCTGACTTGCTGGGCAACGATTTCTGTCCGCTACAGTTTACCCAGAGAGTGACACGTAAGGATGTTGGCACACAAATGTTATATAGAGACTCCATGATGGAGGGCTGGTGAGTATGGGAAACTTTCATTCAGCTCTGCAGAAGTTCATTTTATTGCTTGTGTTATGGTTGGGCTCTTCTACTATTCTACAGTCAGATATTCATATTTGTGATCAAAAATCTTTCAGCATGTTTTTGCTCTTAAAGGGCCCACAAAACAATAACACAAGATGATCTGAGATTTCCTATGATTATGGGTGAAGGTCGTAGATCGAGGCTTCTTGCGACAATTGGATTAACACGCGGTTTGGGAGATCACAATCTGAGAGTGTTCGATTCCTGCATTCATATCAAGCCATTTCTGACGTGTTCTCCGGAGGTATGTTTTATTGTTCATGTTGTTCATTGTATTTGGTCTGCTCTTTGTGTATGTGCACCATGTCATGTTTGGATTGGTTCTTGGCTTATCATAGATAATAATGATTGGAATTCTTGACCCTGGCAAGATTATGGCCGTATTGCGTATGCTAGGTTTCTGTCGCAAAATTTACAAAAACTTTTTTACCTTTTTTGGTATCTGTCAACTTTTTATTTCTGTCGCTATGATAATATGCATTCCTATCCAATTAGACTCTGCCAGTCATAAAGAATTTTTTTATTAAAAAAATGATTGTATTGCGTTTTCAGGTGAAGACTTTTGATTTGAGCGCTGCCAAGAAAGAACTGACTGCCAACGATGTGCTCATTATGGGATCAGACGGACTGTGGGATGTCATAACCAATGAGGAGGCTGTTAAACTAGTTGGTAGTGTACTGGCTAGTCTTCCAATCTCGGACACCACCAGGTGTGTACGCATTTACAGCACTGTTAGTTGTACAACTACGGACCTCTTGTAGTGAAACAGTACTTCACGTATACTTACTCCTGCAGGTATATAGCGGCAGCCCAGACATTGCTAGCTTACGCCAGGGGCACTCATAAACAGGGCAAGAAGGAAATTTGGGTACTCAAGGGTACAAACAATTATGCCTCTCATGACGATATTACGTGCTTTGTCATCCCTTTACTGGCACAAGAGGAATTGAGGCTCGCTGAGTCCTTAGAGGTCAATGGTGATGCAGTAGAGGACAATGAAGTCATTGGCTCTCAAGCGACAGGCAGTCAGGCTCTTGCAGATAACACAGACTGTAAGTCTCCAGTTGGTGAGACAGCCGATACTAACAATGCCAGTTCTTGCACTGATTCTGTTAGCAATGATATTGTGGCCCCTCCACTCCCTGCGTCAGCTAAAGATACTACTGATTGCAAAGAGGAAAGTGAGACAGGGAATGACAACTCCACATCAACACACCTGTAGCCGTCAAAGTCTTACCAAATTTCAGTATTAAGTTATATTTTGTGATGTCTTTCTGTTCTAGCAGTCTTGTCTGATATAAATAGACACATTTTATGCATCTCTGTCTAATATGAATAGACACATTCTATGCATCTTTGTCTGTGCCGTCGCATTGTCTCAGTTAATTCCATTCTGCTATATCTATAAGAAGTGTTTGACACTGATATCCATTATTTATTGTTACGTATTTCTTCTGCTATCGCATTAATTATTTTAGACACTTTTTTATTATTTTCTCTGAGGTTAGAAAGCATTGGAGAAGATAAATAATTATAAAAGATAGAATAAGCGCCTGCTTGTTTTTATAATTATAGTCATGTTATAGACCGGCCCATGCGAGTGCATTTTGTGTGTCACTACTTTCTCTTGTCTAGTTTTATACGTCTGGTCTTGTTGAGGTGCTCAAGTCTTTGAATACAGTTGAATCCAGTTATCTTATTGAGACCATGATATTGCATCTAATGAGATAGCACTAATGGCTACCTTTTTGTTACCTATCCAGGACTACATGCCATGACCGCCCGCGTCTCTTTCCCCGTATGGGATGTGATGGATCAACAGCTATAACTGTAACCAATAGTAAATAGACAACTAATATTCGTAAACACAAGTTTTGTGTATTCAAAGATATATTTGTTGGAAATACAAAAATTTGTGTTCAAGTGACTCTTTGATAGAAAACACACAGTAAGATAGTCATAGTGCTGATTTAATGAGCATACGCAATCTTGCCTGCTATGCTATCACAAAATGAGAAATCATGTTGTTTACCTGTAAAGGGTGCTTGTTGGCGAGTAGGCGAAGGTTCCCGAACTCCAGGACCACTGCAGGTACGCTTGGACTGCATGTATGCGGAATGTTGCTAGGGGTAATCATCCAATGCCTCTGTGAGAGAGCTAATCGGGGATCAGTTTTGGGTTTTCCCAAACCTGCAACTCCATCTGCATGCTTTTGTATCTAAATACACCCCACCATCTGTCCAGGGGGGGGGGTGCAGATGTAAAACTATCACGGCTCCCTGCGCTCGCACAGGGTCCCCTGCAGTTCTACTTGTTACAGACAAACAAAGGCAACTTAGAAGTAGCCGGTCTCTAAAAGCGCGCTTCTAATGCGAGTAAATAAAGTAAATTTGGAGTTGCGCTCTTTAAACCATGTTTTGAATATGAACCACAACTCCGAATATCCATTTGTCCATTGACCTCTTGGTGTTTTCACATTGACTTGTTATTCGTCAGCTTAAATTTATCATATTTGTGTTTCCGGCGCCGGCTCTCAAAAAAACTTTGCTGCAACTAGTTGAAATCGTTGCAAAGCCGGTTCCAAGATGTTGAAAACAGCCAGACTTACCACACAATGGTGGGTTGACTATCCCGTTTTTCTAATCTCTTTGCATTGGCTGTCTTTAGCACAGAATATTTATATGTTATATGATTGTCACTACTGCCATACTACTGCGCTGATATGAATGAATTTATTTATTATTTTTATGTTCTAAATAATAATAAATAATATAATAATAAATAAATAATATAATTAAATAAATGATAATAATAGTTTTGATATAATTATTATTGTTATTGAGACAAATATGTGATTATTATTAATATTAATAATACTAACAGTAAATGAATGAATAATAATAATATCAATTATTATTATTATTATTGTTATTATTTATTAATTATTTATTTATTGTTTTATAATAATAATTTTTAATAATAATAATCATATCAATCATTATTATGATAATAATAATAATAATAATCATAAATAAGACCTGCCTACCACTACTATTATTAATAATAAGCATCATAATTATTATTACTATTATTATTATTATTACATGATGATGTTAATAAATAATAATAATATGATGATGACTAATAATTATAAAAATTAATAGTATAGTTATTATAATTTATTTAATAATAAAATAATGTATAATAATAATCAATAATTGTAAATGTAATAATATTATAATAATATTATATATGGCAATATTAAGTATTATCTAGCCAGTGCAAATGGATTTTTCAAATCAGCCTGGAGACGTTAAAAGTCATATCATGGCATAGAATCATATCTTGCCATCACAATAGTGGTAAACTTTTTTGTCTCTCACTGATAGTTACTGAGAAAATTAGTTTTAAAAATGGCTCTGAGTCTCTCTGCACCAAAATTCACTTTGTTTCATGTTGGCACAGAGGAGAGTTTTACACCTCATTATTGATACATTAGAGCGAAATGCGTGACGCGTGACCAAGCATGTGTTATTAATTTGAGGTCAGTTATTAATTACTTCATTGTAATATATAGAAAAAGTTTTTGTTTGGCAAGGGAATTATTAAATCTATTTTTATATCTTCAGATGTAAATGATCTATAGCAAATAGTATATCAACAGGTCGGTAATCTGATAGGCTAGTGATATAAAATTGACTAAAATCATAAGGGACCACGGCGCACTGGGATATTGCTCGTTTACAACGTGGTTTCAAAAATTTTTTTTTCAAGTCCACAGCTACGTAAGCAGTGCAGTGATTGGTTAATTTGGTTCGGCAAATTGTCCTATTAAACCCTTTTAAAATTTTGCCTCTAGCAGCCTGTGGTCCCCAGTTATTAAAGATTTAGTAATTTGATAATATTTGAAAGCTGAAAAAACCGTGTGCTACAAATTTATATATCGATGCTTATAGCCCATTAACGCTACGCAACTATGTGGTTTGTGGACGCTATATTATTCATGATAGAAAATTTTATTATTATTTATTAGTTCAAATTTTCATTTTATCATCATCATTGTGAATGAACCACCAATGAGCGAAAAAAATCAATAAATATATACCAAATCAATTTTAGTGTTTAGTCACCACAGATTTCATCAACACCTACATTCATTGTAATTTGGGTAATGTCAGTTTTGTCGTAACATGGGTCTTGTCTTATTTTACCCCAATGATGGCCCATATTCCCCCTCCAAGCTCAAATAGCTAAAAGTGGAACTATTTGAACACCCACTGAAACGTGACTAAATACAATATTGTTGAAAGATCATGTCTTATCCTTTGGTGTACAAAGTCTTCATTTGCTTAAAACAAACGGTGTTATATATTGAATGTTTTATATTACCCATGGGCCCATATTATCACAGTTACCCCCGCTGTTATTATTATTGGTAAATCTGTTTCTGGTGTTATCATTATCCATCTATTGTGAAGGTAATTATAATTATCATTTTTGCTGTTAGCAGTTATTAATTAATAAATAATAATAATCATTAATAATAGTCATGGCATAAGTTTGTATGTTTTATAATTATGCATAAAAGTAGTAGTATCCACAAGTAACAACAGTTTGTTATCCTTACTATTATTATTATTATTATTATCATAATTAGCTGATATATGTAGAATGTTATTTTTCGAGGAAGCCTTTTGCATATTTTTTTCAAATTATTATGATATTTTTTATGGTTTTATCAATACTTTGTATGGTACACGAAGATAGCATGAAATAACGCTACTAATAATTGTAAGGGTTTCACATAAGAAAGATGTGGAGAAAATCCTCATTCGATTGGCACACCTAACTGGCAATTTGTAAACGATATATGTGCAGGTACACCTAGTCACTTTGGTTGTAAATGATATATGTGCAGGTACATCTAGTCCCTTTGGTTTGAAAAACTCACAGAACAAATGCTGATATACTTGTAAACTCTATTGAAATTCAGATTTTTTTGTAAACTGTATCAAAATTCATATTTTTTGTTAACTCATTTAATATTCGGATCTTTTCTCTAAGTAACAGTGACAGCTCTGTGTTATAAAGCTCTATTTAAAAGTTGTTGAGTGCTGGGGACAGTAATAAACAAATTGGTTACTTGTTAGTTCTAACTCTCAGAAATACTCGGGACTTTCTGCTACAACCGCCAAATTAGAAATTCATGTTTCATCATCTTGATGTTAGCGGAATGTTTTGTCACCCGATTATTAATGTGGTAATAATGATGGTTTTACCTTACTTGCAGTTGTCAGACAAGAAATATGGCAACCTTGAAGGACAGTAAGTTGAATAACTTATTTATGTTTGCTGCAATAGTTCTAATTGTTGTCCAGCTCAACAATGACGATATCTTTCGAATGTTTTAGTTGCGTCACGTCTAAAGTCCGTCAAAAATATTCAGAAGATTACCAAATCCATGAAGATGGTGTCTGCAGCCAAGTTTGCTAAAGCTGAGCGTGAGCTGAAGCCTGCCAGAGCTTATGGAGCTGGTGCAAGCAGTAAGTGTTTCATTTAATTCTAACCATAAATATGATAGCTAAGAAATCTCTGTTTTGTATAGAAAAGCTTCTGAACACCTTGTCGAATAGATCAGTCGCTGGTTTCTCCAGATCAATTGAATAGTTCATACTATTTCAATGTGGTTCATGCTGCTCTCAAATAAATCATGCTATTTCTGTAGAGTTAGACAGGAAATACAGTTTTATCACATAAAACATTGTATTTAACAAGGGCACTTGGTTTTGACTCCTCAGGCTATGTTATGATGCGATTTTTCAGGCTATTTAATATACCCTTCCAATTGATTTCAATGCACCCAGAGCATCTGAAAGCATCCAGTCACTTTTGAAACCAAAAATGTCCCTGTTATGACCCTTCATACAACTAACTGAGCTTCTGTAACTTGTTAGCTTGTTAGGAATTTTAGGCTGGTTATCTTCTACAATGATAATAATAATTTATTGTGTTGCAGCATTTTATGATAAGCTAGAGGTGGAGGCGGATGAGACCAAACCCAACCATCTGGTGGTAGCTATCTCATCTGACAAAGGTCTGTGTGGTGGAGTACATTCAGCTATATGTAAGGCCATCAAAGCCGAAGTAGCACAAAAGTCCGCTGATGCAAACGTGAAAATTGTTGCTGTCGGTGACAAAGCTAGAGGAATACTGGGAAGGTTAGTAATAGAGTTGTACATATAGTAGTCATAGAGTTATACATATAGTAGTCATAGAGTGATACATATAGTAGTCATAGAGTGATACATATAGTAGTCATAGAGTTATACATATAGTAGTCATAGAGTGATACATATAGTAGTCATAGAGTTATACATGTAGTGCTACAATTCAGGACACACAAAGACAAACTGATGCTTGTATGCAAGGAAATTGGCAGACTTCCACCCACATTTGCTGATGCCTCAGTAGTTGCTCAGCAAATCCTAGACTCTGGCTTTGAGTATGACAATGGTACTCTGTTCTACAACAAGTTCAAGTGAGTTATATCTATAGTATTGAGTGACAAACAGACAGTAACAGTTTATATTATTGTGTGATATGACAGTAGCAAGTGTTCTGCTATGTGCCTGCTGTATAGGTTATAATCTACTTGATGCGTTTGCCAGGTCTGTTGTCTCCTACACGGTCACACAAGTGCCTCTCCTATCCTTGAACACTGTATCCGCTGCCGACAACCTGGCCATGTACGACAGCGTAGATGAGGATGTGCTGACAAGCTACAATGAGTTCACGCTGGCCAGTCTTGTCTACTTTGGTATGAAGGAAGGTGCTGCCAGCGAACAAAGCGCCAGGATGACAGCTATGGACGGAGCCAGCAAGAATGCAGGTTTGTGATGTGGAGTTGTCTGCTCTATTTACTCATAGGGGAGACAACTGCCAGTGATAGCTTGTGTAATGGCTGACGTGAACTGTGGCCGAAAAGGTCTAAGCAATTATGAAAAATGGATTTTAATTTTTTGATTTAGCAAAGAAAGTTGATGGTTCTGTCAGTTCCAACTAACAGCATTGAGTTTATTTTGTCTTTGACCAAGTGACCAGATTAAATTGGAAGACAACTTACAAAGAGCACTCCCGCACGTATTGTAGTGTCTGTGTGTGTTATTGCAGGGGAGATGATTGACAAGCTCACTCTAACTTACAACAGAACTAGGCAGGCCGTCATCACTAGAGAGCTCATTGAAATTATATCAGGAGCTTCTGCTTTAGAGTAAGGGATCATTGCCACTTTTATAATGATCATTTAGAGCACGTTGGTTCTCCTCAACCGCCCATTGACATCTACAACGTTTTATTATTTATGTTTGGAGGGTTGGAGTAGATATCTTTGTGGTTTGTTAGTATGTACAGATCAATGAGTGACCTGTTAGTGAAATATGTCTGAGTATGCCAAATACATTCGACTTTGAGTATTCTCCTGTCTTGTATTTCTTGCTTTGTCCCATGCACTTTTTCTTCTTAATAAAACTGGAAGTTTGTCAACAGATTGAGATAAAAATTTTCACAACTACCATTCATCTTCTTGGGTTTGGGCAAACATGTACCAGTGAGTTTATTCATAAACACACCAATATATTATATTAGCTAGAGTGATGTAATTCTGTATAAATACCTGATCACTAATACTTTTTAACAAATGGTATGGCAGTCAGTATATGTGGTAGTTATGCAGGTAATATCATTAAAAACTGAAGATTTGAGCTGTAGCACCTGCGGTAGTTTGGTGTGTTGGTTGGTTGGTGTTAGTCAGCACACTCATCCTTCTTAAAAAAATGTCTTGATAACAAAAAAATCTTGTGAAACATTCAATAGATAAATGTAGAAATTGCCTTACTTTCTCACATCACGTCTAATACAATATAGTTACATATAGTATGGATGTTATATTACATATGGTTACATATAGTATGGATGGATGTTATATTACATATGGTTACGTATAGTATGGATGTTATATTACATATGGTTACATATAGTATGGATGTTATATTACATATGGTTACATGTAGTAAGGATGTTATATTACATATGGTTACATGTAGTATGGATGTTATATTACATATGGTTACATATAGTATGGATGTTATATTACATATGGTTACATATAGTATGGATGGATGTTATATTACATATGGTTACGTATAGTATGGATGTTATATTACATATGGTTACATATAGTATGGATGTTATATTACATATGGTTACATATAGTATGGATGTTATATTACATATGGTTACATATAGTATGGATGTTATATTACATATGGTTACATATAGTATGGATGGATGTTATATTACATATGGTTACGTATAGTATGGATGTTATATTACATATGGTTACATGTAGTAAGGATGTTATATTACATATGGTTACATGTAGTATGGATGTTATATTACATATGGTTACATATAGTATGGATGTTATATTACATATGGTTACATATAGTATGGATGGATGTTATATTACATATGGTTACGTATAGTATGGATGTTATATTACATATGGTTACATATAGTATGGATGTTATATTACATATGGTTACATATAGTATGGATGTTATATTACATATGGTTACATATAGTATGGATGTTATATTACATATGGTTACATATAGTATGGATGGATGTTATATTACATATGGTTACGTATAGTATGGATGTTATATTACATATGGTTACATATAGTATGGATGTTATATTACATATGGTTACATATAGTATGGATGTTATATTACATATGGTTACATGTAGTATGGATGCATAAAACAAAGCCAAATAAGGTCAGACAATAAATCTGTGAGTCATACCGATCATGTTAGCTTGTAAAAAAAGGAGATAATTTCGACCTGTCGCTTCCATTGGCCAAAACTGGGTTTGAGGGAATAGTTGGGTGTCTGTGTAGATGCAAAGTAAGATAACAATTCATTTATTAGTTTAAAAAGCCAATTGTGGGATACAGTATAAAAACGGCCGCGTAGAACAAACTAAAGCTATGTATCCTATCATAGCACGGAAACAAAGAACACATTGAGCCATCTCAAAGTCTAGTTTTGCTCAATGGAAAAGTGAAGCTTGCAGGACGCTTTTGGGGGGATATTTAAATTTTAGGAGTTCTGCAGTTTTCAGAATTAGGAACAATTTGTGCATAAAAATTAGATGAGTGGGGTCTCTGAAAATCAGGAAACATGACAGGAAAGCTGTGGGTTACTGTGTTATGTTCTTCAGGCAATACATACATACATACATACGTATGCATGCACGCGGGATGCACGCACACACACGCATACATACGCAGAGTGCATTAACACATGGTAAGAGCACTGTGCATGTACGTAGGTAGCCATTGCCAAGCTGTATAGTTTGCCGAATACGGAGTTGCTTACCCTCAAAACTAGTTTTGATTGTCTATTGGAGTCACATACACCAATCACAGAACGGTGTTGGAAAATCCCCACGTGGTAGTGTTTACAAGATCAAGCCAATTTCCTACCGCCATATTTCGTCCCCGCTGGCAATTTTCACGAAGCATTTTTTGCTGCTGTGTGTAGTAGTTGATAATTTATTATTTATCTACTCATCTCCTATTATTATTCATTTAGACATGTAAATTAGCGCAGAAATGGCTGATACTGACCCCAATGCTGAATCCAAAGCTGCCAAATTGGCTGCTGGGAAGAAACGGGTAAGAAGAAGAAGTAGTAATAATAATAATAATAAATTATTAAATAAATAAATAATAATAAATAATAAGTACTAATAAATAAGTAAATAAATTATTATGAATTATTACTATTTAATAATATTAATTTAATAATTATTGTTATTATTTATCAAATGAATTTTTAATAATACATAATAATATAATAATAATTATTATTATTTATTATAATTATTAAATAATTTTTTTGATTATTATTATTATTATAAAAAATAATATACATGCAAACAACGAACAACATTGTTTGTTTTTATTAATTATTATTATTATTCTTGTTAACAAAAAACAACTATGAATGAATTGAATGTGAACATCAATCGAATACTAAACAAAAGTAAAAAAATTTATAAGAAGTGTATTATTATTATTATTATAATTATTATTAATTATAATCAATAATTATTATATGAACAAATAAATAATAATAATATAATAAATAATTATTTTTCAGATAAATAAATTAGTATTATTATTAATAAAAAAATCTGATTAAAAAGATGGTAATAAATGACAACTGATTGTTAGTCAGGAAGGCAAAGCTCAATCATGCTACTATGTTACTTGACAAAAAAACAAAAAAGTGGCTGGCTAGTGTGAAATAATAACAGTTATTATTATTATTATAACAATCATATTCATTATTATTATGATTATTATTAATTATTTGTAATGTTATATATATTATTTTATGATATTGTTGTTATAGTTATTATTTTTACTACTATTAATAAACATAATGATTATTATTAGTAGTAGCATTTTTTATGATTTGTTTCATTGATTAGCAGTTGCAATTACAAGTTAGTATTTTTTGTATTACTTGCTTGACTAACTTTCTTAATACTTTGTAATAAACTCTTCCCCCCAAAGTTTTGGGTTTGTTTAGTAGTGGTAATAATTACAACAGTACTAGTTGATATTTTTTGTAACGTACTAACACATTTTCTGGATTCACTGAGAGCTTGCAGTGTGACTACGGTTGACTGTAGTTAGTTGGTGAATGTTAAATTAATTTGCTTAATGTTTCACATAGTATCGCATCTTAATTTACCCAGTGTAAAAAAATTTCTTGATAGTTCAGATTCAAGCGTTCACGATGTCCTCACGATGTCCTCCTTTTTATAGCTTGCAGCATTTCGAAAATCTAAAAAGCCTAAGAAAAGAGATACAGAAGCTGCCGAGGGAGACATCTCCGATACAGCATCAGAAGTTTCATATGCAACAGTATGTTAGACTTGAACCTGTCTATTTAGTTGTATAGCCAAACACTATATTCAAGCTTTTGACTTTTGAAAAACATTTGATATAAAATCTGTGTTTCACTATTTGATTAGTGAGGTTTCTTTAAGTTTGTAAAGTATTCTATAGCTGCTATTGCTTTACCTACACGTTGCCAATGTTCCGTTTCTTATACCTTCAACACTTTATGCTTGTCTCCACTTTTTCTTATTTCAGTCCAGCGACGTAGCATCTATATCAAGCATAGACGATAGATCAACCCCGGTAAGTATCATGTTTTGTACTATGGGATTTGTGGTACACAATACATTCCTCTGTCTGCAGTCTGCGCTGATACATCAAATCGTTTGGTATATACAAACTACTACTGTTTATGTTAGAAATTTGTTTGACTGTTCACCAAGTGCGATTGTAGTCAACTGGGAATTGTTGAAATTTAAAATCAATCTTTGTTAAATGAATGTTTTGGAAACCACTTTTGAATTTCCTGAATGCCGCACCTCTGTGGTTTGAACTCAACACTACAGCTAACTGCCATGTACATAGTATAGCATCTAATAATTACTACTGAAACTGCCTAACTAATGTTTTGTTATTTGATTAATGTGTTTGAGCATCTTTTGTTCTATAAATTCTTTTGCTATTGTACAATAGATGAGTTGTTTTATATTGAACTAATGGGTTGGTGTGTACGTTGATTGTATGTATTTCACCAGCTATAGCGGGCATTCACAGTATACTCTGTGCCTATTCCTGTTATAACAACATACATAAAATGTTTGTTGTCATCTCCTTAATGTTATAGTTTAACCAGCTGAATTATTATGACTTTAAGCTGTACAGTTAAGCTAAATATAATAAAAGTTGTTTTTCTAATGCTCGGGTATCCAGTCAAATATCACTGTCTCTTTTGTTAATTAGAACAGATTATACGATAAATCAAACGCATTATTTTTTCTCATGAAAAAGGTTTGGGATTCCTACAGCAAGGTTGTTACAATGTGATACACTGCATGCTTTTTGTAAGCTCCATAACAAGCCTTGTGAGATGTTTGCTTTCTTTTACAGGATAGTGAAAAGGTAGCCAATGATGCACTCTCATCAGAAAACATAATAGCCTTAGAGAAACAATTAGCTGCATATTCAAATCGTCTGGCTGTGCTAGAGGAAACATTAGATGGTAAGTTTACTCCTTCAGTGTGTACCACAGTCTATTGCTGCCGGCCACTACTTGTAGTTACGCTGACTTCTTGAGATGTACGTCTTTGTGAGATTGTTATTGACGTTTCTTAGCCTCAATAATCAATTGTATCATTATAAAACTGTTTAACTCGACTCAACTTCTAATGGCGCCATAGAAAAGACTTGTAAGGTTCTCACTTACAAACATCATGTTGACTTGTTGTATCTTATCTCTCACATGTCTCATCACAAAGCATGCTGCTTACTTTCCCAACCTTCGTCTAACAGTTTTTTAATTAACTGATAGCGTTGATATCAAAGCGGAGGTGCTGCACCAATGCCATGTAAAGTCAGTGGGCAATCCCATTGTATGTAGTGTGTAGTGAGTTGTGTGTAACTTGTTAGCTATTCATTAGGGACCTGAGCTGTGTGTTATTTGTTTAAATACTTTAGTTTGAATTGTTGTCATGACTTTGTTGATGCTTGGTGAGGTAACTGCATCAAACTTGTGATAACAACAATATTAGTACTAGATTGGGTCAACTGAATGGCTTGTATGGAAGGGGAGATAATACAGTATATGCTTTCTTTTACTCGCGTTAAATCTTACAATAGGCGTAGTTGGAAATTGGAGGATGTTCAAGTTGAAATGGAATTGACGGATGTTTCAATCAAGAATGGAAAAAACTAATACATCTATTATCTAAAATTAAGTAGCAACACATTCTATAATTAACGCGATGTACCTACTTGCTATTACCGTAATCTATTCCGTAAACGTGATGACCGTGTTAAAAACCTACTTTGAGTCGCTATCGTACGAGCATATCCTCATAACATTATATAAAGGCACCACAACTTTGAATGTAATAACAGAATGCTATTACTATTAGAAATGTAATATTTCAAACAGAAATTTACACAGTTGTTAAGTGCATTTTTGCACCAGTTCAACATTGGACAATTTCCAAATAAACCAACTTCCTAGTTGATCTTGAGCTTAGCTCTGTGCTTTGTGTGCTATTCTTCAAATTGGTGAGAAATTATTGATAGCAATGTTGAGCTATTGAAATACTGCCTTTCTGGTATTGCTCTCAGGAATGACACACATGACAATAGTAGTAAGCTGTTGATGTGACTTGTATCTAGAGAGATATACATACAAGTAATGAGGCTTATGGTGGTTTCCTTTATTATGCAGGTAAAGATGGAGCGATAATGAGTCTAAGTGAGGAGAACGCTCGTCTCATGGCAGAGCTGGACTCTGTCAAGGATGAAAGAGTTGTCAACGGATCTGGTCTAAGCAATGGAGAGGCAGAAGACACTCAACAACTACAGAATACTGTTCAAGAACTACGCTCTCATGTACGTGCACCCTTCCCGCCCTCCTCTTTCTGTTTTTTCTCGCCCCCTCTTTCTTTCCTCTCCCCTTCCCACCGACATTTTTCCTCACTCCTCTACTACAGCAGCTTATTTTTGCTTTCAACCTATACTGATTGATGTAAATTTATTTTTGAAGTAGGAATTGTCCTCTCTATATGTACCCAAACCACATAGACGTCACTGCATATAGTGTTTTATGAATATTCAACCTCATAAAAGCCACAAATTGTTTGAAGAGCCTTTTATCAGCTCATCACCTTCATATAAACAAACTAAGTTGGCTGCAAGGTTACACTTTCGCTGGGTTGTGTGAGATGTAGGGTCTGATAATGTGCACTGATGTTACATGAGATGTAGCAGCTGATAATGTGCACTGATGTTACATGAGATGTAGAGTCTGAGAGCTCATCTTCTGCTATCTACTCACTTCCTACTTGCTATTTATTCTCTTCCTGTCTAATAAGTTATTGGCTGCAGTATATCTTGAAACCAACCGTACATTTCACTCTGTCTTCTGTTATATTCAACTGTCAAATAATCCAATTCTTATCAGATAGCTAGTGTAAACAATGGCTAACGTTTGTGTTTGTCTCATGCAGCTGACGCAGTACCAGGCAGCAGTGGTACAGCGTGACCAGGCAATACAACAGCTGTCTGAGCAATCCCGGCAGCTGCATGAACAGAATCGGCAGCTACAAGCCCCCAGCAGGTCTGCCAGCGAGGATGGCATTGACTACGCTGCCGAGACAGAAGGCCTTAAGCAGCAGGTTGAGATGTTGAAGGAGCAGTTGGAGCAGGTTGGTTAAGCTGGTTAAACTGTGACCTCCGCTGTCTATCCACGCCTGCTGGTGTATAGCTATTGTCTCCCCTCTCTCTGCTGTAGGCCAACACCTCCCTCTCCCGCCAGTCTGCCCCCTCGCCCCAGCCCATAGTGGACGCTAAGAATGAGATCATCGCTCTACAGCAGAACCTGGCAGCACAGGAGCAGGCTTTGCAGCAGCTCAGGGCTGCTGTGTTTGACAGAGACTCGTTGGTCAATCAACTGCAGGTACAGTGCTTTATGGATCTCGTGCTATTTCTTGTAAGCGACATTTGGTGAGGGTTTGCCTGCGTTAAAGGGCTTAGGACGGGCTTTTCAAGACGCATTTTGTGTGTAGAGTTGCTTTCTCATCAAGCATTGTAAAGCTATTTGAAAACTCAGTTGCGGCAACAAAAGTGCAATAGATATGTAGTGGTCTATGGAGGTCTATGACAACCCGTTCGACAGAAGGGACTATCTGCATTATGATATTATATTCCAGCAAGTAGTCTAAACCATTTTTTTTACTTTTTCAGTTCCAAACTACTTTTTAAAAATCTTAATTACTATTATTTAGTGCTTTTGAAGTTTTTTCTTGGAAAGATGGCCGGTATTTCAGATTTAGTTATTGTAGTTATTGTTGTTGCAAAGAAAACAACGCCGGAAATACAATTTTGGCAATGGTTTTTTTTCACCTAGTATTATTATGCAATTATACTAATGTTATTGTTTGATTAATTTTTCACTTGAAAATTATTATTTTGATAAAAAATATTCATTAATAACTTTTGATTTTGATCACGAACACTATCACGTAAACGCCGGTGTATACATAATAGCGAGCTTACCAAAGATAAAACAAATTGCTGACTTGAAAAAACAGCTCCAAAAAAATTAAAATTAGTTGCAATATCTTTTTTTTGCAATCAAATGAGTCTCTGCACAATACTAATATTTAGGAGGCCCCACTTCTATGGAAACAAGCCAAATTTTTTAAAACTTGCTCTATATAACTTGTTGCGTCTTGGCGAGTGCTGACTGTGTCTATAGGAATCGTCTTACTGGTGAGAGGGCAACTCCAGATAATTTTTTTGAACACATTTCAACCTCAAAAAATCCAAATTAAATCAAATCCTCTTCAAATTAGGCGTCATAGGCCCTTTAACGATAGACACAAAAGAAATCATACTTTTCAAGATTTCTAAGTTTCTGGTGATCCAATTCGCTTTGTGAATGTGTGAATAAAATAGAAAATCAATCATTTGTAGGATATTTTGATTCAAATGACATAGTAAACATTATTGACATGAAGTAATACCTCTGTGGTGACGAGAAGTCTCCTTTTTATGCGAGGGAGCATAACTCTACTGTATACTATCAGCTATTGTTAGCCAGGGTGGCTCTCTATGAGGGGGGAAGGGATGAGAGAGAATAAGGGTGCTTTCGGATACCCTACGCGTAGGGCTTAACGATGGGATTAAACGAGACCATTCGGAAACCCCGTCGTTGAGGGCAGAAAAAACATGGCGGCAATGGGCAATTTGGGCTCAACGATGGAAGTGACAAGCGAGGAAGGTAGCGTCGTTGACTGACCTTGACTCCACCTAACAAACAGTTTTAACGAGTCAACTTTTATCAATCACTTTTCCTCCCCGTTTCAAGTCGTGACAATGTAATATAATGTATATAAAAAATAAATCAGACGATAAAATCATCGTAATTCATTTTTGTTTGTAAAGAAACTAAAGTGGGCTCGCTCCAGCTATACAGTTTTCATAGACGTTGATGAAAATAAATATGTCTATGGTTTATGCTCAAACAACTTCCGTTAAACGACAGTCATCGTTGAGCCCTCAACGAGTATTCAACGACTGCCCTATGCATAGGGTATCCGAAAGCACCCTAAGAGCCAGGGACAGATTGACACGCGGTGGGCGGAGCTTACATTGTAGTTGAGCATTAATCTCATTATAACTTCATCGTATTACTAATAGAAAACGAATAGTACAGTCTATATCACTAAGGAAGCATAACTACTGTGGTTGTATATATTATTAGCTTCATATAGCTGATGTCATTCCTTTGTGTTGAATTGGGTGCTCTGTTGGATGGTGGCACCTAACTTGGCCACAAGTAAACTAGACCACTTTTTCACAGAACTTATGAGTGATTTGAGCATTGTTTATTCTTACCGAAAAACTTATCAAGATAAAGCTAAAACTCCACTGTTCAATGAAGGTTTACTCTCACTGATGATAATGGCTTTCTAGCATTCTTTCATGCAACTTCAATTATAATTTTTTGGAATTTACAGAACATGCATATGTATGGATTTATGCATACAAAATCAAAGAAAAAGATATAACAATAGATTAGCAAAATGTGTGAAATAACATATTGTAAACCAGAATTTTGCGGTGAATAAAAATTAAACAGGAATGTTGTACACAACAAGTTATCACATGAATCATATAGCGAGTGCAATTGAAAAATAGAAGTATATATATGCGCACGTAAGCAAATATAAAAAAAAATGTACATACATATATTTGTAATGCAGGAAATATAAATAACTATAAATGAAAAAAGTAACAGGGGAAAACCACTGAACTGAGCAAGTAGCTAACCAGAAATACAAACATTAACACAGCCACCAGTATGGAGGAAGTAATATTTCTCATCTCTCCAACTCAGTTTTCAGTTACGAATGAATCACCAGGCTCATTTCCTGAATGACTAACGACTGTAATTGTTGTATTGTAGCAAGGAAGTTGCATCTATAGGTACTTTGCATTGCCAGTACTTCTGAGTAAAGCACCACAAAAATGGTCTGTTACGATCCAAATATGTTCCGGAACTACTTCACCAGAGAGTTTATCGTTGCATTCTCCTGAAACAACAATAACAGCTGACAGTTGTAAACATAATAATGAAGTTACACAATGCTAAGCCAAAACTGAAAATTATAGTTATAGTGACAGAATAAAAGTGTAACAACAAATAACAAGTGGTCTGAGTAGCATTTCTTGCCAATCAAACAGCAAGCATACAGATTATTGCATAACTGTAATTAAATGCATAAATAATAGTAATAATAAAAACGTGTGCTTTCTTGTTTGGCAAGATGATGTTGCTTGGTTGCTTATACTACTCGTCCACAACAATAAAGCATTCTTCTTTAGCATTAATTATTATTTGTGAAAGTAGTAGTATATACAATTATTTATTATTATTATTATTCAGAGTTACGACCAAATCACCGAGATTCAAATATTTGGTGACTCAAATATTTGAAAAATCATTCGTTTCAAATATTTGATACAACTGGTGATTTGACTTGCCTCTTTTCACACGATTTGACCAAATATTTGCAAAAATACAGCAAATCATCAAAAAAAAAGTGATGATGTTCGCAGCTTTTCTTAATGCTTGTAATTGACCTGAGATTGTAGTATTCAATTGTAGCAAATAAATAAAAGCAGTGAAAAGAAACTACCTAATTGTTAGCCTAAAGTAATCAAGGATCATGGAAAACTATGCTGCCTTTTCTTTTATGTATTAGTTTTCATTAGCAAAAGTTGAATCATTAGCTGACTACTTTCTTTTCTGACTTGAGAGTGGTGAGCTGAAAGTGTTCATGAATGGCGACCAGGTTATTTACTTATCTGTACTGAGTATTGCATTAGTTGATGATGTACTATAATGATGGCTGTTTTGATACATATGCAAACTAATGCTCAGTGTTTGCTATTATTTATCAATTATCTAGTATCGCTGGTACTATTAGCAATATAGGCTACCACAACGACAGTCTTTTGACAATGAAAGAACTTCAGAAAGGTATAAACTATAGTGGTTGATTGTTTTGTTTACTGGGTGTGCATTTTATCTATTGCATGGAACTGGCTAGTTAATTTGGCTAGTCTAAACATTATTTTGGAATTTAAATGATAATATATATATATATCGGTCGGCATGCCAATAAATAAGTTCCACTCAAAAGTGTACAAAGGAAAATGCAAGTTTGTGAAAGTAATCAAGTTGGAATATCGCTTTCTAGAGGCCAGCTAACCACACATTGTGATCTAAATTTGGGTCAATTTGTTTAGGCAGCCTATTAAAAGCTGAAGGTTTTTTTATTACATTTCTAATAGTTTCAGTGATGATTTGAAAAATTTGCTGCAAATCACGCTCCAAATAATATTTGACATTTTTACTCACTTGTAAAAATTTGATTTGAAGGAAAATTCAAATGATTTGAGTCATAAAAATCGTGATTTGTCACAGCTCTGTTATTATTATTATTATATATATCCATCATTTTAATTAATTGTAAAACTATAAAAAATAATTATTATTATTTATAAATAATTATTTACAATTCTAAAAAAATCCTAATAATCATAACAAAAATTATTATTATTAGTAGTACGTAGTAGCATAATATGACAAAAAAATATCAACAATAAATTATTAATTAATAAATAATTATTATAATAAAATTTATTGTTGTTGTTGATTGATGTCGCCTGGTGATAGTTTTATTCATTAAAAGAATATTATTATTATTTATTAATAATCATCATATTGCTAGTAAATAGATAGAAGTATAAAAAATCACAACTTTTGAGCAACAATAATAATAATAATTACAACAACAATAATTATTATTATAATAATAATCATCATTATTATTATTATATTATAATCACAACAATAATAATAATTATTATTATCAAATTATTATTCCTTATTTATTATTATTTATCACATACATCCCTAATATAATAATATCTCCCGTTTCTCATTGACTACTTACTGTAAAATCTTAGTTGTAGCATCCAGAGTTGAGATTAGTGTCCATTCCATCCATCATTTCCAGTTGTAAAAGAAATTGTAATAAAACTGGCGGGCAATCAATCAGCCGTGATAACGTGTATGAAGTTGCATAGACCTTCGACTTCGGCGTCTGTACATCAGGCTGGACGATTGTAACGGACTGGCTGTTAGTCTTGAGAACATTCTGTTACAGAATGTTCTGTCGCAAAAACATTCTGTCCCTGGCTCTCCTTCCCCCAACCTCCCAAACCCCTTTGCGACAATAGCCGCGCCCACATTGAGAGCCAGCCCTGGCTAAGCTATTGTACACAACACGTGCATGTGGTATCGGCATTGTGTAGTCATACAGTCTGAGAACACTGCCTTCTGTGTGTATTTAGTCTGAGAACGCTGCCAAAGACGAATCCATTCAAGCTCTCGGATTGAAGATATCTAAAAAATCTGAAGCACTCAGCGAACTGTCAGAAGAGCTTGACCTCTTCAAGGCCAAAGACAGCGAAAATATACTTATAATCAGTGAACTGAAATCTCAGGCTAAATCTAATGAGTCAGCGGGAGGAAGTGATGCCGACAGCATAGGTAATATCTTAGTCGCACGTGATTTCTATTGTATACTTGTACTTATATGTCTATTGTATACTTGTACTTATATGTCTATTGTATACTTGTACTTATATGTCTATTGTATACTTGTACTTATATGTCTATTGTATACTTGTACTTATATGTCTATTGTATACTTGTACTGATATGTCTATTGTATACTTGTACTTATATGTCTATTGTATACTTGTACTTATATGTCTTTGGTGTTACAGCATCAGCTGGTTACTCTGAAGACGAGCTGGAGGAGAAGCAGCAGGAGCTGCGTAATACGCTGGATGAACAGTTTGGACAGAACATGATGGCCATAAAAGAGGGAATGAGCAGACAGTATGATGAGGCACAGAATGCTCTGAAGAAGGAACTAGAGGCTACGAAACAGCAAGTAAGTATTGGGAGTTGTGCTTCCTCTGTGCTGTAGTACTTCATAGCTGGCTAGTTGTGATTAAAGTACGTGGGTACTAAGGCTATGCCTTTTACATGCCCTCCAGCCAGTGAAATGTTTGTGTCTGCCAGGTGGAAGGCTGGAAGGAATGGGCTCAGAAAGCAACTGAGCAGTTTCAACAGGAGCTACAGAAACAGCTGCTGGCACTGAATGAACAGCTGACTGATAAACACCAGAGGGAGCTACTTCAAGTTCAGCAAAGTGCTGCCTCTGGTGGCAGACATCCTGTGTCTGTAAGTATCATTTAGGCCCCATGTACATCTACCGATTACCTCCTGATTTAGGCCCCGTGTACATCTACCGATTACCTCCTGATTTAGGCCCTATGTACATCTACCGATTACCTCCTAATTTAGGCCCCGTGTACATCTACCGATTACCTCCTGATTTAGGCCCCATGTACATCTACCGATTACCTCCTGATTTAGGCCCCGTGTACATCTACCGATTACCTCCCGATTTGGGCCCCATGTACATCTACCGATTACCTCCCGATTTAGGCCCCGTGTACATCTACCGATTACCTCCTGATTTGGGCCCCATGTACATCTACCGATTACCTCCTGATTTGGGCCCCATGTGCATCTACCGATTACCTCTCGATTTGCCTTCCCGATTGCGTGATTTTGTAGCCTCTGTTTCCGGAAAAATCGCTGAGCAATCAGTAGTGTGTTATTTGAGGTAATCGGCAGGTTTTGATTCACATCAAAAAGTCGGTAGACATTTCTTGATTTGACCACTCATATCACTGCTCGCGGTTTTAATGTTTCAAATAAAAATGTTTTTTAAGCACCATTATTTATGTAAAAAAAGAGTCGTTCATTAGCGTCTTGTCTTCGTTGTTTCAAAACATTTTATGGCTGACTATGACATCAAATTCAGGGAGATTAATCTGTATTGCCTGATAATGGCAAGTGGAGAAAGAAAAATAGGGGAAACACCCTGTCGTCATTTTCGATTGGCAGGTGCTAATCGGTAGATGTACAGGTAACTGTACTGTGTGTCTCACCAGTATTGTGTTATCAGCTTCTACCTTTTACCTGTGTTGTCCTGCTTACATAGAGGCATTTACAAGGTATGTTGTCTGCTCAGTGCTCACATCAATGCATCTGCATGTCATGCTTGAATGGACAGGATGTTGGTGATGATGTGGTGGCTAAACTGAGAGAGCAACATGAGGAGGAGATGAGGGTGCTGGTAGACACTGCGGAAGAGGAAGCCAACAGTCTAAAGGAACAGATCAGACAGCTGGAAGGGCTGGCCAATCAATCACAGCTTCCTTCTTCCACTCCTCAGGTGAGTGATAATAGCAGCGTTACCTAGCTGGTAGGTGGACAGCGAAAAAAGAGGCACAACAGGGAAAAGCGGCACAGCAGGGGAAAGGGGCACAACAGGGGAAAGGGGCACAACAGGGGAAAGGGGCACAGCAGGGGAAAGGGGCACAGCAGGGGAAAGGGGCACAACAGGGGAAAGGGGCACAACAGGGGAAAGGGGCACAGCAGGGGAAAGGGGCACAAAAGGGAAAAGGTGCACAACAGGGAAAAGGGGGTGTGGGTAACTTACAGTGTATATGTTACCTGCCTACGAATGCCTACATACCTGATTACATTTGTATATAAGTTTAGACAAAGCAATGCAGTAGCTCACCTCAATGATATGTTAGAGGTGGAGTTATTTCCACTTGATTACCATCTGCCACCATTGCTTTTGTTCATTACACCAGTAAAACTTTGTTTGGTACTCTACTAGGACTCCCAGGAGTTGCAGACAATGCAGGAACAGATAACTCAGTTAAATGCTCAAGTGGAATCTAGCCATTCGGAGTTGTCTAACCTCAAGAAGTTATATGATACTTCCCAGCAGCAGTTGGCGGGTTTGGTGAACGGCAACGAGACTAAAGACAGTCAGCTGTCTCAGGTGGGTGTATTTCTATTACTCTTTTGTCCTCTGCTTTTCTGGTGATTTTTATAGAATGTGTGTGTTGGGTGTATTTTTTGTAATACTTGTTTGTTGTGACCATTGACAGCTGGCCAAGAGGTTAGAGGAAGTTGAAGGGGAGAAAAATTCATTACATAGAAGGTGGAGCGCTCAAGAGCACGAGTACTTGACTGTGTGTACAGAAAGGGATAGCCTTAAGACTCAACTACATCAGCTCAACACCGAGTTGGACCACAACCAGAGCGCCAGCAATGAGTTGTCAGCGGAAGTGGAGGGTCTTAGAGAAAAGTGTGCCCAACTCACCAATAGCAATCAAGAGCTGGTGCAGGCAGCAGCTGCTGCAGCCGATGACAGCTCGGCTGCTCATCAGGCTGCTCTCTCTGAGTTGAGGGAAGAGAATAGTAACTTACTCTCCGAGATATCGTCACTGTCTGGGGAAGTCGGCACGCTACAGCAGAGTCTCACCGAGAAAGAAACTCTGGTGAGAGACTTGATGGTAGCTCAGCAAGGTAATGAAGAGCTAGAGATGAAACTTGACACAGCCAAATCCCATAGCAATAGTTTACAACAGGAGTTGTCTGAACTACAAAAGTCTAAAGCTGAGGTCGAGAACAATTTAGAAGAGCAAATGAACTCACTAGTCGCTGAAAATGAATCGCTACAACATTCTCTTACTGAATTGTCTGAGGTCAAGGACAAGCTTGGGAGAATCTCTGCAGATAATGAGCAGCTTCAAAGAGATCTTTCTACAAGTCGAGCTGATGAAACGGAAAAGGTGCAAATTCTTAACCAACAACTGGAGCAGGTTAGGGCTGAAATGGAGAAAAGTTTACTTGAGCAGCAACAGCTCAACGAAAACAATGCGGAGTTATCTGACCTCACTGTTGCACTAGCGGCAGTGACCAAAGAGAAAGAGCTGCTACAAGATGTTACAGTGCAACTGGAAAACCAACTAGAAGAAGCCACAGCCAAACATCTTCAGCTACAGGAGACTCATGTTGAACTTGGTGATCAGTTGACTTTGGAGAAACAGCAGGTCCAGGAAGCCAGGACTGAGTGTGAAGGAACCAGAGATCAACTTCAAGAAAGTGATGCTAAATTATCAGAGCTAGCAGTTGATTTGGAGGCAGTGACCAAAGATAGGGAGCGGCTGCAAGATGCTACAGTGCAACTGGAAAACCAACTAGAAGAAACTACAGCCAAACATCTTCAGCTACAAGAGTCTCATGTTGAACTTGGTGATCAATTGACTTTGGAGAGACAACAGGTTCAGGAAGCTAAGACTGAGTGTGAAGCAGTCAGAGCTCAACTTCAAGAAAGCAATGCTAAATTATCTGAAATGGCTGTTGATCTGGAGGCAGTGACCAAAGATAGGGAGCTGCTACAAGATGCTAGAGTGCAACTGGAAAATCAACTAGAAGAAGCTACGGCCAAACATCTTCAGCTACAGGAGTCTCATGTTGAACTTGGTGATCAGTTGACTTTGGAGAGACAGCAGGTCCAAGAGGCCAAGACTGAGTGTGAAGCAGTCAGAGATCAACTTGAGAAAGCTCTGCTGGAGTGCCAGCTGCTGGATGAGACTCAAATACAACTGAGTGAAGCCAAGGCCCAGCTAGATAATGAGACTCGAGTCCAAGCACAGCTTGATGATGTAAACGGACAGCTGGAGAGACTTACTTCGGAGAACCAGCAGCTGCAGGAGGACAAACTTAGACAGTTACAGGAGGCGGCCAGTAGCGACGCTGTCCAGGAGCAGTTGAGTTCCCTTTCTGCAGGAAATCAAGCCTATAAGAGTCAGCTGTTTGACTACGAGCAGGTGAGAAGTGATAGGGAGCGCTACCAGAGTGAGTTACTGGACTTGACAGAGAAACTTGAGTCAACCGCTGAGGAGTTTAGTACATTTAAACTTGCACATTCCGACTATGATAGTCTCAAGTCGCAGGTAGAAAGCCTGAGCAATGACTTGAATAAGAATTCCACTGAAACTGCTCAGTTAAACGAGACATTAAGTATTGTGCAGAATGAGCTCAATCAGTCACAACTTTCCAACCAATCACTATGCAAAGAATTAGACAACAAGCAATCAGAATTAACCGAATCCAGCAACCAATTAATGGAATTGCTTACAAGCATCGAAGAGCTCAAAAAGACCAACAAAATCAGTTTAGATGAGCTCAATTTAGATCTGCAATCGAAGCTGGAGGAGCTGCAGCACCAGGTGCTTTCAGGACAACAGGAGCGTGACTCCTTGGTAGATTCTAGTCAAGCAGAGGTCTCTCGGTATGAAGCAGAGATCTCTCAGTACCAAACAGAGGTGAAAGCTCTAGAGGATAAGCTCGAGCAGTCACTGTCAGCTGTCAAGGTCGATGACCTCACCCACAGCTTTGAGGAGGAAAAATTGATCTTGAACTTTAAGATAAAAGATCTGGAGGCCAAGTTACAGGACAGTCGTGCAGCGGTTCACGAGGACATGCAAGACGAGGTGATTATGTAATGTTATGTAATGCTCATATGGAGTTTTGTCTCTGACTCTCCCTAATATATTTACTTTGACTTGTTCTCTACTGCCGTCCAACTATATGGTATCAGATAAAGATGGCGGTGACAGTAGCTCTGAGAGACCAGCAAGCCCAGCTGGATATTACACATGAGCAGGCTTTAGCCGACGCACTCAAGCAGAAGGACATTCAGCTGGATACAGAACGCAAGCAGATGGAGCTTATGTATGAGCAGAAGTGGGTATCACCATTGCATATTAGAGTTCTCAACAGTTGGTTTTTTGTTTAGTAACTCTATCTTAGTAACTCTATCTTAGTAACTCTATCTTAGTAACTCTATCTTAGTAACTCTATATATGGTACTTGCTCAACAGTTGTGGTTTCTCAAATAGTATTGGCTGGAAAACTTCAATTGCTATCAGACAAGGACATTGTTTGTGGTGATTCAACAGTAACACGCAGTGTGTCCACACGTCTGTTTGTCTACTCAAGTAAAAATGTCTGTGAGATTATGTAGCTGATGGTGTCTCTGGCAGGTTTATACAACAGATGAATGAGACCAGAAATGAGCTGGCAAAGCAGCGGCAAAGAGATGCCCAAGAGATGAGACAAGCTTTCAGCAACGACTCGGCTAAACAAATGCAGGCTCTCTACGACCAGATACAGGTGCGTTTGTTTGAGTCAAAAATGTGAGAGTTTAATTGGCCCCAAAGTGTCGGTGTAGGCAAGTGAATCTCTAGCTTAGGTCAATGATCATAAATTAATTCTATTCTGAAGTCAATATTAGAAAAAAGATTAGACTGCCGGTAAAAGCGGCTATATTGGACTCATTTGTGTTGTTACGGTTGTGTGTTTGTGTGCGCAGGATAAGGAAAAAGCCTTAGCTACATTAAATAAGGAATTGGCGAACTCTCAGGACGCCATCACTAGGCTGAGTGAGGACACTATGGCTATGGAAGAGCTACGCAGTGAGAAGGATAATCTACAGGCACAGCTAGAGAAGGTACAGGGAGAGCTGGAGAACTTGGATAGAGTTGCCTCCCCCACCGAGTGGACTGATCAGGTGTGTGTAAGGGGTGGATACATTAAATGTATAGGTGAGAGGGGTGGAAACTTTACCTGTATAGGTGTGAAGGGTGGATACAGTACCTGTATAGGTGTGAGGGGTGGATACAGTACCTGTATAGGTGTGAGGGGTGGATACAGTACCTGTATAGGTGTGAGGGGTGGATACAGTACCTGTATAGGTGTGAAGGGGCGGATACAGTACCTGTATAGGTGTGAGGGGCAGATACAGTACCTGTATAGGTGTGAGGGGTGGATACAGTACCTGTATAGGTGTGAAGGGGCGGATACAGTACCTGTATAGGTGTGAGGGGTGGATACAGTACCTGTATAGGTGTGAGGGGTGGATACAGTACCTGTATAGGTATGAAGGGGTGGATACAGTACCTGTATAGGTGTGAGGGGTGGATACAGTACCTGTATAGGTATGAAGGGGTGGATACAGTACCTGTATAGGTGTGAGGGGTGGATACAGTACCTGTATAGGTATGAGGGGTGGATACAGTACCTGTATAGGTATGAAGGGGTGGATACAGTACCTGTATAGGTGTGAAGGGCGGATACAGTACCTGTATAGGTGTGAAGGGGTGGATACAGTACCTGTATAGGTGTGAAGGGGTGGATACAGTACCTGTATAGGTGTGAGGGGGTGGATACAGTACCTGTATAGGTGTGAGGGGTGGATACAGTACCTGTATAGGTGTGAGGGGTGGATACAGTACCTGTATAGGTGTGAAGGGGTGGATACAGTACCTGTATAGGTATGAAGGGGCGTAGACTGGCATTATATAGCGCAATCCTTAACGATTCAACTGATATTTTCTAAATATTGATGTCTTCAGTCACTGCCTTGTTTTATTTTATTTTCCGATCCGATACCTTATTGAGCTCTGTCGATGACCAAATCGCCTCTTGCAGGAGCGTCTGCTGAGGGAGAATCCGGTGATGGCGGACCAGGTGGAGGATTCTGGCAAGTATCAGAGTCTGGCAGATGAGAACGAGCAGCTGAAGACTCTTCTGGAACAGCTCAAGGAGTCGGATGCTGGAAAACTCAGAATCGGTTTTGAGCAGGTGAGTTTTTTGTATTGGGGCCATGTAGATGGAGTTATCTTCCCTTGATTATCTGTAGAGGGTAACGCATGCCCGAGGGTCTAGTACTTTGATGTGCGATTCACTGAGAAGTGATTATGTCAATTTGTCCCCTTTCTGCTACAAACTGATGGGAAATACCATGTCACTGAATTCAATCTATGCAATTGGTATGAAGTACTCCAGCTAAACAATGGCGGACAATTACAAACCGAAGTTGCTTCCGTCGTGGCTGCAAGACTGTTATATTGTGGCATGCACTGTATGTTGGTTCATATGTATGTAGTATATGTAGGTAGTCGCTGCATGTTGGTACATATATATGTAGTATATGCAGGTAGTCACTGTATGCTGGTACATATATATGTAGTATATGTAGGTAGTCACTGTATGCTGGTACATATATATATGTAGTAGATGTAGGTAGTCACTGTATGCTGGTACATATATATGTAGTATATGTAGGTAGTCACTGTATGTTGGTACATATATATGTAGTATATGTAGGTAGTCACTGTATGCTGGTACATATATATGTAGTATATGTAGGTAGTCACTGTATGCTGGTACATATATATGTAGTATATGCAAGTAGTCACTGTATGCTGGTACATATATATGTAGTATATGCAGGTAGTCACTGCTTGTTACAGCTGAGGCAAGAAAATGAGGCGTTGAGAGAACAACTCCAGCATTCACTGATACCTGAAAGGATGGAAGGACAGCTGACTGATGCCGGGAAAGAGGAGATTGAAGCTCTCAAGGTTGATATTCTTTGTTGTCCTCTCTTGTATTGTATTACTTCATGGTATTATGTCTCACAAAACATGATATGCCCTGTGTAAACTCACTTGTTTCAATTTGTCACCAGAATATGTCCAGACGAATCTCAATTACTAACCAATAATACCGCGAATAACAATAATTTCCTAAACTATGTGCAGCAGAAATGAGATATTAGTTGTTCAGCACAGAGCTTGTTGCTGTTACTTTTATAGTTGCTGTCGCAGTGACTGGTCTTAGTAAAATGTCAGCGTTTTGGGTTCATCATATCATTCATTGGAGTGGTTATTTACATAACAATCTCCGGCAGAATTGCTTATCATCAGTGTCTACATGCATTGGCTGGGTGTTGTCCCTACAGTGTAGTTTACTCTGGTTTTGACATGTTGTAGAAGGCATTGACGGATGCTATCAACTCGCGGCAGCAGGTTGCTGATATGTACACAGCTCTGCATGGCCAGTACACCGATCTTGAGACTCAGCACAAGGACGCCTTGAATCTGGCTCAGAGCCAAGATCTGATGGCAGAAGTCAATTCCCTCAAGGCATTCTGCCAGACAGCTGACTGTCGTATAAATGAGCTGTCAGACGAGAAGGAGGCAGCGATTGTTGATAGGGAGCAAGCCCTGAAGGAGCTGAAGAAGGTACAAGATCAGCTTACTGGGACCACAGAAGCGTACCTCAAGTTGAGGTCAGAAACTGAGTCTATCAATGAGAGTGAAGTAGACACTTTGAGAGCTAGACTATCTCAGTTAGAGGATAGCCTAGAGACCAGCAGAGAGCAGGCAGCTAGAGAGCTACAGGCTAAGCAGTCTGCTTTGGCGGAGCTTCAGGAAGCTCAAGCCAGTGTAGCTCAGTCTAACCTAACCGCAGATGAACTTGTACGATTGACTCAAGAGAATGAATCTCTACGCGATGCTCTTGCCAAAGTTAGTCAACAGTCTGAACCCGCTGTTGTTCATGAAGCAATTGTACCTATGCATTCTACTCCAAGAAGTGAAGCCCTTCCTGATGCGTGTGTGGAGATGTACGAGGATACACAGCACTCCGAGCACGACTTGTCTGTTGATGTGTCCGCCCTGCGACAAGATATGGACAATCTGCAGGCCAGGTACAACAAGGACACTTCAGACTTGAGGCAAGAGTTGGATGTCGAGCGTAGGAATGTCTCGGAGTTGAGGCAGGAAATGCACGAGTCTCTCAACTCATCAGCTCAGTCGATGGACTCGTCTAACATTGCCAATCTCACAGAGCTCGTTGCTACTGTGCAAAGCAAGAATGAGAGACTGCACGCAGAGAAAGAGGAGCTCAACAAGCAGTTGATGGAGCAAGAACGGTTGTGTGAGAAGTTGCATGAAAGGCTCGGTGTGTCCGAGTCGCTGTCTAATGGTGTGCAGGAAAGCTATGCCAAACAGCTTGCTGCTGCTAGACGTCAGCGAGACGAGATTCTACAGCAGCTGGAAGAAGCGACCAGGGTTAATGATCAAGTCGCTCAGCTGGTGGCGGAACGTAATACCCTGCAGCAGGAAAGGTCAGATGTCGCTGCTAAACTTAGAGAAAAAGATGATTTAGATGTGGAACTGCTAAAATTACGGACTCAGCTAGAGTCCTTGACACATTCCCATGGCAAGATGGCTGCCACTCTTGCTGAGAAAGATCAGACAGGGTTAGAGCTGAGTAAACGCAATGCAATACTAGAGTCTGCTGTGCAGCAAATGGAGGGAAAGCTGAGAGAGAGTGAGCAGGCCTACCAGAGTGAGAAGAAGAATGCACTCACTGTGCAGGAAGAGGCAGTCAATGCTGCCAGGCGTAGGTCCGAACTAGAACAGAAACTGAGCGACGAGAAAATCTCATATCGTAACAGGTTGACAGCGGAACTGCAACAAACCAAAGCTGCTTCAGAGAAGAACCGACTCTTGCAGATTCGCCAGGAAAGGCTCGACATTGAGAGGAAATATAAGGAGGCTATTGAGAAGCTTCGAACAGAATTGATTGAAGAGTCCAAGAGAAAACAGGAGAAACTCAGATCTCAGCATTCACAGCAAGTTAAACAAATGGAGACGCAACACGAAAATCAGGTGCAGTAAACGCAATAGCGCAATGTTTGCTACTTAGGATCTATTTATTTGTATTTTTCTATTCCGACTACTTTGTGCATTTCTATACTTCGTGAGGTTAGTAGCTAGATAATTTATTAACATTTTTTCTCACACTACTTCTAGAGTTGTTGCCCCCTGCTAGAGGTGGATTGCTTATTGCATGATTCCTATTCTTTATATACAACGAATGATTAGTTTGAAGTTTTGACTATGGGTGTGGCTTTTCTATGAGGTGAATTCATGATTTGTGAATTAGTTGGTGTCAACAACCACCTTCCGTCCGCTCTATTGCGTTTTTTTGTGAAGTTTGATTTTTTCTCTGCTTGTTTTCAAGTTTAGCTATTGAGCAGTGTGTTATGGTCTTATACAAGCCTTCTCCATCTGCGCTCACTTGTTTGAAGCCTGGGTTTTCACTCTAAATGAAAATACAAACAGCGTCAACAAAACAGCATCGCCATTGATTTTGGCATTTGTAGCTTGGGTTTGTCAGAACTGTTTAAATGTGTAATATTGATACCGTACTCAAAATTCTAGTCAAAATCCAGGCTACATCAAGTTTGAATAACCTGCTGTTTTGTTAACCCATTCATTTGCTATATTTTATCATCTCTGTAGTTTGCAGAAGTTTTTGTATTTATATTATAGTGTGAAAACCCAGGATTCAAATATAACAACACTTTATTCTACCTAAACAGTCACTCATATCTTACTAGTTTGTAGGGCTTCATACTGCAGCCAAACGCTGTCTGTCAGCTGTTTGTTTATTGCTTATTACCATTCTTCGTGACTTGATCCCTTCGGCTGGCCCAATACTTGCTCGTGCATATCTATCATACACCTCTGTATGTACGGTTGAATCATATATGCAGAATTTTGATCTAAGTTTTCTCTAAAGATTGTGTTAGCGGGAGATGATAAAGTTCACTGATGTTAGCTCATTATAGATGGTTGTTTAGGTATTTTGGTTGTCATATGATTTTGTTACTATTATATCTTTCTGGGACAATTTGTCAATGGGCTACATCAATTCTTCACCAGTGCATCAGAAGTCATTGCGACATTTTTACAGCAAATCTAGGAAAGAGCTCTCGTTTTGTGTCGCTGATTAGAGTTAATCAGCGGGAAATTTGTTAAAGAGCTCAATTTACGCTAAATGGTCTCTCTTATGTTGTTAATATTTATTAGAAGTTTGGCTGGCTTCCGATTTATATGCCGTCGGCAGCAGCATAGGAAAGCCTACTGGTCTATTTGTGATGTTCTCTTTGACACACCAAATTTTGATGATGTGTGGTATCTATTTGTGTGTATGACTGCATCTTGTTTGCACCTGTAGTACGCCTTTGTGGATTTTAAACTAAGTTATTGTTTGCGAAAGTTGCAAAACGAAAGATTAATTAGTAAAACATAGCATGCAGCCGTTGATATCAGTAGGTGTACAACAAATAGCTTTGTGATTGAATTTTGCGCTGATTTACTCTGTCTCAACCAGGTAATGAAGACTGACCCATATGCATGTCATAGGGGTTCATAGAATTGTGAGAGTTGTCTTACCATTTGATGTACGAAGTTGTGGAAGAGTCTAATGTTGAGTAAATGCAAACATAATCGAAAGAGTTTAAATTTTTCTTTGAAGGAGCTGGAAAAAATAAAAAAATACTTGAAATTTTTTTCTGCCGTTATTAATTCACATTATAATAATTTTCATTAAATACCTAGTAGGGCTACGCATTACGAATTTTGTTTTTCAACAACTTCACGTTTTATAGATGGCGTGCCACAAAGATGGTAGAAAAGGCTCAAGATTTCATAACTTTGCCACAATATTTTACGATGCTCACCATGTCTGTGATCAATTTTTTTACGCATCACAAGATGTCATAAAACATCCTGCAATATCTGCGATACTTAGAATGTGTATAAACATCAGGTTGTTGATGATAGATTATTACTGTGTAAGTTGATGGCGTCAAAAGTGTCTGGTCTGAAATACTGCAGCTGAAGTCATCACAGTTCTAGTGCTGTATATCTCCATCGTTACTCTTGCCTATAAATACTTGATTCTCCCGATAAGTTTGGGAAAACTAAGTTTGACATGTTGCATTATGTTACCCTTGGCAACAAATTAATAGATAGAGAGACTTTTTAGCGCTTTTTGCAGGACAATGAGCGCACAGTTTTATTTTGAATACAAAAAAATTCAGCACTCCTATTCAGCAGAATGCCAAATCCTCCTGCAAATAAATGCATTCGGGTTCAATACTTCATATGACCAACACTGACTGACACGCTGCTGGAACCCACAAATTATTTGCCCATATTCTGAGTTATTGGTAATTGTGAACTACTTATAACTGACGAACTAAGGTGATTGGTCATTTGGATCATGCAAACGTGCATGTTGTAGAATACCTTTGCTTGGGTGAACAACAGCCATTGATTTGTTTTGTGCGTTAATAGCGACTTGACACACACTTTGTTCTCTTAAACCAGGTGATCCAGTTTTATTTGGGTCTGAAGCGCTGGAAATAGCTCCAACCGCTTTCACTTGTCCTGGTTTTTGCAGTTACTTTTTTTACCTGAAAAATTAGCATTACTCCAGTAAAGGTTATAGAAACCCGGCCATGCCTTGTTTCACAAAAGGCGCCATTGTTACATCTATAGCTGAAGGAGACAAGGGACTCCTCAGAGAGACAGATACAAGAGCTGAGGAACCAGCTCCATCAACAGCAGGTAACCCAGCTCGCTGCCGTCAAAGACCTCTCCCAGCAGACAAAGCAACAGGAAATAGAGCGACTCAAGAGTCAGTTTGAAAAGGTTCGTTCTATTTATTTATTAGTGAGGAGTAATCACACCCTGTATATATATAACTTAAGCGCATTGGCTCATCGGGGAAAAAGTTTAGATTGGAGTTGCTTCCTTCGGTTTTGTTTTGCCAATCATCACGCAGAACAAAAACGGAAGCAGACAATTTCCCTTTCTCATCAAAACGCTACTTCTTATTTCAATTATTATGTTCACTGTGTAGATGCTTTGTTATAGACAATTAGTTACAGGTTGAACTGGTTATGGGTAAATGTTTACTCATATATACAATACAAAGTGCAGCAAACTTCCAATTAGTAGTAGACTCACTATTAGTCACCGGCCAGTGTTTATTTTCAAATCTCACCTATGCCGATTGTACATAAAGCTTTCTGATCACCGTTATCGACAGGAAGCAGATAAGATGAGGCTAGAAATGGACGCTGCACATCACGCCCAGTTTGATGAGATGCTGAAGATGCACCAAGCCCAACTTGAGCAGGAGAAGCTCTCCGTCCAGGTACTCGGTCTACATTTATATCTACGCAGTAACCCATACTATCTATCATGGTTGTGTTTATTTGTAGCTTTTTTGGTGCCATATCAAATGAAAGCGCTTGGATTTATTATGTCCTATGTGCAGTTACTCTGGTGGCCATACGGCGCTCATGCATGTAGTACTAACCGTATGCTCAGTCCAGTGCCATGTGTAGCGAAAGTAAAACATACATTCATATACCGTACTACAGGCAGAAATGCAGCTACAGATGGAGGAGTTACGGTCCACGCTTGAACGATCTCATGCAGAGCATGTTGAACGGCTCACCAATACATTCAATGCAGAGAAAGCCCACTCTCTGAATGTCCTCAAATGTGAACTAGGGCTACAGCATGCAGATTCTCAGGCTATCCTACGAGAAGAGTTGGAACTGAAGATCATTCAGCTGCAGGAAGAGCACAAGATGGCCCTGGCTGACTTGAGTAGTTAGTATTTTATGAACAACTTACTAGTGTGTGGTCTTATTGGTTGGTAAAGGTCATCGGTTCATTGGTAGAACTCATTAGTTGGTAGAGCTCATTGGTTGGTAGAGCTCATTGGTTGGTAGAGCTCATTGGTTGGTAGAGCTCATTGGTTGGTACAGCTCAGTGGTTGATAGAGCTCATTGGTTGGTAGAGCTCATTGGTTGATAGAGCTCATTAGTTGGTAGAGCTCATTGGTTGGTGGCGCCTGTGGCTAAGTAGACGCTTAAAAAGTGATTAGTTTGAAAACAACCAATTTTTACAAAATGGCTTTTTTTGTGTTTGCTCCTGACTAAAACTGTGTATTTTTTCCAAAAAGGCTAATTCATTTACTAGTTATACCTACATAATTAAAAAATTGTAAAACTCCAGACGTTAATTTAAAAATCAAAAGAAGTTATTAATAATTATTACTTGAAAAAGTAAACTGTAGAAGTGAGTTGTTATACTGAGTACTTGAGATATTGTTTAGCAGCACAGTCTCCTTGGTTGTTGATGAATGAATTTACAATAATGGAACGCGTTACACTCGTAAATCATCATCTATTCATAACAAATAGTGTAAGTGATAATTATCTGTGCAAAAATGAGTAATGACTTAGCTACAATTTTGTCTTTGGGCCAAAGCAAAAATTAAGTTTGTTTTTAAATAGCATTTTTTTTTAAGAGTTCATTTTTGAATCGGCATTTTTCAAACTTGTCAGGTGGTGTCACTCATTTGACACCAAATGTGAAGTTCGTCTAATTATTCTTTCAAAAAGTACCTAGTAATTTGGTTTCGTGTCTTCTAAAGTGCCGATGACAGAACGCTGGAGCTCTCCACATCAAAAACTAAAAAAACAACTGTGGCCGGTTGTGATTTTCTCTTGCCATTTAAAGAATTATCCAAAAAAAATGATGATCGGTATTTTTTGAATGACTAATGTGTGGAAACCATTCTCTCCCATTTCACAAAAGTAGGTTTAGCATCCCAGAATTGATGGGATGATTTAATGGTTGGGTGAGATGCCTGTACTTTGAGTTCTGGATTCTTCTCTGTCTGTTACTTGCAGGTCAGCATGAGATATCTGTGGCCGAGGCACACGCTGACTCACTCAAAGAAGTTGTGGACAAATATAATAAACAGATACAGGTATAGCAGTGCTTTTGTGTAGTAGTATTGTGTGGTAGTACTATACAGTAGTACTGTGTGTTATTACTGTGTGGTAGTACCATGTGATAGTAGTGTGTAGTAGTACTGTGTGGTATTGTGTAGTAATACTGTGTGTGGTAGTGTGTAGTAGTACTGTGTGTGGTAGTGTGTAGTAGTACTGTGTGTGGTAGTGTGTAGTAATACTGTGTGTGGTAGTGTGTAGTAGTACTGTGTGTGGTAGTGTGTAGTAGTACTGTGTGTGGTAGTGTGTAGTAGTACTGTGTGTGGTAGTGTGTAGCAGTACTGTGTGTGGTAATGTGTAGTAGTACTGTGTGTGGTAGTGTGTAGTAGTACTGTGTGTGGTAGTGTGTAGTAGTACTGTGTGTGGTAGTGTGTAGTAGTACTGTGTGTGGTAGTGTGTAGTAGTACTGTGTGTGGTAGTGTGTAGTAGTACTGTGTGTGGTAATGTGTAGTAGTACTGTGTGTGGTAGTGTGTAGTAATACTGTGTGTGGTAGTGTGTAGTAATATTGTGTGTGGTAGTGTGTAGTTTCTATGAAGTTGTCACCAAAATACTAGACTGTTAGTGGCAATCCCTTGTTAGAACTGACCGCGTTATCCAAAGACATCTTTTGATCTAGAAAACAAAATTTATAAGAAGACATTTTTGTTGCACTACAATCAATATTAGGTGAATGCCTCACTGCCAAGCTCTTGTTGCACAGGCTCTGAGGCTACAACACAACGAGGCATTATCTAACCTCAAAGAAGAGCTGGAAGAGAGGTTTGCTGAGGAGAAATCAGCTCTGGAAGAGACACACCTAGCTCAGCTTACCACTGCCAGGGCACAGCTAGTAATCAGTGACTCCCTAGAGAAGGACTATCAGGAGCTGAAGATAGACTTAGACAGGCTGCGCATGGAGAGGGACATCAATAGTGAACTTATGAATAAACTTGTGGAGGAGAAGGATGCTCTAAGGCAACAGGCTCTGGGTTAGTGCTCATGTCTATGTCTATGTTCTCTCTATTTATGTGTTTGTCTCAATGTCTATGAGGTCTATGCTATGCCTATGTTACTCTATTGCTTCAAACAACTAGTTTTGTTCTTGAACCATATGTTTGGAGTTGCCCCACCTCTCAGCTGTGTTACAACACCCAATCTACTGTATATTTGTGGTGTAATTAAAAAATTGATCTAATCAGTGAGCTACATATCCGACATGCTTCTATGGATTGTCACATGGTGTCAGAGTGGACCATTCACTGAGCTGTATAACTCGGGTGGACCAATCAGATAGCTGGCTTGTGGTGACACACTGTAGGTGGTGCTACCTGGGGTTATGGCTTGTGGTGACACACTGTGGGTGGTGCTACCTGAGGTTATGTTGTAGACTCCAGCCAGAGCCTCTCAATTATTCATGAGGAAGAAATGTCTGAGCTGAGCAAGTTCTTTGAGGAGAAGCTTGTTGAGTCGGAGCGGGGACACATTGAGGAGATAACTCAGCTAAAGGAGAAGTATGAACTCATGCTAGGTATGTCCTCTCTGCTCCCTCCTCCCCCACCGACTGCAACTGTTGAGTGTTAGTGGTTGTTGAAGCTGCTTGCATGCAGCAGGGCTCATATTTAGATGTCTTTTTCATCACACCCTACCTAGTGGAGTCTATGCTGGGTCCACATGTCTATGTGTCTGTGAAAGAGGCGTAAACTTGTTGTAAACAATTAGACCAGAATTATCTCCCACCAGCAAAACATGTGTGCCGCTTAAATTATTTACTAATCTATCGATGCTGTTTTTAGAATTTGTGGGAAAATTGCTTTTCGATGTATAAAAAATACATCTTGTATCCTGTTAATGTTTTATTCATACTTAGTGTGTAAACTGTTTGCTTATCGAGCATGTGAAAATACAGCTGCTAACAATTGAGATAACAGAATCAAACAAAAGGTTGTGCGTTTGTGATATGCATTGTACTTTGACGTGTTGAGCAGCGTCCGTAAATCTCTGTTTATACAATACAATAACCTTGCAGAAATGGCCATAAAATTAATTTTATTTCGTATTCTCCTGCTATCTTTGAATTTAATTATTTTCAAAAGTGAATTAAGGTAGAGGGCTTACCACCTGTCGGAGCCCAGTTACCTGTCAGAGCCCAGTTGCATCCAGTGATGTTGTTGTAGATTCCAACTCTGTCTCTCCCAGCTACCAGAAGCCCTACCACACTGGGGACTCACTGACTGAGTCTCTGCGAGACAAGGAGAAGGCAAAGACTAGATTGTATCACACAATGACTGTCCTCAGTGACCTTGACAGTAGCGAGGGGTCAGTTAGTTGTACAACTCTGTATGATGTATCTCTTCTCCACAACTATTCCATTTTTTAAAAGCATTGCATCATGGGAATTTTTCTGTTGATGTGTTTTGTATATAAACCGCATTTTCTGCAGATGAAGTGTATATTTTTTGTGTTGCATTGCCTTAGTTCCCCACCATCACAGAGGATGACCGCTGACGAACTCGAACAATCAATAGCTAAAGATAAGGATGATCGAATTTCTGACTTGGAAAAGGAAGTTGATGAGTTGACAGGGAAACTAGTGGAAACAGAAAACAAGTTGGAACATCATAAATCAGATCTAGAAAAACTGTCCAAGGAGGTGAGATTTTATCTCGCTTGAAATTCCTTTTGTGTTTTTCCGCAGCCTATTACTTTGTCTAAAACCAGAAACTGATCAAGTAAATTGAACGTTATGTGCTGGCACTACGCTCTGGTGTTATTTATCATCAATTATTTGTGCATTTATAATAATTTGTGAGATAATCAGAAATTGATATGATTTGGTGCATGGCTTCAATGCTCGATTTGAGATGTCTATCGACTTTAGCATGAGCTGCCCGGATAGCTCAGTCGGTAGAGCATCAGACTTTTAATCTGAGGGTCCAGGGTTCGAGTCCCTGTTCGGGCGAAGCTACTGTTTTGTTTAAACTTTTATCAAAAGTATTAAAAAAGCTGACTTATTTTACTTTGTTGACTCAAAGTGAAACTACTCGCAAAAGGCTGAAACTGAACCTCTATTCTGCTGCCATTATGTGGCCGCGCATTATTGTTAATTTTGGGATTTTTGCAGTCTTGTCGTCAATTCAAGTCAATTATGTCCCAATCAATAAAAATAGATGGAATTTTATGAACAAAAGCATTAAATATTTCCATTAAAATCATTAAGCTACTTGGGGTGATTTCGGCAAGCTGATGCATCAGTATTATTCGGATAAACAGCTTTTTTATCAAATGCTACTAACTTCCGTATGTATAGACATCAATTATAAATAATTTAATTTACAACTGAGTGCAAACAATATTTCATCACATCATTATAGCCGCAGTTTCAATTATTTGTTAGGGTGTCAGCGTAAGTACAATACACGAATATAGATTATCATTATGTCAAGGTCAATATCCGGTTTGTAGGATCATATTTCCTGCAGCTCGCTAATCTGGGCTATAATACGTTTGTGCTCGTATCACTGCTGTACAACCCTATGCATCGGTCACAATGAAATGTTACTTAACGAATAAGAAACCCTGATTTGAGGGTTTTCTAATCATCAAATGTATTTATTAATATTTTTGGATTATTTTGATTTAATTATTTTTTTTGATGAATAAAAATAATCATTGTTGCCGAACAACAACACATAAATATATGATTCTTGATGCACCAGCCTGCCGAAATCACCCTTAAGGCAACGGTTGTTTGTTTGTTCCAGTCGTAATTGATGACTATGCAATAAATAGATAACGTAGAGCTGTCGACAGCTGTTCTGTTACTAACAGGTTTCAACAATAAAAGTATTCGTGATCTCTGTTCGCTTAACACATTGCAATAAAAGTAATCACACCGGCAATGAATTTAATCAATAAATAATGATTTTGTTTGGAACTCGTGGGTCAACAAAAAGTAGCTCCCTAATTAAAAAATATAATCACCGGTTATTTATTTATATTGTTTGTAGGTTGCGAATGAAACTGAACACCAAATAAATTATAACGAGCGAGTTAATTTTTTTTTAATTTCATAGACCGGTTTTATATCCTTCAAAAATAATTCCAAATCATTGCAAGCCTTCAAAATTTACTAAATTGAAAGGCTGCGTTACAAACTATTCCAGTTTATAGCAGTTCAAATTTTATTATTTTCTTGATTATTTTGAAAATTGGTAGTTATCTTCTTTATGATTTTTTCGGTAAACTATAACATTTCATTGAATATTTATGTGGTTCTAAACTAACGTTCCGTTGTATATACGACGTATTGAATTACGAACACCTATTATTTTTTAATGGGTTGCGAACACTCTTAATAGCTGTCGTGTGCGCAGATTGGTAAAAAGAAAGTAGGAAAGGTGCTCGTTGTTGATTATTTTTTTCTACCATTGTCTTGTCAGGAATGGTGCTGCATATTGAAATGATGCTGAGGTTTGGTTGTTTTTAGTTGAACCCAAATTTTGTCATATCAACTATATATAGTATATAGTATAGCTTGATAGTAGATAGTGCATTCATGTATAAAACAAGTAAAGAGCAAATAAAAATATTGCGCAGGATTGGGTGTGTTATTGCAAGTGAGAACATTTTCAAGAATTGTCAGTTTTTTTATAGGCAGTACGTTTTAAAATGCTTTGGTTTTTTCATAAAAAAATTAGCACCCAAAACGAATTGATGGTAAATTGTTTTTATTTGCTCATGACTTCAATCGTCGCTCTCTTATGGTCGCTCTTATCAATATGAGCAGCCCGGATAGCTCAGTCGGTAGAGCATCAGACTTTTAATCTGAGGGTCCAGGGTTCGAGTCCCTGTTCGGGCGAAGCCTCATGTTTTGGAGTAATACAACTCCTTTCTACCAAGAGAGACAACTCTGCTAATATATTTTTGTATATCGACTGTATAGACCATTATTTTGTTTGAAAACAACAAATTATGGAATTGATGAAATGATTTTTTCATTCATACATAGGCATCAGTTCCTATTAGAAGGTCTAGGACACCTAATTCGGAAAGGATATGATTTAATTTACACTTTGTTGAGGTTTTAACGCACTCAAAAAATTATCTGGACCCACCCTCTCACTAGTAAGACGATTCCTATTGATGCAGTCAGCACTTACCGAGGTTTAATTTTTTCCCGAAGACGCAACAAGTTATAGAGAGCTATAAAGCAAGTTTTTAAAGTTTTGACTATTTTTTATAGAAATAAGACTTTTTAAATATTGGCATTGTGCAGAGACTTGTTTGATTGCGAAAAAGGAGATTTGCAACAAATTTAAAATTTTTTGGAGCTATTATATACCCAATGGCCTTCATGCGACAATGTTTGTGGTCAAAAACCAAAAAAATTAGTGGAAGGTTTTGATCAAAATAATAATTTTCAAGTGAAAAATTAAATAAACTATAACATTTGTATAATCTTATGATAATATGAGATGAAAAAACCATTGCTGAAATTATATTTCCGACGTTGTTTTTTGACAACAACGATAATAATTAAATCTGAAAAACTGGCCAAATTTCTAAGAAAATTAAAAACCACTAAATAATAATAATTAAGGTTTTTAGAAACTAATTTTAAACTGGAAACTTGATAAAAATGGTACAAATTACTCGTTGGAATATACTATATAATATCATAATGGGACTGCCACTCGCGGATAGCCCCTTCTGTCATCAGCAATGTCATAGACTTCCACAGACCTCTACATACCCAATGCACTTTTTGTTGCCCCAAGTGAGTTTTCTCAATAATTTTACAATGCTTGATGAGAGAACAACTCTACACACAAAGTGCGTCCTGCAAAGCTCGTACTGTGCTCTTTAAGAGTTGTTTTGCAATTCTTATTATTTTTGTGAGAAGACAAAGTTAGTAAATACAAAGCTGGAAGTCCTGCATATAATGTGGTTTAAAATATATTGTTGACAATGTCAGCTATTTTTTAAACAATCGTTGAATTTGAATCGTCTTCTCCATTTTTTTGTTTCCATTTTGAGGGTAGCATTTTCTTTGCTTTTCAGTTTCATGAATTGTCATACCGATAACTATTCAAAACAAACATGATGTGATTTATACATAGATATTATTCTAGATAAACCCCATCAATAAAAGGTTCCAATATTGTGCAATATTGTCCAATATACTGCAGACTACGCAGAAATGTATAATTTTTGTGGTTTGTGAACTGATTCTGTTTATGGCCACACAATTTCAGAATGTTTTTGAAGCAGTTAATTAGTGACACACGGAAACTTGTTGATGTTATACTGAGGTATAATGGTGGAGAAATGAATAAAATAAGGGTAAAGGTGAGAGTTCTCCTGCTACAAGTGCTTCATTGATTTTGTCACCTCCCTGGATGCCACCATGAGCTGCCCGGATAGCTCAGTCGGTAGAGCATCAGACTTTTAATCTGAGGGTCCAGGGTTCGAGTCCCTGTTCGGGCGAAGCTTCTTTTTTAGTTTTTTTTTCTCGGGCTTTTTTATTCTTGGAGTGCATTTAAAATTATTTTGCTAATGATATCTTCAATAATTTTTTTATGCTATTGTTTACTATTCAAGCTTTACATATATTTCTGAACATGCGATAAACAAATATGTACCGACTAGAAATGGTGAGTATTATTGTTTTACAGAAAGAAGACTTGGAATCTAAGATGGCCTCTACAGAACACAAAAATTCTGAGATGGAAGATCAGCTTAATGATGCCAAGTCTAGGGCTAAATTCAACATTGCAGAGCTCAAGGACCTTCATAAACAGGAAGTAGGTTACTTTTATCAATCAATTGTTCATATCTATTGGGAAATCTTTCTATTGCTGCTGTCTTAAGGTGTGGCTACACTGCACCGAGGTTTTGATACCGATGTGCCTATACGATGGTTCATGACGATGTGCAGGTGGCTACACAGGCTGAAGTAGCGTGACGATGTACTCGAGCACATCGGTGAACTGCAACTGAACTAGCCAATCACACTGCACAAAGTGTGGGTTTTTGCCTGTTTCATTTCCGACAACGAATTATTTGTTTCCCTGATATAAAAATCACAATTATAACAATAATTGAAGAACAATTTCACTGTGATGTATGGCTGTTTTTGTTCACCATAAAAACATTTTTTTCGATGATTTTTTTGGTTTTATTTATTATTAAATCTTCCAGATATTGTGATTATTCAGCATTTATAATAAATGATATAATGAATTTTATTTTATTGTTGTTGTACTTATTAATAATTTTAATTATTATAATTATACTCAGTAATGTTGAAATTATCAATTACCACTGTTCTATGAGCCATGTAAAATTAATTCACTGTTCAAACTCTATAACATAAAAATTCTTTCGGATTTTGAAGTGGATGCTCGTTGTTGACAAAAATTCTAATGGTAATGCGTTGTAAATGGTTAAACTTGATGAGCTCGGGAACATATTTTGTTTCAACCAATCAGAGAACGCCGATGTGTCATCGGCATCGGGCATAGACCAACATGTTGGTTATCCTCACGAACAGGCCCCACGATGTGCCGAAGTATCAGGCACACCCATCGCATGGCCTTCCGATGCCAAACATCGGCCTGTGTAGCCACCTCTTTAGTGTCGCATAGTGGCATAATTGTGGAGATCTATGTGTTTATCCAACTTGAAGATGTCAACAAATCCAGTAGTAGATTAGAAGCTTCTGCCGACTATCTCTATGGTTTATATATTATTACTGCAAGGCATATGTAATATGTATAGATGGAGGCGGAGGCTGAATCAAACAGACAGTTAATGGCTGACTACCAGGAGAGAAGTTCTGCAGAGATAACCAGATGTAAACTGCAGATAGCCAGCCTCACAGGCCAACTGGTTAGAGTTGTATTTAGTTTGTCGTTGACCTCTACCAGTCTTTCCTGAGCATGTCACTAGAGTATCATCTTCTATGTTATATCAAGTAACGGACTGTAACATTGCTTATAATCATTATAACGCATTCCCTGGTGTAAAGCTTTATGTTGTTGGTATTTTTTTTCGAGTTGTCGTGGCGATCGTATACCTTCAAAAAACAAAATTATTTTTTTTGACTGCAAGTTTTCTATCGGCATCAACTTTTTATTACTCATGGTATGGGGAAACGACTCCAATTTTAAGATATTCACGTTTTTATATCTTTTGTTCTATCTAACATCTGTGAGTATATCGGTACATAGGTGGAGGCACAGTCGGCTCTAGATGAGTCTCTTGCTGCCACTGAGGAGAAACAGGAAGAGCTGAAGGCAGCATTCAAGGAGGAGTTATCTGCCCTGCAGTCTGAGCATGAGCAGAAGATGACAGCAGCTATTGATGAGGCGAGGGACGCCCTCCAGATGGCACATTCACAGGCTATGGTTGAGCTGGAGCAGCAGCTACAGAGAGAGAAACAGGAAGAGCTGTCTAAGGTTAAGCTAGAGCATGAGCAACTTATTGCTTCTTTGGAAGAGAAGGTACATTTGTCTTACATATATTTTGTTTGTTTTCGACTTGTATCCACCTTTATCTCATCTTTGCATCATCAGAGTAGCTCTAAATACAAGATGTCAGTCTTTGGCCACCGTTTATTTTATAGACATTTCTTCAATAGATTATTATCTGATTTGAAAAGAAACTGATAAAAAAATAAAGTCATTGTTTGATGTTTGTGCCTTCAAAATATTTCTGTGGCGATTCGAATTATGTAGCAATCACTACAATGTTACACACAGCTGTAGTTCAAGTGCTCAAAAGGCTGTACTGTAAAGTTTGATGTGATACTTGTGAACTTATCTATGTATATTGTACTGTACCTGTATTGTATCGGTGTGTTATTTCTTTTCTCAGCTCAAGTCACGAAGTGAGGAATACAACAACAGCCTCGAGCAGATGGACAACGAGTATAGGATCATTCTTGATTCTCTCCAAACTGAGAAACAGCAGGTAAACAAAGAAATTTCTGGAAAATTATCAAAAATAATTGTTTTAAGTATGTGCAAATCAATACCTCACAAGATTCTGCTCTATTTTATTTGTTAAAATCACAAGTATTGTTGAGATTGTAGCTCTTTTTGAAAACGTGATTTTTTTGTATTGATCATTGACATCTGACACGTTTCTTACAGGTTGCCGACAAATTGCAAAATGTCAAAACTGAACATGAAAGTTTGATCACAGGTTAGTACTGTTTATTGTTCGCATTTGTCGGCTGACTGGTAGTTGAATGATCTAATAAAAAATGTAGAGAAAGCAGCCCCCAGTGGGGTTTGAACCCACGACCCCTGCTTTACGAGAGCAGTGCTCTACCACTGAGCTATAGAGGCACCTGTGGTCTCCAAGTTGACAATTGAAAATTTTTGTGACAGTTTCACATTTTCATTTACTTGAATTATGCTACTTAAAGTAGGTCGGCATTGAGCACTTTCTTTGTTGAGTTTCTAAATATTCAAGTCTCAAGTAGCAGATTTATGTACTAAATAACTCTCTATGCCTACTCAGTCCTGATTTACAACCTTTCCAAAAAGCCATTGGCCTCGCAAGGTAGTCGCATCAGCTGAAATTTGGTTTACTATAACTTTCATTGATTGCCGAGTACGCCATCTTCGGATTGTGGGTGTGGTCAATAATAATAATAAATTATAGAAAATTCATATAAATGAAGTTACATCATCTTCATTTAAAATGAAATCTGATTGGGCAATTCATTTCGTCTTAGGCCATTAAAGCAAAAATTTGGTTCTAGGATTTAGAGGTGCTCTTCACTATTACCCGCCATTTTTCATCTGGCTTGAATTTGCACGCTGCACACATAAAATCGGAATTAGTGGTTTCCGTCAATATGAACGCACTTGGTATACACATCGTAAATAAAGTCAATGCTTGTTTATTACGCAAATTTCATATGTGAAGTGGCCATGAGAGACGACTGCGGGATTTGTCAGGTGATCACAGTCACGAGGTTCATCTAATACTCTTTCTATAAAAAAAAATAAAAAAAAACTTGTGCTTGTTTTGGTGAGTTAGTGAACAATGAATGGGAGTCATAGAAGAATAGACAGTAGTGAATGTGTAGAATAACAATAAATAACAATAATAAAAAGAAATAGTGAGATCTGATTGGCCAAATAAATACTGTACGGAAAGAAAGGAATAGGCTTCCGATCCAAAGATGACGTCAATTTTAAGCAGTGTAAAAGTTGGCGAGCATTTCTGGAAGAGAGGTATTTTGCAAGCTTGTAACTCGGGACTGAGTAGGCCTAGAGGGTCATTCAATACATCAATCCGCTGCTTAAGACTTAAATATTTAGAAACTCAACAAAAAAGTGTTCAATGCTGGAATGCTTTAATATCTGATTAAAATCATTTATCTTCTCAACAGTTTGGCACCCTTTCAGCATTGTTACTCCTTGTGTTCGATGCGCTGGCTTCATTCACTTTCAGCCTTAGAAGATGGCTCGGCACCCGTCCTTGCATCGCTGCGCCAGGAATTAACCCAAGTTCATGAAAATGAAAAAGCTGCGCTGCAACAGCATTATGAAGGCAGCATCGGTCAAGTCACAGAAATGTATGAGGAGCAGATTTCGTCTCTGAGCAGCACAACGGAGCAGCAGCTGTTAGAGTGAGTTGCTTTTATGTACATTCCTCAAATACATACAAAAATTAGCTTATTTGTCAATAAATACAAAAATAGTAAAATGTTAGAGTCGCGGATTCCTTCTGATTTGGTACGTAGGAGAGGAAAGAGATAGCGACATCTCGGTGTGCATGTGTAAACTATTTGTTATATAGGCTGAGAGCAGAGCATACCAACCTGCTAGAGAAGGCTTTAGAGGAGAGAAAGGCAGAAGTCAAAGCTATTATTGAAGAGTACGAAGGAAAGATAGAAGAATGTAGAGATTGTATGAACAAGGAGCATGAGCTAGCTGTATGTACATCTACTATACCTCATTGTGGGCATACAACTCCATTTGACTTATTTAGTGTCTTTTCATTTAAATACATGTCTATTTGTAGCTGAAAGAGCTGGAAGTGAAGTTTATGGCTGCTATTGACGCTGAAAGGGAAGTTTCTCGTCTCAAACTGGAAGAGCTGCAGGAGGAGTATGAAACACTTTCTGAACAGAAAGAGGTCGACTTTCAAAGCAAACTGAATGAAGAGAGAATTCTACTGAAGGTACAAGTGATACATTTGTGTACTGGGTGTAGTTGGTACAGATGGTGTAGGACAAGTGTGTACTGGGTGTAGCTGGTACAGATGGTGTAGTATAAGTGTGTACTGGGTGTAGTTGGTACAGATGGTGTGGTACATGTGTGTACTGGGTGTAGTTGGTACAGATGGTGTTGTACAAGTGTGTACTGGGTGTAGTTGGTACAGATGGGTTGCTGTTCATGTTGTGTTTAAGCCTGTCTACTTGAAGCTGCATTCACACGAGAGCATGCGCATCCAGATAATGTTTGCAGATGCATTTGCAAGTCGCCTTTCACACAGTGGCGATTTACAATTTACCTGTTTGCCATCCCTGAATTTAACCAATCATTACGGTCCTGCTCGTACGGTTGAGTTGGTTAGATGTGAGCTTATAGTTAATGTTTTACATTCAGTAGTTTCATATGCCCTCAGTGACATTCATCTGTTTTGTGAACTTTTGAGTACGTAACAAAATAATTTAATGAGCATTAATAGAAAGAATTAATAAATGAAAAAAGACACACTATAATTACTACAATCTACAATAACTACTTTTTGCCGAGGCTTCTCATCAGTAAATTTCACATGGAAGACGCTTCATGTAAATGTGTCATCTCTGTACTGGTTTGGTATTAATGGCACCAACATTGGAGGTAGGCTGAACTTCAATCTGTAGTCAAAGGAACACACAAGGTTGTTGTTTGTGCGCAGGAACAACTGCTGGCTGAGAAGAGAGCAGACTTGGATGAGCTAGCTGAGGAAATCAAGTCTATTAGTTCTACTGCAATGGAACAACTACTGGAGTCTTTGAGACAAGAGCAAACAGGTGAGTGTCATTGTTTATCAATTGTTTGTGCTTTTCACCTGTCTTTCCTGTCATCTCAATAAACTGAAAGTACTGATTAATTAGCTGTGGTTTGCCACCAAACACACTCACTTGAATGTATGAAAGTAGAAAGCTCACTGTACTACTACATCCCCCAGAGTTGTCTTCTCCCGCATTACCGTGGAAGTTGTGCTCTCTTGCTCAATACTGACATTCACAACCACCTCATAGTAATTGATAGATGAAACTTTTTACCACCTTGCATTGTGCTATTTGGTTTGTTAACCTCTCCCTGACTGTCTACCATTGCTATCCACCACTGCTATCCACCACTGCTATCCAACCCTGCTATCCACCCCTGTTATCCACCACTGCTATCCACCACTGCTATCCACCACTGCTATCCACCCCTCTTTAACGGCTGTTGTTTATTTATAGACGAGATTATGCAGCAGCAGGAGAAACACGAGCAACAGCTTAGAGAAGGTGTGTATAGTCTGAGTTACATTGCATTGTTTACCTGCTTTACCTGCTCAGCTCTAGGTGACTGGCTAAATGATTGGTAGTTGGGTGAAGGGCTGTATCTAGTTTTAGCTATCATTGGAGTTGTTTTCTCTTTCCTCAATTTTCAACTAGCGGTGTAGTTCAGTGAAGGCAGCGTATTTCAACCGCTGCCACTGCTCTCTTTCATTTCAGTGTGGAACAATGTGTTTCACCGGTCCAAGCCACTAGTCACTACATTTAATGTAATGCTTGGACTGACGGCTCCAACAGTTTGGTTGTAACTCGTTGATTAACGCGCTCATTATCTCTAGTACATTGCTCAGTGTGTCAGCGATGCCTGGTGTGACTGAAATGGTAGGCTCAGCTGTGGTTAGCATTTACCATAGCATTCTGTATTTAATTATGATAGATACAGTGTCTTGTACAATTACAAGTTTGTTATACTGTCCATAGACTTATATAGTAAGCTTGTTATACTGTCCATAGACTTATATAGTAAGCTTGTTATACTTTCCATAGACTTATGTAGTAAGCTTGTTATGCTGTCCATAGACTTATATAGTATGCTTGTTATACTGTCCATAGACTTATATAGTAAGCTTGTTATACTGTCCATAGACTTATATAGTAAGCTTGTTATGCTGTCCATAGACTTATATAGTAAGTTTGTTATACTGTCCATAGACTTATATAGTAAGTTTGTTATACTGTCCATAGACTTATATAGTAAGCTTGTTATACTGTCCATAGACTTATATAGTAAGCTTGTTATACTGTCCATAGACTTATATAGTAAGTTTGTTATACTGTCCATAGACTTATATAGTAAGCTTGTTATACTGTCCATAGACTTATATAGTAAGTTTGTTATACTGTCCATAGACTTATATAGTAAACTTGTTATGCTGTCCATAGACTTATATAGTAAGTTTGTTATACTGTCCATAGACTTATATAGTAAGTTTGTTATACTGTCCATAGACTTATACAGTAAGCTTGTTGTACTGTCCATAGACTTATATAGTAAGTTTGTTATACTGTCCATAGACTTATATAGTAAGTTTGTTATACCGTCCATAGACTTATATAGTAAGTTTGTTATACCGTCCATAGACTTATATAGTAAGTTTGTTATACCGTCCATAGACTTATATAGTAAGTTTGTTATACCGTCCATAGACTTATATAGTAAGTTTGTTATACCGTCCATAGACTTATATAGTATGCTCATACATTATTATACTACACTTAAGCCCACTCCAATGGATACCAATTTATGACCAATTAATCTAGCTTCTAATCCAATTGGTCGATTACTCATAGGTTTGCTGCTACTGCAAAAAGTCCCTCCGGATTTTAAAGAATGCATTTATTGGTCAGGTCTAACCAGAGTTCTGATGTCTTAATAAATGTACTAGCGGTTGTCTGCATACCACCCCGATTCATTTGGGTCCACTTGCAGGACACACTTAGCTTGCACTACTAGTTTGTGCTAATGTTGAAGTTAGTGTATATATTTCTTAGCTAGTTAACAGTAAGTTGATATGCATTGTTTGTGATAGAGTTATAGGCTAAAGGCTTGCTTGTTTACTTATATATCCAGTCAGAGTCGATAGCTGTAGTACAAGGTTAGCCCTAGTGTAATATAATACCAATCAATATTTCTAACCTGTCATATCGTGTTTGTACCTGCGCTGTTGTGTTTGTTATAAGGGATTGACTGGGGAAACAGATAATTGATTATGGATTGTTTTTCTTTATAATTGTGCATTTTTGAATGGTGCAATTTTCAGCCATTTCTGCACTAGCTAGAAGCCTGCAGTTATGAATGATAGTTTATCATAGATCTACTTAAATGCAGTTATATACGCTAGTAATGCCAGCCCACTGTTATCTATCATATACAAATGCTTTAATAGAAATAATGTTTGTCATTTGAAGCTGTTTGTAAACGCAAGCATTTCAAATATTGAATTTTGGAGTAAGCAAACAAACAATGGGATACTTGTATCAAAGCTACGATGGTATGCAATCTACTCTAACGATAAAATGCTATTTTACAGTAAGTGGCTTGGTGATTACAAGAGCTTAGCCTCCCTCATTCATTATAGCAAGCATTATTATTAATTTAAATCGGCTTTTAGAGTGGATCGCCAGGGGAGGGGACCAGTGCTGCCCTGAATACACTCTACTCTCATATTTAGTAGTATTTTTGTTTTAAATATTTTAGCTAATCAGAAGGCTGAGGACTTGGATGCCGCACACGTAGAGGAATTACGAATACTAGCGGACGAGCATGACAAACAGTTGCAGGTGCTACAAGAACAACTTAACATTCAGTTGGAGAAGATGTCTGCTGAACTAGAGACTGTACAGATGAACCACGAGTGTCGGCTGCAGCAGGAGAGAGCTGCACATGACCAGCTGCTGGAGGAGGCGTTATTAGAACAACACGATAACCACGAACAGGATATTTCTCGTCGCAATGAGATCAGCGACAGCGAGAGAGAAGGGTGGGATGCGGAGAGGTTAGCTCACGAAGCAGAAGTGCAGTCACTGCAGGATCAGTTGAATCTGGAGAGACGAGAATATCAGTCTAAGTCAGAAGAAAGTAACAAAAAGATGAAGGAATTGGCCAATCAGCTGGAAAAGGAGAGATCACAGGCTAAGGTAAGCTTATATGTCAGACATATCTGGACATGGTAGACCTTACAGAACTGATATACCCATAATTCCTCTGACCAGCTATCATTTACAGCTATCTTATATCAAAATTTTCAAAAGCTGATAATTCATGGTTTTTGCAATAATATTTTTTTGAATTTATTTAGTTTTAAAAAATTAAAAAGTAAAATTTGATGATAGAAAATTGTCATAGGAAATTCCTGTAACTGGAATTTTTATCAAAAAATCATCATATTGCCTCTGATGTCTCGTGAAGATAATGTACAACTTTGAATCTAAGTTTTCATTATAGTTAAATTGAAATAGACGGACAGTTGCTTGTATTATCGCTGTTCTTTTGTTACTCCTATTGAGCTCGACAGCTGAATGCTTGTGTTGTGATTTGTGTATGTCTCCACACAAAACTGTTTTGTGTGAAGATCAAATTCTTTTTGGCAGTGATTTATTTAGCTATACTTCTCCATATTGATAGGATAATAGAAGAGCTTTTATGTTTTGTTAACATAACTTCTGTTTCATTGACTTTTCATTGAGTTTGTTGTACATCAGCACTTAGTGTTGTAGTGAGCCAGCCTTAGGCGCTACAGGCTATTGTGTAAGCTTGTATTGTGTACGGGTGACGCTATACTATCAGCCAATGCCAGCCACTCAGTAATAGCATGCCGCTACTAGCGCACGGTTCGACTGTCATCTTCTCTCTCGCCCGCCACTTTTGAATTATAATGTGATCAAAATATAATAATTAAATAATTTGGACATAAATTATTTGTTGTTTAGCACTGCCGTTATATTTTTGTCTCACCTGCGGGTTAGTTTCTTTTTTGATTTTTAATCCATGGTTCAGCTTTTTGTGGAGTCGCTGGCTTAGAATATTTTTGCAATGAAATACGTTTTTTCGTAGGAGACGTCGAGTCTATGGACTGACAACATGTCCGTGCTGCGTACCGAGCAGGATTTGCTCAAAGAGGAGCAACACAAGGCTTTAGCTAACCTGGAGGATAAATACCAGAAGCAAATAGACACTCTGCAGACTCACCTGCAGAGAGTTGTCGCTGAGAACCAGTCTAAGGATGACCTTATTCAGCAGGTACTTACTTGTCTGCTTCTATACTTTTGCTTGTGTGTGCTGTTGTTGACTGTCAGCCTTCTTCAGTCACACTCGCTGGTTGTACGCCAGTTACATTATACAAAGATTCCTTTCATGTCTATTTTAATTGATAGAGAGAAAGCTAGTGTTGGTTGGTTTGCATCGTTAGTGGCAGTTTGGCAGTATTTGAAGGTTTTACACACTTATTTGCGTTTACAAAGGGCAAAGTATTTACATATACTCAGTTGACGGACTTCAGTGGTAGATTGTGTTACAGTCTACCGCTAGTGAGCGTGCTTGCTTGAATGAATGCTCTCCCAGCTCTTGTACAGTTTGTAACACTTAGATAGCTCCATTCTTACCTTGTGTACATCGAGAGGGCAGTTGTAGTCACTCCGTGGAAGTAATAAAGAAATAATGGATACTATGATTTTAGTTTCACTGCATCCGCTTGTCAAGTGCAGTAAAACAGAGAAAAAGTTGAGAAAATGACACTTTTGTCTGCCAGACAATTAATTCAACTTAGTAAAATACACGTATAAAAGGTATCAGCAGGGATGGTATAGCATATCTCGGCAGTTTGGTTTTCGGAAATAAGTAGCTAACAATAGTACCAAACACCATATTCATTCATCCATACTGTCTGCTTTATATTTGTGTTCATCGCCATGGAAACTGATATTTGACTGCCGAATACACTTGGTCAATGGTACAAAAAGCTCAGATAATGAAAAAAATGTTTGCAATGAAGATTATCTGCAGTTTTTCTCAGAATTTCTCACTAAAATTTTATATGGATAAATTCTGCGAAATCATAACTTTGATGTCCACATCTTTGTGTTGTCTATGTCATGTCTGTGTGATTTTTATGTGTTTTCTATGTCTATGCGATGTCAACAGGTATACAAAGTACATAATTGTTTGCTGGTTGCTTGAACAACAAAATGGAACGGATCAGCTGAGATTGTTCTGTAATAAATGATAACATGCCTACAATTGTGTATATATATACATTATATTATACTTTTACAGCTGAGGTCGGAGGCTGCAGAACTGCAGACAAAAATCTCCAAGTCTGCAGACTCCAATGACTTGGTGACTCAACTCCAAGCTGACTTGGAACAGCTCAAGCAAACTAGGTGAGTGTATTAGTTTGGTATAGTTAACACGGTATAGTGGTGTGTACTAATGGTGGGATATAGTATTTTATAATATATTAGCGGTTTGGTATAGTTGGTGACGTGAAGTATTCTATACTAGAGGTTTGATGTAGTTGGTGGTGTAGTATACTTTACTAGAGGTTTGGTATAGTTGGTGACGTAGTATATACTATACTTGAGGTTTGGTATAGTTGGCGACGTGTAGTATATGCTATAGGTTTGGTATAGTTGGTGACGTGTAGTATATACTATACTTGAGGTTTGGTATAGTTGGCGACGTGTAGTATATGCTATAGGTTTGGTATAGTTGGTGGCGTGTAGAATATACTATACTGCAGGTTTGGTATAGTTGGTGATGCGTAGTATATACTATACTAGAGGTTTGGTATAGTTGGTGGCGTGTAGTATATACTATACTGGAGGTTTGGTATAGTTGGTGATGCGTAGTATATACTATACTAGAGGTTTGGTATAATTGGAGGCATGTAGTATATTGGTTTGGTTTAGTTAACACAGTGTTGGTAGGAATTAAATGAGTAGTTTAATAAACTGCTTGAAGCCAGATAAAGTTATTATGTAAAGAATGTTGATGTTTGTACAACAAGCATCGCTGTAAATAATTAAATAGTAAATGGTTGTTATTTATTATTGAGTCTTGTACAATAATAATGGGCTGTACCACTCAACGGGTGCTAGACGTTGTTGAACGCATCTGCTGCTGCACAGCACAACTAGAGCATGCACAGACTTGATGACTACTACTTGTTATATACTCCTTGTCTCTCATACTCCTGCTCTAGCCTGAGGCACTATTTCACAGCTTAGCCTGTGTTCCATGTAATGTTATGTGCAGCTGACAGTGTTACCTGGTGTATAATACTACTCGCTTTGTGATGGTGCAGGGACACTGTCGGTGCAACCAACCAGAAGCTTCTAGAACTGCTGTCTGGTACGGTAGAAACCCAGAGATCTCTAGAGGCTCAGATAATGGGAAGGATTGGTGCAGGTCAAGGATTTGGTAGTGAGGGCCGAAGTACTCCTGTGAATAGGTCATCTCTACCTGGTTCAGTAGCAGGTATGTGCACTGTCTGTAGTCATTGCTCACTAAATAGGGTGGGCGGTGGTAGTGTCCGCCCTAACAACAGTATTACACAATCCAACACAAGATGTTTGACCAAGTCACAATAAAGTTGATTTGGCTGGATACAGTTGTGGTGGGAGTTACAACCTCCCCTGGGCTAACTTAAGATAATTTCAAGTCTTGTGATGTTACTTCTAGAGTAGGAAAATTGTTTATCAACGAAGTAACCTGTTATCGTCTAGTTACCACCAGAGTGCCTGCACCAAATGCAATATGGCGTCTAATTAGTTATTATTTATAACTTGGTACCGTTTTTGGTTTGGTTTGCTTTTATAATTCATTTAGAGGTAATTAACATTAATTATTGCCAAGAACAGACAATGCATTATCACAAGTCTTGCTCGATTTTTAATCTGAAACAATTACCTGCTCGTAAAGCGTTTGGTTGACTTTTTTGTATAACAGAAACAAAACTTTTAGAATAAGTTGATTACTGCTTGTGAATTGTTGTGTAATCTGTCAGAACTTTGGTATTGGTAGTTGTTATATAAAGGTGTGACAACTCTGCATAGTTTGTATTTGCAACAAACGTCTAAAACAAAACGTCCCATACAAGGAAACAGCATCTATTTTTTTAAAGCATTGCACTCGTGAGAAAGTAGCCTACTCTGTCAATGGGGTATTTTGTGCGAGTTGCACTTGGTATGTCTGCTGCAGTTCGTTTATCATTGCCTCCTCACGGATGTGGAGATTTTTGGAATTTTTATGTCGTGAGTCTATACAATGTCATGTTGTTCACACACGATATCAGTTGAATAGAATTAGACAGGAAACATCTTATTATGTATTTTATATATTTAATTAGGGGAGTTTTCATCTCCACGAGATCTTACTACCGACCTGTCAAGACTGGGTGGTGCCGCGGCAGCCCCGTCACCCCGAAGCGCTGCCTCCCATGATGGAACGTTGACTCCTCACGAGAAAAGTTTTGACTCAGAGATGGCAGATGAAGGACTCGACTTGAGCCATTTCTCTCAGACTAAGGAAGCTTCTCTATTCGCAGGGCCAACTCTCAATACGACTGAGGAAGAAACTGTGCTAGGTTGGTTTGTACAATGAAGGGCTGTCTCCCCAATGTTTTAGTCAATGATATAGTTTTTACTACATATTTGCCGTGTTACATATCATTGTTGACTGTCGGCTGCGCTGTCGTTGTTATAGATACTGGCCGACATCTACAGGAAGTGATAGACATGCTTCTACTGCGCATAGAAAATACCGGTGCCGAGTTGTCAGATGTGAAACAGCAGCAAGAGGAGCTGCTTTCACAGTTAGCCCAGAGAAGCTCTCAAGTTAATGAATATAAAAGGTATTACTTTACTTGTATGATGTCTCATGTCTATCTCTTGTTTTCTTTTATTATTTATTTGATGGGTTTATGCTGTGACAGCGGATGAGATTATTTATTGGTATGCTTAAAGCTGGTCAAAATTTAGTAAATTATTCATTTCCCTCAATGGTTTCAATCGGATCATCATTGGCGATAAGATAACTCCATAAATTGCAACCTAACTTAATGTGAAGCCACTTCTAGAAATTTAGAAATATGTAGTTATGTAAAATATTTTCATCCGTTTTCGAAAACATGAGGTGTAAAATTGGGAGCAGCATCTATTCTGTTGTCTATGCTGCTTACATTCCCCATCTACTACGTTACCAGAGAGATGACCAGGTCGAGCAATGCCAGACAGGAAATAGAAGACCAGGTGCAGCATCTGATGGCGGAGAATGAAGAGCTGAGGGGGCTCAGGTCTCAACTATTTGAACAAAAAGGTTAGTTTCTTTTGTTTTCGTGGCTGTAATATTATTAAGAAATAGTTTTGGTTTCAGTTACGCAATAAATGGACTCGTGTATTATAGAATTGACAGTAAAGTATGGTCTCTTGTAGAACTGACTGAAGAGCTCAGTGCAGCCAAGGCTGAGGCCGAAGAACAGCTGACTTCTGCTAAAGAGACTCTCAACACTCTTGTGACAGAAGTAAACGAGCTTAAAGCGGAGAGAGAGGCGGTGCAGGAGTTGAAGGCGCATGTGGAGATGCAGCATCAAACATTGACTGAAGGAGCTAGCGAAGCAGAGAAAGGTATGTGAGTCACATGTGCTGGTGGGGAGGGTGCTTAGGGAATGGGAGGGAGGACAGGGCTGGGGTGTTGTTACAGCTACTGCGATTATATTAGTCCCAAGCTCTGTCATATCATTGGCTTGTCCGTTAGTTAATGCTTGCCATATTAGAAGGTGACACTTATCAAAATTGTGTTTTAATTTGCTCAAAAACGTTTATTCAATGAACATAATGTACTTGGCACGTTATCAAATGCTTTTATGTGGTGCTGCGTGTTTTATTTGTTGTATTGTGTTGTCTTGCTTGCTGTTTCAGCAAAAGGAGGCCAGAATGAGGCCAACAAAGGTAGCGTCTTGCTGTGCTGTCACATGATTGGTGTCCATTCTCAGGCCTTTCTCTCTCTCTCCATTTGTCTGTCTCTTTGTCTCCCTGTCGGCCATATTAGTTTTCACCATTTCAAGTGAATCTAGTAGTAAAATTTGTCATTGTTGTATAATTTTGCATTGCTGGAAGATAAAGGTCTTCGCAGCTAAAAGCATTAATATTAAAGATACATCGCCTGAAATTATTTTATTGTTGAGAGTTATGCCATGAAATTAAATCCCCCTCAACTAGGTTATCCTGTTGAATAATCAACTGCTAACAAGTTACAATAAATAAACCAGATTTTACTGAAATTTTATAACGATGTTACATTGAACCAACCAATCATCACCTCATCCCTCGGTGAGGTTTATTTCCAACCAATTCATTTAGGTCTCGGATGAAATGGAGGAAATAACTCCATAAATATATAATTAGCATCAATTGATTTATACTATTACTGTGTATTTTTATTATATAACTGCTTTCATTCGTATTACCGTATTGATGAGTCTATTTATAATAATACTATTATTGCACATGATCATGATATTTATTATCATAGTGATTATTATTGGTAATAAACTGTTATGGTGAAATTATTATGTCACACAGATGTCATGTTTTCCATAACAATACATATCATTATATTATTTGTAGCAAAACAAAAACTCTACTACAATATTGCTGCAACTGCTTAGAAAACTGCCTAATAGTAAAAAAATACTCTAAATAAATCGTTAATAATAAATTTATAAGGAGTTATTTCCTCTTTTTTGTCCAAAATCTAAATGAACTGCTTTGAAATAAATGTCACCCATTCCCCATTCATGTTAGCAAGGGCTCCAGTAACGCTGGTGTTAGGGGGTTCTGTGTTCAGCGGGCGTTGCGGTGGTTTACGCTTAGGTTGGTGCTCTTTTGGTTCTCGTTCTAATTTTTACCTTGACTTTCCCCTCGTCTATACTTTGGTCTTCTCTTGTCTGCTTAGAATAGCGGTTGGTAAAGCTTTCTAATTCACTTTCCACGTACTGGTGGTGTGACTGAGTGATGTAGTGTTTGAGTACAATTACACTGCCTATGTTTGATTGCACAGTTGGTTACTAATAGTTTGTGTATCCAGTGCCATCCAATCACTGGAGAAGCTATAACACTTCCTGTACCTTCTCGTAATCGTTGGTAGTTATTTTATAATATGATGAATAGATGATTATATTATAAATTTATTGTTAATTTCTGCTTTAGTTATTCACTGCTACGCAACCTCCCTATTTGAGTTAATTTTTGTTTTGGTAGCGCAATAATAAATGTTTTATTTAAATCCGACATTGGATGTTTGGTTTGTCGTCTACTATTAATTAGTAGATATAATTGGAGTTTTGTTCTCATAAGCTATTAGTATAAAGTCCGAGTTGTGTTGCCATGACTGCTTGCTATTGTAGAGCTTCTGCGCATGAATTCTCAACTCGAGGGTGAGATGAGAACGCAGCAGGCAATGAATACTGCGTTGGTTGATGAACTCACTGACAGAGTCAAGGTGTGTTAGTTATGTCATGATACGTTGTATTGTGTCATATGGTGTCATGATATGTCGTATTGTGTCATATGGTGTCATGATATGTTGTATTGTGTCATATGGTGTCATGATATGTCGTATTGTGTCATATGGTGTCACGATATGTCGTATTGTGTCATATGGTGTCACGATATGTTGTATTGTGTCATATGGTGTCATGATATGTCGTATTGTGTCATATGGTGTCATGATATGTCGTATTGTGTCATATGGTGTCACTATATATCGTATTGTGTCATATGGTGTCACGATATGTTGTATTGTGTCATATGGTGTCATGATATGTCGTATTGTGTCATATGGTGTCATGATATGTTCTATTGTGTCATATGGTGTTATGATATGTTGCATTGTGTCATATGGTGTCATGATATGTCGTATTGTGTCATATGGTGTCACGATATGTCCTATTGTGTCCTATTGTGTCATATGGTGTCACGATATGTCGTATTGTGTCATATGGTGTCATGATATGTTGTATTGTGTCATATGGTGTCATGATATGTCGTATTGTGTCATATGGTGTCATGATATGTCGTATTGTGTCATATGGTGTCATGATATGTCGTATTGTGTCATATGGTGTCACTATATATCGTATTGTGTCATATGGTGTCACGATATGTTGTATTGTGTCATATGGTGTCATGATATGTCGTATTGTGTCATATGGTGTCATGATATGTTCTATTGTGTCATATGGTGTTATGATATGTTGCATTGTGTCATATGGTGTCATGATATGTCGTATTGTGTCATATGGTGTCACGATATGTCCTATTGTGTCCTATTGTGTCATATGGTGTCACGATATGTCGTATTGTGTCATATGGTGTCATGATATGTTGTATTGTGTCATATGGTGTCATGATATGTCGTATTGTGTCATATGGTGTCATGATATGTCGTATTGTGTCATATGGTGTCATGATATGTCGTATTGTGTCATATGGTGTCACGATATGTCGTATCGCGTTATGTTATGTCGTATTGTGTCATATGGTGTCTTGTGTCACGATATAGTGTCATGTTATGTCATGATAAATTGTTGTGTTATATCATGATATGCTATTGTACGTTTCCATGCACAACTGCTCACTCGACTTCCTGTTGTATTGTATAGGATCTAGAGGCAGAGTTGCTGATCTCTCGGCAAGAGAAAGAAAAGGAGAAACAAGTGTTGGTTGAATCTATTACCGAGTTACAAGATCAGCTGGCCAGCCTTTCTCGCACTAACGAGCTTAATAAACAGTTTATTGAGGTATCAATTCATCTTCTTCCTATTCAATTTCATTCCACCGACCAAGTCAGCTCTGAGGTGACTCCTGCCATTTCAACAAAATATTAACATGTGTCTTTTCTGAACAGTCAGTATCTGTGATTGTGAGAGATATTCTGTTTGCAATAGAAAGCGGAAATTGAAAATTATATGTTCTTCAGCGATAATCTCATAAATTGGTGTTACGAAAGTGGCACTGCATGTAATTGGTGTATTTTGATTTTTTATTCATACATTGTCTTCTCGTAAGTAATTAAAGGCAAAACGTAACATTTGGCTTCTCTGAACAGCTACAGTTGCTTTTTTGTGGATACAATAGTAATGTTGAGACAAAAGCTATTTAAAATAGGTGTAAGCTGCATGCAAGCCGCATACATGCTGCATGCATGGGGCTTTTGCTAAGAAGACCTAGATAGGAGTTGGAAATTAAATTGCAGAGAATGTGTGTTGTGTGTAGTTGTCATAGAAGTCAGCAGATGTGTGTTGTCTGTGGTTGTCATAGAAGTCAGCAGATGTGTGTTGTGTGCAGTTGTCATAGAAGTCGTGGATTTGTGTGGTGTGTAGTTGTCATAGAAGTCAGCAGATGTGTGTTGTGTGCAGTTGTCATAGAAGTCAGTGGATGTGCGTTGTGTGCAGTTGTCATAGAAGTCAGCAGATGTGTGTTATGTGCAGTTGTCATAGAAGTCAGCGATTCAATTTATCTGCTGCAGCAACAAACTGCCGAGCGAGAGCTGGAGAGAGAGGAGGCGCTGGAGACGCAGAAGCTACTGGAAGCTGCCAGTGAGCAGCTAAAAGCCAATGAGACAACTACGGCCAGCCTGCAAGCTCAGGTATTGATGTAACCAATTGTTGGAAAACTTGGATTGCTCTATGGCTCTACTTACAGAAAGCTTTTCTGATATTAGATTTAAATTTGTATGTGATAAACTTGAGCAGTTTTTTTAAGTTTTTTTTAATTTTTTTTGTAACATTTTTAGTGGTAATTAATGCATTTGTGGTAGTAAATTATGTGAAGATGACTCATAGAGATTTCGGATGAGTTATTTTTTCCTGTAAACTATGACTTTAACGGTTCACAGCTAGCCATGCTGTAGGTTAAGAAGATTGGCCAGTCGGTAGGTGCAGCAGTGGCTATTTTGGGTTTATCCTATAATTTTCCTAACAAACAAACAAAAATTATTTACCTCCAACCCCAAAGAGCTTTATTGCAATAAATTGCTAGTGCTGCATCTGCTCGGACTTGTTGTCTACGCCGGAGGATGTGCTGACTCACCCACCTGTTCACTATTACATTGTGTGGTTACAGCTGGCAGAGGCTGAGAGCTCACTACATGATACCTCTGCACACCACATGGCGCAGACAGAAGCCAACAAAAGTGAGACAGAGCTAGCCCTTGCTGACCTTGGCGAGAAGGAAGAGACAATTTCACGAATGAGAGAGGTGGTGGGGTCTTTAGAGGAGGAGCTACAGCGCTCTGTTCGCCAAGAAAACAGTCTAAGAATGGTATAATTATTTTGTTTTCACTATTGTAGTGGTTTTTTACAGTGTTGTTCAACCATGCATGTACAGTAGCAGAACAGAGTACTAACCCAGAGCTGTGGTAGAAAAACTTTCTAGTTGTGCATCTTGACACTATCAGTTTTTTATGGTTTGGCCAGATGCCAGCAACTTGTTAATGAAGTAGCTGAACAGCTCATTCTGGGTGGTCTCCGTCTGACTGCAAATTGCAACTTTTTTATTGATTTTTCAGCAATTAGAAAGTTTCCAGAACAGCATGGTCGATAGAACTCAGTTTGAGGAGCCGGTTGCCCCTCACGGTTCTGGTCTTCTGGAGAACTTGAGCCAACGACTGGAAGATAGTCTGAAAGCTCTCCAAGTTCTGCGCGAGGAGAGAGACAGTTTGAGTGATCAGATAGAGATACTGAAGGCAGCATCCGAGGTGGGTGTCTCGCTTTAGATACATTTTATTAGGCGGTGGATATCAAATCATTCTCATTCTACTAATACTCTCATACAAGTAGCCTTCAAAAATAGTATTTTGGCGGTTTTCCTTATTACTCGCTAACAATTAGAGACAGAAATTTGTGTAGAAATGCTATTGGTCAGTTATCATTCGATGAATGGTACTTTAGAAATTCAAGATGGTGAATGTTTTACGCCGGCTTCATTTGACTTCCGTTTTGTAAATGATTCTAATCTTGTTCATTGGAACTTTGATTAATTTGATGGAGAACTTATTTTAGCAATATCTCCTTCACGCGTGATTCAATAGATTTTCAAGTTATGTAAACCTTTTGCATTAAAACTTCTTCTAGTTGTCAGTGCCGCATATTTTTGCTGTTCAAATTTACAGTAATTTCTGGAAGTTGTTGTCTCTGTGACCTATCAGCTCTTAAATGTATAACTGCCGAGCAGCATTGCCTGTATGCTGTTCACCGACACAAACAAACTTATACTGTAGGAGTACATGGAGGAGAAAGCCACTCTGCAGTCGACTGTCTATGAACACATGTCCATGATCAGCTCCCTCAAGTCACAGCTGGAGGCTGTCAAACATCTGGGAGGTTCTAAACCTGCTGAACCCAGTCAGGTGGAGCAGCTAGCGGAGAGACTGCACACCGCCACCGATGCCTTGCAGCGAAAGGAGCACGAGGTAAAATCCTGGCAATGTGCCGTTTAGTTCTGTTGACTGTGGTGGCGCAGTTGGTGCAAGGCCGTAAATGTTGCATTTTTTCAACTTGCCATCAGTGTTATGATATGAGGGAAAAAATAAGTTCATGCGATTGTTTCTGCATTATTTTGTAACTAGATGCATTTTATCTCTCAATTGTTAATTTTCAATTTATGTTTCAATGTAAATGGGAGTTGTCTCATCTATAGCTATCACTTGTAATTATTAGTAGTTGTCTGCTAAAAAGTTGATATTTCACTTTTTAGACCTGGTAAAGAAGCAGTAGGGGTTTATCAATAGAAATGTGGATAATGTAACTGTTGTTTGTTACACCAGGCGGAGACGCTGATGGAGGAGTTTGGAAGGCTGCAGGCGTTGGTGGACACAAGTGAGCAGAGGGAGGAAGAGCTCAGAAGTCAAATAACATCTCTTCAGAATCAGTATGAAGGCATGCTGGAGACAGAACGTTCTAGTAATGAGCAACTGCAGGTAATACTAGTTGTTTGATCAGTAACAGGTTGTTTGTCTGTCTCTAGTGCAGTATCTACCGCTGTTAACTATACCCTTTTATTTTGCTATAAAATTGTAATGAAATTATATTTATTAACCTCCAGATAAATATGTTATAATTGGCAAAAAAAGTTGGTCATGCCATACTCATAATGTTAGGCTGTACATTTTCTCTTACATTGTTTAGTTGTGTTTGTCTCTTCCTGTGCCCAACCTTTAGAGTGTATTTCTTGAAGTCTGTCATTCCTGCCTCCATCTTATATTCCATAGAGTGAACTGGAGGTGTTGAAGGCTGCAGCTAATGAAATGCCCATCAACGAGCTGATGAAGGCTCTCATTCAAGACAAGGACGAGGAGATTCGTCAACTGCAGGAGAAGTTGGACAAGGAGACCGCTGAGTCTGCCTCTAGTGCAGAGATAAAGGCTCTGGAGGAGAAGTTGGCTGCTAAAGGGACAGAGGCGGATGAGCTGACGCTGGCGCTGACCTCAAAGTCTGCTAAAGTGGACGAGCTGGAGCTGCTGTTGGGTGCGGAAAAAGCTGAAACTGCTTCTCTTGTGAAGTTCACGGTAAGTCTTCTTACTTGTAGGGCCTCTTTAGTAGAGTTGTCTTCTCCTGCTCTCTCTGCATAGCTGGTCATTTCATAGACATAGTAGAAAATTTAGGCTGCTCACCATAGACACCTAGACTGTCAACGCTGATTTCTTCTATAAAAAGTGAAAGGATTGCACTTGGTGGTTTTTTGTTTGAAAATATTGGCACAATTTTGTTGTTTATGTTTAGTCTAAACATTGAGATTTCCATGGACGACAATCCATCAAGTTTCATTTGTTTCTCACTCTAAAACGAAGACAACGCTTTCTAAAATTTTCCCACCACAATATTATATTTATTATTTTCGTTGCGCATAAGTTTAACTATACTGTTATGTTATACTATTCTCGTTGAGGGTGAAAATAGTAATAATTGAGATATTCTTCTAGAATCAGTAAATATAATTAGTCTCGAAGCCTGGTACCTATACCGTGATTTTTTGGCAAAAACTGGAGTATTTGTCCTGGGATATCCCTGTTTTTGGAGAAAAAAAACTCCATAAAAATTAAGATGGCAGCAGCTTTAATTGATGATAAAATGATGATCATTCCTGCACAGAAGCCCATCTCACGGTAGATTTAAACACAGACTAGCTACTAACAGCCAGGTTTTTGTAACAGATTTGAGAGAAAGAAAAGCAAAAAACAGTTGCTCTGCATGAAGAAGATTTTTTTCAAATAAAAATGCTTGAAGCTCTAGTATAAACCGTGCGACTTTGTTTGACTCGTCTATGCATTGCTGTGCGTGTCTATGATCAGTAGGCTGTAAATAGACATCTAGTGTGGGTATGTTGTGTATTATATAACTTACTGTATAAGATTTGATGGCTGTTACCAGAGAGAGATCAGAGTTATACAAGTAAGGTTATGTCTACTACAATCTACTACATCCCTGAGCATGCAGCTCGGCTGCTAGCTTACCATTTTGATGCTGCGATTGCTTTCTTTTATTGTTCGGCTATTTCGTTTGCTTCTGAATTGTACATCCCTGTTTTTGAGCTTTTTCATCCTGAATGTATAACTCCCACTCACAAGTTAATATTATTACTAGTAGTTGTCTTTTTGACTGTAGTTAGAGTGTGTTATCTGTAGTGTCTGTGGTGGTGTGAGTGTGTGTGTGTGTGTGTGGGCTATTATTTATACCGTTTGATCTGTCATTGGGAATAGTTTTTTGTGAAACAGTTTGAAATATAACCTGTTGTGTACAAGTAATTTTTGAAATAGCGTTTCAGTTTGCTTTTTGTGATATGGAGTGTACATTTGTGTTTGGTGATCAGTTCAAATGTGTGTTGATTATCTATTAATAGTTGTTTGTTTGTTTGTTTGTTTGTAGAATGACTTGACTGCTGACTTTGAGAAGATCCAGTCACTCGCTGAAGAGAGAGAGACTCAACTGGCAGCCATTACAGGAAATGTAGATTCACTAGAGGAAGAGAGGGGTGCCCTTCTTGATGAGAAAGTAAGTTGGATACGAACTGCTGTACGTCTATTGCTGTATTCTGGATACAGCTACTGCAGATAACGAGGTAGCTAGGTAGATGGTACAATTGTATACGATATAATTTAGGTGTTATTTTATTTTATTACTCCTTCATTAGCTTCATGAAGAGCTGCAGGACAAACTACAAGATGATAATCAATGCAAATATGAGTATATATAATAATAAATTACGTAATAGTTTCTAATGATTATTTGTACATTATTTAATAGCTGCAATGATTTGTACACTTGGTGGTAAGTGATATCTTGTGAAGTCCCCCAGTATAGTAGTAGTAGTTTTCTTTTGATGTCAGCAGACTGCTAGAGTTTGCTATGGAACACAAACATACGTCACTAGTTACTGCAGCATTCCATGCCATCTCACCTTATACTCTCGCTAATATCTTAGCCTCTGATACAGGAGAGTTTGCTGCAGAAGATCATAGCCTTAGAGCGACAAACGAGGGAGTCACAGAATGTTGTGGATGAGAAGGAGGAGGAGATGTACTTGCTCAATGAGAAGCTTGAGGAGATGGTAAGAGTTATGAGAGAGTAGTTATCTGCTCTTGCACTTGTAGACAGACCGGCTGAAGCGGCGGTCTCTGTCCATTAAACTTACTTTTAATTGGCTAATGTACCTCCGCCCACCCCACTCTCCCCCTCCATCCACCTCCCCATCTCCCCCTCCATCCACCTCCCACCCACTCTCCCTCCATCCACCTCCCCCCCACTCTCCCTCCATCCACCTCCCACCCACTCCCCCTCCATCCACCTCCCCATCTCCACCTCCCCCTCTCAAACATTATCTACTATTTGTGGTTAAATGTTAAATTTATTGATTCTTCAGTCAAAGTATTATATTTGTTTTTATCGTAAGGAGAGAGAGAAAGTTGAAGCCTTGTCACATAAGGAGAAGCTGTCTGAAACAAACAAAGAGCTGGCTGTGAATGTGGGTGCACTGCGTAAGGTGATCAGTGAGAAGGAGCAGCAGTTGACTCAGTCCCACGAGGAGACCGCTAGCGTTAAGGCAGAGTGTGATGCCTTGAGTGAGAACTTGGCTAAACTCAAGCAATCATTGGAGGAAACGGACCAGTATCGTCTGCACTGTGAGAAGCTCGCTAAACAACTGGCTGAGATGCGAGCAGGCGATGAACTTACCAAAGCTGATATAGACTCTATGATATCTGAGAAGATATCTCTGGCATTAGAGCTCGAGCAGGCCAGGCAGCAATCGAACGACTTGGCCTCGAAGCTAGCCAATAGTGAGGCAGAGGTAAGAGGTATTAACGACTCCATTAACGATTCCATGAAGGAGCTGGATGCTGTCCGAGCAGCTTTATTGGACACGCAGGCCGAGCACCAGGCATTGAAGGCCGCGCATGAGCGAGTTCTAGCCGAGAGAGACCATCTTGCTACGACCCTAGAGATGAATCAGGAAACAAGAGCTTCTTCAACAATAATGACCCTCGAGCAGACTGTGGATCCAGAGACTGCAATGACTCTCGACCAGGTTCCAGACTCGGAAACAGCTTTGACACTGGAACAGATTGCTGACACAGATACAGCCTTGACATTAGAGCAGACAGCGGACAATGACACTCTGCAGCAAACTATGCCTGCAGAGAAGTCTCAACTGCAGAAACAACTCAAACACTTGGACGATGAGCTGAAGCTGACCATCTCAGACCGAGATGAGTTGGTAAAGGAAGTCTCTATCCTCAGAGACCAGTTAGATGATCTCTCGGAGCAAACTGAAATAATTAATAGTCTTAGAGAGGAAAAAGAAGCGCTGGAGCTCAGACTAGCCTCTTCCCATGATGCTGAGCTGGTGGACGAGAGGCTCGGCAAACTACAGGAAGAGTTGGAGGTCAGTGCAGCAATTTTGTCATCAAACAATCAATCAGTTTTTTACCCAATTAGTTAATTGTCAGAGGTGGATATTGTGGAGGCTAGCTTTTGTTTTAGCTTTAACTGCAGTAAGTATTTGACCAGCTGACTTGACTGCTTTTTTCCTCCAAGTAACACTTAGAAGGATTTTTTTGCAAAATTATCACTCTGTTAGACGTAAATGTTATTTCGGTTGATGTTTGCTACTTGAACTTGAGGTAACTTATTCTACTTGTTTGATAAGGTGTGGTAACATCATTTTAAAATCGATGAAAAAAGTTGGCTTTTTAGAAAAAAAGGTGTATTGAAGAAAATAGCAAACTTCAAGTCTGTTGTTATTGCACATAATCAGACAGTTGTTTGTATGCACTGATGAATGAATATAAAGTGGAGTTTTCTTCTTTTTAAAAGAACAACTGCAAATTTGGAGTGTCTTTTTCGAGAAAGCAATTTTTGTGTTTTCGCCACCTCTTACTGCCCCTGCAGTTGTATCATTATCTGTGCAGTATCATCGAGGGAGTTCCCTTCCCCACAACATAAAAACTATTTTTGAATTTTTCCTGTTTACTAAAAGCACATCGAGTGTAGAAGAGTGAGTTTAGTGAGATATTAACGTCTACAAAGCAGTTAGGTATTTCATGTTTCTTTATCTCCAGAGAGCTTTCTAGATAAATTGTGTCAATTTTTAAGTATAAATAGGTGTTTTTTAGACTTTTCCTCTGAACCAATCATCTTCATACAATGAAGTCTCAGAAAACAACAGTATTTCGACCTGTTCGTCGAACAAAGCACAAAAAGTAATAGGTGTTCGTAATTTAATACGTCGCGAATGGAACGGAACATTAGTTTAGAATATCGTAATTATTCAATGAACTGTTATAGATTACCGGAGAAATCACAAAAAAGATAACTCCCAATTTTCAAAATGATCAAGAAAATAATAAAATTTAAACTGCTTTAAACTGGGCTAGCTTGTAAAGTTGCCCTTCATTTTAGTAAATTTTGAAGTCTTGCAATTATTTTGTATAAAACCGGTCTATGAAAATGAAAGAAATCAGCTCACTTGTTATAATTTATTTAGCGTTCAGTTTCATTCGCGACCTACAAACAATATAAATAAATTCTTGTTGATTTTTTTATTCAGTGAGCTACTTTTTGTTTATACACGAGTTTCGAACAAAATGATTATTTATTGCTGTACTGATTATTTTTATTGCAATATGTTTGCCGAACATGAGTCGCAAATATTCTTAATCTCGCAAGCAATTCGATAAACTATCTATACGTGAGACAGTAAAATTTCTTGTTGGGCTTATATTGTCTGTGAAATTTGTTGAGCATTCTGTAACGACTACAAACCTACTATCCACTGATTGGAAGTCGACCATATACCGACTATGCCAACCATGTACCAACTATGCTGACCGTATACCGACTATGCTGACCCTATACCGACTATGCTGACCGTATACCGACTATGCTGACCATATACCGACTATGCTGACCGTATACCGACTATACCAACCATATACCGACTATGCTGACCATATACCAACTATGCCAACCATATACCGACTATACCAACCATATACCGACTATGCTGACCATATACCAACTATGCCAACCATATACCGACTATGCCGACCATATACCGACTATGCTGACCATATACCGACTATGCCGACCATATACCGACTATGCTGACCATATACCGACCATATACCGACTATGCCGACCATATACCGACTATGCCAACCATATACCGACTATGCCAACCATATACCGACTATGCCAACCATATACCGGCTATGCCGACCATATACCGACTATGCTGACCATATACCGACTATGCCGACCATATACCGACTATGCCGACCATATACCGACTATGCCGACCATATACCGACTATGCCGACCATATGCCGACCATATACCGACTATGCCGACCATATACCGACTATGCCGACCATATACCGACTATGCCGACCATATACCGACTATGCCGACCATATACCGACTATGCCGACCATATACCGACTATGCCGACCATATACCGACTATGCCGACCATATACCGACTATGCCGACCATATACCGACTATGCCGACCATATACCGACTATGCCGACCATATACCGACTATGCTGACCATATACCGACTATGCTGACCATATACCGACTATGCTGACCATATACCGACCGTATACCGACTATGCTGACCGTATACCGACTATGCTGACCATATGTAAAGCATATAGCCGCTACATACCAGCTGTAATAATGAGTTGATTCTGTGTATTAAACAGTTTTCTCTTGTTGTAGACTCAGCTGAAGGAGAAGGAGAGGGAAATACAGGAAATGGCTGAGGCTACACAAGAACAGATAGCCACTCAGAGAGGTGAGTTGTGCCACCCGGTCATTGTACTAGATAGATAGCCTGTAAACGCTATGGTGTTTGAGGCATTTGAAGCTCCTGGATTGCAATAGTTCAAGTTTTACCAAACAATGTATTTCGGTACTCGAGCTCTTTTGTGTTGGAGTTACATATTGTAGTATCAGGTTATACAATAGCAAACAAACGTATGTAGATATGTGAGCCATCGTCAGCAGTTTGGTTTCCTCAGTGCTGACCAGGGTTAGCTGCTCGCCAATGGAAGTTCTGGTTAATTTCTGTTGAGTATTCGGTTAGGTTATTGCGGTACTGTAACATGCTTTTAAATTCAGCCAGCAAATCAGACCTAATTGTGCATAATGTAATGAGTTGAGATATTGAAGTGAGTAAACCGGTTATTGGTCGTTGGCAGCGACAGCGGTGCTGCCTAATCTGATCAATCTCTCATTTCACTCGATGCATTCTTTGTGCTGTTGGCACTGGACTGTTCAACTTTATTTATTTCTGTTCAAATATGAATAGACGTGACATACCTAGGAATCATTGGTAAGAGCTGGTAGGAGAGTTGCACTGGAACACTAGCCATTTATATAGATTTGTATAGAGCGAGCTTACTGATGTGTTTAATACACTTATATATGTGACTGGTTATTGTGTAAAACTTTAATATTACATCACTTCACCTTTTGACTGACATTTACTGCTACACCAGCCTCTAACTAATTGAATGTAAATGTTATGTATTCTGTACAGCAGCATTGTTTGCCTTTTTTGTTTGTTGATTACTAGTGTGTCAGCATTGCTATTATGTGTGACTGAATTGTGTAATGTACTCACATTCACTCTCCTCCTGGCCGGCATAGCTTGCCAGCATAGCTTGTCAGCTTACATTACCTAACAGTGCTAATACTTGTAGACATACCACAGCAGGTGACATCTACATTCTATATTATTGTAATTATTTATTGTTTATAAATGTACTATTGTGGCAATGCTGTCAAACCATTTATTTGTTGAACTAAATATGTTGTACAGAAGGCTACGAGGAGACAATCGCGGCATTGAATGGGAGGATCAATGAAATGAGAGAAGAACACGAACAGCAGTACGATAAACTGAAGGAGCAGGTGCTTGAGCAGGTGACCCATACACTGCATGACACTATGGGTAGGTGCTTTATCTGTCACTGCGTGTCACTAAATGTCACTACATACTACTTTTTGTGATTGCCTGTCACTCAATGTCATTCATGACACTTGGTGTCACTATATGTCACAAGTTTGTCTTTACGTGTCACCCATGACACTATGTATCATTATATGTCACGGTTTGATATTATATCCCTACATTGTTTGACACTACCCACAGGTGTTTGGAGGTTTCCATTTCACCAATTTAAGTGATGACTGGTTTTGTTTTTATTTCACACATCGTTTTTATACGAGAAACAAAAGGTTTCTTTGTGATTTTTTGTTAATATTATATTTAGTGGGTTGTTGATATTATCTGCTTTTTTATCCATCAAATACTTTTGTTCTTTATGCATGCACTGCTATTGTGTGTCTGCCCAGGTTTTGTGTGTACGTGTGGCTGCTGTTTGACTTATATGTATGTTAATTTGTATGTATGTACGTATGTATGTACGCACGCGTGTTCGTACGTACATATGTACGTATGTAAATACATATTGCATATAAGACTTCCAGTAATATTATACAAAGTTTGGAAATAACCATTGGGTTTAAGATATTGCTGAATATATTTTAGACATTGCTGTGATGGCACTAACAGAAATAAAAAAATTGGAGATTAAGCTGTTTACATTTGTCCAGAGAAATAGTAGATATTTGATCTCTTGTAGCAGACGAATCGTTTAGCGAGTCTTTGAGGAAAGACATCGAGGGAAGAATTACTCTAATTACAAATGGTTACTACAACAGAGACAGCGACCAAGACACGCTTGCTGACACGGCATCAGTGACCTCTTCAACCCTTGGAGATGATGTGCCTGTCAAGGATAGACAGAAGGTAATCACATCTCCCTTGTGCTGTGTGATTGCTGTGCTACATGAGTGAACGCTCTTACATCATGTCTGTCTGTGTGTCTGTAGCACCACATGGACCAGATTGAGAAAGAGAGCAACTCCATTTATAAGCTTTCCAACAAAGCATCAGCTCTTGGAGAGAGCTTGCTAGAAAGCGTCATGCAGGAGAAAGAGGTTCTCAACGCTACCATACAGTCGCTGAAGGACCTCCTCTCTCAGGTGGATCAGTCCAGGTCCATCGCTCAGGTATGTCTTTTAGTCTTGTTGGTGTGCATGCATAGAGTTATCTTGTCAGTGTCTATGCATAGAGTTATCTTGTCAGTTTGCATGCATAGAGTCATCTTGTCATTGTGCATGCATAGAGTTATCTTGTCAGTGTGCATGCATTGAGTTATCTTGTCGGTGTGTATGCATAGATTTATCTTGTCAGTGTGCATGCATAGAGTTATCTTGTCAGTGTGCATGCATAGAGTTATATTGTCAGTGTGCACGCATAGAGTTATATTGTCAGTGTGCATGCATAGAGTTATCTTGTCAGTGTGCATGCATAGAGTTATCTTGTCAGTGTGCATGCATACAGTTATCTTGTCAGTGTGAATGCATAGAGTTATCTTGTCAGTGTGCATGGCTAAAATGCTAAAATGCAGCCACCCCTTAATAATCATGCCTAGAATTATGATGGAACTGCTGTTAGTTAACTGATGGATCTTACTAGCTGGTGCTGAGCAGCCATCATCTGCTGTCCGCGTATAATTCAGCTCTGATCTCTCCCACATCCCTTCTGTACTGTTAATTAGTCTTGTCCACGTGGGTTGTTGCAGATGAACGACAATGTGCCCACTGACTGGAGAGCTGCACTCATTCAAGGCGTTCATCAGGTCTTCCAGAATGAGAGAGATCTCTATCTCCAGGAGCTGCGATCTTTTGTGGCTTCTAGGGAGGACCTCCAACCCACTGAAATAGAGCGATTTGAATCCAGGCTAAGATCTCTTGTAAGTTGTCTGCCCTTCGGCATTAGCCCGCTCTACCAAGGTTAGCAACAGTTCTTTACTTGTGATGTCTGTTGTAGACTGCTAGGCAAGAAGTCAGTCTAGACCAGCTCTTCCAGACTGACCGACAGTCCTTGCTAGATGAAATAGCTGAGCACCGAACTCTGGCTAACAACATGAAGAATGAGACGGTGCAGATACTTGGTCAGCTTGAGAGACAGAAAGCTGAGGCTAAACAACAAGGTGGGTCATACGCACACACTGATTGGTTTCTGTTGTATTACTTAGCTGAGGGACCAATAGTAACAACTGATTGTCTCTCTTCAACCCTGTTATGTCTGCATTCTCTAGCTGAGGTGAATGAGTCTAAGCTGCTGCAGCATGTGGCACTTATGGAAGATTCCAACAAGGCCCTCAGTGCTGAGCAGGCTAGGAATGCCAACCTGACACAAGAGTTGTCTGCTCTTAGAGACAAATGCTTCTCTCTGGAAACGGATATTGCATCTTCACACGCGGAGTTGGAGCACGCTAAACAGCTCCTTGCCACTGAGCATCACAAGTTGGCCTCGCTACAGTAAGTTACCTCCCCTGTCTGCTTTCACCGGGTGGTTTTCTCTCTCTGTACATTTCCTCTGTGTGTCCATTTGGTTTGGATTTGTTTGCTCCTATAGCTCCTCTTTCATTTTATATAGACTTGATTTAGATGAAGCTGGGTAAGTTATCCCCCCCCCCCCATTGTTCAACTGCAACCAATAATATGTGGCATTGGGCTATATATTATTGTTGTGGCTGTTTCCTTTTCTGTCCGCTACTTCCTCTGTTTGGTTCCATCTATAACATACCACATGCCACATGAAGCATGCATCAGTTATCACTTGATTTAGTAATATAGTCATATATGATTGTCATACAGTATTATAGTCATATATGATTGTCATACAGTAATATGATTATTTTTTTTAATTATTTATTTTCTGCATAACTATTATTATAATCTCTAGACTAATTATTTGTCTCTTTCACTGGTAGTTAGCTCTTATTCTTTGGGTTCTGTGATGATGATTTGGGAATGAAGATTTAAAATTTTGAGCAATGTGAGCCAGAAATAGCTAATTGCACTTTCAATTATATTGTGCTTGGTATAACCGCTGAGCCATAATGGTTCTGGGCTAAAGTAACCAAGTTAGTGGCTATTTAACAGGAAAAAGTTAAAAGTACGTAACCCAAGGCTAACATTGGTACCCTTACCCTAAATATAACTGCAACTATGTGGACGTCAGTTTATAGGACAAATTACTATTTAACCGTGATGAGAATGTTACACTAATATTTCTCCTGTCCACGAGAACACAACTCCCTGACATTTCCACCTATTCCTTCCTAATACGGTCAGCTACAAAATGCGAGTTGTCTCCCCTGTTTGTTTGTAGAAACCAGCTGTCTGATGAGCGCACAAAGAGTAACATGCTAGACCTGCAGCTGCGTCAGCATGTAGATGAGGAACAACGGCTGCGTCAGCAGATGCAGTCGTCGGAGAAAGAGCGCCTAGCAGAGAGAGAGGAGGCTCACAATGTAGCTCAGGTATTTTATCCGTCCGCATCCATTGCTTACTATGTTTTATTTTATGTTCAGCCCAGCTGGTATCTGATAGCTTGTTTTGGATTTGTGTCCACCTAATTTTATGTGAAGCGCTTTGCTGTAGTATAATACTACAATTGCAGACCCTGAGGCAGGAAGCTCAGCTACTAAAAGATGGGAACAGCGAGGCAAACGCCAAGCTAGAGAGGGAGACTCTTGTCCACCAGACCACCAAGAGGCAGCTGCTGCAGAACCAACACGACGCTGCCAACAGAGAGAGACAGCTGAAGTCACACGTGGCTCAGCTGGAGCTGACCCTAGATATGGAGAGGGCTAAACAGTTGGAGCTCTCTCAGTGAGTCGTACAGTAGAGTTTGTAGCTGAGTAGGTCCATCTGCGAGTAGTTGGTGTTGGTGAGAGATTTGTGTTGGTGAGAGATTTGTGTAACTCGATGAACTACGGAATAGTACAAAAGTTATGAGTTATCCAAGATTTTGTGAAAAAAGTGGCAAAACTAGGTGGTGGTGTACCCAGGTTTAATAAGTTAATGTGACTGGGATATCAAGTAATTTTAAGCAGTTTTATTATGGCTTTTGTAGTTTGATTTGTCTGTTGTAACCAGAGACACGGGCGTGTTGTTGTAGAGAGTTGAACCAAGTGAAGTCGAGAGGGGAGGACATGAGGAAGGAGATAGGAGAATTGGAGACCAGACCTCCAATTACAGAATACAAACTAGTTTGTGATCAACTCGACTCAGAGAAGAGTAGAGCCCTCGACATTCAAGTAAGAGAAATCTGTTAATAGAACTTGAGTCTCTGGTAATATTATGCTAGTGTTTAAGGAATTGTTAGATTAGGAGTTGTCATCTCTCTGTATGTAAGTGATGGTTGTGCGCAGAGTGCCCTGGAGAGAGAAAGGAACCGCTCAGCCAATTTGAGTGCTGCCTTAGATCTGGCTCGAGCTCAAGCTTTGGAGGAAGTAGAGAATGAACGTAGAATAGTGGCTCAGCTAAAGGGAGAACTCAAGTCTAAACAGGTGACCATTTATAGCAACCTTTTGTGGTACTCAGTCTAAATGTTGTGGAAACTTCAGTCTGTGATACACTATTTTGCCCATAAGTTTTACAAGCGGCTTTGGAACAAGGGGGTTCAACCCAAAGCCTTAGGACACATAGCCTAGTCCAACGGCTGGGCGCGTTGACCATTACCTCAACGAGGTTTGCCGATAAAAAACTGGGCACGTGAATTACCTGTGAATTGTTACTGTTGGTTATTACCTTCCTAACTCTACAATGAGAACTGATGTTGTTGACAGCGTGATCTAGAAGAGCTACGCTGCCAGCTACAATCAGAGCGTGCCACTATTGACTCATTGCGCCAGGAGTTGTCTCAGCTGCACACAGCCCTGGAGGACTCTAATGCTGCCTCCTTTGAGGCCCAGAGACGTCTAGCCTTGGAGCAGGCAGCAATGCAGCATGAGAGGGCAGCGCTGCAAGAGTCTACAGAGGCCAACAATGAGCTGAAGCATAAACTGGCAGATGCCGAGGTGGTTATTGCTGAGAAAGAGAGGATCATAGAGTGTCAGCATAGAGACATGACTAAGATGAGCAATCAGCTGGGTAGAGCTGCCGTAAGTATCTCTAATGTGTACTAACTATGTTGTACAACCAGTAATAACTATTGTAGCGTGTTTGTAAGCACTACCTTTATTGGTTGTTACAGGATGAGTCGGCTAATGAGCTCGGGCCCTCTTCTACTCGGTCTAAGAATATCTACAAACGTCTAAGATTGATTGCTCTAAGGCTAAAGGAAGCAAGTGATAATACACAGAATGAGCTTGGAGATGTGTTTAATGAACTGACACTTCTCAATGATGCCTTGGATATACCAACTGACTCGGGGGTAAGTCTACCCAACCTACTGTGTGCCTGTGTGCTCTCATTCTATGCGTTACAACTGAATCTTATTGGTTGGTTTGTTTGTCTGGCCATGTATTAGTGTGTCTGGCTGTCTCCTTATTATCTCTGATGCCTTCCACTGCTGGTGTAGCTACAGGGATACACAACTCCACACAGTTATATACAGTTATACTCACTTGTACTGAGTCATATGCACAGTTATACACAGTTATATTGAGTCATGTACACTATGTTCCCATGGTGCGAATTCGTTCGGATCGGACGTTCATTCGAGTTGGTTAGCATTCATTCGGGTTGGCATTCCAATCCGTTCCTATGATAATTCGAAATGAAATAATTTGCGGGAGTTGTCCTTTCTTTACAGTGAGTAGCGAGCGCAATAATTACTTGATTGTAGTGAGTTAGTAAACAACCGCGGTCGTATTACTAAGTAGTAATATGAGCCAAATTTGTGGAATGTTCACAGCATAAACTAGTAAGTAGATGAATAATAATAAAAGCAACAATTTGTAATAATTATAAATGATTATTAATAAATATAATGATAGCTATAAGAAATGATAAATAATTAATAATAATAATAAATTATTTCCAAATAATAAAAAAACAATTTTTTTGGCAAGTATAAAAATAATAATAATTTAGTTTGCCCATTTATGAAACGGAGCTATGATTCAGTTTCCCTAGCAAATAGTAAATAATTTATAACTAAGCTGTTGTTAAACTTGCAGAGGATTATTATTATTATATGAATGTAAAAACTGCAGTTGGAAAATACGCAAAAACTGATTTACTGCCAAATCGCCAGTTTAATGCCTTTTTCTCAAAAGAGCAACTCGAACGAATTCGAATTCATCAACACGAACGATTCCCATGTTCCTAATCAATGCTCAACCCGAACGAATTCGGTTTGAGGAACCGCACTGAGCCAACACGAACGAACCCGAACCAACTCGTACGAGTCACAATTCCCATGACCCGAATGGACGATTTATGAGTTCAACCCGAACGAATTCGCACCATGGGAACATAGTGATACAGAGTTATACACGGTTATAGTGAGTCATATACAGAGTTATATACAGTTATAGTGAGTCATATGCAGAGTTATACTGAGTCATATAAGAGTTATACTGAATCATATGCAGAGTTATACACAGTTATACTGAGTCATATACAGAGTTACACACAGTTATACTGAGTCATATACAGAGCTATACACAGTTATACTGAGTCATATGCAGAGTTATACACAGTTATACTGAGTCATATACAGAGTTATACACAGTTACACTGAGTCATATACAGAGTTATACACAGTGATTCTGAGTCATATACAGAGTTATACACAGTTATACTGAGTCATATACAGAGTTATACACAGTTATACTGAGTCATATACAGAGTCATACACAGTTATACTGAATCATATACAGAGTCATACACAGTTACACTGAGTCATATACACAGTTATACACAGTTATACTGAGTCATATACAGAGTTATACACAGTTATACTGAGTCATATACAGAGTTATACACAGTTATACTGAGTCATATACAGAGTTATACACAGTTATACTGAATCATATACAGAGTCATACACAGTTACACTGAGTCATATACACAGTTATACACAGTTATACTGAGTCATATACACAGTTATACTGAGTCATATACAGAGTTATACACAGTTATACTGAGTCATATACAGAGCTATACACAGTTATACTGAGTCATATACAGAGCTATACACAGTTATACTGAGTCATATGCAGAGTTATACACAGTTATACTGAGTCATATACAGAGTTATACACAGTTACACTGAGTCATATACAGAGCTATACACAGTTATACTGAGTCATATACAGAGTTATACACAGTTATACTGAGTCATATACAGAGTTATACACAGTTATACTGAGTCATATACAGAGTTATACACAGTTACACTGAGTCATATACAGAGTTATACACAGTTATACTGAGTCATATACACAGTTATACTGAGTCATATACAGAGTTATACACAGTTATACTGAGTCATATACAGAGTTATACACAGTTATACTGAGTCATATGCAGAGCTATACACAGTTATACTGAGTCATATACAGAGTTATACACAGTTATACTGAGTCATATACAGTTACACTGAGTCATATACAGAGCTATACACAGTTATACTGAGTCATATGCAGAGTTATACACAGTTATACTGAGTCATATACAGAGCTATACACAGTTATACTGAGTCATATACAGAGTTATACACAGTTATACTGAGTCATATACAGTTACACTGAGTCATATACAGAGCTATACACAGTTATACTGAGTCATATGCAGAGTTATACACAGTTACACTGAGTCATATACAGAGCTATACACAGTTATACTGAGTCATATACAGAGTTATACCGAGTGTTTGTGTTCACACGAGTTGAGTTACTGCACTCTCTGTGTTTGTGTGCCGCACTGCGTGTGTTGATATTGCAGACGTTTGCTAGCCCTGGTGAGTCTGGCAGACTTCTGCACTTTGTTGAGAAGCTCAGTAAGGAGAAGGAAGAGCTTAGAAATGCTCTCGGCCAATTAGAAGCTGAGATTCAGCGCTATAGACTGAGAGAGGTAACCACATGTTGCTTGCGGGTTGGGTGCTGTGTGTGATGCTCTCATTTGTGTGGTTTTAGTACCACAACTGACTCTTTGAACCCAGGGGTGAATATTGTACATTTGTTATCAAATTTGGTGGCAATTGATTTCTCTCAGGGCGGACACGCTTCACCGACTCCTGGTTCATCGGCTGCAGCGGCTACACAAGCAGGACTGTCTTCCTATTGGTTGGGTGTGATCAATGATCTCTTCAGTAGAATGAGAAAGGCTGAGGCTAGAGTGAGAGGTCTTACCTACCAGAAGAAGGTTGTTTTACTGCAGCTCGGTGGATATGAGGTAAATCTATAATCTGTTCCCTCGATCTCTACATTTCATGTTTCGGTAGAAATTATCCATGCTTGAAATTGTCTCCCTCGATTGTTTTAGCTTTTACCACGCGTCAGTAAACAAATATTGTGCACCAACCTGCCTTTTTTTTCTTTTATGTCTCTGTTAACACCTTTTTGTTTTTCTTTGCTTTTTGAGAAGTCATTAACAAAATATGATATATAAATTCTTTTACTGTATTTCTTTATTTCACATGTTGGGCTTTGCTTCTACCAGCAACTAACATTTGTAGTGCAAGAGTGATAGAGTTGTCAGTTGTGATTGTTTACTTGTGTTCATTTGATGTAACCACGGCTGTTTGTGTAGGAATGTGAAGAGGAGGTCCTCCGTAGGCTCACCAAAATGGGCGCTATCAACGCAGCAGCCCAGCCTGCCAAGGCTCAACCTCTACGCAGATTTAGAGCTGCAGTCAAAGTTATTATAACAACTAGAAGGTTGAGGTGGCTCGTCGCCCGCTCTAGAAAGGTGATTATTTAGTATTTGCTGTAACTTGTTGGTTTAGCTTTAGTCTGTGATTTCAACACTTGTTGGCACCAAGTAATAGTCTTACATACTGGATAACTTATTGTTATGGGGAGACAATTCTCATTTACTGTAAATGGAGATGATGGCTAACATTGCTAGCTGTCACGTTATACACGACATCTAATATTATCTTTGATTGATCATTCTACCGTATAGCTGGTGAGAGATGGAGTGCAATCACTTATCAAGCACAGCCATGACCAAGATAGCAATCCTGGTGAGTTAGTTCTCTATTATAGATTTAATGAGTCAAGTTTCCTACCTTTGTTGGAATCTTCTTGTTCTCATTCAATTGCCGTTTAAAGTTTCTACCGCTGAGTGTTTTTGATGAAATGAAATGGTTGTTAGCCAACAATGAGTAGCTCTCTAGTAGGTATTGTTTCATAGCTCTCTACGTGCCGTACTCAAGTATTCATGTGTGACTTGGCTTCTATCCGCTGTAGCGCAAGCCCACTCTAAACCAGACGCTTCAACTACCAACTCTCCCAGTCGGCCACAGAGTCAGCGCTCCCAACGGCCTGATTCCAGAACATCCTCAAGTAAGCCAGTCAGTCAGAAGACCAAGTCTAACGGCAGCAGGTCACACAAGGCACGCAGCACTAATTACACCATATCCGAAGGAACTCAACCCGCTTCAACAGTGTACGGTGTCAGCAACCATAGAGCACAACCTGGTGCTCACCCATCGGTGAGAGAAGACCCAAGTTCTATCGTATCCTCAAGGTCCACTTCTGCACAATCTTCTCGCCCTCCCTCCCAACAATCCGTCCAATCGTCAGTCTCCAGACAATCTAACAGGTCTCTCTATGCAGATGGTTATAGGAGAGCAAGTTCTAAGGCTAGCAGTGAGGAGGACCATAGGTCTAGCTCACCGGGCAATTCTAGGTCGACAACTCCGTTAGCTTCCAACGCTAAGGCTTCCCCTGGTCGCAGGTCAATCACTCCATTAGCTTCCAACAGTCACAGATCTGCCTACAGAAACGTGTCTCCAAGGACAGTCTCTCCCACAGTACCAGTTAATGGTTCCAGCCAATACTCTAGAAAACACACACCTAGGAATTCAGCTGGAGTCTCTCCCACCCCCAGAGAGAGTAAGTGTTACAAGGAGTCAATTGATTGTTGATAGCGATGTTACTTGAGAAAACCTCTTCTCGCAATTGATTTAATAAAATGAGTGTCAGATTTGGTGATTGGCTGTTCATTTAGGTCAGAGTTCACCAGCTTTATCCTCGAGTAGCTACAATCCGAGCAGGCACGCTCGCTGCTTCCCTCAAGAAACCTATGACAGGCCTGTGGACCACCATGTCTCCCATGACGACAGTGTCGTAGAGAACATCAACAGGTTGGAGCGTCTACAGGAGAGACTTACTGACATGCAGAAACCAGCGTAGTTTATATAGGTTAGTGTCGCTATTGCTTGGTAACAAGATCATTATATAGGTTAGTTTCACTATTGCTTGGTAACAAGATCATTATATAGGTTAGTGTCACTATTGTTTGGTAACAAGATCATTATGTAGGTTAGTGTCACTATTGTTTGGTAACAAGATCATTATATAGTTAGTGTCACTATTGCTTGGTAACAAGATCATTATGTAGGTTAGTGTCACTATTGTTTGGTAACAAGATCATTATATAGGTTAGTGTCACTATTGCTTGGTGACAAGATCATTATATAGGTTAGTGTCACTATTGTTTGGTAACAATCATTGCAGTGCATTGTTCATTGCTAAAGACAGTGAATTATTGGCACAAAAAGTGAAACTTGCATAATTCAACCTCGTATAATTCAATCATTTGGATCAATGCAACAATCAAAGTCCCAACTGTCAACAATTAAAAATGGATTTACACATTTCAATATAGCTATCTCTAATTCAATATATAAATTTGCAGTTTTCCATACTAATAAACGCTGATTACTATTCTGGTTACAAACGTTTTGGATGTTTAGTTCGAAAGTCACGGCTTTGTATTGCACTTGTATATAAGTGATGATGGAAACTTCATTTGGATTTCAAACCTTCCAAAGCAAAACCAAAATGATAATGAGCAAAAGCCTGACATACTTCTGTGATCTGTAAAGAGCTTGCAAATGTATAGAAGAAAACAAAGACGAAATGTGTACATTTACACAATTTTAATTTTCTGTTGTTTTGGATTTAAAACAATGGAGATCACAAACACCATTGGCAGCGGGGAAAGGAAGTTAATGTAATCTGTTGTGATGACTTTGTACAGAAGCAAAGAGGGTCCACTTGTAACTCCTTAACTCAACATATAGTTTTAATAATACTAGTTAATGAATGGTCTGAGATCTGGTAGGAAACCAATTATTGGAATAGAATTTATTGAACTTTTGATCGTATCTGCTAAACATTTATCAGCTTACAACACTGACGGAGTGGATTTGTGCGATTCAATACTATCCATAATTCACCCTTCAGCATTGAATTATGCAGATTTCACGGTATACAGATTCTTGCAAGATGTCTTTGTGCGCAGAGTTGAATAAATAGATTTATGGTTACATTATTCTGTAGAGATGTTCATGTGAAAGCGAAGGCAAGCATTCCGACAGTAAGCAGTATTCCTGAGACTTCACTTGTACAGGTTTTAGTGTTATGTACAGTCCAACCACTTCCATGATTGCATACTTATTCTATGTCCTTCGTCTTCATTATTTCTTCTGTCTATTATATTTATTCTGTTGTTTTTCTCTCAGCAACAGTTGTACTTGTGGTGCTTAACCTATAGAATTGATATTGGTAGACGTTTGTTTGGCTACACAAGGCATCTATTTTTGTTTCAGAGTTGTACACGACAGCGTTTTCTAGTGAATTATTGTATGAACTATAATATATATTTGCTGGACCATTGGTATGCTGAGTGAGGAGTGATATTACTTGTGGCATCGGCAATTATTTATAAAAAGTGATTTAGTTGGTCTAACCAAATCAATAGTAAAGAATCGAAGGCTATTCTGTACTCAATTACTATTAATTAGCCTGAGTACCAACTACAATGTATGCTGGCGTTTAGTATTGATTCACCTTGGTCCAAAATGGCTGATGCAACCAAAATTTAACTAGACCTTTGGATTGCTAAGGTAATACCAAATGCGTCACATTCTGGTATAAATACTGTACATATAGTCAATATCCGATGCCTAAATTATTTGCTCACTTTATCACTCCTGACCTCAGCTAGCAGTTGACATATCTGTCTCAATCATAGTGAATGATAGACTATGTGCACATCACATATTTTTGCTGCTGAAATATCGCTGCTGTTTTTTTAGTATTGCTGTGTTTAGATTGATTATCTTTCAAACAAATTTGTCCCTGACACGGATGTTGATTCTGCTTTTGCGCTTGTACAATAATTGCGCTTTGCACTTTTGTTTCCATTTTAATTATTCCGCATTTTTCTGGTATGCATTGTGATGTTCATCATTTCATTAATTATGACATAATATAGTATTTACGTGTAAGTATTGACTATTTGTGAGTTGTTGTGTTTGAAGTCAGTCTATGAGCTCCCACATACACCAGAGTGAGTCTATATACCATAGTTGTGGTACACACACAGCAGGTCCAGGACAACTCTATGTAATCACAGAAGAAGCAACAGATACAAATGTATATATAATAGGCTATGTATTATTGGACTTCTGTGTTGTTTGAATACAAACTTTGTACAGGCTTGGTTAAGCTAAGAGAAGTGTCACCAGGTACAAGAGCTCTTGGTCAGTTCAGAGCAGATATATTGATGCTTGTGACTAGTTAACAACCTGTAAAAGCAGCAGCTGATGGCAATCATGTTAGGTGCAAGCATAGGTGTGCCTGCTGTATATAATGTATGACACGAGTTTGTATTGTCACTCCCTGCAGATAATCATCTCTACCAGGTCTGTATCTTGTATATGTATATTTAAACTTCTTGAATTATGCATTTTAATTTAAAATAATTATGAACATAAAATAGTAGGTTGGTTTTAATAAAATGAAATGCAGGTAGCTCCCACTCTGTTCCTTTAATGCATTTATAGATACCTGTGCAGTATATTACCTTTAGTGTTCTGGTTACCTGCGCAGTATATTACCTTTAGTGTTTTGGTTACCTGTGCAGTATATTACCTTTAGTGTTCTGGTTACCTGCGCAGTATATTACCTTTAGTGTTCTGGTTACCTGTGCAGTATATTACCTTTAGTGTTCTGGTTACCTGCGCAGTATATTACCTTTAGTGTTCTGGTTACCTGTGCAGTATATTACCTTTAGTGTTCTGGTTACCTGTGCAGTATATTACCTATAGTGTTCTGGTTACCTGCGCAGTATATTACCTTTAGTGTTCTGGTTACCTGCGCAGTATATTACCTTTAGTGTTCTGGTTACCTGTGCAGTATATTACCTTTAGTGTTCTGGCTACCTGTGCAGTATATTACCTATAGTGTTCTGGTTACATGCGCAGTATATTACCTTTAGTGTTCTGGTTACCAGCGCAGTATATTACCTTCAGTGTTATGGTTACCTGTGCAGTGTATTACCTTTAGTGTTCTGGTTACCTGCGCAGTATATTACTTTTAGTGTTCTGGTTACCTGCACAGTATATTACCTTCAGTGTTCTGGTTACCTGCGCAGTATATTACCTTTAGTGTTCTGGTTACCTGTGCAGTATATTACCTTTAGTGTTCTGGTTACCTGTGCAGTATATTACCTTGTGTTCTGGTTACCTGTGCAGTATATTACCTTTAGTGTTCTGGTTACCTGCGCAGTATACCTTCAGTGTTCTGATTACCTGTGCAGTATATTACCTTCAGTGTTCTGGTTACCTGTGCACTTTGTAGTCAGTATGTTGCTGCTGGTTGTAACTTTGTCAATTCTGGTGATAAACGCTCAAGCTGGACTACTCGCAGGTAAAGTTGTATTATCACATTTGTTCTGAATAAATGTGTGCCTCCACCAGTCTACAACAAAAAATGTTGATATTCTTGTACTTTTTGCCCAGCTCTTTCTTCCTTGTGGCAAGTTATATCTTGCATGTAAAGTAAGGTATAATATATCACATGGTAGGTTAAGGTACGTTATAGCACATATAAAGTCAAGGTGTGCTATACCACATATAAAGTCAAGGTGTGCTATACCACATAAAGTTGTTATTCAGATGAAAATTTTTTATATCGAATGAAAAGTTGAGCTCAAAGAAAATCTTGATGGTTGATCACTTGCCTTCACGCTGTCGCCTTACTACCTCACGCCTCACTACGTCACAATCTCAATTGCAGACACCTGTGTGGGAAGATGTGGAGATAACCTAGATCGCTCAAAGACCTGCCAGTGTAATGCACATTGCAGCAGGTTTGGAGATTGTTGTCCTGACTACAGCTCTACCTGTGAGGATGGTACAGGTAAACAGCTTCTTGCTTGTAACAAACCTTTGCTTTGAAAACCTTTTGGTTTAAAAAATTCTAGGAATAGTATTACAAAATCTTTGTTTCTCCGGCTCTTCTTCACATGCGTTTATGTTGAACATCTCAATTTATTACTAAAGTGTGAATTTAGATATTATGTAATAGTATATTATTGTGTACAGGTACAGTTACAGATGATATAACATTATATATTGTATGCAGGTACAGTTACAGATGATATAACTGACTCAGAGCTGCTAGACTTAGGGGACAGGTTGTGGGCTGCAGACCACCAAAGGTTCTCTTCATCAGACCTGGTTTTAGATGTCTCTGCATCGGACAGGTTAAAAGCTTTGATGTCTTTTGCGTCAGACATTTTCTTGTGTTTGCTTTTTGTAGTACAATACTGTGCCGTAGTACAACACTGTAGTGTAGTACAACACTGTAGTGTAGTACAACACTGTAGTGTAGTACAACACTGTAGTGGAGTACAACACTGTAGTGTAGTACAACACTGTAGTGTAGTACAATACTGTAGTGGAGTACAACACTGTAGTGGAGTACAACACTGTAGTGTAGTACAACGCTGTAGTGGAGTACAACACTGTAGCGTAGTGCAATACTGTAGTGTTGTACTACACTACAGTGTAGTACAACACTGTAGCGTAGTGCTACACTACAGTGTAGTACAACACTGTAGTGTAGTACAATACTGTAGTGTAGTACAACACTGTAGTGTAGTACAATACTGTAGTGTAGTACAACACTGTAGTGTAGTACAACACTGTAGTGTAGTACAACACTGTAGTGTAGTACAACACTGTAGTGTAGTACAACACTACAGTGTAGTACAACACTACAGTGTTGTACTACACTACAGTGTTGTACTACACTACAGTGTTGTACTACACTACAGTGTAGTACAACACTACAGTGTTGTACTACACTACAGTGTTGTACTACACTGCAGTGTTGTACTACACTACAGTGTTGTACTACACTGTAGTGTTGTACTACACTACAGTGTTGTACTACACTGTAGTGTTGTACTACACTACAGTGTTGTACTCCACTACAGTATTGTACTACACTACAGTGTTGTACTACACTACAGTGTTGTACTACACTACAGTGTTGTACTACACTACAGTGTTGTACTACACTACAGTGTTGTACTACACTACAGTGTTGTACTACACTACAGTGTTGTACTACACTACAGTGTTGTACTACACTACAGTATTGTACTACACTACAGTATTGTACTACACTACAGTGTTGTACTACACTACAGTATTGTACTACACTACAGTGTTGTACTACACTGTAGTGTAGCACTACGCTACAGTGTTGTACTACACTGTAGTGTAGTACAACACTACAGTATTGCACTACGCTACAGTGTTGTACTCCACTACAGCGTTGTACTACACTACAGTGTTGTACTCCACTACAGTGTTGTACTCCACTACAGTATTGTACTACACTACAGTGTTGTACAACACTGTAGTGTAGTACAACACTGTAGTGTTGTATAATACTTCAGGCTGTTCACCTGGGTGAATGAAGCAAAGCTCTCCACCCAAAGCTACTCTCTCTTCATCAACCTATTAGACAACTATAACCCCATCAATGGCCAACAAGAACCTGCTCTCTCCTCTCATGAGCAGTCTGAGACTGAACAGTTCTTGGATCATGTGTTGGCTAGTGATGTGATGAAGATTGTGGAAGATGTGCTAGTTAGAGCTGGTGAGATGCAACAAAGTTTTTTAACTTTGTTAGATTTTACTTTTTACAGACGTTGGCTGGATGAGAAACATGAATACGTATACTCTTTTTAGCAGCAGCTGCCATGTCTAATACAAATGTTATATAACAATCTGGTCATCACTGAAAATAATAAAAACCTGGAATCTCATTTGAATGTCTGTCTTATCATCATCATCTAACAAGTGATCGGTTTTTAAAGATACAATTAACAGCTTGTACAAAACGTTATTGCCAAACTTATCAAACATAAATTTAATTTCACGAGCTACAAACTGAATGCAGGGAAAGTTCCCGCTGGTGGAATGCGCGACAGTCTATGGGACTTGTGGTTTGAATACTACGGCAGATCTTCGAGCATGTCCTTCTCCGACAGCAGTGGCTTTGAGCATGTGTTTGTTGGAGAGAAGAAAGGAGGGACTAAGGTTAATGGATTCCACAGCTGGGTGCAGATGTATGAGCTAGAGAAGAGCGGTAACCTCCGCTATCTTACCTGTAACTCGCAAGCAGAGGTAAGTGATGGCCTTATTCAAACTTGGCTCTAGGCCAAGTTTGACCTGATCTGATTGGTTGCACTGATACAGCAGAATGCGCTGCTTCTGCTCATCATATACCACTTTGACTGAATGCTTTCACAGCCAGATCTGATGGAGATTCGATTGGAATGGGATGGCTATATGAAGGAGAGAGCATCCATGTTTGTTGGTGAGTCCATTTGATGTTGTATTTTTGTGTGTAAATTCTCGTACATGGTAATAATTTCTTTTAAAATTCAACGGTGTATTAGTCGCTGTCTATAGCATGATAATTTGTTTCCTTGTGATGGATACATATGTTCATTCTTTATTCTCTATGCATGATGTAACCTTGCTGCTCATACATGCACATGAATGTAGATGAGAGGAAGGACAACTTCCACTAACTACATTCCGTTGACGCAAACTGTTCATTGTTACAGGAACCTCACCAGAGTTTGATATGGCCTTGTACACATTGTGTATGCTAGCTAAGCCTGGTCAGCAGTGCCGTACAAGCATCGCTGGTAATGTAGTCAGTATACAAACCTACGATGTGTCACACGTCACTGGACTACAAGTTGCTTCAGCTTTTCCTATGGTGTAACCAGAATATTTTAAAACTTCCTTGTTTACCCTCCAACGGTTGATGTTTGTTTGTTTGTTTGTCTACTGGCTGTTTGTGCAATAGTACATCTGTATATGGTTTGTATCCTGTTGGCACGTAATGCAGTAATACACCGAGTTATACAATACTGTTCTTGTTATTTGTGGTCACTCACCGTGACTCGAATGGGTACACCACATGATGGTGTGGTTGAGTGAGTGAATCTCAATGGAACGATTGGTAAATCTTGCATCTGATAAAAACACAAAAAATTTATGAGAGAATTTTGACTCACAATAATGTGCCGTCAGTAGTACCATGTTGTGTTCTATTGGACTCGCTAATCTGGTTGTGTTTTTGTGATACATAGACATGGTGGTGATTGTCTGCTCTGGGGGAACTCCATAAACTCCATAACTCCAAAAACCAATGCTGACATCAATGTACTAGTTGGGTTTGTTTGTTTGTTTCTGCTCTGCGCTGGAGGCAACCCTAAAGACTGGTCTCTAAGCTAGTAGCTGGTCTGAGCAGCACCCGACTACTTTTTTTTAGAGGCAGAGAGAGATCTTTTACTAACATGACGTTATGATTAACTTGGAGAGTGCAATCAAGTCAGCGACCACTTCTACGCCCATATCCCCCCCCCCCAGGCAGAACACTATATATATAGGAAGTGGTGGGTATTGAAACCCAGATCCGTGGTTGAAGTTTTTAAGGTTTGATCAGATGAAATGTATGTTATTATTGCATCAGCATCTTCTACCAACTCTAGTACTAATGGGGTCCCGGCAGTACTAATGGGGTCCCTGCAGTACTAATGGGGTCCCTGCAGTACTAATGGGGTCCCGGCAGTACTAATGGGGTCCCTGCAGTACTAATGGGGTCCCGGCAGTACTAATGGGGTCCCGGCAGTACTAATGGGGTCCCGGCAGTACTAATGGGGTCCCTGCAGTACTAATGGGGTCCCTGCAGTACTAATGGGGTCCCGGCAGTACTAATGGGGTCCCGGCAGTACTAATGGGGTCCCGGCAGTACTAATGGGGTCCCTGCAGTACTAATGGGGTCCCGGCAGTACTAATGGGGTCCCGGCAGTACTAATGGGGTCCCTGCAGTACTAATGGGGTCCCGGCAGTACTAATGGGGTCCCGGCAGTACTAATGGGGTCCCGGCAGTACTAATGGGGTCCCGGCAGTACTAATGGGGTCCCTGCAGTACTAATGGGGTCCCTGCAGTACTAATGGGGTCCCGGCAGTACTAATGGGGTCCCGGCAGTACTAATGGGGTCCCTGCAGTACTAATGGGGTCCCTGCAGTACTAATGGGGTCCCTGCAGTACTAATGGGGTCCCTGCAGTACTAATGGGGTCCCTGCAGTACTAATGGGGTCCCGGCAGTACTAATGGGGTCCCTGCAGTACTAATGGGGTCCCTGCAGTACTAATGGGGTCCCGGCAGTACTAATGGGGTCCCGGCAGTACTAATGGGGTCCTGGCAGTTTTTTGTGCCGAGCTATTATTAAAGAAACCGGAAGCCCGCTTTCCACCAACAATACTATTAAAACGAAAGTCACTTCATTTTAACAATTACAAAGAAATATTTTTTTATTCACGGCGGCTGATAAGTTTGGGGTATATAATAATACTGACGATGCGCCATCAACATAAATTGTAAAACTACAACAGCACTGTGGAAGCAAACCACAGTAGTCGTTCAAAAGCGCGCTTTCATTAGTTTACGTTGGCAAGCAGAATTAAACCCGAAATACGAAACTATGGTTCTACCCGTGAACATGATATTTAATTATTTTTTTTCAGCTGCATAAGCCAATTTTTTTTCAAAAAAGAACTCCCAAAGGCTTTATTGATTCTTTGAGCTTTCTCAACAACATCATTTTTGTCATATTATAATTACTTGCTCAAATTGCCTCACATCAGAATAATAGTCAAGCAAGCCGTGATTTCTAATGATAAGTTCAACGATCGACCAAGCTACTTTCGGTTGCATCTCTAAAGTGAAACCACTCTGCCGGGACCCCATTGGATATCTTCAGAGTCATTGGAGTCGCAGAACAAACTACTGTAACGGCCGAGAGTGAGTAACCAATAGACTTATCAGACCATAGAGCGTATGAGTCATACGCTACCACATGATATGATAGAATGCTACATGTGTATATCTATAAGATGAATAAGTATAACATAGTATATTACCTCTAACCTCCAGAGACACCAACAGCAGGCAGTAGACACATCCTCCTACTATGACCAATTTATCATAGGAATTGCTGTGCTGGAATGTCAGCTGGCATTGTTAAACGTGATTACACAGAGCTATGTTATAGAGGTAAATGTTTTGGTACGCATTGTATTTCATAACTTTCATGTAAGAATAAAAACCTCAACAGCAAAGATTGTATCATCAACTAAGGAGGAAGAAAGCAGGAAGAAAGTACTTGCAGTCAGCTGATTGCTGCTTGCTGTCAATGAAGTGAATTACTAAAGAACATTCCATAATGAATAAATTTTATTATTATCAATTTTTCCGCCTCAATGTTGGTTATTATTCTGTGTGGTGATTTCCTAATCAATTGTCAACAATTATTATTTGAAGTTCGTTTTGCAAATCAAAAATTGGGAAATTACAAGTTTTGAAGAACAGTTTAGCTGATCTCAGGTGGCTGGAAGCTTGCTTAACAAAACTTCGGTTGTCCAATTGCTTGAAGAGTGGTGTAGCTCTGTACGCTATCATTTTGTGCTATGTCCCGGCACCACAACAGCGGAAGTGTATTTTCTTGTCTCTTTAGCTGTGCGTAAACAAAAGCCAGCGGATGCTTCATTGTCAGATAACTGCCAAGTTTGCCTCCAAGTTTGATGGGAATGGCAGTTCCTGAATTGCTAATTTTCTATCTGTGATTTGCACAACACGTTTCACTGCCAGGGCAGTTATTTGTTGTTGTGAAACTGTGTTGTCAGAATACCACAATAACACTTGGTACTGTCAGTATATAAGTGCTGTACTTGCTGTACACTGCATACATTCAACATCTCATCAACAAGGTGGGTAGAGAGATAGTGTGTTATTCTTCTGTGATCGTTGTATAAAGTTTCCTTTTGTGAGACCAAAATCCACTGTTGGTAAATTCTGTCAGTTTTGGTTCTACCTTAAATATCATCCACAATGATCATAAAATTTATGAGAAACCTGTTTCAAAATTTTTTTGCTTTCTGCTTCAAATAAAGTTTTTGTCTTGGCATCACATCGGTTTGGATGTTATCTCAATATTATTCTCCATCACTCTACCTACAGGCACACTTCATGCTGTCCATTATGAAGACAAAGACATCAACACCGATAATAATATTTTTACTAGCATCCGCTCTTGCAGACAAACCTCTCTCCAACTCCGAAGGTAAGAAATAGCTACTCCCACACGTGACTGTTCCGTCAGCTGTGAGCCTAATCAAGCTTGAAAGACTAAAAAATTTAATAGGGATAAAGATTTTCACAAAATCTCAAGTTTTTCTGTGAATTGCAGATGAACAGGTGGCCACACTAGAGACAAGTGAATGTTATATAACAGCAGATGGACTAGAAACTTCCCAGGATATGACCTCTACCACCATATTAGCTGCCAGTGCAGCTGCTGCTCCAGGTAAAAAGAAATAGTTTATTGCTCTCCACAATACTTGAGACGAGGAACCAGCCCCTTTTATTGATGGAAAAATAATCAACTTATAATGTGTTTCTTCACTTGTAGATAATTGTGTGGGCAGGTGTGGAGATAAGCTAGATAAGACGAAGTCGTGTCAGTGCAACGAACAATGTTCTAAATTCGGTGATTGTTGTGATGATTACATTTCTACCTGCTTTCGTGAGTCGCCCACGAATTTTCATTAAAACTTTATTTTTTGTCATTAATTTCCGTATAGAAGTCGTGGTTGTACAGTCATTTATTTCCTTTATGTTGCGCATAAAATCGGTGACAAGTGACTGTCATTCCTTTCAAAGTTGTGAACTTTTGTAACTGCATTACTCTAATCATATTTTGTTTTACTCACAGATAACTGTGTAGGGAGGTGTGGAGACAAGCTAGATAAGACAAAGTCGTGTCAGTGCAATAAACAATGCGCTAAATATGGTGATTGTTGTGAGGATTACATCTCTACCTGTTCAGGTAATTCTAAAATATCATCAGTATTATTATTATTTCATCATTTGCCAATGTATGGGAATGTTTTGAAGAAAAATTGTTTAAAAATGATAACTTTTTGCTATTTATCTTTTAAATCAATTGTCAACACGAGTCCTTTAAGTTTCCTGCGTTATGTTATAGCAGACTCACCTGTTGAAGAAATTACAGACTCAAAGCTTCTAGATTTAGGAGATGACTTGTGGGCCGCTGACCACCAAAGATTTCTCCCGTCAGACATTACTCTAGACGTCTCTGCCTCGAGAAGGTATTTACTCATCTCATAGCTGTCCCATTTCCAATATGTCTGCCTCACATCTTTGTTGTAACACGAAAGCTTGGGTGCCAATTTATAATCCTTTTTATATTTTTCAATTTACCTGTAACATAATATCTCACGCAAGGAGAGAATTTTTGGAGGCGTTCTCTCTTCACCTAACTTTCAAAATCATTTGTTTTGGTCGGTTGATTGTAAATAAAAAGCATATTTAATGCATTTTTCCTCAATATATTTATAAGAATGTACCAAATTTAATTATAACCAAATGCACTATGTTTTAATGTTCAAGCATTAGCTTAATATCTTCAACGTAATTTTTTGTGTTTGTGCTATTATTACTTTTTCTATTTCATAGGCTGTTTAAATGGGTAAATGAAACAAAACTAAGGACCCCAAGCTATGCCCTATTCATAGACCTACTAGACAACTACAACTCTATCAACAATGAAGAAGAGCCTCCATTTACCTCTCAAGAACAGCTTGAGGTCTCTCAATTCTTAGAGCATGTCTTGTCTAGTGATGTGATGAATATTGTCGAAGATGTCCTTGTACGAGCAGGTATGTCTTCTCATAACTATCGCACACTTCCTGTTGTTTAAAAAAACTAAGCAATAGTGTGCCTGCTAGTTACTCAACTTTATTTGACTAATGAGTAGACCTCACAGTTATCTCCCCTCAACTTGGAGTACTTTTTAAATTTCAGGAAAGGTTTCAAGTAGTGAAGACATGAAAGAGACTCTGACCGATTTATGGTTTGACTTTTACGGTCGCTCTTCAAAGCTCACAATTGCTGACAGCAGTGGCTTTGAGCATGTGTTTGTTGGAGAGAAGAAGCCAAATGAAATAAATGGATTCCACAGTTGGATACAGATGTATGAGCTGGAGAAGACTGGCAGATTGACCTATTTGGGTTACAACGCTAGACAGGAGGTAGGACTGTGTTGTTACTAGGTGCTATATTTGGTGGTTAGCTCTGCTCGACATTTGATGAGGTGGTTCTTTGAATAAAGATCTTGAGTACTCTTTTAGCCAAGTTTGATGGACATCAGACTGGAATGGGACGAATTACCTAAAGAAAGAGCCTCCATGTTTATAGGTGGGTGTAGATCTAGTATTATAGGGTAACACTAGTAGTAGGTGAGTGTAACTTTAGCATTATAAGGTAACATTAATAGTAGGTTTAGCGTTATTAGGTAACACTAGTAGTAGGTCTAGCATTGTAAGGTAACAGTAGTAGTCCGTGACTAGTTTATTAACACAACGGGAGTTGTGTTCCCACACTCATGCAAGCTGTCAGTTGATGCAGTACATTTATATCTAATACAATGTTACAGGAACATCACCAGAGTTTGATATGGCTCTCTATACACTGTGTATGCTAGCTAGACCTGGTAGCGATTGTAAGACAAGAATAGAAGGAAATGATGTCATAATACAAACTTACGATATATCACATGTACCTGACATACAAGTGGCTTCAGCCTTCCCTAAAGTGAGGTAGACTGAGCTCTACAATTATTTGCAGTCGCATTTCTCTACTGAATTGGATTAATTGGAACAAAAGTCATTTACATAGCATGACACAAGACAATAGTTTTATATTTTGATAGATTTTTTAACGAGTTTCTTTTTGTATTTGTTATATTCTGCTCAGGTTTTGAGAAACTTTGGCATATCATTTTCATTTTTTCATCATGTTATCTTTTCATTGAAAATCAACTCAAATAGTTTTAACTGCACGGAATTTTTTCATTAATCTTGAATAAAAAAATCCAACAGCTGAATAATCAGATTATTTGTATTTTATTTGTGAGATAGATGACTGCTTCTATCTCCAAATACATGAGTTGTCTTACAGTAATTGTATTTATTACAACTTTTTGTGTTCGTTCATTTGTGGTTGCTTGTATATTCCACAGTCGTTACATTTCAGATCATCAAACATTCCTGATGTCGATACAAGATTTACATTTAATAATTGGGACATTAGTATTAAAACAGAAAGTCACAGAAAGAGAATATTGTAAGAAAGCTGTTAGGAAGGTCCAAGGTTAACTCAAAGTCATTGATATAGTCCAAGAACACAAGTCCTGCTCAAGATTAGTTTACATTTCCATCTGTCAGCGAGTGGAAAGGATTTATGTATGTAGGAGACTAGCTACTACCTCATTTATTTAATCTGTTGGCTTTCCAAAAACAATTCTTCTACCAACTACTTCGACTGCACAAACTTGTGCTGTTTCTCAGTAGTACAACTGTCATCTAATGGGACTAACTAAGGTTTGTTGAGTTACTATTATCAAGTATTACTACTGGATCTGCATGCATGTCTATGCTGCTTGATGTCTCAAGGAGCTAGAGTGCAATCATTCACAATCAGTGGCAGCATGGCAGCATCAGTATCTTGCGTGTTTTGTATCAGTCAATGTAGATTGGTTGGTTGGTCGGCCGATTGGTTGGTCGGTCGATTAGTTGTTTGGCTGGCTGGCTGATTGTTTGGCTGGCTGGCTGATTGTTTGGCTGGCTGGCTGATTGTTTGGCTGGCTGGCTGATTGTTTGGCTGGCTGGCTGATTGTTTGGCTGGCTGGCTGGCTGGTTCAGACATTCAATGTTCATTTTACAAGTTATTACTCTAATTACTTTTGCTTTTTCAAGTGCCATCAGGAATATTTTTGCACATTTTAATGTTCTGATACATGGCACTCATTTCTTCCTCCTTCAATCAATAGTTTACTAACAAGCTAGTCATCCGCTATCAGAGCCGATGAGGAAACTATCTATTTAAATCTCTGAACTTTGTGGGAGTTTTGATTTATTAAGTACATGAATTATAGCTCCATTACGTAGGCTGAGATCAGTGACAGTTGCCCCCTCTGTGCAACAGCTCAAGTTAATTGTTTTATTGTGTTGTGTTGCATAATGGTGATTCATCACTTTTGTTATGAAAATTGTGGGTTTCATCAAAAGATTAAAACTGATTTTGTCAAACTAATCAACACATTTCTGCCACTCCATGTCCTGATCTCATCACATCCGCATAAATTGTGTGAATCAGTGTAAAAGTACCCAAACATAGCCGTACACTCACAATGTCTGCTATATAAGGTTGGTTATTCTCTGGTGAGAGACAGTTGGCTTATTCACATCAGGGTGGGTGAGACAGAAGTATGTTTATATCAACTTACCACAAACAAGAAATCATCCTTTCTCATAATTCTACTTGTACCTGCTTCAAATGTATAGATAAACTGCAAAAAACAGTATTTTAAGAGATTTTCTACAAAATTCTTTTAGTTAAACTGTACAGTAGTTATAGAATTGGCTAAAAGTTTTCTGCACCTGATTGGTCAGTTTCTGCGATAGGTTTAGAATCGACCAATGGCTACGGAGGGAAAGGCAGCGGTGCTGATACTTCTTGCACTAGTGACAGCTGGGTCAGGTTACTCCTCATCCAATTCATCAGGTAAGAGTACAAGTGTTTTACTAATTTACTAAATACTACATCAGGTAATTGGGGCAAACATCAGAGTTCATGGTGTGAAGTTTTCTATCAAGTATTAGAGAAGTAATTAGCATTTTAATTTAAAAAAGAAAAGTATCAGATGTTTAAGAAATATTTTGAAGTTTTTAAAATGTAACCTTTCTGTTTTTTGACAGAGGTTGGACATCCGATCATGTTTGAAATCTTGAGCTTCGACGTTGACTAAATCTTAAACTGGAAAGCAACTTGTACTCAAATTTTTATTTCTTATACTGTTTGACTCTATGCACTGACTTCTAGTGGCAGAACTTTATCTTTGATCAGTTGCATTTTGATTAATCTGTAGCTGAGATTTAGATTAATTTTCGGTTGATAATAATTAAACGATTAATTTTCAGTAAAACAATCTGTATTTTTGATTTTAAAATTTTTAACATTTGACAGAGTTGGGTAGTGGTAGGAGTCAAAACAGGTCTACTTAAAGCAGCTACAACGCCCACCACTAATATTAGTTGATAACACAAACTACTAAATACAACCTACAGTATTGTATATAACATCATACTGTCTACTGCTCTGTGCAGTCGATTGGTTCTCTGACACATTTGCTGTATTACAGAAGAAATAAATGAGATTGTCAATGGAACAGTTACTGATGACTTGAACTCTACTGCAGCAAGAGGAGACAATGAACACTCGACCACTACACAGGTGCTCAGCAGCAGAACAAGTACTTTAGCAGCGGTGATACAGTCATCGACGGCTACATCTGCTGCTTCAGGTATGACAGAACATGTGCAGCTACAGTGACAGCCATATTGTATATACATTGTGTACAGGTACATATGAAGTAACAATATACATATGGTATACATGTACCGTTACAGGTGATATATCTGACACTGAGCTGATAGAACTAGGAGATATGTTGTGGGCTGCAGATCACCAAAGGTTTCCTTTATCAGATCTAACAATCAATGTTTCTGCATCGGGAAGGTAACTCCCTAATTAATGCTTCACTATAAATTCTAATGTTAAGATACAGAGAATAAAATGTCTCCAAACTCTACAGTATTTGAAGAATCAAGTTATAACTCAATGTGGTCCCTACTATTCTGTCTGCAGCTTGTTTACGTGGGTGAATGAAACGAAACTAAGGACTCCAAGCTATACCCTGTTCATAGACCTATTAGACAACTACAACCCTATCAACAATGAAGAAGAACCTCCATTTACCTCTCGAGAACAGCTTGAGGTCTCTCAATTCTTAGAGCATGTCTTGTCTAGTGATGTGATGAATATTGTCGAAGATGTCCTTGTACGAGCAGGTATGTCTTCTCATAAATATTGCACACGTCCCGCGTTTTTTTTTAAACTCATGGCTCAGGCACATTTACTGATTGCCTACCAATTTTTTTCTACCGATTGGAAAAGATGACAGAGCCTTTTCCCTATATTCTTCTCTACTGTCCATTTTTATGCCATTCCAGTTAAAATTGCTGTATGTGTTGCCATTGTTAGCATTTCAGCAACAAACAGGGGAGTCTACAAACGACCCTCGCTGCTAAAATACTTCTGTTTGAGAAATAATTTTATTGGAAACGGCGCTACTCTGAAGAGTGATATGATTGGTTGAATCGGAAACTACCTACAAATTTTTTGATCGCCATCAAAACCTACCGATGGATATCCCAAAATAAAATGCTACTAATCGTTGTATTATATGTTACTAGAAACGAAATAGGGAAAATCTTCAATCTGTAAGAAAAATTGGTAGGTAATTGCTAGATGTACCGAAGACATAACCAATAATGAGTATGTTTGTTACTCAACCTCACTAATGAGTTAATCACCAGATTATCTCCCTAGATGTTAGCCAATATATCTTTTAAATTTCAGGAAAGGTTTCAAGTAGTGAAGATATGAAAGAGACTCTGACCGATTTATGGTTTGACTTTTACGGTCGCTCTCCAAAGCTCACAATTGCTGACAGCAGTGGCTTTGAGCATGTGTTTGTTGGAGAGAAGAAGCCAAATAAAATAAATGGATTCCACAGTTGGATACAGATGTATGAGCTGGAGAAGACTGGCAGATTGACCTACTTGGGTTACAACGCTAGACAGAAGGTAGGACTGTGTTGTACTTGTGTGTTGTACTTGTGTGTTGTACTTGTGTGTTGTACTTATATGTTATACTTGTGTGTTGTACTTGTGTGTTGTACTTGTGTGTTATACTTGTGTGTTGTACTTGTGTGTTGTACTTGTGTGTTGTACTTGTGTGTTATACTTGTGTGTTATACTTGTGTGTTGTACTTGTGTGTTGTACTTGTGTGTTGTACTTGTGTGCTGTTGTATTTGTCTTTGTTTAATCCTTTATCATTTAAAATCAAAACTTCTGATTCATTTATCTATAACTTACAAGCTCTTTTTGGCTGCGATACAAAAAAACTTTGGAATTCTAGATTACTGCTCCCACTTGTACAGTTGCGTATATAAATGTATCATCCTTTATTCTTTGCTCGGATGCCATGTTAGTCAGCCGTATTCTTCTGTGAACATGAGACAAAATGGCAAAAACCATTGCAGTACATTTTGTTTCTAATATTTTATGCTCGTGATTTATTTTTTTTTGTTTTGAAATAAATTAAATTGTTTTTTAGCCAAGTTTAATGGACATCAGACTTGAGTGGGATGATTTACTTAAAGCTAGAGCCTCCATGTTTATAGGTGAGTGTAGGTCTAGTGTTATAGGGTAACACTAGTAGTAGGTAAGTGCAAGTCTAGCGTTATAAGGTAGCACTAGCAGTAATTAAGTGTAGGTCTAGCGTTATAAGGTAACACTAGCAGTAATTAAGTGTAGGTCTAGCGTTATAAGGTAACAGTAGTAGTAAGTAAGTTTAGGTCTAGCATTATAAGGTAGCAGTAATAGTAGGTCTAGCGTTATAAGGTAACAGTAGTAGTAAGTAAGTTTAGGTCTAGCATTATAAAGTAGCAGTAATAGTAGGTCTAGCGTTATAAGGTAACAGTAGTAGTCCGTGACTAGTTTATTAACACAACAGGAGTTGTGTTCCCACATTCATGCAAGCTGTCAGCTGGTGCAGTAGTTTTATATCTAATACAATGTTACAGGAACATCACCGGAGTTTGATATGGCTCTCTATACACTGTGTATGCTAGCTAGACCTGGTAGCGATTGTAAGACAAGAATAGAAGGAAATGATGTCATAATACAAACTTACGATATATCACATGTACCTGACATACAAGTGGCCACAGCTTTCCCTAAAGTGAGGAACCGTGAATAGATTAGTTGAATGCACCATTCATTGTATATGTGTCTAAGTATACAACAATATCACTCACGATTACATTGTGTTATTTTTTATCATTATTATTTTATGCATTATTTGTTGAACCAAGTTTGTGACCGGAGACAAAACTTTCGACCAACTCAACTCAGTATCAACACAACTACAGTCGTGACTCTCTGGGTTATTGTTAGACCATTTATTGAGGAACAGATGCTGTGTAATATAACAAGATTATAATTGTACATTTATGCAGTTTTGCTAGTTTGAGTAAAATATATATCATTAAAGTAATTTTAAACTATTTGCAGTGGAAATTGTCTGTAGAGCAGCGCTGAGCTGTGAGGCAGCACATGTCGACTTTAACCCACAATACATTTACAATGTCTGTCAATCTCAAACAGTCTTTCTGTGGCTTCTTCTATACATGGCGTGATTATTACCTACACAGCAATAGTTGAGTAAAGTGTGTTTATAGTTTGTATGGAGTTGCCCTCTCTTGGTAACTCCTTGAGAATATTAATTTCGTTTCATTGGGTTCAATAGACAATTTACTGGCTTTCCTTTAACACAACGAAACCATTCTAGTGCACCCAGATTTACCAGCTCTGTGTTTTATGAGACCTTCAGTTTAGTAGTCCATTTTCATTATCATAAAGTTGATGAGAAAACAGAATATGTGACTTATGGTTCTGTACCATCTATAAAATAACTTGGACTTATTTATTAGATGAAATAGCCTGTTGCATTAAGATGAGAAGACCACAAAATATCAGTTTTTTTTTTTATCATTCTCATCATTTTTTTAAATCTCTACAAGTGAGAAAACTTTTTTTATGCTTTCAAAAGCGTTTCCAAAAAAGCAAAAACAACAAAAGTCATAACTAAATTTTCTGTAAGTATAAAACTGGAAACAAAATAATCTTTTTAAAGTTAGCATTTTCTTTGGTGCTACAACTTTAATCTGTCAGCTTTTCATCCATCATAGACATACTTAAATAGTCAGCTATTTGGTTAACTCTATGGCTAAATAATGCATATTAGTCAATGCTTCTCTCCAGTGCTTTGTCAAAACGAAACAAAATATTTCAAGCCTTCGTGGGTAATCTTTTAAGACTTCATCTAACAGCTATTAAGTAGAGAAGATATTTATGCAGAGTCTCTCTCTCCATATCAAACTCATCATTTATATTTTCAAATGCCCTCATTTTTGTGATCAAATAACGTTGCAGAAGTAAATAACACGGAGAGCTTCCTCGTTCTTTCCCTTACACTCGTTGTGTAAGCTCTAAATCTACTGTAGCCGAGTAGCTTAGCCTGAGTGGCTCTTTGGAAAAGGGTAAGTGACTCTCTCCAAAACCCCACCCATCATTGTAAGCCATGCCACTAGATCAACGATTGACCCTTTTGCCTGCTCAGGAGTTGTCATACCTTGAACTATCAAAAGCCGCAGACTGAGGTACCACTAGTGCTAGACTGAGGTACCACTAGTGCTAGACTGAGGTATCACTAGTGCTAGACTGAGGTATCACTGGTGCTAGACTGAGGTACCACTGGTGCTAGACTGAGGTACCACTGGTGCTAGACTGAGGTACCACTGGTGCTAGACTGAGGTACCACTGGTGCTAGACTGAGGCACCACTAGTGCTAGATTGAGGTACCACTGGTGCTAGACTGAGGTATCACTGGTGATAAACTGAGGTACCACTGGTGATAGACTGAGGTATCACTGGTGCTAGACTGAGGTACCACTGGTGCTAGACTGAGGTACCACTGGTGCTAGACTGAGGTACCACTGGTGCTAGACTGAGGTACCACTAGTGCTAGACCGAGGCAACAGCTAAAAGAACAATAAAATAACTTTAAGTGTTACAATAAACTGTATGGACAGCGAAGGTATATTTTTGGCACAAAAAGCAGTACAAGTGCAATGAATATATACATACAAGTGATACATGACATGGTTAGTGATTGAATGTGTTTGCATGGACAATAAATGGAGAACACGTATGCACTCATGCAGTACATACACCAGACAATTTATTTAACCAACAATAATAATAAATACCACGAAAGGGATTTATTTATGTTTGACATTCAAACGTAGTTCATGCTACTACATAGTCATAGAGAGTTGGTCTACTGTACACCATAGACATATATATTAGGGAGTGTACATAGGTGTAGGCATAGGTACACTGGATAATGGTGACTCAAAGTCTACATCCATAGACATAGAAGGGTCTGGCGCTCCAGCATTTTCTGCAGCTTCCTGTAGCGACTTGTACATGTTTGATACCGTCTCGTCCTGCAGTATATACATATGCAGTGTACTGTAGTATATACAACAGTAGTGTACTGTAGTATATACAACTGTAGTGTACTGTGGTATATACGACTGTACTGTAGTGTACTGTAGTATATACAACTGTAGCGTACTGTAGTATATACAACTGTACTGTAGTGTACTGTAGTATATACAACTGTAGCGTACTGTAGTATACACAACTGTAGCGTACTGTAGTACATACAACTGTAGAACTAACCTGTCCATCTATGTTGATACGAGCAAGCAGTTCTACCATGAGCGCTGAAGGCACTTTCCTCTGTATCAGCCAGAATAATCTCAACAGATGATGTGTGGTTGACTCCCTGCTCATCTTATCCTGTACAAGACAAGGTCTACTGTATGTATCTGTATATCTACCGTATGTATCTGTATGTACATCTACTGTATGTATCTGTATACCTACTGTATGTATCTGTATATCTACTGTATGTATCTGTATATCTACCGTATGTATCTGCATATACATATACTGTATGTATCTGTATGTCTACTGTATGTATCTGTATACCTACTGTATGTATCTGTATATCTACTGTACGTATCTGTATATCTACTGTATGTATCTGTATATCTACTGTATGTATCTGTATATCTACTGTATGTATCTGTATATCTACTGTACGTATCTGTATATCTACTGTATGTATCTGTATATCTACCGTATGTATCTGCATATACATATACTGTATGTATCTGTATATCTACTGTATGTATCTGTATATCTACTGTATGTATCTGTATATCTACTGTATGTATCTGTATATCTACTGTACGTATCTGTATGTCTACTGTATGTATCTGTATATCTATTGTACATATCAATATATCTACTGTACATATCCGTATTTCTATTGTATGTGCCTGTATTTTTACTCTATGTATCTATATATTTATAGTACGTACAATAAATATATAGATACATAGAGTAAAAATATAGATATCTACAGTAGATGTAAATGCACATTTCTATATTTCTACTTTATGTATCTCTACATTTACTGTACTTGACTGTACATCTACTGTACATATATATTATATACATAACTATAAGTTATCTATAGATATCTATGAATAGACTATAGATATCGATAAATGAACTGTACAGGTCTATATATAAATGAGTTATTTTAAAATAAATTATACACTGCTATAAAAAACTATACACATCTATAAATAAATTATACAAATCTATAAATGGACTATACACATCTATAAATAAACTATATACATCGATAAATGGACTATACACATCTATAAATCGACTATACACATCTATAAATTAACTATACACATCTATAAATGGAGTATACACATCTATAAATGGAGTATACACATCTATAAATAAACTATATAAATCTATAAATGGACTATACACATCTATAAATAAACTATACACATCTATAAATGGACTATACACATCTATAAATCGACTACACACATCTATAAATCGACTATACACATCTATAAATTAACTATACACATCTATAAATGGAGTATACACATCTATAAATGGAGTATACACATCTATAAATGGAGTATACACATCTATAAATAAACTATATAAATCTATAAATGGACTATACACATCTATAAATAAACTATACACATCTATAAATCGACTATACACATCTATAAATCGACTATACACATCTATAAATCGACTATACACATCTATAAATAAACTATTCACATCTATAAATTAACTATACACATCTATAAATGGACTATACACATCTATAAATGGACTATACACATCTATAAATGGACTATACACATCTATAAATGGACTATACACATCTATAAATAAACTATACACATCTATAAATGGACTATACACATCTATAAATGGACTATACACATCTATAAATGGACTATACACATCTAAATGAATGAGAAAGATAATCACCAATATTTACTTACTGCAAAGAACATGTCAACGATGTAAACGAGGTTGTTGGCGGCCATGATGGAATCGATGTGAGTTGTGATATCATTAATAAGGTTGTGTAGAAGTGTGTCACAGTACGCCACGTCTCCTTCATGCTTCAGCGCATCCAATACACTTACATATAATAGTATCTCTTTCGAGTTTATAGCTACAAGTAACGGCAGTACAAACGTCATATATCCGTGTACGTATCATATGTATGTATATACAACATATACCCATGTACGTATCATATGTACGTATATACAACATATACCCATGTACGTATCATATGTATGTATATACAACACATACCCATGTACGTATCATTTGTATGTATATACAACATATACCCATGTACGTATCATATGTATGTACATCATATACCCATGCACGTATCATATGTATGTATGTACAACATATACCCATGTACGTATCATATATATGTATGTATAGACAACATATACAGATATATATATGTATTGTTGAATACACAACAATCAACCAACCAACCAACCAACCAACCATGCATTACTTAACCAAACTGTACTTGCTTTTGTGTGAATATCAGTGAACTATCACATGAGGACTCACCGTGGGAGGCGTAATAGACCATTATATATGCTGCAGTCTCGTTGTCTGTGATTATACCGTGTAGATATGAAGGAATGTCTTCAGCAGATTCCACCACGGTATCTGGTAGTCTCTGAGTATGAGATCTGATCTGTTCATCTACCATCAGTGACTCCATTGCAGGTAGAAACTGTGTGACTAACTTGTGACTCAACTACAACATGTTATATATATCCCTCTTGTGTACCCGGACTATACCATAACCTAGCCAGTGTAACACCACCAGTACCTTTGGCTCCTTGAAATTTGCTGTGTCCATCATTGTCCAAGCATTCAACCCCAGCTGGATCATTCGTAGGATTAGCACATAATCTGGATTATCCTGTAAAGAGCAGAGACCAGAATACTATTTATAGCGATACTATAACTTCTGATACCATATCATCGGTAACAATATTCTAAAATCTCACATTACTTGACACAAAAAATTGTGCTAGTGAAACAGACCTGAACGATGACCTTCACCAGATGCTACACACAATATACACTCACCCTAGGCAGATGCTCTCCTGCCACAGAACTATGTAACAGTTTCAGTAGGGTGTGGCAGCACGTGTGTAGGGCATATGGATCTGCTAGTACCATAGCCAAATCCCTGAAATAATAAGTTGACAAGTTTTATCAAATGATATTAACAAAGCCTAGGAACTAGAAGAGGGAAGGGTGGTACATGACACCTACCCCAACACCTCCTCTTGACCTTTTTTAATTCCATCGAGGAAACCTTGAAGCTCTTTGGCTCTCTTGCTGTCCACAAAGTGTTCTCTCACGCACGCATCCAAGCACCAGGCAAACTTGTGACTTGGATCCATTGAGCATATGTCATTGACTTCCTGCTCGTGAAGTGCCATCAGTATGTCAGATCTGCAACAGCAGCGGAGAGTCAGCCTAATGGGTTGTCATCAGTTTTGACTTTTTACCTCCATGTACAATACTATATACTGTCACACTTACCTCCGTGTACAATGCTATACGCTTTCTCAGTGTATAATACTGTCGCACTTACCTCAGTGTACAATACTGTACATTACGGGTACGCAAGTACAAAGTCCTCAGGAACTGCAGAATCATGTCATACAATTCTATATTATGTCCAATCATGTCCACGAGCTGCTTCACCAAGTCGTCACTGCGGCGCACTTTTGGTGACAGATGGAAGAAATTCTTTCTACATTTGTGTTCAAACAACAGCGCTCGCTTATTCTTGATGTACGAGTTGAGAATAGGTGAAACTTCATCGCCAAACAATGCCTGATTTCCTTGCCATATTTGTCTCTTTGCTTCCCTGGGAGCAGCCTTGTACAATTCTGGGTCCTTCTCAATCTAGAGAGCACATGCTAACTAATTCAAATTATAAGCTTATATTGGCTGATGATATGATAGCAAGAGATGAAAACAAATGGTAACCCAATATGAGCTTTCTTCACCTCACTCAAGTATTTGTCCTTGATCTGAGGAATGAACTTCATAATATGCATGGCCACTGGCTGTAACTTCTTGTCTCTGATCACTAAGAAACTTTTGTCTAGCATTTCATTAAACTTTCTTATGCGTTCAACTTCTGGTTCATTCTCATTGAGTTCCGTAATTTGCTTAATCAGGGCTTCTCGCAATACATCTACAACTGTAGGTCAAAGAATGTGTCATATTTATGTTCTTATCCAAAATTTAAGGCAAAACTAAGCACTGTATCTATCAACTAATGAAGAGACTGTCTAGTATCCTATCATTGGAGTATTGATATCACCTGACGTGTGAAAGTCAACTCTGTTTATCGAGTGCAGATCAAGAAAATGCAATGAAGGTTTCAGTGAGGGTAATAATATACTATTCTGCTCCTGGAACTCTTCAATAGCTTTTAGAGGATCACTGCAGTTGGTAAGAGTCTCACGTAAATATTCTGGACCGGCAATGCCAATATTCTTAAGCTCTGTCATTTCTTAGTAATGGCTGGTAATAGAAGTAAAAAATGTCATTATTAAAAGCGAATTATTGATTTTTTTTATGAAAGCCAACAAAACTATTATCACAACTATTCGAGTGGGAAAAACAATAAAATATTGATTGATGTTATCGTACCATTATGGTTATGGATGATAAATTTAAGGATTATCAAACATCTTCCAATTCGTCTCCGACAACTATTATTTAACATCACATTCATTAATATTACAAAAACAAAACAAAAAAGTTCATTAAAATCTAATTTTGAAATTATTATTATATACACTTAAAATAATTTGACTTTATACACTCGTTATATATATAAATTAAGTACCACTGGTCATTATAATATTATAGTTGTTACTTCTATGATTAAGATGATTGCAATAAAAATATTGTGCAGGACTTTCGTGTATGTACTGGTACAGGCGAAGTAGCAGGCACCTGCACTTCCCTCAGTTCAGATGAGAGTCGGCAGGCTATGGTCAAGCACTTTAGGCGTCACTACCTAGCAGTGCTGGCCTGCATTACTGGACCAAGTCCAACGCAGGACTGCGCAGCCTACTTGCTGGACCATACAGAAGTGTAGACCAGTCGCTGGTCAGTGCTTTGTGTGCAAGTTAATGCTGGACCACAACTACAAGCTTGTTATTATTGCAGACGCCTAGTAATGAAATACAAGAGAGAGTGTGTGGTTGAGAGTAATTGTATTCTTTTATTCTTCTGGCTTGGCTCCTCCGATTACTCTGATTTATTATGGAGCTTCAGCCAGTATTTATACAAAAGGTTATGTAACCATTTCTTTGTTCCTTTAGGCTTAGATAATATAATAAAAGGTTTGGCTGGCTTACACAAAAAAATACATAAACATAGAATGATTGTGCAGTAATTAGGACGTAGAGCTATAATGCATAGAGTTGATAAAGTTACATAAAGTGATTACATATGGATTGTACACGCCAGTATGTGCATGTATCTAGTGATGTCTCCTTTCTGTATAATAGAACGTTTTGCAAGAACCAGGCCATAGAGGTGCTCAGTCATTTCCGGCACAATATAACTAATTAACAGATAATACTTATTATAAAAATAATCACCATCATTATTTATTGCGGTTATTATTGTAATTCATACATACATATTATTTTATACAATTATTAATATACTAATCAATCGCCGTCGCCGCCACCCCCACCATCATCATAGCGATAATTGATTTGACGTTTTTGTAAAAATATGCTCATTATTACCTGTTATCATTAATAAAAGAATAATTAATGATAAATAATAATAAATTCTTATCAACAAAAAAATCCCATCGCTTGTTGATTAATTGCTGTTGTTATTGTTGCTGTCAGTGAGTGATAAGTGATAATGAATTGATAATAATAATTGAATAATAATATAATTGATGATGATAATTATAACAATTATTATTATTTACAATTTTTATTAAATCATTTATAACTGATTATCTATAATCGTTACAATATCGATAATAATAATCATTACAATAATAATAATTAATAATAATAATCGTTACAATAATAATAATAATCGTTACAATAATAATAATAACTAACAATAATAATCATCATCAATCTATTGATATAAAAACAAAGAAAAGCATGGGGCCCTGCAAAAGTTGCACATTCAAGGTAGTCAATGGTCTACTATCAATGATAGCAGCTCTTTTTGCTTTGGGCCCACACAACCACAAGGGAGACTGCACTAAAAACCACCCTATATCTAAAATCTTCTAAAAAAGGAAGGATTAGTGAGCTGCCAACATTTGTTTATCAGTGTGTCGACTCACTTCTAGCCTTGTCTTTAGCCAAACTTATTAATGACTATCAGTAGTACCTTTGTCTCCTGACTGCTTCAAACTAGCTTTAGTTACCCACCCCAATCAATATGAAAGGAGACTTTGTAACTATCACCTAATTTTATGTTTACCAATACTTTCTAAAACTCATGAAACCATTCTGCAACAACAGCTCTACCAACACCTTGAAAGACATCAATACTTGAGTGAAAAACAGTGTGGGTTTTGAAAGTATCACTCCTCAGAACAATTATTACAGATAGTCCTTCATAAGTGAAGTGCTAAACTCGATGATTTGAACTAAATCTAACATTTCTTACACAAAACCAAGTTTTCGGACGAATTACAGGCGTGCAATGCTCTCTCACCTGATATCTATTGTCCTTAGTAGTAAATTCAGTCATTCGAGCTTCGATAACTAGGCTGATTGTTTTGCTTACTCTACACTACTGTTTTACTCTATCTATTTCCTTATCTTACAACAATACTGTGGATTCATTTTTTCACTCTTGATATCTATGTAATCACATTTAGCTTTACATAATTAATATCTCGAATACTTCCACCAAATGCTCGCTGCACTATTATTAAATTTACTCTTTAATAGTTTGCCACTCATCTTATTATCACTTTACATGATGTAGAAAATCTTTGCTTGTTGCAATAATACTCTTGCGTTTTTCTTATTATTAACTTTCCTTCTGCGCACAAACAAATCACCATTGTTACCTCGTCTTACCTCGATGGGTATATCACGCTAGACCACCTAGGGGTGCAAGGGGCGTGCCTCTTATTTGACCATTGGGTAAACATAGGTGGGACCATTCTCCAGTAATTGGTTTCTGGGTTGATTTGTTGTGGGTCAGTACAGGCTAGGTTTAGCCTGTCCGTGGTTGTGAGTCAGTCGCTTTAGTATTGGTGTTGCCTTGAACATTAAGCTCGCGTATTGTTTTTGGCAGGAAGCTGTTGTGGAATAGGTTGCTGTTGGCTTGCAGTGAGGTGGTGTCCCTTAGTCTGCGCTCTGGTTTGTGTAGCGTTAGTTGGGTGATCTATGATCTCATCATATGCCTACACAAGTGCAGGGTGGTGATCTTCTCGGCTGAGAATCCTCATTAGAAGTCTCATTCTCTGCTGTTGTCTCCTTTGTTGAAGGAGGGGAAGGTCCAGCTTTTCTCTGGCTTCTCCTACCCCCCTTGTGCCTGTTATATCTGCTATAAAGCGGATTGCCTGGCTCTGAACTTGATCAAGTTCGGCAATCTCTCCCTTGCTACTGGAATCCCATGCTGCTGCGTATTCTAGGTGAGGTAAACAAAAGGTCTGGTATGCTAATAGCTTTGCCTTCTGCGGGGCAAAGTACAGAGCACGTTTCACCATACCTAGCTGTTTCTTGGCATTCGTTATCTTTCCTTCGATGTGTTTGGTGAATCTGAGGTCTTGTTGTAGCGTCACTCCTAGGTAGCGGCAGTCAACAACCTGTCCCATTTCTTTCCCATTTAGTGTGTAGGTTGGCGGGTCTGAAGTGCCAGTGTGCTTGAAGATAATGATTTTGCTTTTGCTCACATTGAACTCCATACCCCATCTAGTTGACCAGGTTCCGAGGGAATTGAGATTTTCTTGGAATATGTCAATGTCTCAGGAACTTGATACCTCATAGTACAACAGTGTATCATCAGTGAAGAGCGAGACTGGACAGGTTACACATTCTGGGAGGTCGCTGATGAAAAGCAGAAACAAAACTGCTCCAAGAACTTACCCCTGCGGCACGCCGGAAGAGAGTCTGACATTTTACCATCTAGCACTACACGTTGTGATCTGTTGAGTAGAAAGCTATGTACCCAACCTAACAGGTAGTCATCTATGTCTTCAATGTTTGATAGCTTTTCCATCAAGAGTGTATGTGGCACTCTGTCAAATGCTTTGGCAAAATCAAGAAATGCTGCATGGACACTTTTGTGGCGGTATACAGAGGTGAGAATATCATTGAGTGTTGCACATAGCTGTGTCTCGCAAGACAGGCCTCTTCTGAACCCATGTTGTCTATGTGAAGTGTCTTGTCTACTGTGGCAAGCAAGTTTCTTAGTATTATGTGTTCGAAGATTTTGCATGGGATGCTGGTGAGAAATATCCGTCTGTAGTTGCTTACCGCCTCCGTTGGGCCTGCTTTGTGGATTGGTGATATATTAGCAGTTGTCCATTCCGCTGGTAGTGTTACCAGTTCAAGGGATTTATTGAAGATGGTGGTTAGACAGTCTGCTGCTTGATCTATGTCAATCATCAGGTCTTCTTTTCATATACTGTCGGGGCCAGGTGCTTTACCAGGTTTGAGTCCTTGGATGAGCTTCGCGACTCCTTTGACATCTATATTTGGAGGTTTGTAGGTACAGTGTGTAGGCTTTTCAGTCAGAGAGTGATCTTTATTGAGTTGGCTGTTGAAATAGGTGTTCAACATGGTAGCGCACTCGTAGGGGTTGTCTGTCGCTGTTTGGTTCTCATTTCTCAGTCTTATTTGGTTTTTAGATTTCTTTATACCCCCCTTTAGATGTCTATAGAATGGTTTGCAATTTCCTTCCGCCAGGGGTTTGCAGATGTGATTGGCGATATACTGTCTCTTAATCTTTTTGACTGTTGTTTTTGTCTCTTTGCGTGCTTTGGTGAATTGTTGTTGATCATCATTACACTTGAAATAATAACATTATTATAACTACTACACTACTATGATAATGATTATCTTTCTCTTGTTGTCGTTGTTCATATTTTTTCTCCAGCATTATTATTATTTTCTTGTTTTAGTTCATTAGAGGTCAACAACAAGTTATTTTTTGTTTCAGATCTTATAATACTTTTTTATCACGTACACCTCAATTAATAAGGAATAATAAGTAACAACAATGATAATAATCAAAATATAAATAATACTATTTAACTGATTTGAATAAATGAGAATGAATGTGCAAAACAAGTAGTATTGATTATTATTATAATTATTCCCGGGGGCCCATGATGATGATGATGATGATTACGATAGATGGATGATTGATCGATGATGATGATGATGATGATGATGATGATGATGATGATGATGATGATGATGAAGAAGAAGAAGAAGAAGAAGAAGAAGAAGAAAAGTTAGTAGTTATTTCATTTACTTATCTAGAAAGTTAAACATAAATGCCACTTACTGTTATCAGTTGAATGAATTTGTTATTTTGGTGATCTGTTCTACTCTACACCAATACAGCCGAAGTGGTATTTATTCAGCAGTTAGGTTAAAATCAAACAAAATAATAATAAATAATAATAATGAAAAATAATCATCATCACTTGTAGTGCAATAAATATGAAAATCTGGGCTGTAAAAATAGCTGACTTACCTTACTATTTTTATGCAAAGACAGATATATATACTATGTTGTGGATCGAAGGCTTTAAATAAATTCTAAACCTAGTCATAACTGATTGGTCAGATGGAAAAATGGCGCGATTTAATTGGTCAATGGTACGGAAAGATACTGCAAGCACGTGTAGTAAACATCTGAAGCAAAATTGAGATGATGATGAGAGAGTGGAATGCTGATGATGTTCTCTTCAGCGATGTTACCAACTTACCGCCATAGAAATTAAGAGGTGTATGCAACATTCAATGTGGATCAATTTAGGCTACCTATTTAATTATTTATTTATTATTATAATGATAATAAATGATTATTGGTTATGTTATGACGACTTGTCACTACTTACTACTTAGCTACTGTTGTAACTTTACACTATACTTTTAATATTATTTTTCTCTCACAATTAATAATAATCATTATTATTATGATAATAGTTATCAATAATAATATAATACTGTGAGGGACGCCAGCACTCGCTACTGTACTAAGTAACACATTTATTATTATCTACCCTTGTATCACGCACTGTCTACGTTTGTTCTAATTATTTACCCAAGTGTCTATGTATCGTTCTATGTATTGGTGCCTAACTACAGGTTCTATGCTGTATCATTCTATGCATGCAATTCCTCTCAATTTATTATTATCCTTTTCTCGACGCTCATTGGTGTATAGCAAGGCGTGATTTATTATTCCTCTTTTATTACTATTGTTCTTATCCACTGCTAATTGGTGCTTAGCAAGGTGTGGCTTACAAATTTTACACAAGGGTGTGACTAAGTAAAACATACCCGCCTACTGTATTTATATATGGATGTTGTGCAAATAAATATTAGAGTTAGCCTGACTCTCAGATGATTCTCTCTCTCTGAAGCAAGCACAGCTAGGAGCACCAAAAACTACCAGCGCTGGACAAGTCGACTATTAGTAAGCACGAGGCTTGGCGGAAAGTAAGATTGTTCACTCTCTTACTGCGTATTCCCTCGACCCGAGGTGTACGACGCAAAGCACCTGGTGCCCTAGTAGTTCGACACACATTGCAATCCGAACTGTGGAGTTCGAAACAAACTTATACAATAATAACGCATCGTAATTATTGTCGGTAATTACAGCACCATTATTGTCGGTAGCCCAAAGTTCGCAGCAAACTATAAGCTAAACAATAATTCCTGCGGAATTATTGTGTGCAACAAAGTTCGAGACAAACTTTAAACTAGACAACAATCACGGCACTGATTATTGTCGAGCCTAGAGAGGTTCAAACGCAGCCAATAATTATTGAATAATTGTTGCAACTGCCAGCACTTGATCTACACCAGATTCGGTTGTTCTTTTGCATGACCAAAGTCAGTAGTAGCCTAGTAACAATAATTATACAATTATTGTGCACTGCATTAGCTAGGGTTGGCAAAGCGTTCGGGAGGTGTACAGGTGGCTACCACCCAGACAGTAAATTCCTGTACATTGGTGGCAGCAGTGGGATTGAAGCACCCACAGCAATCTCCCGAATCCCAGAGCTAAAGCAGACATGTCATACAGGCGGAGAGCAGTCAGTACTGACAGAGAAGGGTCATCCGTGCAAGTCATGGGAACTCTAACCGAAATCCTGGAGCGGATGACAATGACAAACACAAGGGACAAGTTCAAGCTACCTGTCTTCGACGGAGAAGGGGACGTCCACTACTTCGTCCAACGTTGTGAAGAAGTGACGAGGATGAACAGATGGACGCCAGAGGAAGCCACCATCCACCTACGTCAGGCGTTGGTCGGAAAGGCTGAACAGTGTGGACGTGGACCCACACAACAAGCAATAATAGAGGCACTGAGGGCCAGCTTCGGGCTCACCCGAAATGAGGCCCAAAACAAACTCATGGGCTACCGTAAGCACCCACGGGACACCCTCAGAGAGCATGCCATACAAGTCGAAAGACTGGTAGAAGCAGCATACGAAGAGCTACCACCGAGAAATCGAGCAGAGCTGACCCTACAAACCTTCCAAGGTACGTTAGGGCACGCTTACCTGCAGAGACACCTTCTAGCTGTTCGGCCCGCCAACCTAGAAGAGGCCATTCGAGCGGGAAATGATTATATGCAGATACAGCCCAACCCCTTCCGCACTCAAATGTCCGCACCATACACGAAGGATCCGTGGGTGACCATTCAGACCAACCGGCAACCGAAACCCTCTGTCGAGAGGTAGAGGACCCCCTCGCAAAATTACTAAAAACTATAGAGGCCCTCAGCAAGGAGGTGGCGGAGCTCAAAAAGAAACCACAAGAGGAGCCAGTCAAGCGCTGTTGGGGATGTCACAGGACAGGGCACCTCCGTAGCCAATGTAAAACGGCACCATGGACCACCCGTTCGGGAAACGGGCTCGGCCCGCAGTAGTAGGGCCACCTACTGGCTGCAATCGGGCCACTCCACACCATGGGACACCCTACACTGAACCCCACAGACGCAAGATACCTCAACCTCCCAGACCAGCCCCCATCACTCTGACCAATCGGTTCGACCCACTGACCTCTGAAGAAGAAGATACTCCACCCTCGGACGACGAAGAAGAAGAGGTAGAGACCCGTCCCCGGACTGAGCAAAGACCCTACGCTCCCACAAAAAAAAGCCCCCAGCCTGGTCCGAAGGAAACTAGCCAGCCTAGGACGGTGCACCTTAACCAGGTCGAAAGGCCATATAAATCGAGCTATTACTTACCGGGGAACGTAGAAGGACAAGCAGTTACATATCTCATCGATACTGGCTGCAATACAAATCTGTTAGCCAAACGGATCTTCGACAAGCTGCCCCCCCGAGTCCAACAGTACTTACAACAGTACGACTCGCACGGCCTGATGGCCGACGGCACACGTTTACCTTTCTACGGACTACTCACCCTCTCTGGACGCATCCGACACATTCGTTATGAGGAGACGTTTGTGGTTAGTCAAATTAATGAGGATGTGATCCTCGGCATGCCCTTCCTCTCCAACCAAAGTTGCCACATGGGGTTCGACCAGCCCACCCTCCAGATCCAAGGCAAGGAACTTGTCTGCACAGACCGGCACGGAAGAGAAACTTAGGAGGATAGGCTCCCCGAAGTATCTCTTCAACAGGCGGCAGTGGGGCCGTGAGGCTCTGGAGGCACATTAAATCTGTCTATAGCGCTGTGGGAGAAGCCGAAAGGCCCACTGTGTCTCGAATCCTGAATTAACAGGATACTGTGGTACCGTCTAGTCGGCTCGACTGTAGTTCGTATAATACTACAGCGAGTGGTACGTGGATGATAGTCCACACCTAGCCAGCGTGGAATGGCAGAGTTAAGTCCATATCCTGGAACGCTGGTGAACAGGCAAGGCTGGTGAAAACGGTCAAAGTTCATATACCCATAGCAAAGTGGGGTATGGATCAGACCGTCGGTTACCTCTGGGGGCCTAACCCGCTCTAACAGATCAAGGTGATCGCTATCGACTGGGTCACCGGCCGGTTGGTTCGCATATGCAATAAATCCCTTAGGGTTGCGCGACCAGCTCAATGTACAGTCAGGCCCTAGTAAGCCAAAAGCGAATGCGTTGGTAGGCGAGCTAGGTGGAAAGGTACTCAGCCTAGGTTGCGCCCACGACTCTGAGATGAGGTGGGAGGCCGAAGAGTATAAGCGATCTGGTCTCAAGAGTACAAGTACAGAGAGATACTTACCTGCCACCACAAGCTGAGACAACTGTCCTATGCCACCTCACCAGTAAAGAGCCCTGCCGGCAAGGAGTCATAGAGAGCGTAGAGGGCGGCCTACTCCTCGCCATGAGTGTCAATACACCCGACGCACAGGGGAGAGTGTTGGTCAGGTGTATGAACCCCTCCCAAGAGAATGTCCACATTCCCGCCAGAGAGATAGTGGGAACATTCACGGGAATAGGAGCCGAAGACGTCCAAACCACTTCAGCTCAAATCTTACCAGAAACCAGTGCGAACAACGAGAGACCAAGAAGAGAACCTAGAAAGCCAGTAAAATTTACTGACTATCAATGTTACAACACTCAGCAGAAGGAAAGAAAGGGGGAACAAAAAGAAGGAAGCAGTCTAAAAGAAGAAATCACCGACCTGCCATGGCAAAATAAAGAGAAAACCATACAAAAGTTGGGACTACACCGAAGAGATAACTCCGAAAACACACCAATGTCGAAGAAATGTTCGATGCCCCAGGAGCACACAACCCCCGGTACCCCTCGAATATTCGCAATGAATAACTCTAAAGAGACAACAGCACCGGAAGGAAACCGCCACCCGCAGGGGCACACAACTTCGCAGCCAAAACTCAACAACAATATAACAAGGACAACTCACGCCCAGCAGAACACGTGTTCACCAAAAATAATAGGACGAGCGGCACTAACTGAAAACGAGGGCAGAGCAAACCAAGGTAAATACACAAATAAAAGTATCCTGCCTTTCGAGTTTGCAACAGAATACAGAAGGCAGTGTTTGCAAAGTATCAACAACATCTTATCAACTATGGACAACGACGGAACAATATCAGTGGAAGAAGACCCGACTTTTGCCGAAGAAATATTGGCAGAACCAGAGCGAAAAAGTCGGGCTAGACAAAGGAGCAGCCATTCTCCTGCTAAGGTAACCACTGTCACTACACCCGAAGATGGCGCAGCTAGATGTCGGTACAGAAAGCACCAAGCGCCAGCACCTCCTCCCCCGACACACCATATAAAAGAAACATGGAAGGCAGAGGAAACAACTCGAGCCATCAACGGCGCAGTCTACCAGGTAGAAGGTGAAACCTGGGGTTGTAAAATCTGTACACTACAGCTCAACAAGAAGCGCATCATGTATCACGTGCACCAGCACTTCACTTTCTTCTTTTGTGCCTGCGGGAAGAAGAGTAGCAGCAGAGACACCATTCTAAAACACATTAGAGGAAAAGGGGGAGACCAAGCACATGGAGGGGAAACAAAGCCGCTGTACGAGGTAGATAGACAATCATATCCCGAATTTTGTAAAACATTGCAATGGGAACGGCCAGCTCCCTTCGGCACCCCTACACCAATAAAGGGACAAGCCAGCCATACTCAAGACAAGGTCCCAGTCAAAAAACGACTAGGAGAGAAAATGGACGAAGTACCAATAAAGGCCATGAAAATAGAATTGGTCGACTACAAATAGAAGCAACCGACGCCAACGGAACGACGTCGGGAGCCACGAGCCACAGCTACACCTACATTTATTACTGAAGATAAAGAGGACAGACGGCAACGAGAACGCATAAACGAAGAGCGTAGAGAGGACAGATACCGACGTATCAAGAGATATGAAGGAGAGCTATACCGCCTTACCCACGACGCCTTCAGATGCCTACAGCGGATAGAGGAGCTAAAGGCCTGCATACAAAAGGAAAGGGACCTCTTATAAACATAATGGACAGTATTTATAACATCTTCACTCCTTGCGCCCCTACGTATTTTATTGGGCCTACGGCTTCCAATGGGGGGGAGTGTGTGAGGGACGCCAGCACTCGCTACTGTACTAAGTAACACATTTATTATTATCTACCCTTGTATCACGCACTGTCTACGTCTGTTCTAATTATTTACCCAAGTGTCTATGTATCGTTCTATGTATTGGTGCCTAACTACAGGTTCTATGCTGTATCATTCTATGCATGCAATTCCTCTCAATTTATTATTATCCTTTTCTCGACGCTCATTGGTGTATAGCAAGGCGTGATTTATTATTCCTCTTTTATTACTATTGTTCTTATCCACTGCTAATTGGTGCTTAGCAAGGTGTGGCTTACAAATTTTACACAAGGGTGTGACTAAGTAAAACATACCCGCCTACTGTATTTATATATGGATGTTGTGCAAATAAATATTAGAGTTAGCCTGACTCTCAGAAGATTCTCTCTCTCAAGAAGCAAGTACTGAGCATAGCTAGGAGCATCATAACTACAAGCGCTGGTCGACTATTAGTAAGCACGAGGCTTGGCGGAAAGTAAGATTGTTCACTCTCTTACTGCGTATTCCCTCGACCCGAGGTGTACGACGCAAAGCACCGGGTGCCCTAGTAGTTCGACACACATTGCAATCCGAACTGTGGAGTTCGAAACAAACTTATACAATAATAACGCATCGTAATTATTGTCGGTAATTACAGCACCATTATTGTCGGTAGCCCAAAGTTCGCAACAAACTATAAACTAAACAATAATTCCTGCGGAATTATTGTGTGCAACAAAGTTCGAGACAAACTTTAAACTAGACAACAATCACGGCACTGATTATTGTCGAGCCTAGAGAGGTTCAAACGCAGCCAATAATTATTGAATAATTATTGCAACCGCCAACACTTGTTCCACACCAGATTCGGTTGTTCTCTTGCATGACCAAAGTCAGTAGTAGCCTAGTAACAATAATTACACAATTATTGTGCACTGCATTAGCTAGGGTTGGCAAAGCGTTCGGGAGGTGTACAGGTGGCTACCACCCAGACAGTAAATTCCTGTACAATACTATCGCTTTTTGCATGATGATGTAGAAGATCCTTGCTTGATACAATTAATTAAGTAAATTTGATACACTTGTTTTTTGTATTATTAACTCTCTTGTTGTTGTGCACTAACAAACACTACTCTTCTTATACCATTATATATAGCCAAATACTGCAACAATACCTTTCCTTGGATTCCTTGTCCATACTTTTTTGTCTGCATTGATTGTCTTAGTTATATTTTGTTTGAGGTCAACAAGTTATTTTCTGTTTCAGATCTTATGCTTTTATGTAAACCTCAATCAATAAAGACTATGTAATGATAATAATAATATTTACACTACAAAAACTACTAGTACCCGCTGCTGCTACTACTAGTACTACTGTAATAGAAATGACTTGTATCTACTGTGCCTCCTGAAACAACGGAAGTTAAATATCAATGTTCAGTAGCTCTATGCAATCACATGAGCACAAAGGAAAACTCGTGTGATGTAGCTGCAATCTTCTAGGCAGCCTTTGTGTATATCTATTCTCTTTTATATAATTATGCCATCAAGCTACTCTTTTGCTGTCAGCACCTAAGGCTGACAGATTATGTCACAAAGGACTATTATGTAACTCATCTTATATATAAGCCGGCTGAAGCTCCCAGTAAAGCAGAGAAGGAGAAGAGCTCAGCCAGGCATTATCTAGAATAAAGAATACTGAACCCTCTACTTCTTGATTACAAGCTTTGAAAGATACCTGCTCTGCAATTGCCAAGTACGACATAAGGAGTGCCGGCCTGTAAAGGCCCAATACTCTAGACAGTCTACTACCCAGCTAGTCTGACTATGCTGGGCAGGCATTGCTAGAAGCAGTCAGTGGTCGTGCACAAGTCAGCAGCCTGAAGTCTGGTAAAGGCGAATGCTACCGGCAACTCACTACCCAACTCAGAAATCCTGTACACTACTACTACTGCTTGTTCTGCTACTACTAGTATTGCTACTACTAATGTACTGCTCCTAGTTTTTACTACTTATTATTACTATTACTTCCACCACCATCTCCACTACCACAACAACAACTGAACAACCACTATACTACCGTAAAACTAACTGACTATTAGTTAGTAGTATGTACTTGCAAGAAGTAGTTGTTATTACAGTCTCAGTCTGGGTAAATAAATGCCACAGCAAATCCTCTACTGTCCTCATCTGCTTCTGGCTACATCTATTATCACCACTACTCAGCTTTGGCTGTAAATGTCAGAGTTTGGCTTAATAAGAAATGATAACGTGAGCTCTATTTCTGTAATTAAACTGGAGGAACTAGGTAGCTGGTAGCAGTGGCTCTTGCTTGTGTGGCAGTACACCTGCACCTCCTCAGGAGGTCGTACTGACCCTGTAGGCAACTCGCTGCAAGTGGCCACAAAACATGAGACTCCTTGAAAATGAATGGGTTTTGGGCTATTTTCAGGAACCTGATGAGTTTTGTTTGTTGATAAAAGTGGCCCAAAACCCACCCATCTTTAGCAGTAGGCCTGTAGTCTGATAACTGATCGGCTGAGCTCTTATGTTAGATGTTGACTTATGGAGGTCAACTGCTTCTGTCGGTGTACTATGCTGGCACTATTATGAATTTATTATGAGCGAATATTGCTTCAATAAATATTCTGAGATGAGTTGCTCGTTTCAAATGAAAAGAACCACAGGCCGTGAGAGAGAAGTTTGTCGTAAGCTTTATTAGCTTCTGACTTCCGTGAAAGGGGAAAGCACAGCCAGTTACATGCTAGAATGGTTATGTAACAATATATCACATGTTTAATTATTATTGGAGTGTGTGACAAAATATAACATAAGTGGTCACGGCACATCAATTATAACAGGAATAAAATACATACAAGGTTTTGTGCTCAAATCTTCCATTTATTTAAATAAATATATGTATTTATTATTCATGGAACATAACGTTAGAAACAATTATTGATCATTGACGGAAGTTGAGCTGTTCACCTCCTGCTCAAAACTTCTGCCATCATGGCCATGATGATGACTAACTAACTAGCTGCTAGATAGAATAATATTATATATGTAATAAGTGGGGTATTGTATGTAAGGTTGTGCATAAAGACAGCAGGCTATCATTGCCCTTCATCATCAAATCTTGCAATCCCGGCTTCAGAGGTTTCTAGTGATGGTGTTGACATATCATAAAGCTCATTGTGAACAATTTGAGAATGCTACAGGATGTGGGAATGTGATAAGGTGGAATGATAGCTGGTGTATGTGAACATCTTTGTTATGACTAGTATAATATTCTGGGCTGAACTTTGGAACAGCAATTCTTTGGGGCTCTTAGTGCAACCAATCACTTGTTTGCGTTTCAACCAACAATGATTGATCAAAAAACTTTTTCACCCGTAACTTCTCCAAAAATTGTCCGTACGTGTTTTTTACCAATTTTGTTTCAGCATGTGTAGTTGATACTTACTGATTCTAGACGGGTATCTTGCTGAATATTATACTTGTCTGGAGACGTTATAACGTCACTAACATTTGTACGCCCAAGTTAGAATAATTGCAAGTAGCTGTGGAGTAATGGCTGGGTTTAATTAAACTCTAGAATATTTGATGGCTCTTGTCCTTCAGGGAAACTCCGGTCTCTCCTTGGATATTAGCTGCTTTCTTGCTTGTCGATCGCTTAGCTTTGTGCAGAAGTTGCAATATGGCGCTCCCACTGTTAGGTATTATGTTTTCAAATGTTTAGCAAACCTGAAATGCTCTGTTTGCTTGCTCTGTCTTGGATATCCACCATCTTATGGATCATGTAGGTTTTAGCAAGGTCTGACATCAACTGTCTTTAGAAATTTTATGTCTGGCTCACTCCACCTTAGATTTACTGAGTTGCATCTTGTCCTTGCTGTACTTCCCCTTGACCTCTTCGGCCTGTTCAAGAAGTCTGTAAGTTCCCATCATCAACAAAATAAATCTGTTTTGGACCCCTTCAGAACCCGCTCCATTTATTTCCAGACAATTGCTGCTAGAATCTGGTCCATATAGCACTAGCAAGCAATTAGAGCAGTAAAAATAGGCAGCATACAACTCTGTTCGGTGAGGTGAAGGAGAACTTCTAATTCATGTGTTACTAATCACCCTGCATGCAGGATATCTTACCATGCACTGCATTTTGGGATAGGAAATATCTCCTTCATTGTTTGAATCCATTGGAATCATTTGGTATGTGATCTATGGTCATCTCATCAGGTATATTGACTGAGCACCTCTCTCCCACCCACTCTGTCAATCAACTTACTAATTCAAACATTACCAACCGTAAATAAAAACATAGCTCTGGACTTGCAGACAGAGCTCTCTAGGTGTGGAGATGAGGCGTCTGGGATAGTTGTTTCACCTCCCCTTATCCATGATCACGAACTCTGCTCAAGGAGACCAGCACTTGCTAATGTTTCTATTTATTCATGTTGGAGTTGTTTTCTCATCTTTTAACATAATTTCATTGATTAAGAGGACAACTCCTAAGTACATTTTTATTGATTTTTGAATAAAGAAATTTTTAATACAAAATGAGGTGTAACAGCATTATTCAAGTAAGTGCTGACTAGAATTCTCTCTGCCAAGACGTAAAATATTTCCTCCAGTTGACTTAAGAAATGTTGGGGGTTGCAATCCCTGTAAGTTATAACCTTTACAATTCAGCAAGTCGCAGACACATCATAAATACTCCTGGTTCATTATTTGTAGTGGCTAGTCTATGCTTACTTTATCATTCACTTTAATATAAGCCACGAGCTTCATTTTAATTTTTACTTTCTCTCTTTCTTTACAAATTTCACAGACATATATGACAAACAACTCATTTTTCTTTTTTTTGTGCCCATGCTCACTTGGGCCACCCTGAAGTTGTGGAACATAGCGATAAGGAATGACTGTACCTGTTGGTACTATACAATTGATTGGTAACTTTCAACATGGAGCCTGATTGACCCATGAGGCAGGCGGAACATGGTCTTCTATCAAATTGAGCAGAGGAGAGATGGAGAAGGTAGAGAAGGGCAGGGCTGGAGCAGTGTTGGGGTATAGGAAGGTAGAGGGTGAGAGGTAGAATGAGATGGGGGACAATTAGGGCATGAATAGAGTTGGTGGGCATCCTTGAATATGACGGGTAACACTGCTAGTTAAATAGATATACACTGCATTGTATACATTACATCATAATATGGCTATATCGGAGCTACACACTTCAATATCGTGTAGTTTAAAATCTGCATAAAATGGTTTCGAAAATGAAATATTGAATATATATACATTGTAACATTTAACACAACATCCAGTTATACGCTGCCTGTAACAGACACCAGCAGCTGAGCTGATCACGTTCTGCTATCTGCTGCCTTTCATCTGCTGCTGTATTGACTCACTGTTTGCCGTTGTACACGCATGTTGTATATAGATCTCTATCAATGACTGATTCACTGCCCACAACTCTATAATACAATTCATGTACATACACTCCGTATTCATTGCTGTGTCAATGTTTTCACTTGTAATATTCAACTTGTGTCTATCTCATAAGATATTATCTAACAGCGATGCTTTCTCACAGGCGTTGTGAGAGGGAGAACTTATACACCATGTAGTAACCTGTAGTTACCTGTAGTTACCTGGAGTTACCTGTAGTAACCTGTAGTTACCTGTAGTAACCTGTAGTTATCTGTAGTAACCTGGAGTTATGGATGTTGTAGCTCCCATCGCTGACCCATCATCCATATTGGATATACTAAAGAAAAGGCTGGCTTATATAACAGGTATGTCTGAGCCTCTATTCTGTCTTTTGGATTTTAGTTTCATGTTTGGTGATTAGGATACCTGCTATTGTAAAGTATATTTTTAAATAAGTTTTGTTTTGTGTATCACCTTAAAATGCCTTTTTATGGTGTTGTTAAAATTTGATAGCTAAATATTGCAAGGTTGTAGAGTCCAGCGCTGAATTTTTTTCACACTTTGTATTTAACGCGATATTGATTTAAATATAGCGTTGCAAAATTCAAAAACAACATTTTGTTACTATAAATTGTTTTATGCTTTTTTGGGACAATTTATCTGCAAATTTGATTTTTTTTGTATAAGCCTTTAGTTGTGTTAAATTACAGTAAAGTTACACAAGAGTACAATCAGTTGACACGTGATATATTGTAGGAGGTGTGGACAGCAATGGGTGTGTTATTGTGACCCTGCCATCTCATACTAACCACACAGTAGTAGATACAGATGAGCTGGTCACCACTGTTTCCTATCTGGTCACTTTAGTCAGGTTGGTTGAGTCAATGTAAAGCCTTGGCTATACACACCTACTGATTGCCGAAATGTGGTGTGCTACGCATTTCGTAGCATAGCTCTGGTGCCTACACACACAACGCAACGTTACGAAGTGTCCAGTGAGGCAAAGAGGGTTTATTATCATAAACAGTAATTATAATCACTATTATAAATATAAGTTATAATAATTAATTAAATATTGTATTTGTATTTATAATATTATATTAATAATTATAACAGCCATAAAAATTAATGTTTGCAAATAATACTGATTTGTTTATAAATAAAAATACCTTCTTTGAATGAGGTAACAGAATGAACTGTTGGCCAATCAGTAAGATGATAAGGTCAACGTTGCAATATAAAAAATACACTGGAATCGTCACATTTCGTCGTTATACTTTAACCATCGAAAGCAGTTGTCTAATCATAATGGGGATAGTGACGATAAGAGTACATACGCCAGGAGTCGCTAGAGTTTCCAGTTAATTGATTCTATTGGCTAAATATATGAATAGACTGAGAGCTTTTATCAATTTTGTAACAGAACACCCCGAACAAAGACTATTAAACTAGGTGCGAGGGATATTGTCTCCGAGCCCATTTGTGACTTCTATTTTAAAGATTAAAAAGAGGGCAGTTTATATAAACTACCATCTTTGGCATTTACGTTATAATATATATATATATTACTTTATTGGCATCAATATCATTTTATAAAAATAATCATACAACTATCTAAAACTTTCAGAGTCTATGGTCATGATATCTACGGATATATGTTTTTCCGTTTTTTTTAAAAATACAGAAATTATTGTCACTTTTTTATTAGTCCAAATTGCTAATTTAGACCCTTTGACAGATCATTTTTTTGATTTCCACTTTTGAAATAACATGTGTTCTTTCTTCTGGATGCATTTTAAAACAAATAAAAAAGATATAAGAATAAATTAAATAACAAATCTGAAGCATACACTTGTATATAATACCATCTGGCGATAAACTGTTTCCGATAATTGAACCGATTGAGAAAGACCGTCACTATCCTCATTGTCCAGTCGCCGAAGTGTCAGACGAAAAACGTCTTCATAGACCATAGACCAACATTATTGAGCGTCTTTTTTCACAAAAAAACGTTGCCTGTAGAACAAAACTGCTTGTAATGACCCACATATCAACAAAACGCAGGAGTGTGTAGCCACAGCTTAAACCAGACATAATAGCGTTGTTTTATTTATATTATATTATTTGTGTTATATTGTTTATGTGGCTAAGCTTTCATTCCAGTTTAGAAATACATTCATAATTTTTAAGTTTTGTGGGTGTTAGTCGAAAGTGTCCATAATTCTGTTGTATAATATAATCCATTAGGTGGCTTTGAGGTTATAAAGATTTATTGCAATGCTTTTAGTGATACAAAAGCCGCGGAAGGATTCACCCTACTCATAGACAATCACAATGGCTTCTACAAGCAGCTCAAACCTGTTGTGCTCTCGGTAAATGCAGCCCTACAACCACAGTATTGTGTCCTTCACATAGTTGTTGTGAAACCTGAGCAGCACAAATCTTCGTGTAAAGCCAGCTCTAGACATGAGAAGCTCGCTGTCGGCATCGAGGTATTATGATTTGTTGTATGAGGCCTTCTGTGTCTTTGTTTTGTTTCCTTAGCAAAACTCTTGAAGATACTTAGTGAATGGTATTTCATTACTATTTGTCTCTTTTTGCTGCGCCCCATATAGTTCTCAGGAGTTGTCTATCCAATGAAAATCGAAACTTTATTATAATGATTACTGCCAAATTGATCAGTATCCACAGCAAATAAATACATAAATTTTGTATAAAAATAATATGGCAGTGCAAGTATTTTACAAAATCAAGGATTTGTTTATATAGTTTTGCTACTAGAATATACAATTAATTTTTATTTAATAAATTCTTCACATTTTGATATAATTTAGTGAATCGTTTTTAAATGAGTTTTAGAGATTGATGGTATGCAGAGTTGTCTGTTACAGGTGAAGTATGTATCCATGTACAAGTTAACTAACTACATATCAGCTAATGACCTCTGTACAGAGCTTACTGGGAATATATCATATAACCATGGCGCATGGCTCAGCAACCAGCTGGTAGGAGTTAGTTATAACTTATATGTGCTAGTAAAATAGCACCTAGCAAATTGTCAGACCTTGCACTCTACTGCTGCGAATACAACATTTTTAACCTGAGATTCCATGCTGATACCTGTTGCTTGAGCATTAGCCAAAATGTATAAGTTGGAATTATCCTCTCATGTATGTTGATGGAACACGAATAGACAACTGCAAAATGAAAAACCACGATTGGTTTTAGTCTCCTATGTGCTGGGAAAAGTTGTTGTGCGTGTTTTTGTACTAACAATTATGGTGACAGTACCAGATACCAGATGTTTTTATTGTAAGTAAAGCACCGGTAACTGCTCTGATCAGCTCGCATATAGTTTTATAGCGTTATTTGTTTATAGCTAATAGAGAAATTCCTGAGGGAGTCTAAGGTAATCAGTGCTGATCTAGACACAGTACATGGTAGACTCTCTCATATGGCTCCGGAAGCTTCTAGAGAATTTATGAAATCTGTTCTAGAGATACCTGAACCTTTGTTAGCCACAGGTGAGTGCTTTGTACCTGTTGACTTGCTACCTTTGTATTGTAATGTTTTGTATGGAGCCGCATGGAAATCTATTTCAATGTTGCAATTGAAACGATAGAAGAACACGACATTTGATCAAATCCGGTGCACACAGGCGGCAACATCTCGAATGTAATGTGATCGGCTGATCTTCATGTGCGCTGGGTCAAGGTCAATTTAAAAAAAATTTGTAACCAACAATAATTTATAGCCTAAACAAGGTCGCTGCTATACATATAACCGTTGGGTTGTTATTATGCTAAATTGTAATAGCAAAAACATGGTAATAATCACTATCACTATTGATCGTTACTATTGTGATTTGTAATGGTTTGATAGATATAACAATAAGCAAAGTAAAGTAATTATTTATTGATAATGACTTATTACCGATATTTACTAAATAAATAAGTAATAATAAATTGTTATTATTGAAAATAATTATTATGGTTTACTCATCATTCTAATTATATTTATCACACCAATAATAATAGTATTGTGAATTATCAGTTTTATTATTACCTGGTTTTCTAATGATTGGTTGCACCGTCAATCAGTGTGACCAGTGGAAGCCATTTCCGGAGTTCAGCTCAAGCGTCACGCTAGGCTACTCCCTTACTCTTATCTAAACCACCTGCTGCAGCAAAAAACTTTTTCATGCAAGCTGTATATTTTTTCAAACCAGAACTAGATTCGGACAATGTTGGTTATATATTTGTTGTGACTCTTTTACAAAACATGCTGTTTTTAGTTTGGATACGGAACAAAATATTTATTGATTCATCCATCTTTTGGCCCCAGAGCCTAGACTGTGTTAATGTGTGTGTGTATATCTTAATATTTCATTTGTCGTCCAAGGTAAAAAGCTGTTGAAAAATCTACAAGAAATTCATACAGATCAAGAAAGCGGATTCACGATAAAGAACAGAGTGTTTAAGTCAGAAAAACAAGTCAAGTTGTCTGTAGAGCTACTTGAAGACGTGACTCAAGTCTGTATCAAGTATGTTGGTCTCAAGTTGAAGAGTTCATCGTATCCTGTTGAGCTGTCTCAGCTCTTTGAACAAATCAAAAAGGTTGGATATTGTTGTACATGCGTTCTAGAATTTGTAATCATTTTTAGTTAAACTTTGGTTCTTAATTTATTTTTTTGAGTTGATGGGATTAAGCCAAGTTTCTGTTAGTCCACTCGTTCTGACATCTGGTTGGTCTAAAAGCTTAGTATGTATGTGACACCAGGTTGTTGATTGGATGCTGGGACCAGGTGACGAGCTGCTGTGTGCTCACTCACATGTTGGCACCGATCTAGAGGCAGCAATGAGAGATAGACATGAACATACTCTACTGGAGGGCAAGTGTTTGGTATGTCTCATTTCATATCGATAGCAATAAACTTATTTTACAGTCTATTTTAGCAAGCTATTTCTAACCATATTTTATATGAATTTCATTTTGAGCTACTTAATTTTTTTCTTATGATAAGTTGTAGTTGTCTTCTCCATCAATTTAAAACGAAAGTGAAGATATATAAAACCTGAATTATGTATGAGGATGTTTTTCCTTGCTAAATTCATCGCGAAAATCTGCGCAATTTACTTGAAATTTTGATGAGGTAATCATGATGTTGCACACAAACTGTTTACCATGAAAAGACAACTCCTAGTAAGAGTATTGTCTATTACACAGAACGTATACAGACAGTATGCAAGGCTGAGGCATAGCTGTAGTATATTCATAGACATGGATACACAACACAAAACTAATATTATTGCTCAACAAGAATACTTAGATGTAATCTGTCGCAATTTTGCTAAACGTTTGGAACAAAGAAGAACTGTGATTGTCTCCTCTCTGCGCTTTCATCGTCTAACTAGGAGGGTACGTATTTCTTTTTTAAATTGATGGCGTAGAAAGAGGTTCTACGTGTTTTGTTGATACTTTTTACTGGGAATGGAAATTATGGATGAGAAATTAAGATTTGTATGTTTGTTAGAAGAGATTTCATTGGCCTTTGCAGTGCAGTGAAGGCATACATGCTGTGGCCAGGCAATGCCATCAGATGACTTCTAACATTGGTGCAGATGACGCTAAAGAGACTCTGGTGCAACTCCAGTCTAGACGACAAAATCTAAGTATTGTTTATAAAACTTTTTAAAATTGTTTTAAAATCAAGTTTTTTTTAGTCAAACAGCGCTTGTATCTATTTCATTTACTCATTCAATAAACAAACAAAGCTTACAACAATATCTTACGTTTTGTATTTCCCTACCCATTAAGGGTGGAAATAACTCCAAACTTTACATCCAAGAAATGCTTTGCTGTATTTGTTTCTGTAGTTTACTACGTTGGTGCCTATTTTGGTGTCTTTTTTAGCGAAGATCGTCGAAGAACTGGTAAAAGAAAGTAATTATCTGCTCATACAGCTGTCAGTTTCTGTCAAGGACTCGTTTGGAAATGAGAGAAAGCAGCACCACGAACTTGTTAGTCAGCGTATCAGAGTCAAGGTTTGTTTGCTTATATGCAATGGAGTTGTCTATGCTGTCTGACTACAAGGTACAAGATAATTTGAAAAACAACATTATTTGGCCCATGTTGCCGTATTCTACAATAGAGATCGAGCAACCTTGCTGTCAGGTTTTTGATTTTCTAATAGCTGTTTAGTTTGGTGATACAGTTTTTACTAAAAATACATTAAAGCATACTTCTGTCCGTAATAACTGCTACTAGTTACTAGGTTACATGTGGTTACTAGGTTACGAGTCGTAATATATAATATATTGTTTGTGTTTCTGCTGTAGACGAAACAACTGGTTAAAGAGAGCTCACAGTGTAACGAGGCTTGTGAGCATAAAAAGCTTGAATGGCTTCAAAATCTTCAGCTTATGCGTCTCAAAGACAATCTAGTAGAGGTTCGTCTTCTCTTTGTTATTTAGTGCGTATATCATCACATTTGGTCTTCTGTTGTTTCTGTGTATTAGTATTATGGAATAATCCAATAAGTTTGATCTTAATCAATAAAAAATAAAAACAAAACCGATGTATTACATATGTACAGAGGAATGCTGGTAAGTTATTAGGTGACTATTTTACATATAAACATTAAGTAGTATAAACACCAAGTAGTATACACATTAATATTGAAATTTACTGTTGTGCTCTATTTACATTTAACCATGGCGATGACAAGATGGAGTCTGTTGTAGGCGGTGAAATGGATAGAAGAACTGAATAAGATGGTAGTAAATGATCAGTTACTACCCCACAACCTCATTGATACAGAAATGGCTATACGCAGCCGTGGAAGCATTGAGAATATAGCCCTGGTACGTGCTCATGCACTCAATCAATATCAGAAAACGCCTTGAAATCAACATTTAGTCATTTTCAGCTGTGGTGGGGGATATTTGAAGTTGTGCGCTTTTGATATATCATTAGTTTATATGGAGTCAGGTGGAACTAGAGCAGTAAAATTTCTCTAGCAACTAGACTTTTCTGGGTACTATTACTAGCCTACTGTCCTTGTGGAGTATTCTGCGTACGCGTGAAAAGAAGTGGTTTTAATGTTCATGTAATACAAACTACCTCAGCTATTGTGTTGGAGAGATAGAAAGCACTCAATGGAGTTCAAAATATGCTTTCTTGTAGTCAATGTAGATGTGTGCAGTCTCTTTACTTGTATTCTCTCTTCACATGCACCAACCTCTTCGTTAGCACCTTGCTTGATACGTAAGAAGTAAAATTATGCTTTTGCTACTATAGACAGACTTTGCGGATGATCAATTTTCTTCAAGATGTCTTGTTTTGTCCAAAATTTTTCTTCTACATGATTTTGGTTTCCAAGTCATGTGGTTACTATCTGTAGTAAAGGCCTTTTCTCAGTAAAATTAACTAACAATAATGTTAACTCAGAATTATAAGGCAGAGGAGTATCTCTACTTGTACTTGGGGTTACAAGTGATTCACCTGCTAGCAATTATTATAATTAGGGACAACCTTGAACAATCAAGCACAAGAAAACAAATCGTAATGAAATATGTGAGAAGTTCTGCAAAGGTTATTGTAATAAATCTCCTCCAAAAGCTATATAACTGTAAAATAAAGTCAGAAAAACCAAATCCACTTTTTTACAATTATATGGCTATATTTACAGTAGTTACACACTACTTGGTTGTATAATGTGTTAAACTTAAACAGGCTTTAATTTATGCAGGGTATTGTTTATAAAAACAAGTGAACTGTCATTGCTGCAATTACTACCCCTATTGGAGCCATTATTAATAAGCTATCCCAGGTTTGCTCTAACTCCCAGTAGGCTTCAAATGGACCTACAAAAGAGTTGAATAAGTAGGAACACCGCGAGTTTAACGATAAAACTTTGTATTAGAAATAATATGCTCTCTGTAAGCTTACCTAATCTAAATCCTAGTCTCATGCGATGTGGTGCCTCTCTCTGGTGCCCAACATTGTTGCCACCTCTATTATCTGGATGAGCCTCCATGATTATCTAAAAAAAAGTGATGAGATTTTTATTTCAGCCATTATTGTTATTCTTATTATTGTTTTGAGCAAGTTTTTATTGTTTATATATTTTCATTGTTAGTTTGGCATCCGTGTTTCCACAACTGTAGAAAAGAACACTCCATACCTGACTGGGCTGGAACCTGAGACCAGTGGCTAGACACTATTAACCATTACTATTGTATATTATTTTTGTTAATATTGTCTATGGCTATTGATCAATAATATTGTTTATTATTTTTTCAATTATTATTATTATGCAGTATGATTATTTATTATGATTATTATTATCATTATAATTGCAAATTAATGTTGTTTAATGGTGTCTATTATTTTGTTCATTATTGTTCATTTACACTTGTCTATTATTATTATTTTGTTTCATTTTCATCATAAATCCTTGTTATTTTTTACACTTACACTCATTTTTTATTATGGATTGCCGCAAGACGAAGCAGCTCAAACTCACCTCAGGTTATATTTGATGATGATCAGAGAAAAATCAATTAATTGTTATGGAGAGCGTAATATTGCTAACGAGAAACAGAGAATTTGGCATTCAAAATGGTGATTACCCAGAGTATTAGCGCCAAAAATGATAGCCTATGAACTCTCTCGTTTACGGTGATCGGAAATTTCCATGCGATATATGCAATGTATAACGTTTGCGCAACTCAGGAAACAGGAGGTGTAGATTCATTAATGATATTTTCGTCCTAGCAACAGATGCTGATGTTGTAGAGAATTAATTCTAGTGGCTCATTTTTCTCACTACTGCTGACTATTAGTGTCCACTGTTCACAATTTGAATTATCTGCCAGCTGCCTACTGAACAGCTATTTTTTTCTAACACATCAAGTTCAACAGCAGTTATCAATTTAAATACTGGAGTAGATAAACTTTGACCTTGGCTCTATGTGGAGCTAGTGTATAGTATGTGTATAGTATTATTGATGCTACCTCAACTGATAAATAGTCAATAAAAATAATAATTGCTTAGTGTTATTATGTGCAACAACATCGATTTAATCCTGAGCAACTCTCATGAAAGGCTCACTTCCATACTTTTCCTACTATTAATCTATCCAAATTGGTAAACTCATTAAAAAGATTATAAGGCAACAACTGATGTGCTGTTTCGCCAAATTATTACAGCGGCTATTGATCGCCATCAGCCAAAAACAAGATAAATAAATAGTATAATTATTTTTGGTTAATCTAAACATACAGGAGTGTACATATGTGATATATACGGGGGTGTACATATGTGATATATACAGGAGTGTACATATGTGATATATACAGGAGTGTACATATGTGATATATACAGTGGTGTACATATGTGATATATACAGGAGTGTACATATGTGATATATACAGGAGTGTACATATGTGATATATACAGGAGTGTACATATGTGATATATACAGGAGTGTACATATGTGATATATACGGGGGTGTACATATGTGATATATACAGGAGTGTACATATGTGATATATACAGGGGTGTACATATGTGAAATATACAGGAGTGTACATATGTGATGTATGCAGGAGTGTACATATGTGATAGACACAGGAGTGTACATATGTGATATATACAGGAGTGTACATATGTGATATATACGGGGGTGTACATATGTGATATATACGGGGGTGTACATATGTGATATACACAGGAGTGTACATATGTGATATATACAGGGGTGTATATATGTGATATATACAGGAGTGTACATATGTGATATATACAGGGGTGTGCGTATGTGATATATACAGGAGTGTACATGTTGTACATATGTGATATATACAGGAGTGTACATATGTGATATATACGGGGGTGTACATATGTGATATATACGGGGGTGTACATATGTGATATATACAGGGGTGTACATATGTGATATATACAGGAGTGTACATATGTGATATATACAGGAGTGTACATATGTGATATATACAGGGGTGTGCGTATGTGATATATACAGGAGTGTACATGTTGTACATATGTGATATATACAGGAGTGTACATATGTGATATATACGGGGGTGTACATATGTGATATATACAGGAGTGTACATATGTGATATATACAGGAGTGTACGTATGTGATATATACAGGAGTGTACATGTGATATATACAGGAGTGTACATATGTGATTTATACAGGAGTGTACATATGTGATATATACAGGAGTGTACATATGTGATATATACAGGAGTGTACGTATGTGATATATACAGGAGTGTACATATGTGATATATACAGGGGTGTACATATGTGATATATACAGGAGTGTACATATGTGATATATACAGGGGTGTACATATGTGATATATACAGGGGTGCGTATATGTGATATATACAGGGGTGTGCGTATGTGATATATACAGGGGTGTACATATGTGATATATACAGGAGTGTAAATATGTGATATATACAGGGGTGTACATATGTGATATATACAGGGGTGCGTATATGTGATATATACAGGGGTGTGCGTATGTGATATATACAGGGGTGTACATATGTGATATATACAGGAGTGTACATATGTGATATATACAAGAGTGTACATATGTGATATATACAGGGGTGTACATATGTGATATATACAGGGGTGTACATATGTGATATATACAGGGGTGTACATATGTGATATATACAGGGGTGTACATGTGATATATACAGGAGTGTACATATGTGATATATACAGGAGTGTACGTATGTGATATATACAGGAGTGTACATATGTGATATATACATGAGTGTACGTATGTGATATATACAGGAGTGTACATATGTGATATATACAGGAGTGTACATATGTGATATATACAGGAGTGTACATATGTGATATATACAGGAGTATACATATGTGATATATACAGGAGTGTACATATGTGATATACACATGAGTGTACATATGTGATATATACAGGAGTATACATATGTGATATATACAGGAGTGTACATATGTGATATATACATGAGTGTACGTATGTGATATATACAGGAGTGTACATATGTGATATATACAGGAGTGTACATGTGATATATACAGGAGTATACATATGTGATATATACAGGAGTGTACGTATGTGATATATACAGGAGTGTACATATGTGATATACACATGAGTGTACGTATGTGATATATACAGGAGTGTATATATGTGATATATACAGGAGTGTACATATGTGATATATACAGGAGTGTACATATGTGATATATACAGGAGTGTACATATGTGATATATACAGGGGTGTACATATGTGATACATACAGGAGTGTACATATGTGATATATACAGGAGTGTACGTATGTGATATATACGGGGTGTACATATGTGATATATACGGGGGTGTACATATGTGATATACACAGGAGTGTACATATGTGATATATACAGGGGTGTATATATGTGATATATACAGGAGTGTACATATGTGATATATACAGGGGTGTGCGTATGTGATATATACATGAGTGTACATATGTGATATATACAGGAATGTACATATGTGATATACACAGGAGTGTACATATGTGATATATACAGGGGTGTACATATGTGATATATACAGGAGTGTACATATGTGATATATACAGGAGTGTACATGTGATATATACAGGAGTATACATATGTGATATATACAGGAGTGTACGTATGTGATATATACAGGAGTGTACATATGTGATATATACATGAGTGTACGTATGTGATATATACAGGAGTGTACATATGTGATATATACAGGAGTGTACATATGTGATATATATAGGAGTGTACATATGTGATACATACATGAGTGTACGTATGTGATATATACAGGAGTGTACATATGTGATATATACAGGAGTGTACATGTGATATATACAGGAGTATACATATGTGATATATACAGGAGTGTACGTATGTGACATATACAGGAGTGTACATATGTGATATATACATGAGTGTACGTATGTGATATATACAGGAGTGTATATATGTGATATATACAGGAGTGTACATATGTGATATATACAGGGGTGTGCGTATGTGATATATACAGGAGTGTACATGTTGTACATATGTGATATATACAGGAGTGTACATATGTGATATATACGGGGGTGTACATATATGATATATACGGGGGTGTACATATGTGATATATACAGGAGTGTACATATGTGATATATACAGGGGTGTGCGTATGTGATATATACAGGGGTGTACATATGTGATATATACAGGGGTGTGCGTATGTGATATATACAGGAGTGTACATGTTGTACATATGTGATATATACAGGAGTGTACATATGTGGTATATACGGGGGTGTACATATGTGATATATACAGGAGTGTACATATGTGATATATACAGGAGTGTACATATGTGATATATACAGGGGTGTACATATGTGATATATACAGGGGTGCGTATATGTGATATATACAGGGGTGTGCGTATGTGATATATACAGGGGTGTACATATGTGATATATACAGGAGTGTACATATGTGATATATCCAGGAGTGTACATATGTGATATATACAGGGGTGTACATATGTGATATATACAGGGGAGTACATATGTGATATATACAGGGGTGTACATGTGTGATGTATACAGGGGTGTACATATGTGATATATACAGGGGTGCGTTTATGTGATATATACAGGGGTGTACATATGTGATATATACAGGGGTGTACATATGTGATATATACAGGAGTGTACATATGTGATATATACAGGAGTGTACATATGTGATATATACAGGGGTGTACATATGTGATATATACAGGAGTGTACATATGTGATATATACAGGGGTGTACATATGTGATATATACAGGGGTGTACATGTGATATATACAGGAGTGTACATATGTGATATATACAGGAGTGTACGTATGTGATGTATACAGGAGTGTACGTATGTGATATATACAGGAGTGTACATATGTGATATATACAGGAGTGTACATATGTGATATATACAGGAGTGTACGTATGTGATATCTACATGAGTGTACATATGTGATATATACAGGAGTGTACATATGTGATATATACAGGAGTGTATGTATGTGATATATACATGAGTGTACGTATGTGATATATACAGGAGTGTACGTATGTGATATATACAGGAGTGTACATATGTGATATATACAGGAGTGTACATATGTGATATATACAGGAGTGTACGTATGTGATGTATACAGGAGTGTACGTATGTGATATATACAGGAGTGTACATATGTGATATATACAGGAGTGTACATATGTGATATATACAGGAGTGTACATATGTGATATATACAGGAGTGTACATATGTGATATATACAGGAGTGTACATATGTGATATATACAGGAGTGTACATATGTGATATATACAGGGGTGTACATATGTGATATATACAGGGGTGTACATATGTGATATATACAGTGGTGTACATATGTGATATATACAGGGGTGTACATGTGATATATACAGGAGTGTACATATGTGATATATACAGGAGTGTACGTATGTGATATATACGGGAGTGTACATATGTGATATATACAGGAGTGTACATATGTGATATATACAGGGGTGTACATATGTGATATATACAGGGGTGTACATATGTGATATATACAGGAGTGTACATGTGATATATACAGGAGTTTACATATGTGATATATACAGGAGTGTACATATGTGATATATACAGGAGTGTACGTATGTGATATATACATGAGTGTACGTATGTGATATATACAGGAGTGTACATATGTGATATATACAGGAGTGTACATATGTGATATATACATGAGTGTACGTATGTGATATATACAGGAGTGTACATATGTGATATATACAGGAGTGTACATGTGATATATACAGGAGTATACATATGTGATATATACAGGAGTGTACGTATGTGATATATACAGGAGTGTACATATGTGATATATACATGAGTGTACGTATGTGATATATACAGGAGTGTATATATGTGATCTATACAGGAGTGTACATATGTGATTTATACAGGAGTGTACATATGTGATATATACAGGGGTGTACATATGTGATATATACAGGGGTGTACATATGTGATATATACAGGGGTGTACATATGTGATATATACAGGGGTGCGTATATGTGATATATACAGGGGTGTGCGTATGTGATATATACATTGGTGTACATATGTGATATATACAGGAGTGTACATATGTGATATATACAGGAGTGTACATATGTGATATATACAGGGGTGTACATATGTGATATATCTTCAGGGGTGTACATATGTGATATATACAGGGGTGTACATGTGATATATACAGGAGTGTACATATGTGATATATACAGGACTGTACGTATGTGATATATACAGGAGTGTACGTATGTGATATATACAGGAGTGTACATATGTGATATATACAGGAGTGTACATATGTGATATATACAGGGGTGTACGTATGTGATATATACAGGAGTGTACATATGTGATATATACAGGGGTGTACGTATGTGATATATACAGGAGTGTACATATGTGATATATACAGGGGTGTACATATGTCGTATATACAGGGGTGTACATATGTCATATATGTACACCACTGTATATATCACATATGTACACTCCTGTATATATCACATATGTACACTCCTGTATATATCACATATGTACACTCCGGTATATATCACATACGTACACTCCTGTATATATCACATATGTACACTCCTGTATATATCACATGTACACCCCTGTATATATCACATATGTACACCCCTGTATATATCACATATGTACACCCCTGTATATATCACATATATACACCCCTGTATATATCACATATGTACACTCCTGTATATATCACATATGTACACTCCTGTATATATCACATATGTACACTCCTGTATATATAACATATGTACACTCCTGTATATATCACATATGTACACTCCTGTATATATCACATATGTACACTCCTGTATATATCACATATGTACACTCCTGTATATATCACATACGTACACTCCTGTATATATCACATATGTACACTCCTGTATATATCACATATGTACACTCCTGTATATATCACATGTACACCCCTGTATATATCACATATGTACACCCCTGTATATATCACATATGTACACCCCTGTATATATCACATATATACACCCCTGTATATATCACATATGTACACTCCTGTATATATCACATATGTACACTCCTGTATATATCACATATGTACACTCCTGTATATATAACATATGTACACTCCTGTATATATCACATATGTACACTCCTGTATATATCACATATGTACACTCCTGTATATATCACATATGTACACTCCTGTATATATCACATACGTACACTCCTGTATATATCACATATGTACACTCCTGTATATATCACATATGTACATTCCTGTATATATCACATATGTACACTCCTGTATATATCACATTTATACACTATGTTGTGGCCTGCGCAGGTATACATTTCTCTACTAAGTTTTTCTTATGTAAACAGCTATCATGTGTTTTTTAAATACGTTTCTTTGTGGGAAAAATTGTTACAATGAGTTGCCTCGGGGTGTAGTTTAGTAGCTCTGACTACTGATTTATAGCACCCTCTGGCGAGCCTCTCGGTACCTTCCTACATCACATATCCTAGCTCTAAAATACCAATTTATAAAATTAGCAATTTTTAATCAAATATGTATTGTTATTCATGATTAATAATTAACTATATAAATAATAATTAAATAGAAATATTAGTATTTGATTTATTAGTACAACAACTGCTAAAGTAATAACATTTATTAAATTAGTAATAATAAATAAATGAAGTGATTAATTTATTATTATTATTATTTAATATAAATCCATATAATTTATTTTATTATTAATATTATTACTATACTTTATTGTTAGTAGTAGTAGTAAAACTTAGTAGCAGCTGAGTGAGACAAACAACAACAACAGCTGAACTCATCATCTCATTCTCAACAACAACAACAACAACAGCAGTGAGTGAATGATTGACACACTGCTGGTGGAAATTTATCCAAATTTACTACAAAAAAATGTTTACCTATTGCTTGATTTGGCAGTTGAAGTGAAATAACTAAACAAGGTTCTCCCATTGCTTGTTCTTTTCATGTTGATAGATTCTAGAACAAGTTAATGACTGAATGAACTAGCTACTTCTAGTGACCCTGTATAGAGGGTCCCCTACAGGGTCACTACCTACTTCTACTACTAAATTTTTTGCTAACACCCGCGAAATACAAGGGAGCACACTGTTATTGGACAGCATTGTCTTGACTGACCAATAGTTAAACAGTAAATGTGTAACAGCGAGCCAATTTACATCCATTTGTTACTCACTACCGCGGCAACAGAACTTTGATATCGGCATTGAACTATATATGTTTCAATCATTGAAATATAAACCCAATGGGTTTATATTTCAATGGTTTCAATGCCTTGCAATCGTGTTTCATAGCGTTGTTTGGATGCGTTTTTGTGTGCAAATTGGTGGGGGTACGTTTTGCCCAACTGTCCCCATTAAAATGTTGGTGAGGGGACGCCGTACCACCGCGTACCACCACAATTCTATCACTGGTTGTGAAGAACTAATTGTAATGACTCATCCTTATCACTACCGCATATAAATGAGTTGTAATGCTGACTATTTATTTAGTGTTCACAATTTGACTTATCTGTCAGCTGCCTGCTGATCAGCTAATAGTAATATTATAAATATCAATTTATTATTTTGTCAAACACGTCAAGTTCAACAACAGTTATCAGTTTAAATACTGGAGTAGATGAACTTTGACCTTCTTGGATCTATGTGGAGCTAAAATTGTGTGTTTTGGAGTCTAGTATTATTGGTGCTGCCTCAACTGATAAGTATTCAATGAAAATAATAATCGTGTAGCTTTGTTATGTGCAGCAACATTGATTCAACCCTGAGCTACTCTCACAAAAGGCTCATTTTCATACTTTTCCTACTATTAATCTATCCTATGTTGTGACCTGTGATGATATTGATGTCACAGTGCAGGTATACATTTATCTACAGTTTTTCTTATGTAAACAGGTATCATGTGTTTTTTAATACGTTTTTTTGTGGGAAAACTTGTTACAATGAGTTGCCTCAGGGTGTAGTTTAGTAGCTCTGACTACTGATTTATAGCACCCTCTGGCAGGCCTCTTGGCACCTTCCTACATCACATATCCTAGCTCTGAAATACCAAAGGCCAGTAAACTTAACATCAACCTAGCATAGTACAGCTATTTATTATTATACCTCCACAAGTTACTCCTTCTAGTTGTAAATATCAGTGCCATAATAAAACTACCAAACAGATACAACCATAATGTGCAATAAAACGCTCTACAGTTTAACTCTCTATGCAGTTTGTGGAGTGAATGCTTGTAGAGTGCCCTCACCTATGGCAGGCAATTAGTATCAGCCATTTCTTCTCTTGCAAACGCTGTCAGAAGTAAATTGACACCAGCTGAAGAGGACGGTAAGCTGCTGACTGCTGCCTGGAGGAGGTTTAGCCTTTGTCTAACAGCCGATAGACAGAGACTAAGGATGGTCAAAGAGTTCTACAAAGGAGCGGACGAGGTATTTTGCTGCTCACTGTCTTTCATTCTACAATGTGCTAAATATGACTGTATTACCATTATTTCTGTACTGGTATTCGTATGAAGTAACTGTACTACTGACTTGCATGTGCTTTCTCAATTGAGTTCTTCAACATAAAGTTTTTTTTTAATTTTTCATGATTTATGAAAAGTCTTGTGGATCTTCGCTAAAAAGTTGATTTTTTATCAACTTTAAAACTACTCACCCTTTTATGTAAAGTATAAGTTCTGGTTTAGCATCACACGATAAAAGCTTGTTTATTCACCACAACATTAATAACTCTTTAGTTACTAGAGGTGATTGAGTCCCTACTTATTACAATCAAGTTGAGACTCAATCGAGACTCTGCAGAGAGGTATGTCGAGTCACTCAAGGCATTCTTCAAGCAGCACTCTATCTCTGAGGAACGGTTTGTGAAGGACTATGTGGAGACCCTGCAGTTGGGAGAAGAGCTCATTGAGGAGTATGCACCAAAGTACGTAATTTATCTTGACCTGAATATACCGGCAACTGTGAATAGAGCATGGGACTGTTTTGTAGGTACACTTGAGTTGAAAACAGCCTTTTTCTATCAAAACATTTTGTGGTCTTACTGACAATTTCTATAGCCTTTTCGTAACTACTGTTATCTTTTTTTTTTGAAAAATGGGCATGCAATGTTTGTCGGCTGGTACAAAGTCTTCTATATGTCTCACCTAGCCTGTGATCCATTACAGAGAAACAGACAGTGATGTGCCTATATATCTGAGACCAACTGCAAAGGTGGAAATGAAGATGCTCGCATTGTCTGTTAAATTCAAGGAGTTGTTTCCTCATGTCAGTGTACCCATTTTCACACTAAAACATACAAAACAACTTTGTGTGGCTGAAATGGGATTCAGGTGAGGCAGAAGAATTTAAATTTTTGTACAGTAGAGATATTTTTGCATGAGTTTTGTATATTTAAACATAATTTGGTCTGATCCTAAGGCAATCTCTCTAATCATGGGCCTAAGACTACAAACTATGCTGTTCAAACCCAACCATGAAATTTGATAAAAAATTGTCTAATTCAAGGTTAAAAATTTGCATCTTGAAATCGATCGATCTGCTAGTTGGAGTTGCTGAAACAAGAAAATCTGCTTATCATTTTTTCTCTTCAAACAAATCTGTCAATATTCCTGTACAATGCTTGGATTATAGTTTTGGGAGTTGTCTGCCAATTATGAATTTATTCAAACTAACTTCTTCTGCGCTAATGTACGTTTGTGTATTCATGTGTTGTATGTACAGTTGAGTATTCATGTATTGTAAGAGATCAGCTCCACCTAATAAATAATAGAGTACAATGTTATATACACCATGTAGTACTCTAGGTCTATGGTTGTGTGATACACAGTTGTATACACCATGTAGTACTCTAGGTCTATGGTTGTGTGATACACAGTTGTATACACCATGTAGTACTCTAGGTCTATGGTTGTGTGGTACACAGTTGTATACAATATGTAGTACTCTAGGTCTATGGTTGTGTGATACACAATTGTATACAATATGTAGTACTCTAGGTCTATGGTTGTGTGATACACAGTTGTATACACCATGTAGTACTCTAGGTCTATGGTTGTGTGATACACAGTTGTATACACCATGTAGTACTCTAGGTCTATGGTTGTGTGATACACAGTTGTATACACCATGTAGTACTCTAGGTCTATGGTTGTGTGGTACACAGTTGTATACAATATGTAGTACTCTAGGTCTATGGTTGTGTGATACACAATTGTATACACCATGTAGTACTCTAGGTCTATGGTTGTGTGATACACAGTTGTATACACCATGTAGTACTCTAGGTCTATGGTTGTGTGATACACAGTTGTATACACCATGTAGTACTCTAGGTCTATGGTTGTGTGATACACAGTTGTATACACCATGTAGTACTCTAGGTCTATGGTGTGTGATACACAGTTGTATACACAATGTAGTACTCTAGGTCTATGGTGGGTGGTACACAGTTGTATACGCCATGTAGCACTCTAGGTCATGGTTGTGTGGTACACAGTTGTATACACCATGTAGTACTCTAGGTCTATGGTTGTGAGGCGATTTCTTTCTACCGAACCAACTTTCACTGTGGACGAAAGTGAGATTTGTCTTCTAGATGCCAGCCAGCTAAGACACCATCTACAACAGGTTAGTATTGTCATTGGCCGTCTGGATTTGTCAGAAATATTTTGAGTGTTGATTGGAGTTGCTCCTTCCTAGACAAAATAGCACAGGTGGTTATTGCCATGAATGTTTGTTTGTGAGTTTGTAAGTGTATTTATTCATTTGGGTCTATTATGTAACTCTGTGAATTATACTTATGTACATCTACCGGTTAGCTCCCGATTTGCCCTTACCGATTGGGTGATTTTGCAATTTCTCTTTCTGGTTAAGTCGCCAAACAATCAGTAGAGACTGATTTGAGGTAATCGGCAGATTTTGATCCGCATCAAAAAATTGGTGGACAATTTGTGATTTGACTGATCATATCACTGCTAGCGATTTTAGTGTTTCCAACAAAACCGCTTTTCAAGTACAATTATTTATAGACGAAGAGTCGTTTTTGAGCGTCCCGTCTTTGTTGTTTGAAAGCACTTTATGGCTAACTATGATATGAATACAGCGAGTTTGACCGGTATCGTGTGAGAATGGCAAGTGGAGGAAAAAGTTGGGGAAACACCTTGACGTCATCTCCAATGGGTAAGGACAAATCGCTAGCTAATCATTAGACATGCGGCTAAAGCTGTTCATGTCTGCAGTCTAATCATCTGTTAGCTATGAGATTCCTCCATTTAATCAGTGAAATAAAATAATTGAGTTAACCTTCATTGCATTACATTCATTTGACTTATTAGCTCCTTTCATCTCTACATCTATGCATCTCTACATCTATGCATCTCTACATCTATGCATCTCTACATTTATACATATAACAAGGGCCACAACTCCAACATTTACTTTCTTTTAGTAGTGGTTTCATTGTAGAAAATTTGAGAGAGATAGGGGAGGGCATTGATAGACTTTGCTTTCAATTTCAAATGTAATTAAAGCCTCATCTCTTATCTATCTCACTTCGCTGTGGTCGGCATCACTTTGTTTTTTTAGTAGAATTAATTAGTAGGTTGATTACGCTGTCAGCTCCATTCGCTGCCTCTGCTACTGTAAGTAAACTCTAAGTGCACAAACTTTCCGGCAGCAACATAACTGAGCAGTGAGACTGCTGCCAGCTACAGGTAGAAGTTAGTGATTGGTTATGATTTATGGTACTAATACAGGTTATTGCTCATCTCCAACTATGAATGCATCCCTAATTAGTAGCCATTCTCTTTAGTTTGTTATATACAACCTCCTGCTTACCAGTCAGCTTAGCCTTCATTCTCTTCACAAGCTAGGACACCTGCACTACGCCCCTTTAATTGTAACAAAATATTTGTCAGGCGCATCAGCTGGCCAATCAGAGTTATTTACAGAGCATGTGTGCTAACATTTTACTTGTGATATAATTATCATGGAAAGGCACTGCTGATTGCTACATTAATTACGAGCAGTTAGTGGGTTAGACGATCTCCGTTTGATCGGCTGGCTTATGCGATTTCGAATCCTCCATCTGTGCCATTGATTTGGTTTGGCGCAGCAAGCGACAAAATGGAGGTCAACTCATCAAAAACTCAGCTTGTCCGCCAGCAGGGGCCGAACCCTGCGCCTGGACAAGCCACTAGCGTTGCTACTGTAGCTATACAATCTGGCCAAAGTAGGATTGTTATTGCAGTGTTACGCGTAAGTATGGGACTATCCCACTATTGTTCTGGATTTGGTGATGCCTATCTCTGTATAAAGGCTTCCAGTTTATTAGATATTGTGATTAGCAAATATATAACTGCGTATGTTAGATGGTTTGTGTGTGTCTGTAGGCCGGAGACTGGGTGCAGGCTCAGATTGACTCCATGGACCCGCACATACTCACCATTGGCCTCACTCTGGAGGAAGCTAAGAGGTTGCGTCATGAACACATGGAACTTATAGAGAAACTGCAGGTATGTCTATGTTGTGTCTATTCATAGAGTTGTGTATTTATAAGTGGCCACTCATAGAGCTGTCGTTAATAGAGGTCATGATCATAAATTAATCTACTCATAGAATGTTCAAACGTAGAGCAATAAATCATAGAGTTCTCACAAACACAATATACACGCATCTGGCTGTGAATAGAATGAGCATCATTTGAATATTCTATCAAATAGTTTTTTTTAACGAATAGGATCTGTTAATAAAAAATTTGTCACAAAGCAATCGATAATGAAGTGATTTTCATAGAGTGATCATTGATGGAGTGAGTAGTCATTGAGTGATCACCAATGAAGCGATAAGCGATAAACTAATTGAGCTATTTACCGGGCTCAACAGGCCAAAAACAGTTGATTTCATCATTTCTTCTCACCCTGCGGTCACCTCAGTTCAGACATAGACATCTGTTGTTAGACTCATGTTTAATATCTCTCATGTATTTCCTTCTGTGGTGGACACACAGACACAGCTAGAAGTGTCTGCCACGTTGTTGTTCTCAATAAATGGTATAGTAGGAAATAATTAGTCTGTGGATGTAGAAATGATAGATTAGTCAAGTGATGTAGAGATAAATGTATAGTACAACATACAAACATCCGCTATAGATCTCTACCAATGGTAGCTCTCTTTGGTGCAAGCTTACCTCACCGCACTTATCAACCATATCATTTCTGCTATAATGCTTAGCGTTTGGAAAGCAAAAGATGAAGCCATTTAAAGCGCATCGATATACTTTGCAAAAATTATTTTAATTTGAGTTTCGACCTACATTCAACCAACATTGGTACAATTAATAAACCCAATAAACTTACCGTAACTGTTTTGAAAGGTTTTTAAATTTCTAATTATATGAAAAAGTCATTACACTGCAAGCCAAGAGTTAGCCTTTCATGGAGTTATCTCCCTTGTCTTTGGTTGCCTAGGCCACTAGAAGGGGAGACAAATCTTAATGAACTATATTTATCACACGCAGACGACTGTAATGTAAAATTGATATAATAATATGCTAGAGCTTGTCTATAGAAACTAATTGAATGTAAAACTGCATTTTCAGCTAATTCCTTTGTTTTTCTAACATGTGTTTACCAAAATATACTTTTGTGTTAAATATATTTTTTTCATTTGAAAGAAGTGAAGGTAAAAGGTAGGTGGTAGACTTGAAAGAAGTGAAGGTAAAAGGTAGGTGGTAGATTTGAAAGAAGTGAAGGTAAAAGGTAGGTGGTAGATTTGAAAGGAGTGAAGGTAAAAGGTAGGTGGTAGATTTGAAAGGAGTGAAGGTAAAAGGTAGGTGGTAGACTTGAAAGGAGTAAAGGTAAAAGGTAGGTGGTAGACATGAAAGGAGTGAAGGTGAAAGGTAGGTGGTAGACTTGAAAGGATTGAAGGTGAAAGGTAGGTGGTAGACTTGAAAGGAGTGAAGGTAAAAGGTAGGTGGTAGACTTGAAAGGAATGAAGGTAAAAGGTAGGTGGTAGACTTGAAAGGAGTAAAAGTAAAAGGTAGGTGGTAGACTTGAAAGGAATGAAGGTAAAAGGTAGGTGGTAGACTTGAAAGGAGTAAAGGTAAAAGGTAGGTGGTAGACTTGAAAGGAAAGTTTATGATGTCCTTATATTGATGTTTATAATTGGTTCTCTTGGTTCTGTGGAAGACAAAATTGGACTCTTTTCATGACCAATAACAACAGATAATGTACTTTAACATGTCTGTGAGTCAGCAATGACAGTAGATAATGCACATTGATGTCTATGAGTCTGCAATGACAATAGATAATGCACACTGATGTCCATGAGTCTGCAATGACAATAGATAATGCACATTGATGTCTATGAGTCTGCAATGACAATAGATAATGCACACTGATGTCCATGAGCCTGCAATGACAATAGATAATGCACACTGATGTCTATGAGCCTGCAATGACAATAGATAATGCACACTGATGTCTATGAGCCTGCAATGACAATAGATAACGCATATCGATGTCTATGAGTCTGCAATGACAATAGATAATGCATATTGATGTCTATGAGCCAGCAATGACAATAGATAACACACACTGATGTCTATGAGTCTGCAATGACAATAGATAACGCACACTGATGTCTATGAGTCTGCAATGACAATAGATAACGCACACTGATGTCTATGAGCCTCCACTGCAGAGTCATTGTAATATGATGGCTGTGCTGCAACCTTTAAAAAACTTTGAAACTAAGTAACAGGGGGTAACAGGGGCTAACAGGGTGTGACAAGGGGTGACAGGGGGTTAGCAGGGTGTAACAGGTTATATTGAATCAGAACAAGCAGAAAGAGAAAGTATGAATTGTGACGGTTTTCTTTAAATGAGATAAAACGGCAAACTTTTATTTTCTGAGTTAAAAAGACGAACTTAGTGCTCACAGTCTACCCTCTTGTGAACTTAGTGCTCACAGTCTACCCTCTTGTGAACTTAGTGCTCACAGTCTACCCTCTTGTGAACTTAGTGCTCACAGTCTACCCTCTTGTGAACTTAGTGCTCACAGTCTACCCTCTTGTGAACTTAGTGCTCACAGTCTACCCTCTTGTGAACTTAGTGCTCACAGTCTACCCTATTGTGATTGGTTCATTTGCCTACTCGTAATATTTATAAAAATATTTTAAAAAGTTGAGCGAGTGCTGATAGTTAGTTTGAAATATGAAATATTGTACAATAAATGTTTTACGTTTAATGGCGTACCATTGTTAGTAAGTACTGTGTATAAAGTACACGAATATAGAATGTGTACAGTTGTGGGGCCTTGAGCATTATCTAAATGTGCTGCTGTATATAATAATAGCAGATGTGTAGCAAGCAGCTGTGTTACAGGCAGCATTAGAGAAGGTAGAGAAGGAAGAGAAGGCGTAGGTACTATGTGATTGTTTACACAATACTTACACAGATTGCCTTCTCTATAATTATTTATACTTATTGCTGCATTGCATAACAACATAAGCTTAAATTGGCAGCAGCTTGGCAGCGTACTCAATACTTGAGTGAATACAGCAGGCAGACCATCATTAGTGAGCTATCTGTACTAGCAGTATGTGAATGCTTACATAAGTGGAATGTAGGGAGTTGTCTACTCTGTGGATGTGTTATATAATGTAAGATATGATACATTAGTTGGTAGAATACACTCTGGCTGTAGGTATATCATAGTAATCTAGTCCCTCATTCCTTTGTCCTTTGTCAGAAATAGTTGAGTCATGACTTTATTTTTAAACAAAGAAAAATTCTGGCTTCATTTCGTTCACAATTTATGTAAAAAATATTGGAAAATGTGTTATTGGCTTCCTAAAAGAATTTGATTCTTCAAATTTGAAATAAATCGTCCGATTGTCATAAATGAAAACATTGAGATTTAAAATAAAAAAATTGGCTCCCAAAAAACTGCTAAAAAGTTGAGAAGTGAATAATGGTCATGTTCCAGAGTTATGTCAAATTGTATCGTTAACAATTTCTTCCTTTCAAATATTCTTCAGTTTTTGCTGGTGTCTTTCCTTGATCTCATACTATAGCACTGTAGAGGATCAATAGTCACCAAAGACGCTCTAGGAAAGTTTTCTCCGGTTTGTTGATGTCTTCTTACGGCGTATTATGTACTTCAGCTCTAGCAAGTTGTGTAGATTTACGCCTATTATATAGTCCATTGTCAAAAACATACCGTTTTTCCTCCAGGAATTTTTCAGTTTCACCCATTGCAATCAATTAGAATATTATATATGTTAGTGGTTAGTATTTATTTAATGTAGAGAGAGGACAACTTCTCACTTGAGTGTGTTACATAAGACACTTTATTTATAGCCTCATTCTATAATTACTACAGCGGTTAATCTTAGATTAATCCTGAGTTAACTAAACATAGATGATGAAATAACTGGTGAATGTTTATATTCTTTTTATTTATAGTTTAGTAGCAGGTGGTCTGATTTTATGGTAGTCAAGTTTGCTTCATGAAACTGTTGGAGAGATATTAATAGAAGACTGACCAATCTTTTTTTCTATAATTCAATAATACAATAATCAAACCATTTTCTTCTATAATAATATGATTTTTCGATCGATTGAATTAATCTCAATTCATAAGTAGGCATAATATTTTAGTTAGCGTACATAGAGCTATAAAGTTACCTACATGTACTGTCAATAGCAGTCAAGTAGATATCCCTTAATTTGTGACTAACTAGCAGTGGTTATGTTGGTTGTTGTACTCATAGAGTGAAACTGTGATGGAGCGAAACTAAACACAGAGTTATTTACCAGACATCACACGAGTGTTAAAAGTATATATGTATATGTGTGTGTGTGATGTGTGTGTATATGTGTATATGTGTGTGTATATGTATATGTGTGTGTGTGATGTGTGTGTATATGTGTATATGTGTGTGTATATGTATATGTGTGTGTGTGATGTGTGTGTATATGTATATGTGTTTGTGTGTATATGATGTGGCAGGCAGGTGGTAGAGTCCTTGCATACTGTACATACAGAGAACACATTTAATTGCTTTCTCTAAACAACGATGAAACGTTGCAGTCGCAGCAGAGAGATGTTGAGTTAATAGATGAATAATAGAGACAGTAATTGTGTAGATGGGAGAAGCAATTATTAGTGCAAGTGGCTCATTTAATAAGCCTTCTTGGCTGGAGGTTGGCTATCTCATAGCACAGCTACCTGCCTACCATACTAGTGTGAGAATATACGCACCTGCGGCACTATTCACTGGACTATACCGCCAATTATCTTAGATTGAATGCGTATTGCATTAGAATTGTATGTAACAGATAGGATAGCATTCAGTGTACATGAGCTGCTCTCTCAGTTATATGGTATTGGTCTAATCTCCGTGCTTCACCTGTACAGGTAAAATATCTACTGCTTTTGGACTATTTCTGTCGTTGGTAGCGTAAATATAATAATAACGCACATTTTAAAATCTTTTTTAAAATGAAAAGAATTGTTATTATAATAAATATATCATCCGATCGTTTTAGAGCTCAAAAAATTTTTAATGTATTGTTTGTATTAATTATTTTGACTTGTTGTCGTTATTTCGTATACAAGTTGGTAATCTGTAAAGTTGTATATGTGAACTGGAATTAGCTTGATATATTTATCACGATCAAATACCGACCTTGTCTAAACAATGCCATAACCTAGAGCAAAGTGTTATCACGTATGTACCTTATTATATTTTGACATCCCAAAAACATAAAAAAATTGAAATTTTTGTTTATGGATGTAGAAAACAAACTTCAATGTTTTGAAATATATAATTTGCTAGTTGATATCTGCCAGAAATGCGTTTCCGCAAAAATATTGATGTGGACTAGTAATTGTATAATATATTAAACACTCTCTAGGATCATCGTCAGACCTCTGATAATCACAAGAAACTGTTTGAAAATTTAAGTTCCTTTGTGAATAAAGATTTTAAAACAAAAATGCGTCTTTTGTGTATTTACATCATAAAATTGTGTTTCTATACTACAAACTACACATCTGCTGCAGACATAAAACCGCGATAGATAAATAGATAAAAATATGTGTTTTACAACTCTGAGGTGATGACTTCACACATATAGCCGACATTGTTTATCTCCTACAGCTGACTGCTGTCTGTAGGCAGCAGGAGTTCCTGTACTATTGGCTGGAGTGTATTACCTTTAATTTGTTACAATCAGTTGGATGGATATTTAACCTTTACACTAAACAGTTTATCCTACTATTTGAGTTTGCTTGCTATATGTACAACGGGCCTTGAGATTTGTAATTATTTGTTTTCCTTGGAAAAAATTTAGCGTTGTTACTGAAAGCAGAGCACCTGTAGAGAGGCTGCTACGTCATACTTGAAGGTCAAGGACAGTCTTGAAAATTTTCCCTCAGCCACTCAGTGAGAAGGGATTGCTGACTCTCGGGCTACAGCAGGTTTGATAAGAGAAGTAACTCAGTCTTGTTCTGTTGATTTGCAGGGCAAACAAGGAAGTGTATTGGAGTTACTCGCTCGTGCTGATGCTGAAGCCAGCAGCCAGTCAAGACAACATCAGGTGCACTCGTCTATGGCAGAAACTCTTGCTGAAGCCTGGAAAGATTTAAACCATGAAATGGATTTAAGACAGTCTCTACTAGATCAAAATGTCGGCTTTCACGAAAGCGCGCAACAGGTGAGCGACAGCGATTAGATTGGTCTGTTGCTGGTAAGATTTATAAGTTTAAAATAGTTGATAGTGTATTGTAATTGGAAGTAAATCATAACTCATTTGGGTCAGTCATTCAGCTGCCCAAAGTAGAGCAGTGTTGTATTCATGTGGTTTGCTCGCGTACGAAATGTTAGACATTCCTCTCATTGGATTGGTTGATTTTTTATTGATGCGCGAAAACATCTGCTGGCATTACTCCCCTATTTACTTGCTGCCAATAGATTATATTGGATACCTTTGTTACCTTGTAGACCAAACCAGCATCGCACAAAAATCAACGGCCTCGTTGGCAATTTTAAAAGTATTTAAAAATGAATCAATTTACAAATTTGTTATTGTAATAATTTCATTACTTTTGAAATTGTTTTTGCTTTGACCTATGTTCAGTACCCTTTGTGAACTAGTGGAGATTTCTTTCCCTGATATCCAAATATTGGAAGAGTCTAAACTTTTGCTCTATCCTTGGCAAATCTTTAATAGAAATTAATGGTGTTGTTTGCTATATAAAGCATCTCATGTAGTACATAAATATTCGCACATACCTACGGCGCTGTCCAACCGGTAAATACATTGCTATGTGCTATGATAGATTAGAAGAACTCCTGCAAAGGAAGCATTTGCTTTGCTCTAATGTATTTGTGAATGATTTGTAATAACATTGTATCAGAGTGCTGGACTACCTACCTGAGCTCTCGTCAGCTGCACCGGCAGCGTGAGGAGTCAGCGCTCCGTCTGTTGCATCATCCAATTTCCTTTCACTTTTGTGTAAGAATCAGACACTATTATGTAACGCCACATAGTTCACTGCAGCATAGATCACATAATCTACCCAACATAGCTGTAATATTCTTAATTTTATTTTTTACAACCTTGAAAATTTCCATTAAGAAATAATATGGTAATAATATTTGCTATATTAAAGATCTGTTGGCTCAGGAAACCAAGATTGTCTTATAAATAAAAATAACCTAAAATTTGGCATTGTTTTTGTAATTATTTTTTCTTCCATTACTAAGTTGCCACAAATATTGTAATACATCATATAACGGTCTAATACATATCTACATAGACATGTATGGTAGATTATTGTGCCTGTTATTAGATACTCCCATGTCTATGTGCCCTGTGTATAATCTCACTTACATATGGCTAGCCATATTATATGTTGTGTAATTCTCTTCCACTCCTTTTTTGGAAGCTGCTTTCCCCGATATTATTTGTACACGGAGCTCAGGTTTGTTTGCCCTGTCCACTCATTAAGTGACTGCCGTAGTCACAGGGGTGGATAGACCAGCAACAAAAGGGAACTTGTGGAATAATTTTTGTATTTTAGCAAGTTGTGTGAAACACAATCGCAAAAAAAATGTTTTCGGTTAAAAATTTTATTTTTACATAAACTACATAGAAATAAAGCATTTGTGACAAGATTGTCTCTGACACGCCCCCTCATGTTATATCCACCGTTTATTCTTTTCACATGTGCCATGTTGAATTAGTTGGCCTACCGTTTATTCTTGTCTCACACCTTCTGAGATGGAGACAGAGTTTTCTGTTAGGTCTCCTCATGGCTAGCTACTGTAGCACATAGCTAGAGTAATTGTTGTCAATTACTTTGGAGTTATGTCTCATAGAATAGTCATACACGAGGTGCAGTTTATGTTCCATTATTTTATTGCATAATTTACTTTTTGGTCGAAATAATTTTATTTTTTTTCATTTTCTTCTTAAATTGTATTATTTTTTTTTTTGCAGTTTTCCGAGAGAATGGAGCAAGCCACAACTCGATTCTCTCGGACGAGTGTTCCGCCATCAGCAGAAGAAGCTCGGCAAGAGATAAATGTACATCAGGAAGAGAAGAGAGGTACGTTGCGCTGTTAATCATGTCCGCCATTTTCTAGATTTCAGCAAACAAACCAAACAGGTGTTTTCAAATGAAAATCCTTCCACAGTGATTTGGTAAAACGTCAATAATTTCAGGATTGTATTACCCACAATTCATCAGCAAGTTGGCCACTATGACTTGTCAGCATTTGTAAAATAAAATAAGATTCTTGACACTGTTTGCTAGCTGGTAGGTTAAATGTACATCAGCTAAGGTTATTGCATAACCCAAAATATATTTTCTTTTGGCAGTAATGATGACTATCACTATAACTATAACTATCACTATAACTAACTATCACTATAACTAACTATCAGGATAACTGTATTAACAACTATTAAAATAAAAAAGAGTTATTACCCAAATAGCGAGAATGTAAGTAAAGATCTGTAAAGGGTTTTTCATATCTCGGTTACTCTAGGATTGCATTTCGCTGGGTCTATCTGATCTTTGTTATTTTGTTGCAAAAATCTCTACGACAAAAACATGACTCAATTGTAAACTTTAAATATAACTACGATGATGTCTGCTGTAGATATCCTGGAGAAGTCAATGCACACTCTGTCCCAAGGTCAAGCATTGCTCGATAGGATAAAACAGACAAGTTTACACACTAAATCTACGATACATGCCACGACAGCTGCCTGCTACGGCATTGAGAAAATGTTGGAGAAGCTACAAGATAGGCGCCGACAGCTCGAGCAGATGTGGTCACAGAGGAAGTCTTACCTGGAGCAGGGCTTTCACCTGTGCCAACTAGACCTGGAGATCAACAAGGTAGGCCTTATTACACGGCATTTATTGTATGGTCACATGCATAGGCTTGTTATTGTATATGAACACTTTCACGTTTGTGTATGTCCATCATCGTATGAGATATAATCTAGAGTTATCTTTTTAGATCGCGTGTCCATTCAAAGTCAAACATCAATGAATTTGTGGTGATTTTTGGTGATTTTGCTGAAAAAAAATAATAACGCTTTTCGTGAACGATTCATGGCTCAGTTTAACAATTTCTTCTTATTTATTTATTGCGTTTTCATAACCAGAAAAACCTGAACAAGTGGGAGGTCGTCTGAGTTTTTTCAAACGCTTCAAATGAAAATATGACTTGTACGCCAGGTCTGAGCGACCAAAATTCATGTGAAGTTATTGTTCACGCACACAAACTGCTAAATCAATTGCTGTTGTTTACAAAAGAGAGGGTACACTGAGCCAAATGAGTTCCTCAGTCGTTAGTAATTTACCATTGCCACTTGGGCTATGGCTCAGAATATGGGCTAATAACTTGTGGGTTTCACCAGCTAGTGAATAAAAAAATAACACAAAACGTTTGCGGACACAAATCACTGGAAGTGAGTGTGTGTGCTTTGCAGGGTATTTTGAGTGTCTGCTCAAATGTGAGCGCTTTATTTTGTTCTTTGGGTTTGAAAATAAATGACTCACTACTAGCTAACAAACTGATAAAAAGTAGATAATTTTTAGAAAAAAAAACTAGAAATTGCAAAATTAAATTAACCATCAAATAAGCCATTTTAAAACAAAAGATTTCATCAAATTAAGCCGAGCAGTTTGTTTATAAACACATTTAGTGCTGTCCCTTGCGTGTAGAAGGTATGAAAGTTGCTTTAGCCAAAGCTATTATGTTGCAGATATCGGAGTGGTTCCAAAACTCGGGTAACATATATCTAAGTCATACAGAGCTGGGAGATAGCATAGACTCAGCCCAATCTATAGCCACAGAACATGATATATTCGAGCGAGACTCTATGCGCATACAAGGTGAACTACTTCAGCTCGTGCGTACCTCAGACCAGCTCGCTCACACCGCCAACGTAGATGTTACCTCACTACGCAGCAGGCTACAAGCTGTAGACGATTTAGCTCAAGATTTTATGCTGCGAATGGATGCCAGACGGCGCAACATCGCCACAGCTATTAACTTCTACAGACTCGCTGCGCAGGTAGGTGTGCGGGTGACTGACTGTGCAGGTAGATTTAGAGGCGCTACTGTGTTCCTACTCGTTGTATGTACACTAGAGATTAGAGGCTTAGACAATAAGAGCCGATGCTAGCTCAAGATCTGTTTACAAGACAGACTGCAGAGGGATTACTAATTGTTGGATATGAAATAAGAATGTTTATTTAGTGAAATGATTCAACTGTTGTTTGACTCTTTGATATTTCATATGAGGAGCTGGTCAGGTCACCAGCTTGCTTTTATATTCTTCCTCTAAGGAATAGCTGATTGAATTGTCTAGTTGGGAGTCGTCCAATCTCAAAGTTTGAGTTTGCAATCAACACGAACGTTACTGTTTAAAATTATTTATACTCTGATTGATTGTTTATGGAAAGTTGAAGTCATTGCAAGTCTACTTCTGCCACATCTCCAAGCAATAAATAAGTCAACGAGCAAACTTTGAGGGATTTAAATTTGTGCGCAATGTTAATTTTTAACACCTGAATTTTACACAGTTAAAACTCACGAACTTATCAAAAGTATCTTGCAAACCTATTTGTAGGGGTTCTACGTAATGTACATTAGTTTACATATCTTAATTGGTACCATTGCCAGAATGATCGAAGGATAAATAGTAAATTATAACATTGGTGGTGTAATGGCTTCTACAGGCATTATTTGACCTGGAGGCTCTGTCATCAGAGCTGCGTGTGTGTCAATCTGATGGAGCCATAGCTCCTGAGAAGCTCATGTCACTGACAGAGAGGCTGTCTCAAGCTACCACCCCTCCTCTAAGAGAAGGCCACCTGCTACTGGACAGAGTTGGACGCAATGATAGAGGTGCTAATGGTATAGCTAGCCAGGTGCGTACAACTTGTGACAGAACGTTACTATTCCTCATAGACATGGAAACTGTGCAACTCCTCATGGACATGTGAACTGTAAAACAGCATATCTCTCTGTCAATAAAGTGATTTAGAGTTATTATATTTATCTTTTAGCTGAAAGAGTTGGAATCAAAGCATAAATCTTTCGACAATCAACTTCGAGAAGAAATTGGCAAAATAAGCCAAAAGAGTGATTCCTATCATGAATTTAGGGAGACCTACTCATTTGTGAGTTGGCTTTGTACTACTAGGTGTTGGCCTTGTGTTTGTATCCAAAGAGATTTTCTCTTACCAGTGCTATTTATAGGCGTAATTATAGCGGTTCATATTTCTTTGCTTCTTTTTGCCCTATCAGACGCTGGCTTTTCTTTCAATTTTTTATGATCGTGCTAGATGTACTCTGTACAATCGATGGAGAAGCTAACATGATTGTACACTAAAGAACTGTTAGTATTGCTTACTAGCTGAAATGTTTGTTGGTATCGAGAAAATTAATGATTTTAGATGTAAATATTATTTTGTGTCGGGACAAAAGAAAAGAAAAAGGTTGTGGAGTATTCCAGTTTCACAATAAAAGATATAAATATTTATCAAACCTTAGCTATAATGTTTTCTGCGCTGTTATACATAATACACATTGTTGGTACTATGCAACCTCCAACGTCGCAATTTAAACTGAATTAAGCCATTTCAACAGCTGGAGACCGGATGAAGCTCTTTAGTTTTGAAGGTAGAAACTGTTCATGCGTGTTGTAGATGAGCTCCTGGCTGAGTCAAATAGCAGAGACTGCCGTGAGAGATCACTCATCTTTCGGTACCGATCTCCGCTCGGCCAAAGACTTTCAGAGCACATTTGAGCAGCTCGCTGACGATATGAAGGTCTGAATATAATATGAATATTATATAATATTATGATATAATATTATTCCATAAATTATTATATATGGTATATATTATATACTGCTATACAATAGTTCAGAGTGTGTGTGGGAGGTATCTGTTTTAACTGTACTATTCGTAGTTCCTTTTTCGACTGGAATTATCTTAACAGGAAAAAGAGAGTAAAGTAGGGCTGCTGAAATCGACGGCCCAAAAAATGAGTGCTGAAGGCGATTCTGCAGCTCCGCAGGTAGATCAAGCAGCCCAAGATCTCTCCAAGAAATGGAATAACATACTTGGACTGATAGAAACCAGGACTAAAATCTCTAGAACTTACGTTACCTTCCACAAAACAGTTCACAGTGTAAGTATGTTACAATTAGTTATACAGTATAACTAGTTAGTATACAGTACAGTTAGTTATACAGTATAACTAGTTATACAGTACAACTAGTTATACAGTATAACTAGTTATACAGCACCACTAGTTATACAGTACAACTAGTTATACAGCACAACTAGTTATACAGTACAACTAGTTATACAGTACAACTAGTTATACAGTACAACTAGTTATACAGTACCATTAGTTATACAGTACCACTAGTTATACAGTACAACTAGTTATACAGTACAACTAGTTATACAGTACAACTAGTTATACAGTACAACTAGTTATACAGTACAACTAGTTATACAGTACAACTAGTTATACAGTACCACTAGTTATACAGCACCACTAGTTATACAGCACCACTAGTTATACAATGATTCACCGGTTGCGGTTGCAGTGGACAATGGTCACCGATGATCTAGAGGAGCTACTCAAGACTGAGGCCTCTCAAGTCACAGACTCACTGGCCAATGAAGTCAAGTCTAAGTGGACATCTGCCAGCGATGTTGCGCAGAAAGCCGAAAATGATGCCTCTGAAATGCATTTGCTTTTGGCAGAGGTGAGCTGGTTGTACCATTGTGATGTGATGTACTAGTATGACTGTACGAGTGTGATATGATGTACTAGTATGACGGTACGAGTATGATATGATGTACTAGTATGACTGTATGAGTGTGATGTGATGTACTAGTATGACTGTATGAGTGTGATGTGATGTACTAGTATGACTGTATGAGTGTGATGTGATGTACTAGTATGGCTGTATGAGTATGATGTGATGTACTAGTATGACTGTATGAGTGTGATGTGATGTACTAGTATGGCTGTATGAGTGTGATATGATGTACTAGTATGACGGTACGAGTATGATGTGATGTACTAGTATGACTGTATGAGTGTGATGTGATGTACTAGTATGACTGTATGAGTGTGATGTGATGTACTAGTATGGCTGTATGAGTATGAAGTGATGTGCTAGTATGACTGTACGAGTGTGATGTGATCTACTAGTATGACTGTACGAGTGTGATGTGATGTACTAGTATGACTGTGATGTGATATAGTAGTATGACTGTACGAGTGTGATGTGATGTACTAGTATGACTGTATGAGTGGGATGTGATGTATAGTATGACTGTACGAGTGTGATGTGATGTACTAGTATGACTGTACGAGTGTGATACGATGTAGGCCAAAGATGATGAAAGTCTCAAGACTGTAGAGGTCACTCAGACTATAAAGAAGATTCTGAGTGAACTCAGGCAGCGAAAGGAGACACTGAGTCAGCTTTTTGACAGCTGGACTCTGCATGTCTCTCAGAACAAAAGCTTCAAGACCCAATGGAGCTCTTTTATTGAAGAGACCAGAAAGGTTGGTGTCATATTACTTGTGTGTAACTCTTGTTGAAAAAGTCTCATTTATCGGTTGATTGGTGAGCTATTGAGTTTTGCAACCATAAATGTTGAAATCAACTCTTTCGGTTAAAAAGTATTTAATAAAAAATTTAGCTTTTTATTGGCAGATTGCCAATACCTTTCTTCAGCTATTTGCAAACATGTAAACAGCTTAAAAAGCTATCTTCTGCTCCACATTTTTTGTTAGATCATAGAATGGGTTTTGAAGACTGAACATGAGTTTTTCCCTTTGATTGCGGGCGAGCTTGGTGACAGTCTCGACAAGGCCTCGCACTACACAAACACACTAAACCAGTTTGACGCTATTGCCAAGGTGAGATAATCCTCTGTTATTACTTATTGTAGATTATTTTGTGGGTCAAACAAGTTGAAGCGAGTTTCTTTGACCCAATGCTAGCTGGCGACCTTGGGTCAACAATTGAAGGTTGCCAATCACTGAGCGAACGATTAGATACAAATCAAAATGTCTGCCAGGTAACAGTTTGGTGTGGTTTTTCTGTTCCAAGCATCATCTTAGCCTTTATTGTGATCTACTAGATTTAATCATATTTCATGGAACTAAAGCTATGTTTGTCTGCAGGAAGTAAAGGAGAAGATAGAGAAACAAATAGAGCTAGCCGAGATGCTATCACTGAAAGGAAACACTGGGGGAGAGCATGATATGATTGTTAACGACCTCATCAAAGTGCATCAGAGATTTCAGGCTAGAGTAACTGAGTACAGGACTCTTCTCTCCATGTCTATCAAGTTCTACAAAGATCTGGATGAGGTGAGCAGGCTAATTTTACAATTAGATATGATTTCATCCGCTAGTAAAAAAAAATCGTTGCTACTAAAATAAGAACATAAATCAGTCGTCTAGTGCTTAGCTGGTTATTGAGTTAGTTGATTGTGAAGTTTGTGTTGAAAGGACAACTCTTGAACGAAGCTAAAAATAAAAAAAAAATCTTTCCTCTGAGGATGTCTGATACTGATTTTATTAAACTTTCTTTTGTTGAATGAATAAATATGAAATGGGATCAACAAATAATTTATAATTAATCAAGTTTTAAATCCGCTATAAACTTTTTTTTCTAAACAGTAAAATTAAAATACCAGATTCAGATTTTTAGATAATTTACAGTATTTTATCGATTATTCAATGCATTATTGTTTGAGATGTTTTAAAATAACAAAATTTAATTTCACGTGTCGTAAGATTAATGTTATAATCTCAGTTAAACTAGATGCTAATGTGAGTTGTGACACATGGTTGTATATGTTGGCTTTTTGTCAGCAATCAAAGATGTTACACATTTCTTTTGAATGCAGTTAAATGGAGGCATTGGCAAGGTAAAGCTTTTGATGAGCCAGAAATCCTCCACACTCATTCTATCAATTATATTATTTGCTCTACTATATCTTTACTGCCTCTATCTATTTGCTGTGCGGCTAACATCTCTTCTATGTTTGCTAACTCTTTGCTTTACTCAAAATATTCGAAAAAAAATATATTGATTGAAACCCTCCATTTCTTTTTGTTCCATTTGAACATTTTTGCTATCTGTGTTTAGTTTATTTCTGTATGATTAAGTCTCTCTTTATTTCAAAGTGTGATAACTTTATTCAGCTGTTCTGTTAGAGAAATGAAAAATTTATGTATAAGTTGTCGCTGATGTGTAAAGTACACTATATCTATCTACTGCTACTGCTAACATTCATAGAGAAGACAATTTCTGTTTGTTTATAATTAGGCTTCTATAATCTTTCTTCAGTTCGTAGCCTTGGCACTGCGGGGAATAGCAGAATAATATGTAGAGTAAAGCATTGCCACAGCAGATGAGCAAGGCATTGGAGCTCAGTCTATATATATTGTAGCTGGAGAAGATGCTAGGAGAGCTAGAGGAGAAGTACAAGTCAACAGATATACCAACATGTGATAAGCTCACCCCTTCAGTGCTCAAGGAGCACACTATGGAGAGAGAGAGGGTGCTGCACCTCATTGACAGAGTCGCTGCTGACGGTGAAGAGATAGTCATCAGAGTACGCCAGCAGAATACTGACCAGGTATCCCAAGTTCTTTTGGTTTGATTGTTACTGCCGTGTTTCCCCTAGCCAGCTTTAGTGGGAAAGATTTCATGCTAGAAAGTTTTCTTCTTTGCTACTAGCAGAAGCTCTGTCCACCTACATTACTCCAACACTTGGTAACTTTTCCCTTAATATTAACACCTGGACCTGGTGCTAACTAAAATATAATAGATAATGTTTTAGAGCCAGCTTATTACTAACTGGTGATTATCTTGCCTTTATATAAAAGTAGAATATTTTTTACTTTCTATCACTTGGAGCAAAATGAATTAAAAGTTGTTGTAAACATGTTACACCAATCGTCTGTCATAGATCTCCTCTTTTAAACTTTAACTAATGGTTAGCTTTGGTTTTAATGATGTTTAGAAAATGATAATTAAGTTTTCAATTCTTTAACATAGAGGATAGTTGTGTCAATTTGTTTTAACTGTATATATGATTTATTATATGTTGTTTATATATATTGTTTATGTATATTGTATATGTATATTGTATATGTATATTGTATATATATATTGTTTATATATATGCAATATGTGTATTGTATATATATGTTGTTTATATATATATTGTATATATATTGTTTGCACTAAACTAAATGATTAGAAAACGACTGACATTAATTTGGGATTTGCATAACTTGAGCCCCATATCTAAATTTTACACGTTGAGCTGTAGGCTTTATTGAGGCTGATTCACATTCTCAGTTCATCTCTCTAGACTTGTTTATCAAGTACTGCACTCAGTCTTACTTCAACTATGAATATATTACTTTATATATCGCCTCTGTTATAGATATATTATTATATATATCACCTCTACCACAGATACACTATTATATATCTCACTTCTACCACAGATATACTATTATATATCTCACTTCTACCACAGATATACTATTATATATCTCACTTCTACCACAGATATACTATTATATGTCTCACCTCTACCACAGATACACTATTATATATCTCACCTCTACCACAGATATACTATTATATATCTCACTTCTACCACAGATATACTATTATATATCTCACTTCTACCACAGATATACTATTATATATCTCATTTCTACCACAGATATACTATTATATATCTCACTTCTACCACAGATATACTATTATATATCTCACTTCTACCACAGATATACTATTATATATCTCACTTCTACCACAGATATACTATTATATATCTCACCTCTACCACAGATACACTATTATATATCTCACCTCTACCACAGATACACTATTATATATCTCACCTCTACCACAGATATACTATTATATGTCTCACCTCTACCACAGATACACTATTATATATCTCACCTCTACCACAGATACACTATTATATATCTCACCTCTACCACAGATATACTATTATATATCTCACCTCTACCACAGATATACTATTATATATCTCACTTCTACCACAGATATACTATTATATATCTCACTTCTACCACAGATATACTATTATATGTCTCACCTCTACCACAGATACACTATTATATATCTCACCTCTACCACAGATACACTATTATATATCTCACCTCTACCACAGATATACTATTATATATCTCACCTCTACCACAGATATACTATTATATATCTCACTTCTACCACAGATATACTATTATATATCTCACCTCTACCACAGATATACTATTATATATCACACCTCTACCACAGATATACTATTATATATCTCACTTCTACCACAGATATACTATTATATGTCTCACCTCTACCACAGATACACTATTATATATCTCACCTCTACCACAGATACACTATTATATATCTCACCTCTACCACAGATATACTATTATATATCTCACCTCTACCACAGATATACTATTATATATCTCACTTCTACCACAGATATACTATTATATATCTCACCTCTACCACAGATATACTATTATATATCACACCTCTACCACAGATATACTATTATATATCTCACCTCTACCACAGATATACTATTATATATCTCACCTCTACCACAGATATACTATTATATATCTCACCTCTACCACAGATATACACAGAACATATTGAGCGTCTGCTCCTGCAAGCCAACAAACGTTTGAAGGCATTTGAGACATCATGGGCTGCCAAGCAGAAAGAGCTAGAGAGTGTATTAGAGAAACATGGAGAGGTCAAACCCTCTTCCCCACAGCTTGACAAGGTAAGTCAGCAGTGCTGCCAGCTTTTTATTCTGTTTATAGGCAGCGATTTGTTCAGCCAAAAACTATGGAACTATAAAATTTGTTTCCATTATAAAGCTGTTTTAAAATGGAGGCTTAATTTTCTTGTTATTATCAGAATTCTTGATTAGAATAAGATATATATGCAGTTTGTTGGTTGATGTTGCTGTCAATAACCAATAACCAATAATTTTTTTCAGCTAAAACGTGACATCAGTGCTTTGGATCAACAGCTCTTTCAACTCAAGGTCAACTTGTCATCTAATCCGTCTGGACTGAAGATGAACTTGACATCAGCCAGTGCTCTGAGAGACAACTTAACTGTATGTAAATACTTGAATGCTCCTACTTGATGGTTGTGATTGTCTTAGTTGTTAAGAGTTGTCTTCTCTCTGGCTCTAATGCGTTGTCACTGTCTACAATCATTTATATAGGCTTATCATAGCCGTATTTGGGATGGTCAATGTTGAATTTCTCTCATCAGTTGACATGATTGTGCAAGCCGACTCATTATTTTTTTAACTACTTTCCCAGTGGGTACCATTTAAATTTTTATGGGTAGAAAAATAACAGTTTTATACATGAAATAAAAAATGCGATGTAATCGATTATATAATTTCTTGCACATTATGTAACATTACACATTGTCTGCACCTTTTTTGTTTTATTTTTGCCATGACATGTGCTCATCACTGTCTCTCTCCGCACCATCCATTGAACCAGTTCGTCTTGTAGACCATCAAGGATGAACTGATGAGACTGCCCGTACCTGCTCCAGAACATCAAGCACAGTTCACTGAAGTCTCCAATGACTTCAGTAAACTTGAGGGTGACTTGACAGACTTGATCAAGTTCCTTGACCTCTCTATTCAGTTCTACAACATGTATGATGAGGTGCGTCAGCAGTAACATTCTTTTGCCTGCGTGCCTGAAGTTTCGCAGTCGTAGCTTTTTGTGTCAGCGGTATCGGTTGAGTTTACATTTACTGCACAGGGATGAAGTAGTCTCTCTTTGTAGGTGCACTCAAACATTTTAACAGCTTTACTTATTTGATAATCAGATGGTATTTCTCTTCAAAATTTACAAATACCAATCTACGCAGGATTATCTTCAAAAATGTTATTGTGGCTCCTTGTTTGTCTCTCATCAATATAGCTGACATATTCCTGGATAAAATATTATATTTTACTTCAAATGTTTTCAATTTTTTAACAAACTTTTCATTTTACTTGGATTCGTGTCTTTATTTATCGCTCCCATACTAAACCAGAGCCGTAGTTTAACAATCTCAATAATTTTTAACCGGAATTTTACAAAATTAATCTTGTGAGAAATGCGAAGTGCGTTCCCTATGACCTAAGATTATCTGATATATAAAATGTAGAGCGAGAACTGGATGACTGAGGCCACAGTGCTACTCAACAACACCAATGCCCAGTCTCTCTCCTGCAGAGATCCCAATCATATCTCTCAACTGCAAGTCAATCTCTCTAACTTCAAACAAACGCAGATTCCACTACAAAAAGATCGAGTGAACAACATGGTGACACTATCCATTCAACTCTATGGTAAATGCTGCTGTCTGTCCATACTAGTAGTGTATGTGTCTGTGTATACTCTGTGTGTGTCCTTACTAGTAGTGTATGTGTCTGTGTATACTCTGTGTCTGTCCTTACTAGTAGTGTATGTGTCTGTGTATACTCTGTGTCTGTCCTTACTAGTAGTGTATGTGTCTGTGTATACTCTGTGTCTGTCCTTACTAGTAGTGTATGTGTCTGTGTATACTCTGTGTCTGTCCTTACTAGTAGTGTATGTGTCTGTGTATACTTTGTGTCTGTCCTTACTAGTAGTGTATGTGTCTGTGTATACTCTGTCTGTCCTTACTAGTAGTGTATGTGTCTGTGTATACTCTGTGTGTGTCCTTACTAGTAGTGTATGTGTCTGTGTATACTCTGTGTCTGTCCTTACTAGTAGTGTATGTGTATACTCTGTGTGTGTCCTTACTAGTAGTGTATGTGTATGTGTATACTCTGTGTGTCCTTACTAGTAGTGTATGTGTCTGTGTATACTATGTGTCTGTCCTTACTAGTAGTGTATGTGTCTGTGTATACTCTGTGTCTGTCCTTACTAGTAGTGTATGTGTCTGTGTATACTCTGTCTGTCCTTACTAGTAGTGTATGTGTCTGTGTATACTCTGTCTGTCCTTACTAGTAGTGTATGTGTCTGTGTATACTCTGTGTGTCCTTACTAGTAGTGTATGTGTCTGTGTATACTATGTGTCTGTCCTTACTAGTAGTGTATGTGTCTGTGTATACTCTGTGTCTGTCCTTACTAGTAGTGTATGTGTCTGTGTATACTCTGTGTGTGTCCATACTAGTGGTGTATGTGTCTGTGTATACTCTGTGTGTGTCCTTACTAGTAGTGTATGTGTCTGTGTATACTCTGTGTGTGTCCTTACTAGTAGTGTATGTGTCTGTGTATACTCTGTGTCTGTCCTTACTAGTAGTGTATGTGTCTGTGTATACTCTGTGTGTGTCCTTACTAGTAGTGTATGTGTCTGTGTATACTCTGTGTCTGTCCTTACTAGTAGTGTATGTGTCTGTGTATACTCTGTGTCTGTCCTTACTAGTAGTGTATGTGTCTGTGTCTACTCTGTCTGTCCTTACTAGTAGTGTATGTGTCTGTGTATACTCTGTGTGTCCTTACTAGTAGTGTATGTGTATACTCTGTGTCTGTCCTTACTAGTGGTGTATGTGTCTGTGTATACTCTGTGTCTGTCCTTACTAGTAGTGTATGGGTCTGTGTATACTCTGTGTGTGTCCTTACTAGTAGTGTATGTGTCTGTGTATACTCTGTGTGTGTCCTTACTAGTAGTGTATGTGTCTGTGTATACTCTGTGTGTCCTTACTAGTAGTGTATGTGTATACTCTGTGTCTGTCCTTACTAGTGGTGTATGTGTCTGTGTATACTCTGTGTCTGTCCTTACTAGTAGTGTATGTGTCTGTGTATACTATGTGTCTGTCCTTACTAGTGGTGTATGTGTCTGTGTATACTCTCTGTGTCTGTCCTTACTAGTAGTGTATGTGTCTGTGTATACTCTGTGTTTTCATATTTATCCTCTCTCTTCTTGTCAGGTCCGGATGGTCCACAAAAAGTACAGCCAATTGCCGACAAGATAGCTGATCTTCAAATGTTTATTGAACGAGCAGAGCATGATTTGTCTTCTCTCTCTCACTCTGTCAAACAGTCACCAGAGGGCTCAGCTGAACCTATGGATACTGCTGACTCCTCGGGGCAGGTCCCTCCCCCAGTGCTGCCGAAACCTCAGCTACCTCAACAACTGCAACCGCAGCAGGTGCAACCACAGCAGCAGCAACCACAGCAACAGCAACCACAGCAGCAACAACCACAGCAGCAGCAACCACAGCAGCAGCAACCACAGCAGCAGCAACCACAGCATCAGCAACCACAACAACTACAGCAACAGCAGCTGCAGCAACCACAACAACCACAACAACAGCTACAACAGCAACAACCACAGTTTGCCCCGCAACAACAGCTGCAACCACAGTTTGCCCCACAACAACAACAGCTGCCGCAATCATTTCAGCAACAGATGGAGGTGCAGCAGACTATAGATACACAGCAGCCACAGTATAAGACTGAGAGCTCTGAAATGAAGGTTCCATTGGCGGGTGCTGTACATGTCCTGCCTACCCAGCAAGTTAAAAGTCCTCCGCGTACTAAACCTAAACCTTTGGTCAATGCTCCTCCCACATTCCTGTCTGAGCTCCAGGGTGCTGAGATCAGCGAAGGAGAGAGGTAGGTCTGAACGCTGCCTGAACCTGCAAAAGTTTTACTGTTTGGCATTGAGTTTTTTTTATTATTCCTGACATAGTTATACAAACAGGAGTTTAGTCCTAAAGTAAGTTTTTTTTTACGAAATATTATTAGTTTAATTTACAAAATCGCATTTTGTGATTCAAGCAACCAAGTAGAAACAGAAACTCTTGAAAATTTGAAAACATAGGTGATATTTCAGATCTGATTGTTATTCACAGGCCAACTATCTTTTACAGATTTTTTTCCGAAGTCGTTTTATTGCTGATGAAATTCTTGTTATAAAATTATTCTTCAAAATTTGAATGATAATTTTAGGCAAAAGAGATAGTTATTTTTGGCATCATATTTGCAACAGCAAAAGTAAGACTGTTTCAGAAATGTTTGAGGCAATCGCAGCTGTTATTTGCTGACCTATAATGTCAAGTCAGGCAAAGGCGATCTTATCTTGTCTGCTATAGGTTCAGTTTCCAGTGTGAGCTGCAAGGAACGCCTCAAATTAAAGTGGTCTGGTTTAAAGATGGCATCTCCATCAACTCTCCTGACTACGAGCAGAGCTTTCAGGATAATATAGCCTCACTAACCATAGATGAAACATTCTCTGAGGACACTGCAGTGTACACCCTTCAAGCATCTAACGACTATGGCACTGCGGCCTCTTCAGCTAAACTAGTTGTCAAAGGTCAGTTTACTCCAATTGTATTAGTTGCTGCCATAACGACCACTGAATACCCACTATACATAATTAGTACATTAATATTTATGTATGTTTGAGAGAGCGCAACCTTTTACCTTTACCTCAACCTATTATATAAGCATGTATCATATGATATTGATTATGTGTATGTAAAGTGTTTATTCTAGCTTATGTCATAAACAGTCAGCAGGTGCTTTATTTATTCTATACAAATGAATCTCATGTAGGGGATTATTTTTTATTTTACCGTCTATGAAAAGCAGATGCGTGCAGGTGTGTGCAAGTGCAAGCAGGTGTGTGCAGGTGTCTGCAGGTGTGTGCAGGTATCTGCAGGTGCGTGTTGTTGTCTTCAGATGTCTGCAGACGCTTGCTGTCGTCTGCAGGTGAGTGCAGGTGTGTTGTATAAATGGTCCTACTGTCTGGTTGTACACTCCTCTCACTCTTCTATCTCCTGCTCTACCTGGTTTGAGCGTCCTGTGTAATCTGTCTGTAACACCGGGTGCTGCTGCCATCGCTGCCGACTGCTCCATTCACCCTTTCCAGCCCAACCTCCTAGCGTGAAAGAGTTCCTCAACATTAATTGGTCTTTTGTTCGGGTGAGCAATGCTGCTGCAACCCAACGCTGACTCAAGGACTGCTCATGAGCGACAGACGCTAACTTCTTATGAAACATTACTGTGCAGGGGCTGTAGGATACTCAATGTGGGAGAAAAAATTCTTGAGACTTTGTGATCTTGTGGCAGCGGTACAAATAAATACATTGTGATCCTTGTGGCAGCAGTACAAATAAACACAAAATTGGTCTCATCATACATCGACTGTTTCTGTCGTTGTAGAGACGAGGTTTAAGCTGGTTGAGCCAGACTTTATTCGAACACTAAAATCTTGCGAGACATTTGAAGGGGGTCCGTTTGTGATGGAGTGTCAAGTGTCAGGCAGTCCGACGCCTACTGTTTCCTGGTATAAAGAGAATGAGAATGTAGATAACTCACCAGAATATGTCATAACTAAGATAAATGGAACCTGCACTCTGCGAACCAAAAGCTCTAACATAGGCCATGCCGGCCGATACACTTGCCTGGCAGTAAACTCTGCTGGGGAGGCCAGTTCCACGGCCAAAGTTGATGTTATACGTAAGAATTGCGATGTAGTGTGTATGCTGGGTGGTGCGTGCGACCTTGACCTTTTATCTGCATGGGTTTGATGCGCTTCCGACTCTTCATAATCACCGCATCTGTCTCTATCTCATTATCTCTTAGTTATTCTCTATGTCACATTATGGTTGCTGCATGTACCCCTGATGTTAGCCGCTCTACGTCATAGCCTCAACTTTATAAGTCCATAGTGATTATGGAGTGATTATAGAATCACTTACATGTAATATTTCTGTAGCATAGTATACTTTAAATTAAGAATCGAGCATGCAAGTCAATGGTGATGGCTTCTACACAACAAGATGTCTATGACAATTATTTTACAATGGATCTTACGGTGACCAAATTTTATTGTTATCAAATATTGCCATAAAATATCAATAAAAAACTTTCCGCAATACACTAAACGCAATTGTTACATAATATTCAGCCATTGTGTGACATGGAAACCCACGGGCTACACGCTGATATAGAATAGAAATAGATAGTGGCTCCAATATGTCAATTTATGTGAAATTGAACAAAAACTATAACCAGCTCACATTTACCACTACATATGCTTTTGTAGCAAATATTTTATGTTTATTGTTTTCGTAAAGTATTATAACGAAATACAACTAAATTAAAAATGGAAATAATATCATACAGTTTTTTGTGTCTAAAAATTTATGATAATGAGTGCTGGAAAATAAATTATTTGTGCTACCATTCAGTATTGCTAGATATCTCTCTAATCACTTTTGCAATTGATTGTAAGTTTCAGAAATTCGCCAATTTCATCCATATTCGAAATATAATTCGTATTGAAACAAAAGTGCTACGCTGTTACAACAGGTTTGATGGTACAAAATACAAATACTGATTAGAATAAACGCCAGATTTTGAATTGTAATACTTTTCGATTGTCATTAGTTATCAGTTGAATATGAATGAAGGTTTGTGACAATTTATTTTATGAAATAAAACAAAAAACAACAAAGTAAGTCAAGTTTTCAATAAAAAAATTAAAACTTTTTGAAATTAAAAGTTGACCCGCTTGGTTATAATAAACTTGAGCTATAAAAACATGTTGTAAATAAAAATGACAAAAGTTGTTGATTTTATTTACAACTTGTTTTTATATTTTGTTTTGCTGCTTTTTCTGTTATGTTTTTTTTTCAGTATCCCTTAAAGTTACACGAGCCGTTTTATCTAAGTTGTACATTGTAAGTTTAGCTGGCACAGAAAAAAATGGATAATTGCACCAGCACAGGGCCATAATGTCCCAATAATGTTTATATGAACAAATTTGCTTCAATCAAACGCACTGTCGACCTTGTGAAATGCCTGTCTGAGTTTGTATGTCTTGCTTTACTGCAAAAGGGCGATCTCCACTTAGCCTGTGGACATGCTCTCACATCAAAATACTTGCGTGACCCGTTGCTAACCACCCTTTGTTCAGCATGTTGTGTTTTGAAAAATCTTAGTTGCTTGCTATCCTATTCACCAGATCCTGTGTTATGCCCACTTGATGTCCAAATTCAAACTAAATCACTTTAAACTGTATAGTTTGATGTCTATGTTTTAGCTGGTACCGCTCCACGGCTGACAACTCCATTGAAGGATATGACTGTCGAGTCTGATAGGCCTGTGGAGTTTACTTGTCAGTTTGAAGCGTCACCTACCCCCACCGTACAATGGTACAGAGAGGGACTAATGATTAAACCATCCACAGACTTTGCTGTGAGTGCTTCCACTTGTCTCGACCAAATCAACAATTGATGAAATTTGTATGAGGAAAAATTAATTTTTGTTGAGTAATTGACCTTTTTACTTTTGTGTGCTACAACATATAGAAGGGATGCGTGCATCTGTTTTCTTGACTCTACCTAAATTGATACAGAGAATTATGCTTTCTTGTTTAACTCAGATCCGAAACACAGCCAAGTCTTCGACATTGGAGATCAGCTTGGCATTTCCAGAAGACTCTGGAGTGTTTATGGTGGTGATCACTAACTGCATGGGAGAGACCAGGTCATCTTGTAGGCTTGTAGTTAGTGATGGTCCTCCTACTGATGGAGACTTTGCTAACTCCGCCCCCAACATTATTCAGCCACTCAAATCAAAGGAGTCGATAGAAGGATGCAAAGTTAGAATAGACTGCACTATCCTAGGTCGACCTGAACCAGAGGTGAGTTAGGTTCTCTCCCGTGCGAGAGAAACGCTTCCATCAATTTATTATTAATTAGAATTTTTTTCGTTTAAAACGAAGTCTTGTTAATTTGACAAAGAAAAACGTGGAACATCAAAATATTTATTTTTATGTCTGCTGCCTAGTTATGTAATACGAATAGTTTGGTCCGTGAATCAGGCTCAAAGCATGTCCGATAAAGCTAAACAGGGAGTAATAAAAAGTGCAGTAAATGTTAATTGGTAGTGCTGTAGGATATTATGTGTTGTATACATGGCACTGAGTAGGTGGTCAGGTAATTCTACCTGCTGGTTTACTAGCGGCATAGCTTGAGACTCTATTTGTGGCCATGTGATAGACATACTTCTTGTGTAATAGGTTTCTTTTGTCTCGTGGTGGGTGCAGTGAGCTTGTTGATCATGTAACAGTTACATATGTACTTTGTGTTATATGTACTGTATGATATATACATGTACAGCGTACTATTACATGTACTGTATGATATATATATGTACAGCGTACTATTATATGTACTGTATGATATATATATGTACAGCGTACTATTACATGTACTGTATGATATATACATGTACAGCATACTATTACATGCACTGTATGATATATACATGTACAGCGTACTATTACATGTACTGTATGATATATACATGGACAGTGTACTATTACATGTACTGTATAATATGTATATGCGGTGTGTACTGTGTACATGTACAGCGTACTATTACATGTACTGTATGATATATACACGTACAGCGTACTATTACATGTACTGTATGATATATACATGGACAGTGTACTATTACATGTACTGTATAATATGTATATGCGGTGTGTACTGTGTACATGTACAGCGTACTATTACATGTACTGTATAAGTGTATTGTATTTTATATTATGTACATTTAGTATAACATATATACATGATATATATGGTATGATGTTTGTTTGTTTGATTTATTCTGCTAAACTAGCGCATGTGAATTTACACAAGTTGATCAGCCAGAGGAGGCGATGACAGGGCCACATGCGCAATAGCCTGCAGGCTAGCCGAGACGCGGACCCGAAGGGTCATCAGCAGCTGGGGCAAAATATGTATTATAATGTATTATTAAATATATTATGTATTATATTATGTCTGTATTATTATCATATATGCATGATGTAAGATCTAGACAAAGCAAGTTATATAACATGTGATATGGATGTTATATAACGAGTTATTTTTTCTAGATTATTTGGTTCCACAATGGCCAACCAGTGAAGGAATCTTCTGGAGTTCATCTGCTCTTTGAAGGTACATACAGGAGCTGTAGTGGCAGGTTTTAAATAATTCCCATACACATAATCATACTTTAATTTCTATGTAGGACTCACTGTCCGTTACCAGCGGACATCAAGTTTTTTTTGTATAATTTTATGCCGTGAAGGAGGAAGTTTTAAAAGTTTTTACAATAAAAAAGTTAACAATATATGATTCAGTAACCTCTGTGTTGTAACACTGCCATAGACGTGTGGGGTTGGTGCTGTAGGTGATAGGTGCAGTATTGTGTTGGACAAGGTGAGTCAAAGTGACAAAGGTATATACAAGGTGATGGCCAGAAATCCTTATGGAGAGGCTGCCAGTGAGTGTACTCTGCATGTTGAAGGTGAGTTATCTTCTCTTTCTCTTGTAGTACTTGATAGCGCCTGAACAAAGTCATATTGTTGTCTAGCTGTGTTACAGTTGGGTCACACTATACGTTTGCTGTGTTACTGCTGGGTGACACTGTATTTTAGCTGTGTTACTGCTAGGTCACACAGTACCGTATTTGTGCTACTGTTGTTTCACACTGTATTGTAGCTGTGGTACTGTTAGATTACATGTGCTATAGTTGCGCTAATGTTGGATCACAATGTACTATAGTTTTGCTACTGCTAGGTTACACGAAACTATAGCTATGTTACTGCTAGCTCAAATCTTGCTCTAGCTGCGCTACTGCTTGGCCACATTGTATTTATTATTATAATTCCGCGCCTTGTAGTGTTTTTATAATCACTGATCGCGTCTCTTATTTTTCTGTGTAACTAGATGGGTAGCTCTCTGGTATATCGAGCTTAGATCAAGGAAGAAAATAAACCGCTATTTACGCTAGAAACTATTTTTCTACCCAAATGTCACGCACATGCCGATCTATGCGAGGAGGCAGCTGCTCAATCAATCACTGCTGCCGCGGTCGTCCGCTGCCAATGCAGTACATTAATTGCTCTCATTACTGCTAATGTATGACATTAAGCTGTGAGGCTATCGGTGATGTGGATACATTTGTGATTAGCAAAGATTAATGCATCCATAATAATCTAAATAATATATTCGGTTGAAATGCTGCATGCGTATGATCTAGTCAATGGAGTGTTCACTCTCGTAGCTACTCTTGTAGCAGTAGCTTGCACTATATTCTCTCTGATACATTGAGAGATAGGTTACATAACATTCTGATAAAAGTGAAGTAAATCAACCATCCGCGGGTGGTGCGATATATATTATGTCTGGTACATGGACTCAACAAACTGTTCATACAACGCACAGTTATACTGAGAGTGAGTATTGCATAACTATGGCAGATCGCTGACTGCCCTCTTCGTTTACAATGTTCGACCAGAAATTAAAAAACTCACATTAAGTTACTATAGCTTGTTTGTGAGGCAAGGCAATATGAAGTTTTAAATTTTTATCATTTCAAATCTTCTTTTTTTATCGTTGATCATTTCAAGAAATTAAAACATTTCCTATTTATGATTTTCTTTGAAAAATGTGCAGACAAAAGCTAACATTTGATAAGATGAAGAACTGGATGCAAAAATGAGAATAATTATATAAAATTTCTTCTATTAATCCAATTGAGAATTAATACTCCAAAATTTTTAGCAAATACCGTTTAATTGTCTTGCAGTATTTAATTGATTTGCTTGCTGATGTTGTGCTTAAAATTTACTAGTCACGACTCCAGTGAAAAATGACAGACTGACTGCTATATCCACATATCTATGGCATCTCTCTAACCACATATCTATGGCATCACTCTAACCACATATCTATGGCATCACTCTAACCACATATTTATGGCATCACTCTAACTACAAGTCTATGGCATCTCTCTAACCTCATGTCTATGGTATCATTCGAGCTACATGTCTATGACATCTCTCTAACCACATGTCTATGGTATTTCTCTAACCGCATGTCTATGGTATTACTCTAACCACACTTCTATGGTATTACTCTAGCCACATGTCTATGGTTTTATTCTAACTACATGTCTATGGTATCACACAGGTATCAGCGAGCTCAGTGATGTCTCCATCTCTGGTGCACCAGATGAGCGACAGTTCTCAGCAGCAATGGCCAGCATCCAACAGCAACAGCAGCAGCCCCCTGAACCTATCCAAGGCCATCCCAGTGGACCTGGCGGTGCACCAACACTAGTCCAGCCATTCAATGACCGCAGAGTAAAGCAGGGAGACTCAGTAACATTTACTTGTATTATAACTGGGACTCCCAAACCTAAGGTAAGTAGTAATATATGAGCAGATCTCCCTACCAAGTGTTTTTTTGTGGATTTGATCTTGGGGGTTATGCAATGAGTTACGACGTTGGGTGAATTCGCCGAGTTTATATTGTATTTCATTCGAGTGGCATTTAAGTGGCATTTAAGTTTTGATTATTTTTTTACTTAATTTGAAGCCGAGTTTATATTGTATTTTAATTGAGGGGTACTTGAGTGGCATTTGAGTGGCATTTGAGTTTTGATTATTTTTTTACTTAATTTGAACTTATATGGTATATAGATTTTGAATGTATGACATTCAAGTTTTGATAATTTTTTACATAATTATATACATTTATTACATAATAAGCAGGGGTAAATCTTCCCATATAATATAGCTAGAGCCAGTAAAGACTAAGAAATACAAAGCACCAGGTCTTGTAATGATAATCAATGCAAAGTCTTTTCCTTTACGTCGCATCTTAAAAAATCCTCAAATGAGGTGTGGTAACACGTCTGACATCATACCAAAGAACACTTTTATTTTTCGGTTTTCCCTTTCTACCCAAATATACAACGTTAAACGGAGGGGGGTAATCATCACAGCCGAAGTTTTTAGCTATTTCAACTGGACAAAAAAGTATTTTGGGTTCGAGTTCATTTATATCTGAAGGATCATGGTAGCAAACTTGAGAATATCTACACTTCTCCTTACTTGATGGATGTATCACACCAGTCACTCGTATAATGCTTGGGATAGGAAGATCTTCAAATGTTTTGCAAACCGGAACATTCGGTGAGTCAATCACTTGAGAACCTTTAGACTTTTCTATGAATCAATATATGATTATATACATTTATTGTATAATAAGTAGGGAAAATAGGAAGATCTTCAAATGTTTTGCAAAACCGGAACTTTTGGTGAGTTAATCACCTGAGAACCTTTAGACTTTTCTATGAATTATTATATGATTATATAGACTTATTGTATAATAAGTAGGGAAAATCTTTCCATATAATATAGTTAGAGTCAGTAAATAGTAAGTAATACAAAACAGTACAACTTGTAATGTATAATAAGTAGGGAAAATCTTTCCATATAATATAGTTAGAGTCGGTAAATAGTAAGTAATACAAAACAGTACAACTTGTAATGACAATGAATACACAGGCTTTTTTTTTATTCATTCATTATCCGCTTGAGACTACCTGTTGTCAGCATTTGATATTGAGTTTACATACCATCAACACCAAGTGGTTCATCAAAATCTTGTAATTCGTTTTCTAGGAATTCCTTAAGAACTTCATCCTCATTATTCGTTTTTGTTAGCATCTGATTGGAACTTGTTTGTGTGCAATATTGCTCCCAATCACTAGCGTTGGTTGAAGAAATGAAGACAACATTGTGGTATGGAATAGGATTTCCATTCTTACTCTGTTTTTTTCCTTTGTAAATCATCACACCAGGTGCACATCTTTTAGCTTCCTCGTTATATCTGATTGGTAGTAAAAGCGTTTTCGTCTCTCTTTTTCCATTCTTTTCAGTGACATAGCGAATGCAATTTACAATGGATTCTTCTCCATTGAATCGGAAAGGAATGAATCTTTCTACAACTTCGATGTAAGCAAAAATGGAACAATCTTTGAAATTACTGAGATACTCGATGTCGTAAGCGAGTTTGAGTTCTTCACTCATTTTTCTCAGTTTTTCAGCTTCAGCAGTAGCTTCCATTGTGGTTAATCGTTTTGTACTGATACGTTTGACATTGTAGTAAGTAGTCTCTGGTTTTTTTGAGTTTTCCATCTCACCCAAGTACAAAATGTTGAAAGGTAATGGGTAGTTATCAACATTGAAGCTTTCAACTACTCTACTTGGACAAACGACTTTCTGAAAATTCGCTCCAGTTGAATTATCAAGATAAGTGAGAATGTAGTAGTTTCCGTATGCACCAGTACTCTGCTCAATAGAAACGATTTGCAAAACTGATGGGACAGGAAGCGATGCTAGTGTAAGAAACCCTCCAATCTTTTTCAAATCACATGCCTTCCATTTTTGGAGAGATTTGGCCATCTGGAGAGCTCTGTCAGCATCAGTGAGCAATTCTTTTTGTTCCATATTGTTTGATGTTGTGGGTAAAACCAGTTTTGGAAGAGCTCGTTTCTTTATCGCTGCTTCTTTTGGGACAGAGTTAGAGTTTTTTCTTTTGGGTGTTTTGAACGTTTTTTGTTTGTTTTCGATTGGCTTTAAATCCGTGTAAGAAGCAGAAAAATTCTCCATAGTGTTCTAAAAAAGAAAGAAATAACATATACTTCAGCTTTTCATGTGGAACTAAAAGATTATTTATTTCATACTTTACATTATAGCTAAACTAATTTTGCTCTTTGTTAGGTAGGAAATAATAAGTTTTAAATTTTACCTTTTATAAAGAGAAAGTTTCTAGTAGTTGCAATGGAAAGTGTAGTAGATGTTGCTCCTCTGATCACTGTTGTAGAACTGGATGCTTTCTGTGTGAAAACAGTGGCTCTTAAATAGCTAAAGTTGCACTGGTTGAACTCTATGAATACCAACCTTCTTTATAATATAACTATGAATCAGAATTTTGTCCACGCGAAAACCAATGCTTTCGCGGGAATAAATAATTTATTTTCACGCGAAAGCATTGGTTTGTATCCGCGGGAATACAAATTTTATTTTCACGCGGATACAAACCAATGCTTTCGCGGGAATAAAAACTTTATTTTCACGCGAATGGAAACAGTTGTTTTCGCGGGAATAAATAATTTATTTTCACGCGAATAGAAACTGTTGCTTTCGCGGGAATACAAATTTTATTTTCACGCGGATACAAACCAATGCTTTCGCGGGAATAAAAACTTTATTTTCACGTGAATGGAAACAGTTGTTTTCGCGGGAATAAATAATTTATTTTCACGCGAATAGAAACTGTTGCTTCCGCGGGAATACAAATTTTATTTTCACGCGGATACAATCCAATGCTTTCGCGGGAATAAAGACTTTATTTTCACGCGAATGGAAACAGTTGTTTTCGCGGGAATAAATAATTTATTTTCACACGAATACAAACTGTTGCTTTCGCGGGAATACAACTTTATTTATTCCCGCGAAAACAACGGTTTCCATTCGCGTGAAAATAAAGTATTTATTCCCGCGAAAGCATTGGTTTGTATCCGCGTGAAAGTAAAAGTTGCATTCCCGCGAAAGCAACAGTTTGTATTCGCGTGAAAATAAATTATTTATTCCCGCGAAAACAACGGTTTCCATTCGCGTGAAAATAAAGTATTTATTCCCGCGAAAACATTGGTTTGTATCCGCGTGAAAATAAAATTTGTATTCCCGCGGAAGCAACAGTTTCTATTCGCGTGAAAATAAATTATTTATTCCCGCGAAAACAACTATTTCCATTCGCGTGAAAATAAAGTCTTTATTCCCGCGAAAGCATTGGATTGTATCCGCGTGAAAATAAAATTTGTATTCCCGCGAAAGCAACAGTTTCTATTCGTGTGAAAATAAAGTCTTTATTCCCGCGAAAGCATTGGTTTGTATCCGCGTGAAAATAAAATTTTTATTCCCGCGAAAGCAACAGTTTCTATTCGCGTGAAAATAAATTATTTATTCCCGCGAAAACAACTGTTTCCATTCGCGTGAAAATAAAGTTTTTATTCCCGCGAAAGCATTGGTTTGTATCCGCGTGAAAATAAAATTTGTATTCCCGCGAAAGCAACAGTTTCCATTCGCGTGAAAATAAAGTATTTATTCCCGCGAAAACAACTGTTTCCATTCACGTGAAAATAAAGTTTTTATTCCCGCGAAAGCATTGGTTTGTATCCGCGTGAAAATAACATTTGTATTCCCGCGAAAGCGACAGTTTCTATTCGCGTGAAAATAAATTATTTATTCCCGCGAAAGCATTGGTTTTCGCGTGGACAAAATTCTGATTCATAGTTATATTATAAAGAAGGTTGGTATTCATAGAGTTCAACCAGTGCAACTTTACCTATTTAAGAGCCACTGTTTTCACACAGAAAGCATCCAGTTCTACAACAGTGATCGGAGGAGCAACATCTACTACTACATCCACTAACTATTAAAAGTTTTTCTGTGTGAATTTGAAAATTTTCATTGAAGCTAAGACTTAATTATCCGCCTTAATTATCTCACTTAAGTTTTTGTCTACTTAAAAAGTAATGCTTTCACATAATAAAACACTCGTTCTAACAACAGTAACAGTAACTGAAGCCTCAACATCTACTATATAATATACCAACTGACTACTAGGAGTTTTATTCACAAGGTAAAATTTATTAGCTGAGACATTTAACTTACCTTTTTATGTGCTATTGTCACTTCTATTAAAAAGTAATGATTTTATTGTTTTTATAGTGCTATGGAAACAGAAGAGGATGATACTGATGTAGACATACATAAGGAATGGGAATGGCTCATGAAAAATCAAAATGATATCGGTTTTTCAAACGCTGATAATGAATACATGAACGATGAAAGCAATGCTGAATATGAAAATGAAATGGAGATGGAACTTGAAAATGCTTTTCAAGACAAACCTTCGACTTTTCAAGTTTCAGCAACTACTGAAAATACAATAGCCTTTGATAAGCAGTAAGTTTTTAAAATCATAAATTAATAACATTAGTAGAGTAATTTTTTTTGCTTTTTTCTTATACTCATCTCATGAATCAGCAAAAAATAATGCGTTATCTCTTTATTGTAGACAGGACTCAGAATATCAGAGAATTAATGTAAAAGAGGGAGTTGGGAATTCATGTCATAGTACACAGTAAGTTTTAAAAACTTAACTAATAATAATGTTTGAGTCTTTTTTCCTAATTCCATTTTAAAAATTAATTGATAATGGTGTTTAAGTCATTTTTTTCTTCTGTTACATTTTATGTAAAATGTATGTGAATGTTTTATAGAACAACTATTATGTGTTAACATTTCTATTGTAGACAAAGTTTAAATTATCAGGAGGAGAATGTAGAAGAAAAAAACCCTGAAATTTCCCCCAATTGGAAATGGTTAGAAGAAAATCTCATTTGTTTTCGTTTACCCGATGAAACAATCAATCAAATAGGATTTGGTGCTGAGCCTTCACCACCAAAGACTAGCGTAATAGCTCAAGATATAGAGCCGGTTGTGGAGGAGATAGTTGAAGAAAATGAGAATGATCCAATGATAGAAAATGAAGAAGAAGAAGAAGAAGAAGAAGAAGAGGAAGAAGCACAAGAGGAAGAACAAGAAGAAGAAATGGAAGATTTAAATTTTGAAAGACCTACCCGAGCATCAACCCTAGGTATTGTTGATGATAGCACAGCTCCAACTTTTCAAGATGAAGAATGGGATGATTTGATAGCTAGATATTGGGGAGCTATGAAAACGAAACATAGAGCTGGAAAAGTCATAGAACTTTTAAATGTAAGACTTTGGGATGGGATTCCAAGAGACCAAGCTGATACCTACCAAAATGACTATCATGATTCAAGAGTGTTAGAATTGCTAAAAAAAGTTTGGAAACAATTGAGCTCGAGAGCAAAAGTCAACTGTAGCGTAGGTTGTATACTAGAAAATAAAAATGATGGTGAACTTCGATACTTTCACTCATCATCAAACAATGCTACTGTATATCCAAAAGCTAAACTGATTGAAACTGAAGGAGATCTTGATGACTTCTTTGTTGATGTTATGGAGACTGATCATCGTACAAATAGCTTGAGACGGAGACCAAATACGACTTGGAGATTGATGTTGATCACAAACATTTCGTTTTATTTCTACAAACTACTCGGAATGGGAAAAGTTGGATCACCACCGGAGCATTTACCCTCTCACCTCCTTAACAACAGACACATACGAACCATGTTAAAAAACACAAAAGGAAAACGAATTACCGACAATCTTTGTTTTTTTAGATGTCTAGCATTACACAAAGAACTACAAAAAAATGGTGGAATTGCAAAAGATCCGATAATTAAGGAGGTGAAGGAGTACCAACAACAATATCATAGTTTCATCTATGGCGATAGTGGTAAAAGGTGTGATGGGAAAGGAGTGACAGAAGCTGATTTATTGCTTTTGGAGCGAGCATTTCAACTGAAGATAACAGTGTTTTCTTTAAATGATGATATGACTTCAACAGTTATTTGGAATTCAAACTCCAGTTATAAGGAGAATCTATATTTGGATCTTTATATCAATCACTTCAGTCTTATTACAAACTTGGAAGGATATGTCAAAGCCTACAGATGTCCAACCTGTTCTACTTGTTATGATAGATTGGGGAATCTGAAAAGACACAGATGTTCAATCTCAGAGGCAACAACTATGCAGTTTTCTGGAGGGGAATACAGTCCTACTGCTACAATATTCGACAAACTGAAGGTTCAATTCGGGATAGATATCGGGTCAGATGATTCCTTGAGATACTATCCGTTTTTTGCAACATTTGACATAGAGTGTTTGTTACCTAATTGCGAAAAAGATCGAGATACAGACACAACCATTTACACGAATGAGCATAAACTTTTAAGTATTTCAATTTGTTCAAACGTACCAGGCTTCAACAACCCACGTTGTATTGTCAATAATGGGGATGATGATGAATGCGTTGGAAAGTTCATTGAATACTTGGATGATATTAGTGAAGAATCATATAGCCGATTGGAAAAACAGTTTTCGCGAATCATAAAACAGATAGAAGGTGAATTACAACGACTGGAAGAAGCTGAAGAAAAGTTTCGTAGTGATTTTGAAAAAAATCGTTTCAGACGTAGAACAGGAGCTGAAAAAGTTCTGGATGATTTGTACAGCTATATGAAAAAACTCCCTATTCTAGGTTTCAATTCACAGACTTATGATGTCAATGTGATGAAAGGAAAACTACTTCAAAAATTGAAAGATGTCTCCGACACAGATTTTGATTTTGTTATAAAAAAAGGAACCAAGATGCCTGTTATCGGAATAGGATCTTTTTTGTTTTTAGATTGCACAAACTTCATCGCTCCTGGATATAGCTATGAAATGTATCTCAAAGCATACAAATGTGAAGCCGGAAAAGGATTTTTTCCTTATGAATGGATGAAAGACTTGGAACAACTTAATCAAGAACATCTACCTCCAAGAGAAGCTTTTTACAGTTCTTTAAAACAAAAGAATATCAGTGAAGAAGAGTACATAATTTGTCAAGAAGCATGGAAAAATAACGACATGAAGACAATGAGGGATTTTTTAAAATGGTACAACAACTTGGATGTAAAACCATTTGTTCAAGCGTTGGAAAGACAAAGATCAATCTACAGAGAGCATGGGATTGATATGTTAAAAGATGGTATATCTTTACCAGGATTAGCGATCCGATGGATGTTTAACAAAGCACCTCAACCACCCCCTCCATACCTCTCTACATACTTGAATTTTGATGAACTTGGTAACTCGTTTCGTCAGACTCTCCCAATTTGTCTGCTTGACAACTGCAATGCAGAACTTTATCCTCTAATAAAGAAAAATATAGTTGGTGGACCAAGTCTAGTGATGCATAGATATCACGAAAAAGGTATAACTAAAATTAGAGAACATTGGTTGGGAAAAGAAGCAAAGATTTGTGATAGAATCTATGGAGTTGATGCAAATGCGCTCTATTTATGGTGTATGATGCAATCAATGCCTACTGGTTATCCTCGAAGAAGAAAAATCGAAAACTCCTTTGTCGCTGAACCAGTAAAATTTAGCAAGATAGCTCATAGCTGGTTACAGTTCCAAATGTTCTCAAAAAAAATCAATATCAGACATCAGCTCAATGGAGGAGAAGTTACTCTCGGACAGCGAGGATTACCAGTTGATGGTTTCTGTGTTGAAAATCGTCATGTCTTTCAATTCCACGGATGTTTTTGGCATGGACACGACTGCTCTTATAACAACGCTAAAGAACAAGAGCTTCAAGCTACTGGAAGAAAATCAAAAGCAAATCTGTTTAAAACTACGATGGAAAATGAAGAATATCTTCGAGCATTAGGTTACACTGTAATCTCGATTTGGGAGTGTGACTGGATGAAGCGTGTCAAAACTCATACAAATTTACAAAAATTTGTCAACACGTTTTACAATTCTTTCTACCCTAAAATACTTGAAAAAAAGCTGAATCAAGAAGAAGTGTTGGAGAGAGTTCAATCAGAAGAATTCTTCGGATTTGTTGAATGTGACATCGAAGTTCCTGAGGAAGAGGAAGAAAAGTTCTCCGAAATGCCTCCGATTTTTAAAAATACGATGTTAACCAGAGAACACTTGAGCGATGAAATGAAAGTCTTTGCTGAAGCCGAAGGGTTTTTAAAGACTCCTCAACGCTCATTAGTTGGAAGTATGTACGGAGATAAGATATTGCTAATGAGTCCTTTGTTGAAATGGTACTTGAAACAAGGATTGAAAGTCACCAAAGTTTATCAGCTAATAGAATATATTCCTAGAAAAGCTTTTGAAGCTTTTGGAACATCGGTTTCAGACGCTAGGAGAATGGGAGATGCAGACCCTAGTCAAGAATTACTCGCTACTACTAGCAAGTTGGTAGGAAATGCTGCTTATGGAAAAACAATCACTGATAAAGAAAAACATACCAACATCAAGTTCATCGAAGGCGCCAGAAAAGCTTCATTTCGTATCAGAGGAAACAAATTTATCGCCATGGAAGAGATAGCAGATGATTTTTATGAAATCGTAACCTGTAAACAGCTAGTAAGTTTTAAAACAATTATTTTGCAATTCAAAATTTATATTCCACAAGTTTACTTTGCTAATCAGTATCACCATCATTTCAGCTAACTATGAATGTTCCAGTACACTTGGGTTTCTCCGTGCTACAGTATGCTAAACTGAGAATGCTACAGTTTTACTACGACTTTATGGATAAGTAAGTGAAACCTAATTCCCTACCATTATTATGTGTAAGTAAGTAAAACTTCCAAATAATTGAAATCGAAACAAACTTTTTATTTATAGATATATTGACAGAAGTGATTTCCAATATGTTGAAATGGATACAGATAGCGCATACATGGCGTTGAGCGGAACATTAGAAACACTGGTAAAACCAAGTATGAAAAAAGAGTTTTACAATGAATATGGTGATTGGTTTCCACGCCCATACTGTGACAAACATAGGGATGAGTTTTTAAGAACCAAAACAATGGGTTTAGAATGGAGCACGCAAGACTGTTGTGAAAAAGTACTAAAACACGGAAAAAGAACACCTGGGCTGTTTAAAGAGGAATTTACCGGAGATGGAATTGTTGCACTTAACTCTAAATCCTATTACTGCTGGGGAGAAAAAGGAAACAAGTTTAGCTCAAAAGGTTTGAACAAACGAATTAATCAATTGAACAAAGACAGTTATCTAAATGTATTGAACACAAAAAAGTCGTTTATTGGTAAAAATCGAGGATTTGTAGTAAAGGATCAAAAAATGTTGACATACAACCAAATAAAACGAGGTCTCACATATTTTTATGCTAAAAGACGAGTGTGTTCTGATGGAGTATCTACCGAGCCTACTTTGGCTTAAATAATAGACTTCTTTTACCACAGTTACTATAACTATATATGTATATAAAATACAAAAAATCTTTCATCATCCTTATAAATATCGATAAAGAATAGATGAATATTTAACTTTATCATCTGATATATTTTATAGCATTCAATGTATATATGAGTTCGAATTATGTATCTAGCTATATTATATGAGGAGATTTTACCCCTACTTATTATGCAATAAATGTATATAGCCATACATTGATTCGCTTTTAATCAATGAATTTATTCAAGGTAGATGTATCTCCTCTCTCTCCTCTTTTCCTCTCTCCTTTCTCTCAAGATGCCATATGAGCTCGAGTTATGAAAAGAAATTATCAAAACTTAAATGCCATACATTCAAAATGTATATACCATATAAGTTCAAATTAAGTAAAATAATAATCAAAACTCGAATGCCTCTTAAATACCACTCAAATGCCACTCAAGTACCCCTCAAATAAAACACAATATAAACTCGGCGAATTCATTCAACGCCGTAACCCATTGCATCACCCCAGATTATGACCCCACAAAAAAACACTTGGTAGGGAGATCTGCTCATATATTACTACTAAGGTATACTTCCTGGCAGCAGTGTCCGTGACATCATTGTATCACCTGTTATTTATGTCATGTTATGTAGCTTGGTCAGCATTAGTGTTCGTAGAAATTATATCCAAGACTATCAACTTATTATTAGGTGAAATGGTTTGTGGGTGGTGAGCCGATTGTCTCCCCTGACTATCAGATATCCAATGTCGGAGATGCCTACACGCTGAGCATACAGGAAGTGTTTGATGAGGACGCCGGGAGATTTTCTATCCTGGCGGAGAACCCACGTGGTAAAACTTCGTGTACAGCAACTCTACATGTAGATGTAGACGACGATGGCAGCTCCACATACAGCTCTAAACAAACCTTCACACAGTAAGTCCGTGCATTGTTGGCATCATATGTGTGATATGGATCTGATCAGTTGTTTCCCTTCAGTGAGTGAGAGGATAACTTCCATTTAGTGTCAACTAGTTTCTCATGTTTGCGTTTAGCATTGGAGTTACATATATAAAGCATTATTAAATGGAAATAGATACATTTTTTCCTAAAATATTGACAAAGCGAGTCTTCTCCGATCTGCACTTGTTGGTAAATTGTTGCAAAAACTTGGATATGTTGGTGTCAGACACATGCCGCTCAAATGTGTCACACTAGTGAACCCATTTATAAAATGTTTTTAGTCTTGAGTATTTGGATTTTTCCTTAATTATTTCCTAAGTTTATTGAACACTGTATTAATGGAATGGTTGCTTTGCAAAAGTCGTGCTCACCAGCAATATACTCTCATAACTGAACAATTTTATGGAAAAGAGGAGTCGAATCACTTATCTGTGGTTCGCAATTGTTACTGTTTTATTTTTAAGGAAGCTAATTGATCGTTGAGGTACACCAGCAGACTGCAGCTGGATTCACTTATATGTACTAGTAGTATTTTGTTAGTAACTAAACAATGAGGTATAAGGCAATTACCTAATTGTTCCATCAATTGCATTATATAAATGCCTAATTATTGCTAAACATATCATAGATGGCTGTACTATTAGTTTATCCTTAGCCATTAGGTCGTGCCAGCAATGGGTTTGGTATTGAAGCTACAAATAGTTTTAATTGTACATAAATAAACTATATTATGTAAGAGCTGCATCTATTGCTTCATTCTATTGCAGCCTCCCTTAATGCTAATGTCTGTTACTCATTCGTTTTTATATATTCTAGTCTGAGTTGTGCTATAGTTAGCAAAGTGCCCTCCTACGTAACAGGTGGAGTTGCCTTCTCAAAGAGCAGTAATTTATTTTTTAGACACGACACAAGAACAACGTCTATTGGAGGACAGGTGACGACTGAAGAGCACCAGAAAATGGAGACGACAGTAGATGGTAGAACTGAGAAAGAAGAACAACATCAGACATCGTCATATATTGTACCAGACTCTCCCCAGCCTCCTTCGGCCTTCAAACCTGTTGAGTTTAAAGTGCAAGCTGGTCAAGTGCTGCCGCAGCCAACTGTCCCGGCAGCGGCTCCTTTTCAGCAAGCTCCAACTCAACAACCAGTGTGGACTCCACCACCTCAGCAGCCAAAAGCGGCTCCAGCCGAGGCTCCAAAGCCAGCAAGACAGGTTCCTGTACACCACCAACCATCAGTCAAACAGATTCCTTCACAAAGAAGTCCTGTCCCAAGACACTCTACTCCCCGATACTCATCTCCTTCCCCACACAGACGCATGATCAGATACCCGTCTGAGCCATCTTTGGCTTCTTCCTACTCCCAGTACTCGGAGCAGACGTACAGCAGTAGGAACGTTAGCCAATCACCGCAGAGAATCGGCTCCGTTAGCCAATCACCACATAGATTTACTCCTGTGCACATGGAGGTGCAGATTAATGGAACTGCAGAACATGTGCCACAGTTGAAGAGACCCTCGCAGTATGCCACAACCTTCAGCAAGAGAGGTCAGTCTATACAATAGGGCTTACATGCTAAGTTTTCTCTAATGCGGTTAGGTTATTTAGGTGACGTTTATTTTGAAGCAGTTCATTTTTTTTGATTTTGGATAAAAAAAGAGGAGACAACTCCAGATAAAGTTATTAACAATGGTTTATTTATAATAATACCGTGTATCTTTAGTATCAGGCAGTTATAAAAGCAGTTGCAGCAGTATTACAGTATAATTGTTATTTGGCTACATACAATGTACAGATATGTATTGTTACGGAAAAATAACATTTGTGTGACGCGAAAATTTGATGATATTACATAAAGTTAAAACTAACGATGTATTATAATAATGATAATAATAAATATTCTGATCATGTGCAATAATAGTAATACTATAAGTAAATGGATCATTATGACAATATGAAAACATATTCATTTGCTTATAAAAAAAAAACACAATATTACTATAAATGAACGTTATTTAGAATGGTCTTCTGTTTTTCATCCAAAATATCTAAATGGACTGCTTTGAAATAAATGTCACCGTTTATTTGGCCTTGGTAACAGGAGGTAACTCCTCACGTATTAATGCCTGTTTGTATATTTGTTTGTTATATTTTCAGTGGAAGCTCCGAACTTCTTGACCCGTCTCACTCCTGTGACTGTGAAGGAGGGAGATTCCATCACTCTGATGGTGACCATATCTGGAACAGCACCAGAGGTGACATGGTACCGAGAGGGTGCTGAAATCACAGAAATATATAGGAATGACTTCTCGGTGGGTATTTTGTTTTCATTTACTGTTGATATTGATAAATAGATTTCGTGATTTTCTTATTGAAGGTAATGCATTGGTTTGAAGTATCAATTTTGTTAAAAAAAATGACATTATTACTGGTTTAGAGGTTTCTTTGGTTGGTACTGCAATTTAAACAAAGACAGCCAAAAAAGATATTGGGTACTGAAACGTACAAGGTTGTTATTTGTTGTGGCTGTAGACTAGACAGGAAGGCCACAACTATTTCCTACACATACACAAGGCATGTCTAGAGGATACAGGACTGTTTGCCGTCAAAGCTGAGAATGAAAGTGGATACGCTACTTGTGATGCTAACATAAACGTCATCTGTAAGCCTCGCTTGCTGCCATATCACATACACAGATTACCTTTAGAAATATGTTTTTAGTTGTTTTCTTTGCTGTCGTTTTGTAGCTGTATTACCCATCCAGCACAAGCTGATGAAGTTCTCAGGCTTTGTTGAGGAGTCGACACCCAAAGAACCACCACAGATAAGACAACGAAGTCTACCACCCAGTAGTGCTTTACTTAAGTGCCTCATGCTAACCCCTCTACCTCACACTCGTCTCGTCTACGAAGGAGAGAGAATTGAGATTAAAATTCGACTAGATGTCAATCCAGAGCCGATAATCAAATGGTACAAAGATGGCGTGGAGCTGAAGCCTTCACATAGGATCACTATAGACTACTATGGGGGCGTGGCTTGTCTCACGTACAACGCTGTCATTAAGAGTGACTCAGGACACTATCTGGTGCACGTGGTCAACTCCAAAGGCTCCCTTACTAGTGAGATGGACTTTACTGTTGAAGGTAAGACTTTATAAATAGCCAAGTTGATGATTTAGTCTTTAAAAGGTAATGCACAAATTGAAAACGTTCTAATAATGCCCTTTATTTGTATGAATTTATTAGTCTTTGTCATTAGTTGGCTCAGCAATGCATTGTCACATGACTAACCTGGTGGTCTGTCACTAGCCGTCGCGTGTGTCACATGACTAACCTGGTTGTCTGTCACTAGCAGTCGCTTGTGTCACATGACTAACCTGGTGGTCTGTCACTAGCAGTCGCGTGTGTCACATGACTAACCTGGTGGTCTGTCACTAGCCGTCGTGTGTGTCACATGACTAACCTGGTGGTCTGTCACTAGCAGTCGCGTGTGTCACATGACTAGCCTGGTTGTTTGTCACTAGCGGTCGCGTGGAAGTTTTCTTTTTGTTTAATTGATTTGTTGGACAAGATGTTTGTAGTGAATCGTTCACAATGTCTCATCGCATCTTCAAAAAGTATTAGTAAAGGCTCAACTTAAAAGTGATAATTATTTCAAAAATTTTTTATTTGGTTCAGGTGACAGCTCATTGGTCAGTTTTTGCTTGTAGACGAAGTATTGGTATATTATGTTGATATTGGTAGCAATGTAACGTCTCCATGCGGTGTGTGTATTCTGAATTGATGCATTTTGTTGATTTGTAGCTCTGCGTAGCAGATGTTAGGTTGAATTTTCAGCTTTTTGTTCAGCTGCGGGAGAATATCCATGTTTTGTTGTGTAATTATTATCTGACTGTAGAGAGGAACAGGTAAAAGAGAAACCTCAAATTGTTATATTTGTTGTGCAGGTGGTCCACACCCGGTAGACCAGCCAGACATAAGCGGTATTGTACCTTTGTCTTCACCAAGCTACCACCAGCAAGGACAGTCCACTGTGAGAATGCAGACTCAGTCCTCCACTTCTATGTACTTGGGTTCAACAGACAGGAATCCTCTACAGGAAGTGTGGGGCCCACGGCAGAGGTCAGAGCCCCCCACAATGCAGTTCAGACCTGCGCGGCCACTTCAGACCAGGAATATGTGGAGTAGTACATCTGTACAGCAGCAGTCCAGCCAGCAGATGCCCTCTGGTGTGGTTGATATGAGCAGATCTTATCCTTCTGTATTGAGCCCTGCTCCTCAGACCCAACTCCTGCCGGGGCAGACTCCTGTTTCAGAGCAACAGCCTCCTAGTCCCATGAGATCAGCTGGTTGGGAGCCTGTACAACCACCTCAAACTATGTCTCAGCTTGCTCCCACACCGCAATATAAGCCTGTGCCACCAGCACAACCAGTGTCCACTGCACCCACACCACAGTACCAACCTGTGCCAGCAGGGCAACCAGTGTCCACTGCGCCCACACCACAGTACCAACCTGTACCAGCAGGGCAACCAGTGTCCACTGCGCCCATACCACAGTACCAACCTGTGCCATCAGCACAACCAATGTCCACTGTTCCCACACCACAGTACCAACCTGTACCAGCAGCACAACCAGTGTGCACTGCGCCCACACCACAGTACCAACCTGTGCCGTCAGCACAACCAGTGTCCGCTGCGCCCACACCACAGTACCAACCTGTGCCAGCCGGACAACCAGCACCTGTGGCTCCTGTCTCACAATACCAACCTGTATCCCCAGCTAGAAGGACACCTGTAGCCCCTGTCACACAACACCAGCCTCGTCGACGGACACCAACGCCTCAGTCCGCTCCTTCCACACCCAGTGCTTATCAACCAACTCAGCCGACATTTACACTACAATACCAGACCCCTGTGACAGACTACAAACCAGCTGCACAGTATCCTGAACCACAATACCAGCCTGCAGCACCACAAACAAGCACTCCGCTGAAACAAAGTGCTGCCACTCCACAGAAGCCTGCTGCCAAGCATACGGAGGCTCCTCTGACCTTTGGTACTTCATTCGCCCCTCAAGGTCAGCAACCACAGAAAACATCGGTGCCTGCATTCACTCTGCAGCAGCCTCAGCTACCTCAACCAGAGGTCTGGCAGCCCGCCAAACCAGTTTCAAAGCCAACCTGGCAAACTAGGTAGGTGCCTGCATTTATGGAAGTGAAGCTTGTTTAGTTAGCTGGAGGTTTGCCAACTTTTATTTGAATGTTGCTTACCTTTAGACATCTGAATTTTGTAATATAGATTCCTTGCATTTAAATTGGCTTGCTTTTTGTGAAAAAGATCTTTCAGAGGAATATTTTATTATCGATAATAAAACTGCATTTAACTGCCATCTTTGTTTTTGGAAGAGTTTTAGTTCCTTCTTATTTACAGAACACCGTCGCAGAGTCCAGTGCGACCACAAGTTCTAAGAGCTCAGTCCTCAAGCCCTGTGAGAGGACTCAAGTCTCCCATGTCCCAACAACAGTTTCGACCACCATCTGAGCCACGCTTTCAATCTCCTCAGCAGTCAATTCCTGTGGCACCAGCTCCAGCTGGCCCTCTTCCTCCTGGATCCACTCGGCCCAGGTTTGTAAGACCTCTAGGTCAGCTGCCAATGGCTGAAGGTTCTTCTGTCACGCTGGAGTGTGTCGTTGAGGGCAATCCTAAACCTCAGATTACATGGAGCCGACGTGGCCAGGTTATACCTGATGGAAATAGGTATGTCACAATATGCTAGGAGTTGTCTGCCCTTCTAATGCTTCGGTCTGTTGCCTTGATTCAACAAAATTGTGATAAAGCGTTTTCCAAAATGATTTTGTTTTCTAGTTTATAATAAAAATTGCCTTGTCTTTCTTTGCAGATACAGCATTCTGAACACTGAGTCAACTGGCCACGCCATGCTCACTATTAGAATAACCTTCCCAGAAGACTTGGGAGAATACACTTGTACAGCCAGGAACATGGCTGGAGAGGCCATCACAATAGGTCATCTTGTCCCAGAAGGTCAGTTTGTTTGCCGTCTGTAGAATGCTCGCTCCAAAGTGAGTAATTGTCACTTTTCGCTCGTTATACTTTGTACTTATCATCCAAAGAATGTCTATAAATTATTGCTAGTGAGAGGACGACTTCTTCATTTTTGAATTTTAATTTTTGGGGTACTTAGGTTGCAGGCTTGATACCTGTTATATTTATTATATGGTTTATATGTGCATATACTTGATATATCTATGGTTTATATGTACATATGCTTGGTATATCTATGGTTTATATGTACACATGCTTGGTATATCTATGGTTTATATGTACATATGCTTGGTATATCTATGGTTTATATGTGCAAATGCTTGGTATATCTATGGTTTATATGTACATATGCTTGGTATATCTATGGTTTATATGTACACATGCTTGGTATATCTATGGTTTATATGTGCATATGCTTGGTATATTTATGGTTTATATGTACACATGCTTGGTATATCTATGGTTTATATGTACATATGCTTGGTATATCTATGGTTTATATGTACACATGCTTGGTATATCTATGGTTTATATGTACATATGCTTGGTATATCTATGGTTTATATGTACACATGCTTGGTATGGTATATCTATGATTTATATGTACATATACTTGGTATATCTACGGTTTATATGTACATGTACCTGCTATACACATACCTGTTAGATTTTGACTCTGACCTGGAAGAATCCACAGACATAGAGTACACCACTGACACTGAGTACACCAGCGGTTGGGAGGAAAGCAGCAGCGTATTTTCTTATGTCGCTGACAGAGATGTCCATTCTCGTAATAGCTTTTGTTTGCTGCTTTTTAGATGTTTGTCTATCTGTTTGTTTACTCTATGCTGAGTAACTTATAGACTTACGAAGGCGCCATCTGATGGCTATGTTATCTCAGTTATTACTCTTATAGATATGGTTTGTGTGCTGAGTGCTTACCTAGACCCCAGCAGATTTGTCTGTTAGAATATAAGATTAATTGTATGTCAGCATTATTTGGTCACGAGGTTGAAGCAGAAACTGTTGGCAATATTACCATTAGCTCTGTGCTTGCTTGGGAATTGTACAACTTGACCTCTGGCCTTTTGCAATAATTAATTGAAGATTAATTTGTTTCATTGATATTTAGATTTAATGCACACATGCAGGCATTGGTATAGTTTATAGAGGCGTCATTGTCACTTCACGTAGTCACGATTATGACTATCAGGCATTTTTTTTTTATTTCTAACACATAAACATTGATATTGCCAACTTGTCAAGGTCTTTCAACTATAAATGAAAGTATCGAATAGTTTCATTTCTGAGCGATATAATGTACAACTCTATAGATTCTACTCTATTGTTTCAGCTGAATATCAGAAGATTCTGTTGGCTGAAGCTCAAAGACAGCGAGAACAGTTTGAGAAATCTCAGCGGCAGTCATTTGTCACAGACCTGCAGACGACTGTCACTCAGAGAGTCACACAAACCTCCACTCAACATCGTGGTGCTCGACGTAGGTCTCCTGCTGCTGTTGCTGTCCGTACTGAGCCAATCAGAAGATCATCTCAGTCTCCTCATCAGCAGCAACCAATGAGACAGCCGTCTCCAGTTTACAGAGCTGTTCACAATCAGCCACTCTTTGTAAACGGCTCCCTCCCTCCGGTAAGGAGAGGCAATAGCACCTGCTTGGTACCTCACAAATACTTTATACTGTGGGGGGTAGTTTATAGCTAGCTACAAGGTCATAAGATTTCTTGTTAACTGCACTAGTAATCAAAGGTTTACTGTGAATTTTTTTGACCGAATCGGCTAGTGGAGTGTTATTTTACATCAGATCCAAACGCCTGCTATTTCATAAGGGAATTGTCAGCAAACACTCATTTTTAGACATATGCTATCTTACAGGCATGTTCCCAAAACCTCTCGCCAATTGCCAGAATCACTGTGATTTGGTGGGATTGGTTGCTAACTGATAACAAATCACCTGATTCAATTTTCACCATTTTTGTACATATTTATTTGATGTCAAGGCGGCACACGAGTCACAGATGGTGATAGACGTGGACACAAGGAACCGAAGGTCAAGGATACACAGTGATACTGAGGAAAGCGAACAGACGGACGAGAACTACACTGGTCATGTGATGCAGCCACTCATTGTTCAGCCTCTCAAAGACTTCAAACTCACCGAAGGTCAAGATGCTACCTTCTTTTGTAAAGTTGCTGGAGTGCCAAGGCCAAAGGTGAGTCTGAGTAACTGTTTTATATTGTTTGGGTGTTACTTATAGCTAGACTAGGATATTTTACCTCCAATGCCTTACTGTAGGTGGCGTGGTTTAAAAACGGCGAACGCCTTAGAGCTGCTTCTCGTTTCTCGATGAAGTACAGCACAGATGGGTACCACACTCTACGTATCAAGGACACTACAGTGTCAGATGAGGGAGTGTACATGGTACATGCAGCTAATGCCGGTGGTACGGCCACTACTGTAGCACAACTGTACATAGACACTGTCAAGAGCATAGACACATCCTCACACATCAGCTCACAGACCTTGAACCTACTGCAGAGAAGGTGAGTCTGTGTCCGTACATCTCATAGATTGAATACACCTTAAATGTTCAGTCACCTGATGTTACTCTGGTGACATTTTTTTATTTTAACACAAAATTGAAAAAAAATGAAAAAAACGTTATTTTCGTAAGCATTTTGCAGCGGTCGTCGTTGTGGTTCACATCTGGTCAAATAATGTATTTTCTATTCAATGAGAAAAAGCTTCAAAAAGTGTTTTTTTCAAGTTCAGCGTCATTTTTCTTCTGTGAATTTAGTAATATGAAAAAATTTTTACGACAACAAACTAAATATTTTTTTAAATTAGTTTTGCTCATTTGAATGCTGAACTTTATGTCTCAGGGTGAGCCTAAACAATAATTGGAAAGGTAAATGCCCCTGTAACTACATGTAACTGTTGACTGCAGGGAACAAGTGAGAGAAAGAAAGAAGGACGTAAGTGACAGCGGTATTGTGGAGAAGGCATTCCGTCCTGTATTCAAGAGCGTACCTCAAGGTCAAACTGTGCGAGAGGGAACTTGTGTGAGATTTGATTGTGTCTTGTCAGCTAGACCGCAGGCAGAAGTTAACTGGTATAGAAATGGTATTCTCATTACCCAAGACAACCTGCACAAGGTGAGCGTGGGCTTTTGATGCTGCAAAATGGAGTTGGTAGAATGTAGTTGTTCCCATTTCTGTCACATCAGATATATGAATCCTTTCAATAAAGTGAAATGCCAAATAGACACAAAATGTATGTTATATGACTTATATATGGTTTACAATCATTTGAAAGCTTGCTCTTTAGAAATCAGTTTTTGAAGTGCAAAAATCAATGTACTCTGAGGTGAACGCTTCATACACGCTAGTAGCACTTTTCAGAAATAGTTTTTTACTTGTGTTGTTGCTTTGGGTCACTTTGAGGATTGTTTAAATGTTGTTATTAATTTTTTTTCTGTTAGACGTATAAATGCAAAGAAATTAATTGTTTGAACTACAATGTGGTATGATAAAACTTTATGCGCGACTACTGCTGACAGCGCATTGCAAAAACTGATTCTTTAAAAAAGATGAAAATGTGCTATTTGGTTTAATGAATACAAAATTACTAGCACCTGCCCTGTCTCATTTGTACCTTCACTTGTCAGTTGTTATCTGTCACTAGTTGATCCATGATTTCATCTATCTCTCGCAGATTGCAGTCAACGAGAATGGTATTCACTCCCTCATCATCAAATCGTGTTCAATTGGTGACAGCGGCCAGTACACCGGTGCTGCCGAGAACAAGGCTGGCAGAGCTGAGTTTGTTGTGCAGCTGAATGTGCTGGAGAAGGAATACCACGTACCACCCAAGTTTACAGAGAGGATTCGAGGCAGCGATGTTGTGTCTGGTCAGGACATAGTGCTGACTTGTGCTTGCACAGGTAATCCGTCACCCAACCTGGCCTGGACTAAAGACAACAAGTACATAAAGAATGACGAGAAGCACAGGTAAGTTTTGTCTTCTCTGGTGGCATTTTCGCCAGATGCACGCACAGCGATCTCTTTTGGTGGACGTTATATATATTAATCACTAAGCCTTCAAAGAGTTTCATGACTTGCTTTTTGTATCACTTCTGATTGTTTGCATGAATTATTAAATATTTTACTTTGTTGTCTGGTACACGCATAAGCTTGTCTCGCTCTATTGCAGGATTGAAACTAAAGATGGATACACTCAGCTGACCATTAGAAATGCAACTGTTGAGGATGCCGGCTGGTACCAATGTTCAGCTGTCAGCGTTGCTGGTAGCTCAACTAGTCGTGCTAAAGTTGCTGTGCAGCCTGCTAAGGCACCTGAGCCCAAAGAGTACAAGATTGTGATACCTAAAAAGTCTACCCGCAAAGTGTGAGTCTTTTTTTACCTTTTTTAGTCCTGCTACATTTCTATTCATCGAATAACTATCTTTTAGGTGGTGATTGTTTATTACAGTAAAACTTGCCTATAACGCCCTCACTTGTAACAACCTCCTGCGTTTAACAAACCAAACTTCAAAGTTCCAACGCAGTAATTTGTATAATGGTGTAGTTCAGCCATCATGGTGAACTTTTTACATGAGAAACAAAATCTCTTAGTCAGCTTGGGCTCATTATATGTGAGCTCCACTCTATGTCTTTTAATTGGTGACAGTTAAATACCCAAAATTCTTTCCATGATCTGGTGTGTGCTCTTTCCCTGCCATACCTTCCCTCTCTTGGCTAGTTTCATGGTCGTGTTTACAGAACTTCTGCTCCTGAAGAGCAACAGGCTGATATTCAGGCTGCTCAGCTCTATCGAAGTCAGCTCAGATACAATATCCAGCATGTTGATGAGATGTAAGCATATTCTGCCTCTTACTAGCTCAATCAACTAGTAGTAGTTTATTTAGTACCTCAATTACTTAGTAGTAGTTTAAATAGTACCTCAGTCACTTAGTAGTAGTTTAAATAGTACCTCAATCAACTAGTGGTAGTTGTGTTGTTTACCCTCAACAGTATGCCTAGACGGCAGTCGATTACCCATTCACCGCAATATACCATCGGTACATGTTTTGTATCAACAAAGAATTTAAATTTAGTTGTAAATCACACATCTGAGCATGATATTTTTCATCTGAGTTAATAGACACTGTTGTTTGTATTGTAATGGTCTGTAAGCCACCTCTGAAGTAGGTAAATAATAGCGAAGCGGCATAATATAAGAGGTATAATATTAGTATATATCAAATGAAATTCAATTTTTTTTAAGCTTAGTGCTATGTTTTTTTTCCCAATTTCTACATCTTTGTAGACCCGGTACACAAGGGCCTCCTTCACCTTCCCGAAGCCAACCCCTTTCTCCAAGGTTTGTCAGACTCCCAGTTTTCCTTTCAAATTCTTTTATATATTTGATACTTTCACCAGTTATGCCAGTTACAAATATTGCAGAACCAAATGCTTATCTGTGCTTCAAGCAACCTAACCACCTGTTAGCCACCTGCGCAATACACTCTGTTTGATGCAACGTCTATTGTTTTGTGTTTGGTATTGCAGCTATAAGCGGCAGTATGTTCCCGTTACTGCTCCACCTTTCACAGTAGTACACCCTGCTCAACATACCTATGCTATGCCAACTCCTGTAGAATCCACTACCTCCACCTCACACCAGCGTTATGTTACTACCACATGTACCACACCGCAGCCACCCTATTCTTCCTCTCCGCGACCTTCTCGTCCTCGAGAAGTTCCTATTGGAATGAAAACTAGACATGACAAACAGACACAAACGCCACCCATGTCTCCTGTTCATTCTCCTTATCGACGTGGCAGGTCCAGATCGTCTGATGCTCTCAGTGATTATGGCAGACTACCACCAATTGGTACTTCAAGATCTACTGAAAGAATTTGCAGAAGATCTGTTGATAGACATTCTGTCGATCGATCTAGTGTTAGGCGTTCAGTAGACAGGCGATCTTTAGATCGATCTAGTGTTAGGCGTTCAGTAGACAGGCGATCTTTAGATAGACAGTCAATAGAGCGATACATTTCAGAGAGGAGACAATCTTCGGTACCTCCTGCTCCTCCTGGTCATCATTGGGAGTCTACAGAGTTCATTCGAGAATCATCAGTTGTCTCTGATGATGAAGCTGGTGAGCCAGCAGTAATTCGGCGTACTTATGAGTTTGAAGAGATATTGACTAGGGTTCCCAATGAGCCAGATTATTTAGTAGAAAGTATCGATGAAAGAAAACTGTCAACTAGTATGACATCTATGACATCTGACCGTGTGGACAGCATTCAGCGTCCACAGCAACTTAGCTCTTCCATGAGTCTAAATCAACCATCTACAGGTTACCATGTTTTTCCTCCAACGCCTCTTTATCCACCACAAAAACCTCTCCGTTCATTTGCTAAACAATCCAGGGTTCTGGAAGAACGCACTCATACAGAGCATAGTACAACAATTGAGACCAAAGAAAGAGAGAGACATAGCTCACAGATTGATCTAGATTTGCAGCCTCCAGTTCGCAGAGAGCTGGACGAGAGAATCTTTAGGGCACAATCTGAGCCTCACCTAAACTATCCGAAAGAGTACAGACCGCAAGTGCATACAACACCACAAGTGCAAAGACACACTAGTCAGATGGAGTTGCACACCATGCGGCAAAGAACTGTTCCCAGTCCAGTTAGACGGCTAAGCATGGTTAACTTAGATTTAGAGCCACCACAGCGACATTCAACCGAAGTGCAGATGAGAGGTATTCAGCAATTTGAACCAATTGAATTTGATGTGAGGCTTCCTCAACATCACACGACTCGACCAGTATACAGCCCACAACTCAGATATGAGCCCATTGAGTTTGATGTAAAATTACCTCGCCATCACGCTACAAATCTGAGACCTCAACCAAAAGAAGACTTGAAGCCAGTTCACATAGGTGTTCAAATACCAAAATCCCATACAGAAAAATTGCGATACAAACCTGCTCTAGTTTTTGAGCCTGTAGAAATGGACGTGGAGGTTGCCAAGCACCGTACAACTAAAGTGAAATACCAATCACAACCCAAGTATGAACCTGTGGAAATAGATGTGACCATGCCAAAGCAGCACACAACCAAAGTCAAATATGAAACTCGACCCGGCAGATTTGAGCCTGTCGAATTTAATGTTAGAATGCCTGAACACCACACAACAGCTGTCAATTACAAGCCACAAAAGGAAATTGAGCCGATTAATATGGATGTCGAAATGCCCAAACAACACACTACCAAGTTTAACTACAAGGAACCACAAGGATTTGAACCTGTTCAGCTAGATGTAGCAATGCCACAGCAACACACAACTACGATTGATTACAAAGCTTCGGAAACATTTGAAACTGTTGAAATGGATGTGAAAATGCCTCAGCAGCATACTGCCGAGGTCGACTACAGGTCAAAGCCAGGCTTTGAGCCTGTTGAACTAGATGTAGCCATGCCTAAACAACACACCACAAAAGTCGACTACAAATCCCAACCAGGATTTGAGCCTGTGGAATTAGATGTACCCATGCCGCAACAACACACCACAAAAGTCGACTACAAATCCCAACCAGAATTTGAGCCTGTGGAACTAGATGTAGCCATGCCTCAACAGCACACCACAAAAGTACACTACAAATCCCAACCAGGATTTGAGCCTGTGGAATTAGATGTACCCATGCCTCAACAGCACACCACAAAAGTCGACTACAAATCTCAGCCAGGATTTGAGCCTGTTGAAATAGATGTAGTCATGCCTCAACAACACACCACAAAAGTCGACTACAAATCCCAACCAGGATTTGAGCCTGTGGAACTAGATGTAGCCATGCCTCAACAGCACACCACAAAAGTCGACTACAAATCACAACCCGGATTTGAGCCTGTTGAACTAGATGTAGCCATGCCGCAACAACACACCACAAAAGTCGACTACAAATCCCAGCCTGGATTTGAGCCTGTGGAATTAGATGTACCCATGCCTCAACAGCACACCACAAAAGTCGACTACAAATCTCAGCCAGGATTTGAGCCTGTGGAATTAGATGTACCCATGCCTCAACAGCACACCACAAAAGTCGACTACAAATCTCAGCCAGGATTTGAGCCTGTGGAATTAGATGTACCCATGCCTCAACAACACACCACAAAAGTCGACTACAAATCTCAGCCAGGATTTGAGCCTGTGGAACTAGATGTAGCCATGCCTCAACAGCACACCACAAAAGTCGACTACAAATCCCAGCCAGGGTTTGAGCCTGTTGAACTAGATGTAGCCATGCCTCAACAGCACACCACAAAAGTCGACTACAAATCCCAGCCAGGGTTTGAGCCTGTTGAACTAGATGTAGCCATGCCTCAACAGCACACCACAAAAGTCAACTACAAATCCCAGCCAGGGTTTGAGCCTGTTGAACTAGATGTAGCCATGCCTCAACAGCATACCACAAAAGTCGACTACAAATCCCAACCAGGATTTGAGCCTGTGGAATTAGATGTGTCCATGCCGCAACAACACACCACAAAAGTCGACTACAAATCCCAACCAGGATTTGAGCCTGTTGAACTAGATGTAGCCATGCCTCAACAGCACACCACAAAAGTCGACTACAAATCTCAGCCAGGATTTGAGCCTGTTGAACTAGATGTAGCCATGCCTCAACAACACACCACAAAAGTCGACTACAAATCCCAGCCTGGATTTGAGCCTGTTGAACTAGATGTACCAATGCCCCAACAACATACTGCACAATTGAACTATACTGAGCAACCAGGATTTGCTCCAGTGACCATGGAGGTGCAGCTACCCAAGCAGCATCAGACTAAAATTGATCATCGCACTTCTCAACAGTTTGAACAAGTTGATCTTGATATTACCATGAATCAGCAGCATACTACTTCAATGCGCTATCAACAGGAAACGCGGTTTGAGCCTGTTAATCTTGATGTGACTTTACCAGAACAGTATAAAGTCCAAACTGATTATCCAGCAAAACCTGCTGATTTTCAAAGTGTGGATTTGGATATTACATTACCAAAATCGGTTTCTGGTTTGCCTTACCAAACTGCTCAGCAACGACCACCTGTGCCTAGTCAGACTAGGAAAACAATAGACACGGAAACTACAGACACTGTTTCAGTTGCTCAACAACCTAATCTTCAACATCCAGTGCGTAGATCTACGTCTACAGAGCAAAATGATTCAGGAATAGATCAAGGAGACAGGTAGAGCTGCATGGCAACCATGTTTGCTCTTTTAGATCTCTGCAACGCTTTCGTTTATGATTGAGTGATTCATTTTCTCAGAGGTGTTCGGCATTTGAGACTTTCTTGACTTGGTGTGAGACATCGGCCTGCGCATGCTATAGCTGCTCTTTTACTCATTCTCTAGGTGCATGTTGTGTATGTGGCTTGTGCAGTGCTGTGCTTGTGTGTTGAGGCTCTACTCATGTTACAGCTATCGCGAAGAACCGACATTTAGAGTTGTACCAAAGGTTGAGGACTCAGTACCAGCTGAGGACATTTACTCGACTGACAAACCTAAAGCACCATACTTTATTAGACATCCTACGACCACTGGGGTCAAAGAGGGACACCCCGTCAGGTTTGAGTGTACGCTCATGCCTGTTGGGGACCCAAACATGTGTGTCGAATGGTACTGCAATGGAGAGCTTGTCAAAGTTGGTGAGTCACTCAAAGAATCTAGTTTTTATATAATAATCTTGCAATCTTCTGAAGTCGGAAAATGGCAGTTGATGCAGATTCTGCTGAATTTTGATAAAGCTATATTTTGCTGTTAATAAAAAATAATAATAATAGATTAAAAAAATAGGAAGTACTGACACAAAAATTTATTATTTTTAATATTTTCATTGGGTTCTAGTGTAAAAGCTGTGCATTTAAATAATTATGTGAAATAATTTTTTCTCAAATATCGCGCATGGCAATCAACTACTTGTGTTTGTGGTCCTACTTGTGCAATATGCATCAACAATCGTTGCCAGATGTCACTGAGAGTGTTCCGTATTTGATCATATCGTGATGGTTATCCCTTGAGCTAACATTTATTCCTCAAACAATTATGATTGTTATATAGGTCACAGATTCTACATACGCCATGACTGGAGCTATGTCAGTCTGGACATCCTGTACTGCTATCCCGAGGATGTTGGAGAGTATGTGTGTGTGGCTAAGAACAGAGTTGGACACGCTGAGACAACTCCGGTTACCTTGAATGTCAAGGCCAGACGATCAGTCAATTTGGACACTCAGTTCCCTGAGGGTATGGAAGGTGTTCATAAACTACAAGAGCTTGAGGAGCACTGGAGCAGCATGTAAGTACTGTTTCCTTTACATGTGCTGGTTAGTAGGGTGCCTTCTCCCCCTCCCTTCCCTCCCTCTATAGTCCTGTCTCCGCAGAAACTTGTACTGATTATGCATACATATTTTAGCTGTTTACCCACTAAGCTACATGATTTACACAAAATGGTTATAGAAATACTACTTTTTGGAGTTTTTTATTCTCACTTCCTCAATAAATTGGTCCGCGCTTACTCTTCCAAACATATATTCCTGTGGGGTTTCAGTTTCTCACTTAGTTTAATCGACTTCTTGTGTGTTTACAAGTTATACAAACATACGACAAATACAACCAGTGAGAGATTTCTGCTCCTTTAATAAGATCAAAACAGAGCACAAATCTTTTGTGCAGCTGAACATCCATTATTTAAGGTTTTTCCTCTTAGCATTGAATAGGATTGAGTACATTATGACCCTTCCACAAACCCACCCACCTGTGTGCCCAATTACAAACTTCAGTCTACAGTTGTTCTCTACTACCATACTGTGATGTAACAGCTTCTTCTATTTGCTTGTGACAGGTACCTCCTCGCAGTCTACTGGATCTCACAGCAACTTCATATGCATTTGTTTGCTTGCGCATGTCAACAGCATTCAGTAATGAATTGTGTTGTATAGCTGTTGTATATAACTACTTCTATGCATTCCTTTACTTGCTATCATGTGATCTGTGCTCTCTCTGGCATGCTGCATTTCTGGACAAGCGTGTTTGGATTGTGATAATCATTTTGTTTTAGTTCTTGTTGAGATTTTGTCTGTGAATTTTGGTTACGAATTTGTGATAGTGTTTAACATGAAGTTATTACTGGTTAAAAGTGTAACAACTAAAGTTATCGAAGTTTATGGACTCAAATTTGAAATGAGATTACAGCTTCCTAGAAATAATGATAAAATTGTCCTACACTCCATTGCTCTGGACCTTGTCTACCAGGTTTACTGGATTGTAAAGTTATATAGTATATTTCACCAAGACATCTTGTACTGCGCAGTCACTGCTATGTGCCCTGATGCTTGTAGCACAATGTTTGACATTGAGGCAATCAAAGACGCTCCCAAGGAGCACTGCGCCCCCTTCATAGACGTCAAACCTCAACCCATTGAGGTGGAGGAAGGAGAGTGTGCCAAGTTCATCGCTAGAGTCAGCGGCTATCCAAGGCCTAAGATAACTTGGAGAATCAACAACACAATTATAGTGACAGTGAGTGGCAGTACTATGTGTCAGGTTATAGTGGTAGTACTATGTGTCAGTTGTAGTGGTAGTACTATGTGTCAGTTGTAGTGGTAGTACTGTAGAGATCACTGTACATGTGCTGTAGCTGTATAAACATGCTGCTTTAGAGCTCAAGGTTTACCACTCATTATGACGGCCATTGCTATCACCTGGACATACCCAAGGTCAGGGAGTATGACCAGGGAACAGTTAACATTCACGCTGTGAACAGTCTGGGAGAGGCAGACAGCTCCACTGACTTGGTCGTGCATCCAAATGAGGACTTCAGGCTAAGATTGCACCACCAGGAAGGAGTCAGCACATATGAGGTAAACGATAAATACTCGAATTCTATTGGATGATTACGATTGCTGTCACTAGTATGAGCTTAATCATGGAATAGATGATGTTAGAATTTGTGTCATGTCTCTTCCAGACCTGTAGTTACTAGTTGTGTCTAGCGTAAATTTCATATTCTCTTCAGTGTTTTATTTGTTCTGACGTGTTAAACATAAATTGTTATCAAACTTGACAGAGTTTTGTTTTTGTGACTAGTTATAGTAAATGATTAGATGATTCTAGAACCTGAGGGCCATTCTTAGCAACCTAACTTGATATATTTCAATTATTTATTTATCATTATTTACAGTTAGCAATTATTTGACAGTATGTTCACCTTGCTTCAGATCCAACGAAAGAAGCTTCTAGAACTGAGATCTACTCAGCCTGTACTAAAGACTCACACCACCACAGCCATTCAGATTGAGAGAGCGGTTCAGGAGAGACAACTTACTGTGCAGGAGTCACCTAAACTCCCACAAACGCAGCTGAAGAAGGTGGAGAGACCAGCTATGGTTGAGCCCGAGTCAATACAAACTGTTGAGGAACCTAGGCTACCACAGTCTCAACTGAAGCCGGTAGAGAAGCCTCAGGTTGTGGAACCAGAGAAGCAAATACCACAGGAAGTGAAGCCTGCGCAGAAGGCTCCTCGAGTACCTCCTAAGCCAAAGCACCCTATTGCACAGCCTCCGCAGTTCACCAAGCCACTGTCTCCTCTGAAGGTGGTGGAAGGCCAGACTGCTACGCTGGAGGTGGAGTTTGAAGGGTTCCCACCCCCTCAGATATCTTGGTACAAAGAGAGTTTCGAGATCAAACCTTCCAATGATTTCCAGGTGAGATTTGGTTTGGTACTGTGTCGATTTTGTGTACTCGACAATGCCAATGTTCAGTTTTAGTTTGTCGCCCTTACAAAAGATATGTATAATTATTTATGAAATATTCATTTCTGTTACTTTCAGATTAAATTGGAGGAAGGAAAGTCGTCCCTACATCTGCCTGAAGTGCTCTCCGATGACCAAGGTATGTACATGGTCAAAGCATACAACCAGTACGGTATGATGCAATGCAAGGCTGTGCTGGCAGTACTTCCAGATGAGAGCAAGAGACCAAAGGAGACAACTCCCACTTTCATTAGCAAGTTATCTGATGTAACAGCCACTGTTGGTGAGCCCTTGTCTCTCACCATTGAGCTGAGGGAGTTGCCCACTCCTACCTACAAAGTGGAATGGTTCAAGGTATGCAGTAACATGCCATATAGTTACTGTTTGATTTGTGTTCATACCTGTCATGTCTTTTGATTTTTCATGGCCCTACTGAAAGTTGTGTAACACTTTTTCTTGCCTCCCAATTTCCCTGAAACCTCTTGGGATTTAATTATCTCTCTAAAACCTTCAAACTTCACTTTTGTTTATGTATTATGCAAAACTAGACTTTGAAATGGTTCATGGTGTACATTGTTTTCGCATCATCTCTGTATACATAGCTTTAGACTGTACTTAGTAGTAATTGTTCACTCCATCGCACATTTACCATGCGTTTACCTTAGCAGCTGGTTTTTTGAACTGATAAATAAACAAATTAAAAACTAATTATCGACATTTGCATCATCTCCTCTTGTACACCCACAAACTCAGTTGCAACCATCCTAAGTAACTGGGTATACAAGATCCAAAATATCTTTTTTCACATGACAAGTATGTTTACCTATGGGTGAAATATTTTTGTAAAAATAATAAACAGAATAAAATATGTAATATATCTAAATAAATAATTTATATTAACAAACTAGATTTTTATTTACGTATTTTTTAACGCGTTTTTTGATGTTTTCTTACAGAATACAAAGAAGATAGAGCCAACTCCAAGAATGAAGTTTATATCAGAGAAGTACATAGTAACTCTACTCATTTATGAGTTGGTACCAGACGACGCAGGCTCTTATGAAGTTAGAGTTAGTAACAACGCAGGTACTAGCGTATCCACCGCTAACATCACTCTCAAACAACCAACCAAACCTCGTCCTCTGTCTCCTCCAGCTGAGGTCGCGCCCAAAATAATCGAACCTCTCAAACCCGAGAAGGTTACTGAAGGTCACTCAGTCACTCTTGAGTGTTCAGTTACAGGAGGATCGAGTGAGTATAGTGAGCTGTGTTTTAGTCTAGTTTGGTACTAGCCTATTTTGTTTTAGTCTAGTTCGGTACTAGCCTATTTTGTTTTAGTCTAGTTCGGTACTAGCCCATTCTGTTTTAGTCTAGTTCGGTACCAGCCCATTCTGTTTTAGTCTAGTTTGGTACTAGCCTATTTTGTTTTAGTCTAGTTCGGTACTAGCCCATTCTGTTTTAGTCTAGTTCGGTACCAGCCCATTCTGTTTTAGTCTAGTTCGGTACTGGCCCATTCTGTTTTAGTCTAGTTCGGTACTGGCCCATTCTGTTTTAGTCTAGTTCGGTACTAGCCCATTCTGTTTTAAGCTTATTCCCAGTATTTCTAACAGTTTAACCATGACTCATCGCTTATTCACCATTCAAGTTTTCGTACCATATTTTATGGCCGAGTAAAGATGGCTAACATGACAGTGTAAACATTTGGTTTTATTTCAAAATATATTTTTAAAATCTGGAAATTTTATTTTCTAGAACAGGCTTTTTGTAGTCTCAATCTATTCATTTATCACTATATGTTCTACAAGATTATTTTGTACGACGTGCAGTAATAAACTGGATGGCGAATGGACAACTAATAAAGCAGTCCAAGTACTTTGACATGAAGTCAACTGGAGACAGCCATACGCTGACTGTGGCCGAAGCCTTCCCTGAGGACGAGGGAGAGTATACGGTGTCTGTCAAGAACTCTGCCGGAGAAGTATCCAGTACAGCTACCCTGCATGTATGTGTTTGTTATATTTACAAGGTCTATGTCTAATTAGCTCTATGTCAAAATCGCTTAGTTGTTAATACATGGATATTTTCTTGCATATCAAATTATTTGATGGAGTACCACAAATGATTATGCCCACTCACTTCTTGAATGGCGTACTGCTCACAGGTGGTACCAGTCTCTACCCAGCAAGTGCCGCTGACCCAGCTGCCAAAGGAGTCCGGTGCACCTCCCATGTTTGAGAGGCCCGTCACTTCTATTGATGCCAATGAAGGAGATCGAGTGCTGTTTGAGACCGTGGTTACAGGGACACCTGCACCACTTGTCAGGTGGTTTAGAGAGAACCAGGAAGTGACTGCATCACTAGACTTCCAGGTAAGTACCTCCTCTGCATGTGCACTATGGTGCTATGTCTATATGTATATTATTTTAGGGGAACAGTTAGACTCAATGCTAGTAAAGTTGACTTATCTTTAGTATTGAACTGTTGTTTAGCTTGAAATCTATGCTGTAGGTGGTGAGTGAGGGGGATACTCACAGGCTTATCATTCCTGAAGTGTTTCCTGAGGACAGCGGGCTATTTATGTGCCGAGCAAGTAACGACTTTGGTATAGCCGAGTGCACTGCTGAACTGTACATCGAAGGTATTTCTGACTACGCATCTTCAGCTGATGAATCTGACTATCCCTAGCCTTAGTTCCTTCATTGCTCAGCAACGAGTCGTGGTACAGACAGCAGGTGGAGTTGTCCCTCCCTACTTGCTGTCGTTACTACCATGGGTCGGTGTATGTCATTGCAGCTTGTCAACTCATGCATGTCATTGTGATCAGATGTGAAGTACAGCTGCATGTCTGTCTGTGTGTCTGTGTGTGCGTCTGGGTGTCTGTGAGTAGGAAAATTTTTTGTGATATGCTTTAAATTATTTTTAATTTGTTTCGTTGTATTTCGATAACTTGTTGTAGTACGTAGGTTGCTATGGTAATCTACTTTATTTCAGAGTTCACATTGATCTCTCTGAAACAGATTTCACGTTTTCTAACCACCGGTAGAAGGTTAACTGTACTTCTACGTCTTGTTTTTGCAATTTCTTCGTATCCTCCCTAATTTTCTATTTTCTGCTGTCTGTTATAAATCTGTTAAGTTAACAATAAACACTTTGTTGTTATATATGAGAGAATCTTCAACTTCACTTTGCTCATGCGTGTATAACTGTGCAAACTATGTTTATCGTTTCTCTAACTCGTGTGGCTTTGTTTCCTTCACCAGTCCCAATTTATCCTAACTAATAGCTTCTATTATTTTGTATTCCTTCTTGCATGCGCGTTGTGTTCACCATCTTGTTGACATGAATTTGGTTTCAGCTGTAAACTGCGTTTTACTCAGCCAGAAGCCATCATCTGCATGTCCAGTCAAGCTGCATGTGTTTGCTTGTTCCGTTGACATTAATTGAACTTTGCAATATGACTTCTAAATTCTGGCGCGAGAATCTATGTTCATCCAAAATTCTTTTCTTCAACCATGTAACAAGCATGGCCCATTTCTAGACGTATCTTATGCGAACTTGTGTCCGGCATAATAAGCCAACAAACCAGTGAATGTAAAACTCAGTTCTGTTTCAAAGTTACAAATGAACCTGTTTAACATCTTTCAATAAATACATCAAGCAGTTTCAGATTTTTATGTTGTCACCGTCTTGGGATTATTTTGTTTTGTGGAAGTCGTATTACACAGTCAGTTAATGAAAACAGTTTGTGTTGACCAAGGCTGTGTATGCAAGGCTGCCCTGTGCTCAAATCTCTCCAACGCTGCCTATCTTGCTGCATGTAAGTAGTACTTACGTTTTTTTTTCATTTTATTCCGTTGCAGTGGTTCTTTGGTGGCGGGGTTTGCCACTCTAGGAATCATGGCCAAATGTGAAATGTTGAAAAAGTTTTTGCTGTTGTATTGGCTGCTTGGTCTCTGGAAAGCGATAATTATTTTTGTCATTATTATTATTAACTTTACTTCATGTGAATAAATCAACAAGTTGTGCAAATTTAAAAATAAGTTAAATTTTTAATTGATTTATGTAATAACTATTATGTAATACGCTGGTAGCAAGAGTTTCTGTCAACCAAAAACATCAAAAAAAGATCTTGATGCGTTATTTAACAAACTTGCTTAAAAACTACGAATGTCTAAAATGGCTGCAGTTTTCTCAGAATTTTGAACGTAAGTAGGACAGGAATGAACGTCGTGACAGGAATGAACGCAGACATAGCGAGAATGAACGTAGACACACTCCTGGAATAAACGCTGACCGACTTTCAATGATTGACGACTATCTTAAAGTGAAGAAAAATTTGACGTTCATTCTCAGAAGTGTCGACATTCATTCCTGGCATCATATAAACTACCATTACGACGTTCGTTTCAGGAATAAAAAAAATTATCGTTTTTCCCAAAGTAGACAACTCCTGAAATGAAAGTTGAAATGATATTTTATATATCACTGAGAACAAACGTGGACACTTTTTCTTTATAGCATAGTTGACATTCGTTCAAGTTCTGTCTGCAATAATTCCAGCTGTCTGCATTAATTCCTGCTGTCTGCATTGATTCCTCTCTATGTTTGTTGCAATGCCCGTTTTCTCTCCTTCGATCATAATTATATATTAATATATTGATATGATATTTGTTCTCCAATTTCTGTAGCTCTTAAAACAGAGACTGTCGAGAAAGAAGTGAAACCTCCAGCATTTGAGGAGGCTTTGGTGCCGTCTATCACCGTCATCCATGGAGACACCGCTGAGTATGTTTGTGTATTTATTTGTCTTGAAAACTCATATGTGTCATAGCTATTGTGTTGTTCTATCGTAAGTTATTATAATTTAAAAAATTGAGTTTTTCAATTTGAAAATATTTGAGATGGACATTAGTCTTGAGCAGGAAGGCTCAAGTACAAACTACAAGCAACAGTTCTACTCAAGTGTTCATACATCTTGAGTTATCATTAGAAATAATAATAAACTAATTTGTGTTGACAGGATAAGCGTTGGTGTTGATGCCTACCCACCTGCCAGGCACACTTGGTACTTCAACGGTAAGGAGATAACGACATCCCACAAGTACATCATTGTAGATGAACATCGCAGGATCACTCTACGTATATTGGATGTGCAACCAGAGGATAGTGGAGAGTACACTATCAGACTTGACAATGAATACGGGGACGCTACCTGGACCACCACCCTCAATATTCTACGTAAGATTGTGCTTATTTTGTAAGAAAGGATTAATGTTTTTTACAGCAAGTTGTTTATTACCACTTAGTGTGGTGCTTACCAATGATCATTCTCTACATTATCTGTTGAGAGACGTATAAATGTTACCGTTTTGTGGTTGTAGCATCACAAAAGGAGGTGGAGCTACCTCTGCAGGAAGTGACCACAATTGACTCCTCAACCCATCTCACTACTGTGGACACACCGATACAATTTACAAAGAATCTATCACCGGAGTTGTTTGCTAAACCCAAGGAGCAGGCCATGTATGTATCTATTTTGTGCCTACGTGCCTGTATCTGCCATAAGAATTATTTATTTTTGCTCTTACAGTTGCTCAGTAGGACATGAAAAAATCATTGCTTAAAGTGTTTTTAACGTTCTACCATTTTGAATGAATCTGCAAAAAGGTTTAATGATCGCGGGAAAGTAAATAATGTTCAACATTTATAAACTCTCTACATAAATCTGAAAGTTGAGTTTGAAAGTTTGTTTAGTTTTAGTAATGCATTGGCCATTAGCTAAGGTTTATAACATTGTGGCGTGTTATGCAGATGTTTTTGTATATGATATAACGTGGCATGTTATGCAGGTGTTCTTGTATATGATATAATGTGGCAAGTTATACAGGTGTTCTTGTATATGATATAATGTGGCATGTTATACAGGTGTTTTTGTTTGATATGCAGGTTTGAAATAGAGCTAGAAAACAAACCAGACGCAGTTCAATGGTTCGTTAATAAGATGGCGATACAACCCTCCAATCGTTATGAGATAAAGACTGCCGATAACAGAGCTTACCTACTTGTTCATAACCTCACTCCTGCTGACAGGTCAGTTATCTAAGTTTATTTCAATAGAGCTATCCTCCAGTTTCTATGTTCTATGGCTCTAAAATATATTATTGCTTCGATGAATGTCTTCTTTATGAATAATTTTGTAATAAACCATACAAAATAACATAGATTTTTCTTGTACAGCAAAGTATATTTTGTTTTAATGTACGAAACTATAGTGTTTTTTTTTGTGTGAGATTTTGAGGTATTGTAAGTTCTTACTCATCACAAATAGGCTAGCAGAAGTTTTGTTGTAGTTGTCATCGGCACCTTTCTAGATTTAAAATCTTGTTTTCGTGGAGAAATGTAACAATAGGGGTTGATTTGATACTGTATTCGTGCTTTCTTTGTCAATTGCATTTGAGATGTTGTAAATAGTGCCACCTATATAATATACTGGCACAGGAAATGATGTAAGATATTGTTACAGCGGACTGTACACTGTACAAGTCACTGTTGGTGCCACACGAGCCATCTCTACATGTCAGCTCTTTATACAAGAAGATATGCCATTGGAGAGACCAGATGAAGAGGCTTTGCTGCCTTCATTCGTCGAGAAACTGGAGGATATTGAAGTGGAGGATGGAAGTGAACTTGCCCTGCAGGTTTGTCTTACTGTAGCTTTTATTATTGCCTCTCACGCGCGCAAGAACTGATCAGCCAGTTTTTAATCAAAATTTAATGTTTTAATAAATAGTTAAAATTTACAGAATGTCGGTACAGTGTCCTGTAGTTCTCTGCAGTAGTAAACTTGTGAAATATCCATCTTCATTACTTGGCTTCTTTTGGATGTGCAGTCTGCAATTTTTAAGCATGCAGCTGTTGACTTCATATTACCACTAAATGCCTTTGTAATCAATTTATTTTGGATAATTGATCTGTTTAGGAAATGCTCGCTCCGATATAGTGTCTGGTTCACTCTAATAACATTGTTTTGTATGAAAAGAATCTATTTAAAAGTTTGTTTTCGTTTTTGTAATTTATTGCTCTTTGACTGTGTGACAGGTGAAGGTCGTGGGACATCCAGTACCCGAGTTGTCCTGGTATCTAGACGATGAGAACATTGATGATAACGAAGATGTTGTTATTACCTATGACAGGCAGACTGGATACTGCCGTCTCATCTTCGTTGACATCATGCCCGAGGATGCTGGTATTTACACGTAAGTGTGCTATTCTATGATTTACCTGCATAATATAAGTGGTGACAGACTGGGTAGGTAGGAATTGAGCCATCTGAAGTTATCTGTTTATTCTAGTATCAACAATTATGTCTTCGGGAGTTTATAACTGTTAGCTGCCATTTTTATTTTGTAAAAAGTCAATTGTAATATTTTTAATTTAGATCAGCGGTTTTTACAAATCAACCAATGCAAAATAATCTCATGCACATTATGTCTGTGATGGTGCCGATCTTTCAACTACGCTTTATTGCACTTGTCTGCTCTCTATTTTACTCGCCTGCAATTTTTCGTATTGTTTTTATAAAAAATTTAGGAGAAAAACGTAATGATCAACACAAAGTATTCCACATTAACAAAGACTGCATTGGTTACAAGACACTGCTGTTTGTTTACCAGATGTGTCGCCAGCAATCCAGCGGGTGAGATGAGATCAGAGTGTGAGCTGAAGGTGCGACCAGCTGCTACCACAACCCTAGTCACAGATCTTACCATCGCTGCCACAGATGAACCACTAGAAGTTGGCGTTGCCTCCTCCACTCCTGAGGAGGTTCCATCTGGAGATACAACTGTTGTCTCATCACAGCAGACCCAGGTTGGCTCTCAGGACAACACCAAATGGCAGGAGACCAAGAAGGAGACAGTCACCATTAAGAAGATCAGTGAGACTACCACACAGCATGAGGTCACAGCCAGCCAGTCTCACGTGAGTGTGCTGGTTTTGGTTTATTGAACTCTAGTGACAAAATAAAAAGAAATAAAAAAGGGTAATAGTCAAAAAATGAGATGTTGTAAAGGTTCAATTTCTCAAAGTTGCTGACTCACTAATTGAAATGCTATCATGGAGTTTAGTCTATTCGCCCTTCTTTGGTCTGAGTGAACCCGTGAGATTTCAGTGATAGAAAAAAATTATCCAATGATATTTTTTTGTTTTTCGGTGCATAGTTATAACCGCCTTATGTGATAGTTATAACCGCATTATGTAATAGTTATAACCTCCTTATGTGATAGTTATAACCTCATTATGTAATCTTTGAGTTGACAAGTGATTTTCTCTAAAATTTTTTGCTAAGAAAGAATTAATATTTGTGATATTTATGAATAACTGGTTCGCAATCAATGTTATTATTATTTACTACGCCATAAATTATTTGTAATGTAGGTGATACACAAATTCTAAAAAAAAATGACCAATTTCAGACAATCAGGAAATTAAAACACCATTTTCAAATACTAATTTTTTTAAAATCAATTATGTTAAAATTTCTTATTTAAACCGCTGTTTTTTAAATATCTGCAGCCCATTATAAGTAGAGATTTTCAATCAACCTGTGAATTATTATTTTAACCATTTTCTGTTAGGTTAGTCTGCAAAGCTTTGTAACGTTTTGCAGATATGAAGGTTGGAGATTATGTGTTGTTGGCCAGATTAGAATTTATATATTTAGTTATAGCTGATTGTTTATCTCACAAAATTTTCTCGAGTTTCAAACTGCCGTATTTAATTATAAAGAGTGACAGCGCACTAAATATTCTCGCTTAGAATTTGTGTGGTCTTGAAAATGTCTTTCAAACTGTTTTGAACATTTTCAAGGTGACCGAGAGCAACATTGTAGCAGAAGAATTGCCTGGGGCATCTAGCAGACTTGAACAAATTTCTACCAGTACCATTGAAACGTCAAAAACATCCAAAGATGTCTTAGATTCTGCCAGCCAAGCACAGCCTGTTGTGGTTGAGGAGGTCATAACAAGTGGAGAGGTTGATGAACAGCATGTTACAGAAGAGCTTATTGAGCCTGTCAGAAAACGAGAACAGAAGAAACCAGCCTCACTTCAGGTATGTTGTGTGCTGATGAAGTAGACCCAGCCTGTTACCACCGATGTAGAAACCCACCATATCTGTTGACCCGAAAGCTTATAGTAAATAGTGTCACTGAGTGAATGAGTAAATGTTATCTTTTTACTTGTTTGTCTCGTTTTTTAAAACTTGCATCTACTCCTTAAACTCCATGCCAGAGATCTGCTCCTACATTTCTACTTGCATCTACTCGTTCTGATTTAACTCTTGACCCCTTATTTTACGAATAATACTCTAAAGCTTTTATAAGATTTTAGTTTTTATAATAACTGATTAATAATAATAATTAATAACGAGGAATTAGAACACGGCTTGTATTGAAGTGAAACCTACCACCCTTCTGCTGACATTAAACTTTGTAGTATGCTTGTACCCTTATCTAGCTTACCTCTATGTTGGCTGTGACCTAGTGAGCTACCATACGGTAGAATACCCTTGTGTGTCGTCACCTTGCATTCTGTTTCACATGTAGGAAGCTTCCCCCGAGCCCACACCACAAACCCCTGCTGTAAATGTTACTGTTGACGAGTTGACATACATTGAGGAAGTTCCTGGAGATCAAACAGAGGTTTCTGAAGATTTAATCGTCCAAAGTGAAAAGGAGGAAGTACAAACTATTGACTTGAACTTGATGGCTGCCAATGAGAAACAAGCGGAGAAAGTTGAAAAGCAGCCTGCAGAAATGGCTGAAGATATCCTTCAACAAGTTGAACCTCTCAACACAGTCGCACCTGAGACTAGTCAGCCCTCAACAACTGATGATGTAATGGAGCATGATAAATCACAACAACCAACTGTTCAAGATATGCAAAAATTATCAACCACTGTTGAACATACAGAAGTGATTTCCAAAGTTGAGGAAAGGATTCCCTCTACCAGTACAGAGGAAGTATCAGAAGAGATCATGGGCTCATTTTCAACTGTGACCACAGCAGTAGTTGAAGATCTTCCAGCCAATGAAATAATGGTAGATAAACCACTAGACTCAGCACTTGAAATTTCGCTCCTTCCATCAGATACACAGATCTCTGAAGTGAAATCGGAAGTTTCACTTCAGCCTGCATCAGTCCTTGAGACACCTGAGCAACCAGTACTGGTGGAAGAAACAAGTCAGTTATCGTCAGTGGAAAAAGACCAATCTCAACTAAAAACAACGGAGACAATTCCGGGCCAGGTGGAACAAAGCATACATGTAACCTCCATCTCAGTTACTAAAAGGAAAGACGAGCAGAGCATTGCTAGATCATCCCCTGAATCTGTGAAACAGCAGGTACCTCAACTGAGTGATGTTGAAGAATCACCAGCACTATCTGCCTTACCTGATCAGAGTGCATCTATGATAAAAGAAATTACAGAATCTGAGGATTCTGAATTGGTGAAACCTGTTGATGGAGAAAGAACTATCACCCCTGCTGTCTCTGCTGTCCCTCAGCCTACCAAAGACCAGCCACAGATGGTCCATGAGCCATCCCATATTTTCGAGGCGGAAAGTTCTTTGCCAATTGAGCAGACTGATTTAAATGTTGCTGTATCGGAAGATAAAGTTCTTCCATCAGATGTTGCTACTTCTCTAGAGAATGTGGACCAATCATTGAAACCTTCCAAAACATCAAGCGTTGAAGATGAGTCGACCCTCATAAAGTCTGATAAAATCGATTCACTTGAACAAGATCAAGTAACTGAGGCAGCAGTTGAAAACATTGTTGAGTCTACAGAGACTTCACAGCAAACAACCACACAGGATTCTATTGATCTATCAGACGTTCTTTATGATATTGAACATCTACCAAAGCTTCCACAAGAAACTGTGTCAACTGCAGATGAGGAAGTACCAGAAACTATTGCAGATTCTTCTCTGACAGCTACCGCAGTTGTAGTGGAAGACCTGCATGTCAACAAAGAAAGCTTAGATACCCCTGCGGATTTTGTGGAAGAAGTTTCACTTCAACCATCACCTGTTGAAGATTTGTCCCAGCAACCAGAAACATCAACTCTGCCAACTTCAGTTCCTGAGATACCAGATGAGACTATTTCTGTTGAGAATGTTACTACCTTTCCTGAGGTGAGAGAAGACATCCCTATCTCAGGAACAGATGAGCAAGTCTTTGAGGAAATGAGCTACGATATACAAGCATCATCTACTTCGATCGATGAAGTGGTAGAAGATTCTGAAAAAGTTCAAACTACTGATTTTGTTGAACAATCAACACCTGACCTTGTCAGTGTGGAAAAAATTTCGGATCACGCTTCAGTTTCGATAGAGAAATCATCAGTAGTTACTGAGACAACAGAGTCTGAAGATCTGGAAGTAGAACAGGCGGATAAAACAGAGCAAGCTGCTCCAAGTGTGTCTGAGATTGATGACGCTCTTGTAGATCAGCCCGCTGTTCACAGAGAGTCTTTTAAAGCTGTGGAAGAGGACACTACTACTCTCATTTTGTCAGTGGATCAGTCACCTTCAATGTCTCAAGAATCAGCTGTACCATTGGATATCAAAGACTCTTTTGAAATGGTTGCTCAATCAGTTGAATTATCAGAAGTATCTGGCATGGAAGAAAAAGAAGTTCTTGAGAAAACAGACACAATGGATACACCACTGCAGGACCAAACATCTCAACTAATTGTCGACACCATTGCTGAATCACCCGACCTTTTACAACAATCAACAGTCCAAACTTCTCTGGAATTGTCAGTTCCAATTAAAGAACCGGGCACATTAGATAACATCGAACAAAAAACACTATTGACTACAACAGAAGAACTACCAGAACATACAGCAGATTCTTCTGTAGCTGCGTCCACAGTTGTGGTGGAAGAAACACCTTCCGATGAACAAACGGTCGATGATACTGTTGATATGGTTCATGATCTTTCACTGCATCCATCAAAAGTAGATGTAACATCTGAGCTACCAGAAGCCTCAGTTCAAGCGACATCGGCGCCTGAAGTTGCAGCTGAGCCAATATCCGTTGACGAAGCTAAACAACTACCTCTAGCGAAAGAGGAAATCTCTCAGGTTGGTACTAATGAGCAGCTACCAGGAGAAGCGGATCAACTCATGCAACCATCATCAACACCAGTTGCTTTGGTGGCAGAGCAATCAGAAGAAGTTCAAACCACAATTGAAACTGTTTTAAAAACATCACCAGATGTTGGTGCCATTGATGATATCCCCATGCAGTCCATTTCTTTGACACAGAAGTCGTCTGTAACTAAAGAAAAAATAGAAGCTGAAGATACTGAGACATTAGAACTTACTCCAATTGTAGATTCTACTGCTCCTGCTGTATCCACTGTTGATGATATCCCTAAAGATGAATCAGACCTTGTTATCAGACCATCCCAGACCTCAGAAGAAGAGATTCATTCTCAGGTTGGTACCACCGATGTGTCTGCTGTGGTCACTGAAATCAAAGCTACCCCATCTGGTATTGAAAAACCTCATGAAGTTACTGATTCATTAATGGAGCCATCTGAAGTCTCTTATATTGAAGAGGAGAAAACTCTTGAAAAATCTGGTGAAATTGAGTCACCTCTGCGAGGTCAAGTTTCTCCTTCAAGTGTTGACACTATTCCTGGCGTTTCTGAAAAGTCGCAACCAATGACATCACAAGATTCGCAGCAGTTGTCTAGTAGTATAAATCAAGTTGAGAAGCTGCCTGACGTACAATCGGAGACGCCTTTGACTGCAGCTGAGGAGGTGACAAAAGATATTGTCGATTCAGCTGTAATGTCTACTGCAGCTGTGGTAGAGGAAATGCCTGCAAATGAGCAAGTTGTAGAAGAGCAATTAGACTCTGTTGACCAGGCTTTACAACAACCTTCGGAGTTCAAGGTGATATCAGATGTACCTGAAACCACCATCCAACCGACATCTGCACCTGAGGTACCAGAAGAGCCAGTTGATGTTGAAGAAGTTGTTCAAATACCTGTTGTCAAAGAGCAAACTTCGCAAATAGAAGAAACTCTTACTGAAACGTCGGAACAGGAAACGCAGTCACAGCTGATTCCAGACACTGGCGAGCCGATTACCAATGAAAAGGTGAAGTATCAAGTCACGTTTGAGGAGGAATCGGTGTCTCCCTCGGAGGTTCAGATTGAAAGACCTCTGGCTGTCGATCAACCAGTTGTTTGTGCAGAAGATGCTGAAACCATCAAGAGTTTGGAGAAGCAGGCAGAAACGTTGGTGAAGGAAACTATATTAACTGCAATGGCGATGCTTGATAGCTCAGCGTTGCAAAGTGATAATGTTGAAATACAGCCTACTGTTATCGATATAGACCATACGCAGACGAGTGAGCAATCTTTCTCAACACATACAGTCACTGAGACCACCATGTATACCGAGAGAACTAGTGAATGCATTACTGTGGTCCAATCCGACTTACGCCTTGAATCTCCAACCATGGAAATAACTATGCTTTCTGATGATGATGATGAACAAAGCAGTCAAGTATTGGTCACTGACGTTGAAGAAAGTAGCAATATGGAGGAAAGTTTCGAGATAGTAGATATGGGGGTTGAACAAGAACCGTTTGAAATTGTTGAAGTTCCAGACACGGAGGAGTATGAAATAGTTGATATATCTGATAATATCGAAACCATATCTGAGCAGAAGGTTGGTAACGCTGACTTTATTAGAGACTATATCGAGTGAATTTTATGTGCTTACCCCTGTGTCTGTAGGTAATCTCTTGTGCCCCCACCTGTTCTACCATTAGTGTGAACCTTTAGTGTCTTGTGACAGTGCTATTTGAAAACATTTTCAAAAAATTTAAATTTATGCCAACTGACCGTGTTACTTGCTATTTTAAATAACACATGGTAATTAAAGCGCTGTATGAACTGTTGATTTTCTTCCAAAAAGATTGTTTTCACTTCTACTGGTGGCATTAGCTATCCTCTACTGGTGGCATTAGCTATGCTCTGATCCCATTTTACAGGGACCTGAGATAACTGCTGCCACTAAGTCAGAGGTTTTGCAAGTCAAGTCTGATCAGTACAGTACCAGAGTTGTTGGTGATGCTGGTGAACAGCAGTATGTATTGGAGTTTGAAGAGAGAGTTGATGATTACTCCCCACCTAAGATTGTACAACCGTTGCAACCCGTCGCTGTCACAGAAGGTTTGCATTATTTATTTGTTTTATCTCACCCCAATATCACATTTTTTAAAAACAATTTTTTGAATGAATATTGAATTTAGTCGAGAAATTTTCTTCAATTTGCTTATTCTGATCCTATTCAAAATAATGTTGACTCAATTATAGAAATACTCTTTTGATATTTACTATCATAAACTCAAGTTCTCACATTGAGAATTTATGGTGAATTTTCAATGTAACAATATCAAGGCCCATGAAGTGTGCCACCTCTAGAAGGAAATGTGCTTTGGTCGATGATTGCATGTTAAACTTTGAGAAAAAAACGTATCAAGTTACGCGCTTTCTAACATCAAACACACAGTGTCTGGATTTATTCGTCAACTTGTATATTTTAGGCGAAGATGCCACCTTAACATGCACCATAGTAGGGGAGCCAACTCCTGAGGTGCGCTGGCTCATTGATGGTCAAGTGTTAGCTCAGTCCGATAGAGTGGTGATCACTTACGAGAATGGTGTGTCTACATTACAAATAAGTCAGGTGACCGCGCAGGACCAAGCTGTGTATGTGGTGGAGGCAACCAACAAAGTTGGTAAAGCAACAGTTTCAGCTAATCTCGTCATCATTCGTAAGTATTCATAAACTTGTACTTGCCGTGAGTCACTCGCTGTGAGTCACTGCACCTCTGCAACGATGTCTTTTCCTGCTTCTTTGTTCAATAAATAAAATGGTTGTAAGCTAAATGCTATATACAACAAATGATTCCAGAATTTTATGATTTTGAAACATTTCTTTCGTAAACAAGTTGTTGGTCTCGAAATTCCTTCAAGTTTTGGTTGATTTTAATAAGAAAATGTGCTTTTTGTTTGCGGATTCCATTTTCTGAACTCAATCATAGACATCTGAGTATACATGTCACTGTCTTTACGATGTAGCGTTGCTTGACTAAAATAGTTGGACTAAGATATTGCAAAAACCGATCATTTTTTACTCTTGATCATATGCTAAAAAAGTTCTGTAATCTCTGTCAATTCCTTTTCTCCAAAAATTTATTCAATTGTGCGCTTTCAAATATGCTACCAAATGCTCAGGATATTGCTGTTGCTGCTAATTCCATGTTGTTACACAATATTGTAGCTGCCGGTGCTGTGATAGAGAGCTCAACTACGACTGTCACCAGGAAACAGCAGGATTATGTAATCACAGGTGACCAGGTAACGGAGAGCACGGTTGGTGTCACTGAGTCTGCCCCAAGATTTATACAAGAACTTCCATCTTGTCTTGAAGTGGACACTGGTGACACCGTCAGGTATAATGTCAGCTAGTGGAGTTGTCTTCTCATTAAAGAACACAAATTGAATGTTCTAGTATATACATGTACTGGTATGTACACAGGAGTGATAGATGGTTATTTGTTTATTTGGTTTTATCATATTTGTACTAACGCATTGCCCGCTCATCAAGCTCACATCACATCAGCAAAGTTAAAGAATTGGAAAATTTTATTTTACAAATTTGAAAAAAATATTACCGTATGTTAAACCTAGAGATTTTTTTATAATTTACTTAGTATTTCAATACATCTATTACATATTATCAGCTTTTTTCAAATTTCATTGTATACTTTTCTCTCCCAATTTCTTCAGTGGAGTTGGTTTATTATATAATACGCTATATAATAAATTATATAATATATTGTATAATACGTTATATAATAAATTGGACATTTATTTGCCATGATAATTTAATCAAATCAAATAATGTTAAAAATGAAAAATTTTTTTATTGGCAACACGTAATGAACTAGTTGTCTAATCTCTTGTAGCATACCATGTAAGGTGCATGGCTCACCGATGCCAAACATGCAGTGGTTCCATAACAGTGTTGAGCTAGCTCCAAAGCCTCGTTACACCATCACAACGAACCCTGAGGCTGGGGAGACAACTCTCACCATCAATCAGATAACAGAAGAAGACACCGGAGCCTATCAGCTGCTGGCTGAGAATACTGTTGGATCTATCACAGCTGTATGCAACATTGTCCTCAAAAGTGAGCAAATTATTGCATAATTGTCTTCAATAGATTTCTTTCTTGTATTAGTAACTTCTGACTAAGCTTTACATGTATGTGGGATTTATATTTACAAGTCTATGTAGTTTACATTTACATGGCTGTGTGGTTTATATTTACATGGCTGTGTGGTTTATATTTACATGTCTATGTGGCTTATATTCTAATGTCTATGTGGTTTATATTCACATGCCTATGTGGCTTATATTCACATGTCCATGTGGCTTATATTCACATGCCTATGTGGCTTATATTCACATGTCTATGTGGCTTATATACTTTCAGTGAGGCAAACACGGACTACTGTGACAGAGAGCACCTCCACTAAGACCGTAAATGGAAAGACCATCACTACAAAAACTATCAAAACTACAACGAATGGAGTGACGGAGACAAAAACTATCGTAGAGGAAAGTGGTGCACCGAAACCGAGAGTTGTTGCCCCTCATTTCACAACAAACTTGTCTAGTCTGGTTGTCGAGGAAGGAGAGGAAACCAGATTTATGTAAGTATTTTTGTGTATGGAGTTGTCTGCGCCGTGCAAAAAGTTAAAAGTGGAGCAAAGTTTAAGTGGATCGGTCATTATTTTACAAAATTTAGCTGCTGTGCTATCAGCTTTTGAGAGGAAAACTTTACTATTCTATTAGATTGCTGCTACAATTTGTACATGAATGAAATAGTTTTATATGAAAAGTTGTAGTTAAATTAGCTTTCAAGTTTACCATTTCTATTTTTTACTGTATTGCATTTACTTTTAGTGCTGCCGGACTCAATTCTGTTCAATTATTTGACTAAATTGATTTTGTCAGATTCATTCATAGGATCCAACGCCCTCATTATATATTTTCTTTTATTGAAGAGAAAAAACAATGAATGCACACGGTCAAGTAACAACATCAATCCACTGCTTGAGCTAAGAAGTTGTATCACCCTGTCAGTATTCCACGCTGCAATGGCTACTCGTTTCTTTTAGTTGTGAGTTGAACCATGATGTGACGCCGTTGCCAACTATCCGCTGGTTTAGAGAGCAGATTGAGGTTCAACAAACAAAGAACATAACCATTGAGTTTGATGGAGAGACATATCGCTCTACATTGGTTATCCCTAGCAGCATTCCTGAGGCGCAAGGCAACTACTCGTGCCAAGCTGAGAATGAGGCTGGCTTTGCGGAAACCCAGGCTTCATTGGTCATTAGAAGTAAGTGTGTTCCCATGTGGTAGTATCCAATGGAAGTAAATATTAGTTGGATTGTGAATAGTTAGTTTTTAGGAAAATTATTGATGAAGTTAAATTTTTACCATTTTGCTACGCTTGCATGCCAAACAGCTTTTTGGGGCCGATGAGACAAAGATATTATTATAGTCAGTCATTTTTATTTTTGAGCTTACTTTGAAAATGCAATGTCTTTTATTAATTCTTAGTGATTATGTTTGTCTTCGTAGATGTTCTTCTAAAAGTTTTTCAGAATTCTGTGTTATTTTTAGAACGTGAACCACTCAGAGATGTAGAGGCTCAGGAGGAAGTTGTGTCCATGGAAGAGACCAAGGAACACGTAACTCAATCCACGCCAACTACAACAACCCAGGAGTTGACTCCAGTTGTGGATGCACTGGTGGACAGGAGTACTGTGGAGATCTCTGAGTTGGAAGGTTTGGAAAGCAGTCAAGATGTTTCTGAAGTCATTGATGAACAGAAAGTGCAGGACTCTCAGGAGTCAGTAGACCAAGTTGTTGCTGAAGTTTCTAAACCTGCAGAGTTTGAGATGAGCAAAGATGTGATAGGTGATCATAAACCTGCCGAGGCGACAAGTGCGACAGAAGTTGTAGAGCAGACAACTGCTGATGTCTCTAAACCAGAAAGTCTGGAAACTGGTGACATTGGAACAGAAGTAGTCAACTTGGATACTACCGATATTATGGAAATTGTAGTCACAGAAGTTATTAAGGGAGAGGAAGATGCCGGGGGGATGACAGTCCGCGATACCACAGAGGTTAGTAAACCTGAAGAATTTGAGTCTAGCCAGGAATTGCAAGACACTCAACAGACAGAAGTGCTTGGAAAACTTGAAATGGTTGGAAAGGCAACGGCTGAAATAACTAAGCCTGCAGAACTAGAATCAACCCAGGTTTTGGCTGAAGATGTTGAAAAGACTGAAGCATTAAGTTTAGTTGAAGTGGTGGAACAATCTACTGCAGAAACTACCAAACCTGAAAGCTTGGACACTGGTGATATCGGTACAGAAATAGTTGACTTGAATACAACTGGTATGGTGGGCACTGTAACTACAGAAACCCTAGTGTCTGATAAGGATGTCGAAGAGAGAGTGGTCCAAGATGTAGCAGAAGTTGAAACACAAGATGACTTGGAGACTACCCAAACTGTGGTTGACCAGGAAACAACAGAAGCTGTTGGTGTTCCAGAAACAGTGGAAAAAATTGTCGTTGAAATATCTAAACCAGAAGAGTTAGAGCAGAGTGAGATCGTTACCACTGACTTTGAATCACAGAAGGCAGCAAGTGTAACAGAAGTTGTTGAACAATCTACTGCTGAAGCTACCAAACCTGACAGCTTGGATACCGGAGATATTGGTACAGAAATAGTTGACTTGGATACAACTGGTATGGTGGGCACTGTAACTACAGAAACCCTAGTGTCTGATAAGGATGTCGAAGAGAGAGTGGTCCAAGATGTAGCAGAAGTTGAAACACAAGATGACTTGGAGACTACCCAAACTGTGGTTGACCAGGAAACAACAGAAGCTGTTGGCGTTCCAGAAACAGTTGAAAAAACTGTCGTTGAAATATCTGAACCAAAAGAGTTAGAGCAGAGTGAGATCGTTACCACTGACTTTGAATCACAGAAGGCAGCAAGTGTAACAGAAGTGGTGGAACAATCTACTGCTGATGCATCTAAACCAGACAGCCTAGATACTGGCGATATTGGTACGGATGTGGTCGACCTGGAAATTGCACAGCCTGTCAGAGACACCATCGACAAGTTTGTTGCAGAGGAGACTCAACCTGAGGAAATAGAAGTTGAAGGCGCCGTTACAGAGTTTGTCATCAATAAAGAGGTGCAGGAGTCTTCTGAAACTTTGATGTCTACCGTAACAGAGGTTAAACCAGACACAGTCGAAGACAAAGCTGTTGAGAATGTTGCTGATGATGCTGAAAAGATTGTTCCAGAGCAGGAGGAATCAAAAGATCTGGAGTTGAGTGAAGTGGTCACTGATGTGGTGGATCAGGAGAAAGTAGAAGGTGTGGTTGAGAGCGAAGATAACAAAACTGCTGAAGTATGCCAGCTGGAGAAATTAGAGACCACACAACAGATTCTTGACGTAGATGAATCCACTGTTGATCAATCACCTGCAGTTGAAACAGACTTGACTGAACATAATGTTGAAGAGGTAAGTTTCTTGCTTATTTTACTGATGAGTGATCAGTTTGACAAGTTTCATGCAAATAGATTGTCGTTGGCACATCTACTACATATACATAGTTAGAAATTTAAGTTACTAGTGTCTCAGTTCTGATTACTATTTCTGTAGCATGTGTGATGTTTTTATGTTTCACTAGTCTTAGTGTATGCTGTGGAATTCCTAATCCAGAACTTTCCTGTCTGCAGTCTACAACCAAAGTTCTTAGTCAATTATTCCATAAACCCGATCCATGTGCTCGTAAAATGTAGCTCAATTTATTTGCTTCGCTGCAACTCAACAACTTAAATTGCCTTTGCTATCAATGTCTTATTCATTGCATGACTGTCCTACCCAATTACCAAATAAACCCTTCAACTTTCCTAGGCTCCCTTGAACACCTCCCCAGTATGTCAAGAACTAGATACCAGTGAAGAAACTGCCCTGAAATCACCCACAAATGTGGCAAGCTCAGGCCATGATATCGTTTCTGCTATAACTGAACACCCGGTTTCAGAATTGGATGTCTCATTATGCGACACCCAATTAGAGCTCGTCTCTCAGCAATCTGAAGTTGAGAAGCTCGACGACACCCCTCAAACTCAGATGCTTGCTGATCAAGTTGATGTACCTATTGATACTACAGAGACGGTTATCGTAGATTCAACTACCACTAACTTAATTACTGAAACATCTACTGAAATTGCATCCCCTGAGAGCCAAGTAGTTAGTGAATCTGCCAATGTTTTCTCAGAAGATTTGCCTCAAGTTACAGAGGATCAAATTGGAGTAATTGTCTCTGAACAGTTTTCAACTCAACAAACCGCAGAAGATCAATTGGATTTTACAATTTCCACGAAAGAGATACCGGAGCAGTTTACACATAGCCAGGAGGTTATTTTAGCATTGAGCAAGCAAGAAGATAAGTTGATCCCTTCTCAAGTTCTGGCCGATGAAGACTTGAGAGATGTTAGTAAGGTCAATGACGTGCCACAAGTGGAGCAGACTCAAGTCCGATCAATCGCTGAACCATCTAAACTTAGTGAGAGACCAGAGGTGGTAACTGAGTCATCTATTGTGACCACGGACATAGTCAAAGTGTCAGACAAAGAGACTGGTCTTATCGAAAAAGTCCCTACCGAGCACATTCATGAAAATATTGTTGAAGTTTCTACTGAAAGGAAGTCACATGATGAGATTTCTACCACAGTTGCTCCGTTAGTTGATCAAGTTGTCCCACAAGATGCAGATGCTGTTCTTCAACCAGAATTAGTGGCTGCAGTTGCTTCTGAGGATATCACAAATGTTGATTCAGTCGACAGCAAAATAATACCAAATGAAGTGGGGCTACTTGTAGCTGATGATCATGAACAAACAACGAGTGTCATTCAAACTAGTCGCACTGCACCATCTTCTGAGATTGTGCAAGTACCAGTAGATGACATTGATTCCGAAAAAATGCCATCTGGTTCAACATTGTTGACCGACAGTGTTCCAGAATCGAATGCCGAGCAGTTGTCAACTGTAGTAATGAAAGAAACGCCAACTGAGGAAGTTGTTCCTGCTGTTGAATCTGATGTCTCATTCACAGATTCAAATGTTCTCACAGAATCTGAAGACATCAAAGCCCAATCCATTGAATCTATAGCTGATGTCAGTACAGACCAAGCAGAAGCAGTCTTTGAGCCTGCTGTTCCAGAACGCTCTGAAGTGCGTACAACTCCTTCAGCTGCTAAAGAAGTGGGCTCAAAATTGGAATATGAGCAGACTCAACCGGTGTTACCAGAAGTCCAAGAAAAAGTTACAGTTTCTGATGAGGTTGATGTACCAAGCTTAAGTGAACAAACTGAGAAAGTTATCTCGATACCTTCGCTGTCTGTTGTTGCTGAAGATGTTAACCAAACAGATGCTGTCCCAGCTGATGAGCCAATGACTAGCGTACCTGAAGATGTGGAAGTTTCTAAAGGTGAATCTGAGAGGGATTTTACAGTAAGCCAGGCAGGAAGTGGACATGCCGCTGATGATACAGTTGTCACATCCGTAATCGAGGCTGTAACAGAGAATTTGCCTACTAGTCAGGAGGTTTCTGTTCCTACTGGTGAAATACAAGCTGGGGCCATAGAAACAGGTGCCAATGTCGAAGAATCTGAAGTTTCTATAGATATTTGCATTACTAGCCAAGACGATATGGCAGTTCAATCGGCCGATGTCGCAGGTGTTCAAGACATAAATGAAATGGGAAGTACTGAATCCTTACTGACCAGAGCGGTGGAAGGATCTGAACAGATCGACATACAGACTGAAGCAGCCCAATTGCCAAGTTTACCAATTGAGCAATTATCTCCGGAGCCGATCTCTTTGTCAGTAGAGACTCCGCAGGACACTGTTGTGACATCATCAACTAGTGAAGTTGCTCTTGACATCTCCATCGATAATGTTACACACACAGATCAACTAGAACAGTTGCCTCTTGCTGGACAACTTGTCAACATTCTCGATCAGCCTTCGTTAGCGACAGTTCCTATGCATGCACCCGAGTCTACAGAAGATACACAAGAAGACACGGTTGGTGCTGTTATTAAGGAAGTGACAGAAAAATCTGAACCTAAAAAAATCGAAGCTGGTGAAGAAATTGTAGTAAATGTATCACCTTTACATGATGATCACCAAGTAGTAACAGTCGAAGAAGTCCAGAGCGAAATCTTAACTCCTGTTAGCGCTGAACGTGTTGTGTCCGACACCACTAGCACTGATCTCAGTGATGTGAATAAAAGTAGAGTTGATTTTGAGACCACAGAAATAGCGGCTGAAGTTGAGCAGGATGTCACCACAGCTTATGAAGCTGCTAAACCAGCGCAAAGTGTTGAAAGGAAGGTCGATGATTTGTTGAGTGAGGGCAAGGAAGACATGACCACCACGTCTTCTGAGGTGCTAATTGACGAATCTGTCTCAAACCAGCTCGGAACTCAACCTGACACAGTCGTCTCCAAGCTTCAGTCTCCGACTCAGGAGCAGTTGGATCTAGTCAACTCATCGCCATCGTTACAACAAATCTCTTCCGTCTCTCCTGCTATTGACAGCGTTACTTTAGATACTGTCAAACTTATGCAGCCAATCATTATCAAGGAGTTAGATGACGTGGTAGTAGAAGAGGGCTCCGATTTAGTCTTGTCTGTTACCATCGCTGGCTCTCCCGATCAGGTAAAGATTGAGCTAACTGTAACCACTGAGTTGCTTGGTCATACTGAACACTTGCATGTTGGAGATTGCTTGTCTCACCTCCTTTGTTAATTGATCTGTTGTCGTAGGTATTTCCCTATCAAACATCCATAATACCAATATGTGCATGATAGTATTTGTGCTTTGCTGTTTTTTGTTCTTCCGGCATTGGTAATTCCTTTCTCATTTATTGTTTTGAAATTATTTTTATAACTGTTCTGTAAGTATAGCTTTTGCGACTTTGCATTGATAATTCAATCCCTCAAAAGTATGCGAGGCTGAGAATATAAATGTTTTTAGACTACTTGGTTGGTGGATGGACAGGAGATTGCTGAAGATAGATTGTCGGAGACTGAGAGAGTTGATGATACGTACAGTTTGCGATTGGCTGATGTAACTGTAGAGGATAGTGGAGAGTATTCAGTGGTGGCATCCAATGAACATGGACAAGTGATCACTTCCTCTTCTGTGACCGTAGCACCGAGTGAGTACTGTATAGCTCTTTTAGTGGACTTTTAGCTAGTGGACTACTAGCTAGTGGGCTACTAGCTAGTGGACTACTAGCTAGTGGGCTACTAGCTAGTGGGCTACTAGCTAGTAGCCCGCTAGCTAGTGGACTACTAGCTAGTGGGCTACTAGCTAGTGGACTACTAGCTAGTGGACTACTAGCTAGTGGGCTACTAGCTAGTGGGCTACTAGCTAGTAGCCCACTAGCTAGTGGACTACTAGCTAGTGGACTACTAGCTAGTGGACTACTAGCTAGTGGGCTACTAGCTAGTGGGCACAGATAATGTGTTGACTCAGTGCTAAAAGTTTTTACATTTATGTTGCATATCGATTAAAAACTGCTGATAAAATTAGTTTTATTCATACTGAAGCAAAGTTCACCTAATTGAACTGTTTCATCATTCACTGCAAGCAATATGTTCAGGTGGGAGGGGGGATGCTAATGCAATCCATAGATTTATTATGAGATCACATTGATAAGGGAAGACAATCTCAACTCATTGATGCCAATAAAAGTAAAACAAAAATTGTATGTAAATTTATAAATAATTGATTTTATTACTTTATTATTATAATAAATTGATCATAAAAATAAATTTCAACTCCACTCATCATTTTAAAGTGTTGATTGGCTATAGTAAGTGTAAGCCTGGAACACATCAATCAACTGCTTCACATCATTTTGATGCTTGAATTTAATTAACAAACAAATAAATAGTATAATTATTAGCGCAGCTATTTTATTTTTACAGGCATTGCTGTTTTGAAATAGTTTTTTTCGTTGTGATGTAATAATAGACATAGATATTGCATTAGCCAACACACCCAACTGAACATATTGTTTGCAGTATACGGCTATTAATTCAGTACATAAAGAGCTTTACTCAGCAATGCTATAAAAATATCTTTGATTAAACATTCCTCATTACTCAATAAGTGGGCTATTAGTACTTGCTAATCAACGGAGGAGGGAAACATCACTTGAGCTGGTTGGTTGGAGGAATGGGTTTGTTATTCAGTCGAGGGATACGCGTTATTAACAGTCATCGTCTTTTATCTCTTTCAGAGTCAACTGATGCTTCAATTGAGGATATATCAGAAGCTTCCGGTAAGTGCTTCCTGAGCATGTCGTGTGGACCTTACCTGATTGGTTGCTTGAACGCTGCTCTATATATCGTTTACCCCTCGGTGTTTCTTTGCCTATTAGTTGCTTCTAACTTGAAATTAAGTTTTTTAATATAAAAAAATAATTTTTTCAACCTCTCCTCACTTTCTATCGACTCCCATGCTTGTTTGTTTCTAGCGACCTTACCCGCTTTCTCTTCTGTCGTTTCTAAAGATGACTCACCGCAGACAAATGAGCTTGCTATGGCTCCCATATTTGCTGCTCCGCTACATGAAGACACCGAGGTTGTCTCCGCTGACGGAGCTGCCTCTCCACCAGTATTTATTCAATCGTTTGAGACCACTGAAGAGACGTTACCATTCCAGTTAAGCGTTGCAGAACAGTCGTTGCTCGACTCTGCAGACCAGCTGGTGGTGGCCACTCCGGTTCTCAAAGCTGATGAGCAGCCAGTGAGCGTTACTGAAGAAGTGAGAGAGCAATTGGTCGAGCTAGAGATCAAGGCAGAACTTAAATGGGCAAAAAGTTAGTGTGCAGCTTTAACTAATAGAGTTATCTGAGTGCTACTAATAGAGTGTTAGCCCCAGAGTGATATACTAATAGCTCTACTAATTATCTCTCTAATTGCGCTGCCATCTTTATCCAATTAGCTACTAGATATTCCCATCTATCATTAGACATCTTACAGCTGTACTCTGCATGTACTATTTATAGAGATTTCTCTCTGCTATTACTAGCTTGTGGAATGTTTTATTTAGTGCCTCTACAGCCAGTCTTCTCTCAATCAACAATTCTGTTGATACTTTGCCTAAAAACAACCAAACTTTGATAAGTTGGTAGATCTATATAATTCAAAAAAGCTGTTATTGTCTATTTTTAACAATTATCATAAATGAAAAAAGAGTTTCGACTTGAAGTAATCACTGATTTCACAAAATAATAAATAATTGCAACTTTTTTGGGTATGATGATAATAACTTTATTATTATTAAGGCTGTGGCGTGGTTAAGAAATTTAGTCAAGATTAATCTTATTTTCATATTTATTAATCTTGATCTCCTGTGTTACCTATAACTAGCTCCAATTCTCCAACATATAATTCAGATGTCTCTGTTCTGATTGAAAATTATAAGCATGAGATTGCATCATGGGGGGGTTGGAATTCATTTTCAGTCATATAAATGGTAAACCTTAAACATTACAAACAATAATAATAATGATAAATGCCCTTAGTCAAACCAAATTACAATTGCCTCGTTTAAAAAAAATGAAACAAAGAAGTCACTACAAATGGCGATTAATTAAAAGAAGATTTTTAAACGCGTTAATTTTTTGTGGAAATTGTTCGTGTTAATCGCAAAAATAACTCTATTAAATGACAGCCCTAATTATTATTGACATTTTGTGGAAAGCAAGGATTATTTGCTGATTTAATGAGATTTAATATTCTATTGGTAAATCATTCGAGTATCTTACTTCTGATACTGCAAACATCCTTTTATTAAATCAAAACCCATTCCAAAGACCCTTTAGAGTAGCTGATATGTAACTGATAGTTTGTGATCTTTGAAAGAGCATGCTTGACCAGCAGCAATGTCTACTATAGGCCTGCCACTAGGTCTGTTACCAACACCACACTGTTGTACATTTGCAGCTCCCACACAGCAAACAGAAATAAAGGTTGAAGACAGCAAACAAATCGACAGCGAAGGTTTGCATCAGAAATGCCTGCTGCACATTGTGTTCAGTTTGTTGAGTGTTTTGTTAGAACTGTTCCATCTAGTCGTAGGTACTACAGTGTTGAACAAAGCTGCATTTATACCAACAAAGCGAGCTAGTCTGCACAGACAGTTTGCTATTGGTTGAAGTAGCTGCAGCTTGACTCTTTTTTGCCTGTTCATTTTTTTTGTTCTATTGAGAGTTTTGCATTCATTGTTGTGGCTTGAACTTATTGAGTGATATTTTTTTATCAACTTTTCCTCAGATGAAGCATGTCTTAGCTCTCTGTTGTAAGCAAGCTCAGTAACCATATGGAAATTTTTATTATTTGGTTTGTCGTGTTTCTCCCTCAACTTTGCTTCTTAGCGTAGTTTGCTAGCAAAATTTTCAAAAAGTAGATATTTTCTTGAAATTGTGTGCTGTTCCTGCGCTTGCTCGTTAACGGATCCGAAACGCTTTCAAATATTTTTACTTTGTCCCTTTTTAAAAATATTTCTGTGCGATGTATATTACAAAATTCTACAATTTTGTAGTTGTGTGCTCTTTATTCTGGCCTATAAGTTATGTAAAGAGTATGGTACGATACAACCCACTCCCGTACTCTTTACAGAATTTAGTGGCTAATTCTTTTAGAGTGAATGCACGATTGTAGTTTTAGTCAATTTCTACACACTCTCTAGTTATCTGAGTCATATGACAGGTGGAACTAGCTAAGTTTTATACTGATGCACTTCATCCGCATCACCCCAATTTTTCAATTGCAACAACTAATAAAATTGTATGAATTAAAATACTCGTGGATTACATTTCATGTTGAACTTGCACAAAACGTAAGTGTGTCATTCGAATGGAGAGTGGTGAGTTTTACCCTTTGGCTCTCGGCAACAATGTGCTGCATCGTGAATGTCTATTCGCTAGATTCCACCTGTCATTTCGTTTCACCAACCATTGGCCGCATGCCAACAACATCCTTTCAACTATTGGCCAGTTTCATTCGATGCAGATGTCTCTTTCCTTTCATGATATTTTAAAGCTGCCTTGTAGAGTCTGATGTGTAGTTTTATATGTGGTGGCTGTTGCTTCCCACCCTTACTTTTTCATTCTCTAACAAAACTCATGCAATCCAACAATCTTTTAAAAAACTTGGGGTTGTCTCCACTTCCATGTATCACATGAGTAGAAATAGTTGACCAATAACAATCTATATGTGTGAGCATGTTGTGTGATGGTTGTGTGTGAGCATGTTGTGTAATGTATGTGAGTGGGAATGAACCGATCACCTATTACCGTGACATGCCATGAGAAATGTCGCGTGTTGACAACCTGTGATGACATGCTGCTCTGTGTTTTAGATGCATGACATTCAATTAATCGTCAGCATATTTGAGAGACATAATTTGATCAGCAGACTTCTAGAAGAAACTGGAAATGTTGAAATGTGATTTAGTGTTGTTTTTTTTTTGTATTCGAGTTGTTAGCATCTTTTGTCTTTTGTGTGTTGGACTTTGCAATAGTAAGTATTAGACTGTTTAAATATGTTTTAATTTAGTTTTGAAATTCTTTGATTTGTTGTCGCTAGAACTTGGTATGATTTGATTGTTGCTATTGCTGTTTTATGCAATGAACATGTTGATTTATAAATAATAAATGTGTTGTAGCTGCTACAATAGTAAGTGAACTAGTATCTACCACTCAGGCTAGCTTACCGCAGAGTGAAGCTGTGGTTCCTACAGAAGTTGTGGAACACAGGCCACAAGCTCCTCATATCTCAACATGTCTAGTAGACACAGATGTAGAGATTGGTACAGCACTCACTCTAGAGGCTGTTGTACAAGGTTAGTAACTAATTTGTCAGTTCCGTTGGCAAATCTTGTCTGGTCCGTCTATTGAGTTATTGTTATCAGGTAGTAAAAAGTATGTATTAGTTATTTATTTTGTTACTGCAAATCTTTTTTGGTTTGGATGAAATCAAGTTGAATAGTGACTCATTTAATCATTTCTCGCAGAAATCCAGTTTAACATATGTTTAAATTTTAATCATTATGATAAATTAAATTCTGTTTGGAACTTGTATGATACATAAACCATTATGTAACTAAAAGTGTCAGCACCTACCATGTGTGTATTTTATAGTTTTTTTTTCATTTTTATTTTGAAATTTTTTACCGTTTATAAATTTTTCTCAACAAACGTTATGGTTTAAGTGCGATATGTACATGTAGGTGTATTAAGAAGGGTTTTATACTGAATGTGTATCATTATTAGACTGTGTACCTACGAGTTCACTTGCAGGGTATCCCACCCCCAAGGTTGAATGGTACATAGATGAGGATCTCATTCCGTTAGATGATACCTACTATGAGATGACCCACTCCGAGGACCGCTGCATACTTCACATGCGAACTGTAGATGTACACGATGAAGGCGAGTACATGATGGTTGCCACTAATGAATACGGCTCAGCAAGCACTTCCTGTGAAATAACCATTGCGGGTAAGAATTAGCATAAATTAGCTCATTGCAGGTAAGATTATCTGAATTTGATTGTTAAACGGAACAATTCTCATCAACATGACAAAAAATATCAATAACCTTGAAAACATAATTTTGAGAGTTGTCTCCACAAGAAACATTGATGGAGGAATTTTTTAGGATTAGCTAGCTGTGACTAAAAGCCATCATTTTTGGAGGGTATGCTAAAATTTATAAATAACTAATTTTCACGGTTATAAGTTACTTTTTTGGTCCTCCAAAGTGAATTGTGTCCAGATCTGCTTAATTTTCCGAACAAACGCAGAGAAAAAGACTTTCAATGTTTTCATTATTCAAGTGCATCAGAGTAGTATAAAAAGAGCAGTACTGCTCCTTTTATACTACTCATCAGCTTTGATAGAATTAAATTTTTATTGCTTGCAAAAATCATACAAGCTTTAAAATGTCATAGAATGGCATGCTTATGATTTTCTGAGACAATTCCTGTTGACTTTCAACTACTGGTGATGGCGTGTTAGTCACTTTTTACCTCAAATTTCATTTTTTCTCTAACAAATCAGACTAGACAGCAAGCTTTGTTACATCATGTTGCTCTCACCGGTTCAGCGATTATTAGCAGTAATAATGATGTATAAAACAAACATTCATATTGGTGCCAGAGAGCAATTACCACATTTCATTATTAGGTTAATTAATATGCCAACCAAAAATATCTCTCCCACGTTATGCTGACTGCAGCAGCCAATAAACATAGTCAAAAGTTCAGCTGTCAGAAAACTGTGTATTTTTCACACCAACTTAATGTCCGTGGAATTTCAAAGAATGCAGTTTCGTATCATCTCACTGATATCATAGACATCTCATCGATGGATACATATAAGTGTTTGTAATAGGATCAAATTCAATTCTCTATGTTTAAAGCTGGCAGCCATATGTTTGTTTAAACCTACCTCAGTGAAATGCTAATCAGTATTAGTTCTGTAGCTTATATATAAGTTAGTAGAATTTAATCTAACACCTAAGAAAACTTCTAGTGAAGTGCAAAAATTTGGCTTGCTTGTATTGCAGCTGGAGATGGTGAGGCTCCTTCGTTCACCTCCTCACTGGTGCCCACTAGAGTTATGGATGGAGATAAGACAACTCTAACTGTATCCTACACTGCCAAGCCTTTGCCCAATGTTCAATGGTTCCGTAACGACGCGCTGTTGATACCCTCTGTTGACATGAACATAGTCACCGATGCTACAAAGAGCCATTTAGTTATTGAAGACACGATGCCTGAGGATGCTGGTTTATACAAAGTTGTGTTGACAAATCCCCATGGCGACGCAATGTCTGCTGCATCTGTTGAGGTGGTGGAAGAAGAGGAGGTGATTGAGGAGGAAGATAGAGTAGTACAAATGGTGACTCAAATGGCTGAGGAAGTGATTTTCGAAGAAGAGCTTATATCTGACGAAGAAGTAGCCCAAGAATTAGCCCCTCGCACCGATATTGTTGTGGGTGATCAAGAGAAAGCGACAAAAGCGGTTGAATTGCAGCAAATTGTCACTGAAACAGAAGATGTTACCACTACGTCTGCCTCACCTCTTCAACAGGACGTGGTTTCGATCTCCACAGTATCAGATACTCCTGTTGCACCTAAAGATAGTCAAGTTGAAACAAAACCCGTGTTTACCGTTGAAAAATCTGTCACAGTAACCACTGTTGAGAAAACTGAATCCACTTCCAAAATAGATCAAAAATCTGCAAGTTCTGCTCTGACAGATGTTAGCTTTTCAACAGAAGACGCTACCCTGCAGACAATTCTTACAACTGAAGCAGTTGTAGAAGATGATGAAGTAATGGTTAAGGAAGATGTTCAGCCAGTGGTTCCCATGACTCAATCTGTACAAACAGTTTCGGTTGAAACAGAACAGGTTGTAGAAGGCATACACCCGTCGACACTGACTACCTCATTCATTGAAGAAGATTTGAAATCAACACAAATCGTTGAAGAGTCAGTGATTGACAAGGTTGCCCCTAAAGAGGAGCAAGTCCCTGTGTCTGGTACCGGAATTGATGAGAAGCTTTCACAAGCCGTTCCTGTTGTTCAAGAGAAACGTTTGGCTTCTGTTGAGCACTCTGCTGCTACGGAGATAGACGCGCCAATTACACTGAGCGCAGAGATACCAATAGCTCATCCAGAAATTGCCGAGACTGCGCACAAGGTTGAACCTCTGGATCAGCATGATAAAGAAGAAGAAATATCTCAGCTAGAAGATGTTGTCCCAGTCACTCAATCTCCTCTAAGAGTTTCAGTCGACAAAGACGAGGCCTCAAAAGGTTTACATCCATCGGCTCTAGCAGCAACTGTTATTGAAGAAAGTTTAGAGACAACCCAAACTGTCCAAAAATCCATCACTGATAAGATAACGGCAAAAGAAGAACAGATTTCTGTGTCAAGTAGTGGTGTTGATGACAAACCTTCACAGGTGGTCCCTGTTGTACAACAAGAGCACCTGTCATCAGTTGACATTACACCTGCCACAGATACAGATATTTCAGCTCGACTGAGGACTGACATACCGACTGATAAATCAGAGAAAGTAGAAACCGTTCATCAAGTTGCACCGTTGAATCAACACGAGAAGCAAGAAGAAATTTTACCTGTAGAATCAGAAAAAGAGCAATCTGTTCAAAGTGCTAATGTTGCTGTTGATTTGTCAATCACTGAGGCGTCTATAAATATCTCCCAGGCTCCTCAACTTTCAATGGAACAGAAGGAAGATTTCGTTGAAGACATTGTGAAGTCAGTTGAGCCAGTTTCGCAGGAGCAAGAAGTCGTGTCAGTTGACCAAGAAAAAGCAACAGATGAAATACAGCCAACTGAAGCCCCGGTATTGTTCACATCTCAAGAGATACAGACCCCTGGAGAAGTTGGAAAAGAAATTCTCGATGCGGTAGTTCCCAAACCAACAGATGTCTCAATGTCATTTAGTGAGGTTGAAGGAAAACTAGCTCAAGTCGCATCCGTCATCGAACACAAGCAAGAAATAGCAGATGTTCAGCCTTTGACAAAAGTTGGAGTTGTCTCAACTTCAGCGGATGAAGTTTTGTACCAACAAGATTCTTCATCAAAGGATGCCAAGATCAGTGGCGCTGTAACTGAAGTATCCGAGCAACATTTAGTGACGACTGGTCAAGTTTCAGAGGAGGTTCTGGGTTCAGTTGAAGCTCAACAGGCAGACATTCCATTAACAACCAGCACGATATCTCACAAACCCTCACAAGATGCCGCAGCAGAACATCTACAAGAGGATTTGACTTCTACTCAAACTACTCCAGGAGTAAGATTGGGCTCAGTAACACCATCAGATGTACAGATAGAATCTGGTTCACCAAAATCAACTGCAACTCTCCATCAAATCAGCATGGCAACACAAGATGAGAAACCGGATGAAGCTTCCCATCTAAAACCCCAACCATTGGAGTCAGTAACAAGCACTGCTGTAGATATAGATTCTACAAGTGGTGATACTTTCATCAAAGCTTCACAGGCTGTCGAGGTTACTGACGAGGTAGCGCAGCTTCAAGTAAAAGATGAATTGAAGCCAGTTGTACCAGTGAGCAAAACTTCAGAGGAAGTGTCAATTGAGCAAGAAGGATCTTTCAGTGCGTTACCATCTTCAGAAGCACCGACTCTCATCACCGAACAAACCATGCAATCCACTGATACAGTTAATGCACCATCAATGGATGTCAGCTCAACAGAACAAGTGCAAGTATCAATCTCTGCTGGTCAAGCAGAGGTCAAACCTGTTCAAGCTGTCTCGGTGTCGAAAGCTGAGAAAGACTTGGTAGGTACCAAAGATGTTCCTGCAGCAGATACCAGCCAATCTGCAGTTGACTCTGAGATTGTTCCGCTTGTGTCTGAGATTGTACCAGAGCAACGTCCATCAGAAGCTCTCAGTGCTTTAACTGCGGATGAGACATTAACCATTAGCTCAACTGTGGAGGAGACAACAGTTTTGGATCAGCAGCCTGTTCATATCAAACATGACCTGACAATGGTTGAGTCTAGACAAGAAGAGGGAATGTCTGTTGCTGGCATCGCTGAAGTTCCACTTGCTCAAAGCACTTCTCTCAGAGAGCAAGATATTGGTTCTACAATTCCAGAAGAAACTGAGATTAAAACTGACCAGCCATCAACGTCTGTTCTGCCAGCCAAAACTTCAACTTTCGAAGAAGTGGTTGATGTTTCAGATATTGAACCAGTCGACTCGGTGAGCACAACCTCGATGCTGCGTCAAGAGATTGTTGTTCCAAGTGAGACATCAGCAACAGAACAGTCCTCTGTTTCTGTTAACATTGAACAGCAAAGTGTACCAGCTGGTGAAGTTACACAGCTTCATGAAATCATTTCTGACCAAAAGGCTTCAGACAAAGTTGTGGTTGAGAATCAAACACTTGACAAAACTAGTCTACCAACAGTGACAGCTCCTGAAATTGAAACTTCGCAACTGCTGACTGTTCAGAAATTGGAGGAGACATCAATTGACTCTACGATCCCCGAGGAGATGGAAGTGGCTTCAGCGAAAGCAGAAGTTCTTGCGTTGAAGAGCACCTCCAAGAAGTTGGACTTTGATCTCAACCAAAATATGGAGCTTTCTGTCGAGTTCTTGGCCGTACCAACCGCAAAAATCACCTGGTTTAAAGATGATGAGGAAGTAGAAGAGAGCGATCGATTGAGGTTTGCTTTATTTAATATTTTATTATCTTTTAGTATTGTCTACATGTTTACTTTGACTAGTTGGTAGTTCTCAATAAATGCTTATGTGTTATTAGAATCCTGTCTGATGCCACGACATCAACTCTTCTGGTAAAAGAATGCTCTGCAGAAGATGAAGGTGACTACGAGGTGGTTATTGAAAGTGCAACAGGAGAACTCAGTCACATGTTTGAGACGATTGTCAATGCCAAAGCACCTAGGATTGTACAGGCGCTACAAGAACACACTAGCGTTGATCTACACAAACCCGCTACCTTACAAGTCAAATTTGACAGTTCCATGCAGTCTCAGGTGGAGTGGAAAGCTAACGGTGTAACGCTTGAGACTTCTCCCAAGTACTGCATCACTTCGACATCAGATGAGACCAATCTAGAGATAGCTGATGTACTCAAGGACGACACGGAGATGGTCTACACCTGCCAAGTGCGAAACGCAGCTGGTCAAGTAGAAACGGCCACGTCACTTTCTCTGCCAAGTATGTTTCACAACAGATTCAATATCAGATGAAGAGATGATCATAATTGTCTTGAGTTGCTTTTACTTAATGAACATTGAGAACTGATTTACACTAGTTTTTGTTATGCTGTGGAAATCTTCACTCCATGCAAGTGTTTTATGAGTCAACAGTGTTAGTATTCAGTTACCGTAAGTTTTAGGCCAACATTTGAGGTATATGCATGGATGAAATATAATATATATGTATGTTATATTTCATCCATGGGTATATGTGTATTTTACCTGGAATGTGCTGTGCCTTTTTTTATTGGGAGTTGCATTCCCCATTGTTATCTTGGCAACTTTTAAATGGATTTCATTGGATGATTGGTTTAGTGGGCGGGGTTTTTTTGTGCTGGTTTGTTGCGCAAAAAACCCCGCCCACTAAACCAATCATCCAATGAAATCCATTTAAAAGTTGCCAAGATAACAATGGGGAATGCAACTCCCAATAAAAAAACCCACAGCACATTCCAGGTAAAATACACATATACCCATGGATGAAATATAACATACATATATATTATATTTCATCCATGCATATACCTCAAATGTTGGCCTAAAACTTAGGCTAGTATTCAGTATGGTAGTACTTATTAACGTAGCCATCATTTGAAGATTGTATAGTTTATACAAATGGCAGTTTCTTGCCTGCAGCCCTGCAACTTGTCTTACTTACTAATATTTTTGCTTAAGCTTAACATTTGTAATTTTTTAATTTAGTTGTTCGATAGCAGTCCAAGTAACTCATTGGAGTATCAAGTCTCTGTTTAATGACCAAAGTTGATGTAAACACTCACCGCATCTCTAACCTACTGTGGCAATGTCTAATCTATTCTTATCACCGTTTGATAGATGAAACAGAGATGGTCACTGAACAAGTAACCATTCAGCAGTCACAACTCACGGAATCTGTGGCACCAGTAGCTGTGGAGGTGACAACTCCTGACGGCAAGCCTGGTCTTGTCAGAGAGGATGACAAAGCTCCCACATTTATTGCTCCTCTACGCACTACTGAGGTTTGCTTTCTTTTAGTTTGTACAGTTTTACCTGCAAGAGACTATGTATATATGTGTGTCTGTGACTTTATGCAGTGCTAACTAAGTGTATTAACCCAACGTCAATAGCCCTTTGGTAATATCTTAGGTCAAGGAGGGAACTACAGCCTCTCTTATGGTGGAGGTGAAGGATGCAGAAGAAATCTATTTCACCAGAGATGGTGATGTTATAGAGGATGCTGATAGGTTCATCATATCCAACCAGGACGACCGTCACTATCTGGAAATTTGTGATGTAGAATCTGAGGACGAGGGAGAGTACACAGTTATTTGTACCAATCAATACGGGCACGTGTCAAGTACCGCCCAACTATTGGTGACTGGTAAGCAGGCTTTTTTGCATTCAAACGAGAAATCATTGTAAATATAAAAATGTGAAATTTATAATACGGAAACTCAAACTTTGGTTTAAAAAATTTGTTTGTAGTTGAAAAACGAAAAAAAAATACTGATGGAATGACATTTTCAATTACATTGTTATATTAATTGTCTGAGTCGTTTATTTACTGCTTTTGATGGTTGCTTTGAGTTCCTCATTCGTGAAAAGACAAGTCCATAAGCTTTAAGTTTGTCGACTTTTACCTGCAGTGGATAGTTTGAAGGAAGTTGCACAACAGGAGGCAGTCGTCGCTCAAGAGGAAGTTGAATACAAAAAGCCCTACTTCACCAAAGCTCCTACACTGACAGTTTCTGTGAAGGCTAAAGAGACAGCCACTCTCATAGCTAATATTGATGGAGTTCCTCGACCAAATGGTGAGTCATAGCCTGTGTACCACCTCTGCAGGTCGCAATTGGCACTTATTTGTTGTAGAGTTTGTTAGCTATTAAGATTTGCCACTATTTAAATCTGACGGACTAGAGTTTATTCTTTAGAAATGTTTGGTTCTGTTTCAGTGACCTGGTACAAGGTGACTGATGGTAAACGAGAGAAAGCAAAAGAAAGCACCAAGTACCATATAGAAGACTATGACACGACGTACTGTATGGAAGTAAAATCTACAGACGATGTTGATGCTGGTGCCTACATAGTCCGAGCCGATAACGAGGCTGGTGATGTAGAGGCACAGTTTAATATTGATGTGAAAAGTAAGAGTCCATGACCTATATTCTTGTTAGTTTTAGTCAATTTCCTGTTTGAAGTGTGTCAGGTGGTGGAAGTAGAGAGAATATAGCTTCTGTCAATAAAGACCGCTTTCTATGTGGTTGTTGATTCTAGGTGAACCTCAAATAGAACAAACGTCTATCGAAGGTAACTGGTTTGGTCAATTGATGAGTTGTGTTCTCTTATTTTTTATACTATTCAGCCATGTTTGAGTTTATTGTTTGTGTTCAATTGCGATAAACATTTAAATGCTGGCCAAGCGCGAATAACTAGATTTTTGTTCATAGTATTTTAACATAAAGTACTAACTTGTAGTTCTTACTAGTAGACAAGTAGAAATAATAAATGGCATGGTGCGCATGAACATTGACTGCTGGTATCTTTCACTCCATCTACTGTTTCGTGGCGGCCATTTTATTTAGTTGGTTTGCAGCTGATTATTACTGCTTTTGCTTAAAGCAAAGTTTATCTATCGATACTGATTCAAGAGTGGTGTTGTGGGTTTTCATTAGAAACTGTGGAGGAGCCTGTGGACCTGCAGGCATCCCCTGTGTTGCTCAGGACTAGAAAGGAATCCAAACCTCCGCTCTTCACACAAGACCTAGAAGATACCACAACTTGTGTCTCTCAGACACTGACTCTCACGTGTAAAGTCTCTGGCCTTCCTCGACCAGATGTTAAATGGTTCAGGTGAGGAAGTGATGTAACAATCTCATAGTTAGCGTATCCCAAGCTCAACACATGGTGTTATGACAATCAAGTAGAACCTCACAAATATTGATTTTTTGTATGTAATGACAAAGCTTGGTTAGTGCACCGAACTGAGCCATTGTACAGATATGTGTTGCTGCATGCAGTGTAACTGACCTTGAACTTTTAGAGATGATTTGGAGTTATTTGCGACTCCCACCGTCTCCATTTCTTACGAGTCTGAGGTTGCTACTCTTGTCATTGAGAATGTAACGACAGCAATTGCTGGCATCTATCGATGCCTGGCTGTAAATGATGCTGGTGATGATGAGGTGGAGGCAAAGGTCATAGTTGAAGGTCAGTACCAGCAGCTTCACCTCTCCTTCAGTTGATCTTATTCTTTCAGCATGCTGTGCACCTATTATGTTCTTGTTTTTAATTTAGTTTCATATTTTTTCTTGCATCAACTAGGTTTTTAATTTAGTTTCATATGTTTTCTTGCATCAACTAGTTACCTATATTTGTTAAAAAGGAGACACTACTGCTACTACTGAAGCCGCCGCCACTGACCAAACTGCCGTCGTAGAACCGGATGTCGATGAAAATAGAATTATAAAATTAGAACACGTTGAGCAGCGTGTGTTGGTAGATAAAAATCTAGTAGATAGTAGTTCTAGCAATGAGTTAGTTGAAGAGAAACCAGCAGTTGAAGAGAAACCAGCAGTTGAAGAGAAACCAGTGGTCAAAGAGAAACCAGCCGTTGGAGAAAAACCAGCTGTTGAAGAGAAACCAGCAGTTGGAGAGAAACCAACAGTTGAAGAGAAACCAGCAGTTGAAGAGAAACCAACAGTTGAAGAAAAACCAGTAGTTGAAGAGAAACCAGCAGTTGAAGAAAAACCAGCAGTTGAGGAGAAACCAGCAGTTGAAGAGAAACCGGTTGTTGAAGAGAAACCGGTGGTTAAAGAGAAACCGGTTGATGAAGACAAACCAGTGGTTGAAGAGAAACCTGTGCTTGATGAGAAACCAGTGGTTAAAGAAAAACCAACAGTTGAAGAGAAACCAACAGTTGAAGAGAAACCAGCGGTTAAAGAAAAACCAACAGTTGAAGAGAAACCAACAGTTGAAGAGAACCCAGCAGTTGAAGAGAAACCAACAGTTGAAGAGAAACCCACAGTTGAAGAGAAACCAACAGTTGAAAAGAAACCAGCAATTGAAGAGAAACCAACAGTTGAGGAAAAACCAGCGGTTGAAGAGAAACCGGTTGCTGAAGACAAACCAGTGGTTGAAGAGAAACCTGTGCTTGAAGAGAAACCAGTGGTTAAAGAGAAACCAGCAGTTGAAGAGAAACCAGCAGTTGAAGAGAAACCAGTGGTAGAAGAGAAACCAGCAGTTGAAGAGAAACCAGCAGTTGAAGAGAAACCAACAGTTGAAGAGAAACCAGTGGTAGAAGAGAAACCAGCAGTTGAAGAGAAACCAGCAGTTGAAGAGAAACCAACAGTTGAAGAGAAACCGGTGGTTGAAGAGAAACCAGCCGTTGAAGAGGAACCAGCCGTTGAAGAGAAACCAGCCGTTGAAGAGGAACCAGCCGTTGAAGAGAAACCAGTGGTTGAAAAGAAACCAGCAGTTGAAGAGAAACCAGAGGTTGAAGAGAAACCAGCGGTTGAAGAGAAACCAGCGGTTGAAGAAAAACCAAAAGTTGAAGAGAAATCGGTGGTTGAAGCGAAACCAGCGGTTGAAGAGAAACCAACAGTTGAAGAGAAACCGGTGGTTGAAGAGAAACCAGCAGTTGAAGAGAAACCAGCGGTTGAAGAGAAACCAGCGGTTGAAAAGAAACCAGCCGTTGAAGAGAAACCAGCAGTTGAAGAGAAACCAGCGGTTGAAGAGAAACCAGTGGTTGAAAAGAAACCAGCCATTGAAGAGAAACCAGCAGTTGAAGAGAAACCAGCGGTTGAAGAGAAACCAGCAGTTGAAGAGAAACCAACAGTTGAAGAGAAACTGGTGGTTGAAGAGAAACCAGCCGTTGAAGAGAAACCAGCAGTTGAAAAGAAACCAGCCATTGAAGAGAAACCAGCAGTTGAAGAGAAACCAGCGGTTGAAGAGAAACCAGCAGTTGAAGAGAAACCAACAGTTGAAGAGAAACTGGTGGTTGAAGAGAAACCAGCCGTTGAAGAGAAACCAGCAGTTGAAGAGAAACAAGTGGTTGAAAAGAAACCAGCGGTTGAAGAGAAACCAGCGGTTGAAGAGAAACCAACAGTTGAAGAGAAACCGGTGGTTGAAGAGAAACCAGCCGTTGAAGAGAAACCAGCGGTTGAAGAGAAACCAGCGGTTGAAGAAAAACCAGTGGTTGAAAAGAAACCAGCTGTTGAAGAGAAACCAGCCGTTGAAGAGAAACCAGCGGTTGAAGAGAAACCAGCGGTTGAAGAGAAACCAGCAGTAGCAGAGAAACCAGCTGTTGAAGAGAAACCAGCCGTTGAAAAGAAACCAGTGGTTGAAGAGAAACCAGCAGTTGAAGAGAAACCAGCAGTAGAAGAGAAACCAACAGTTGAAGAGAAACCAACAGTTGAAGAGAAACTGGTGGTTGAAGAGAAACTGGTGGTTGAAGAGAAACCAGCCGTTGAAGAGAAACCAGCAGTTGAAGGAAAACCAGCGGTTGAAGAGAAACCAACAGTTGAAAAGAAACCAGTTGTTGAAGAGAAACCAGCAGTAGAAGAAAAACCTTTGGTTGAAGAGAAAGCGTTTTCTAAAGAGAAACCGATTGAGCCAACAGACTCTGTTACCACAGTCCATAAAGAAATAGATGAGCCGCTGCAAGCTTCTGTTAAAAGAGTAGACACAAAACACGCTGTTGCTACCGACAAAACCCAACAAGCTGTTCAACTTGTTACTTCTGACCAGTCTTTACCAGTAGAAACCGTTGGCACTGTTCAAACTGACAGCAGTTTGGTCACTTCCACAATCGTAGCACCAGAGAAAAGTGAAGCAGGTAAAGGTGTGCCAAAGCTAGCCTGTTATAGAATCTTTTCTTCTGCTTGTATTGAATGTACTATAGTGTATAACGTAGAGAGAAATGTAATGGGTGGTTTGGCTAATGTACTACCATTTCAATGTTGCATGTTTGTAGGCTCACACATTTCATATAGATATTAGCTGCTAGTTGTAGCATTAGAGAGCATGTTATGTTACGTTATAGTTCTCATACTAAACTAACAGCTGTTGCTTGCCTTCTACAGAAGGAGAAACGAATGCCTTAGATGGCTGTGTCTTTGCATCTTTCCTTTAGTTGGTAGTTGACTGAATGTACACGTAGAAACATTTTATGCTAGAGCTGCTTGACTATTTAGTTGCGATTAATCTTAGGCTCGTTGCATCCCTAGATAGAAGGCCCTATTCTATCAATGATATGCTTGTTATCCCAATAGTGTTGGTAGATGATGGCTATCTAGCAGTTTGCATTATTGGATGTTTAAAGGTAGTCGAGATGGTGCCTTTCTGTATGTTTCGGTTCTCTATCACTTGGATCGGCATCGACTCTTTCACTACTACATGTACATACATTTCTATATAATATATAATAGATATATGTGTTTAATATGATATACCATATTGTATTAGACCTGACTGAGAAACCTCAAATAAAGACTCCAATCGAAGCTGTTACCAAGATGGAAGGTTACCCAATCAGTGTCAGAGTCAGTTTCATCGGTACCCCTACCCCTCAGATTCAGTGGTGGGTTCATATCTGATATTTTATTTATTTACCTTATTTTAACATTTTAGGCTCTTATCAACTGATGGAATTTCAAACAACTTATTGTTGTTTTAAAAAGTTTTCATTAAACCTCTTGTAAATTAGGAGTAATGCATTGATGTATATTTTTTGTGTTTTGTATAACTAAACTTCTCTAACATATCTGTTAGCCAATTAGTTTAATGCTGTAGCTTAAACTAACCAATCAAAGTTAGCCATTTAATATTCACTCAGTAAGCAAGCTAGTTTCTTATATTTCTGACAGGTTGCTGAATGACCAGCCCTTGCAGGAGGTTGACAAGAAGCACGTGGTGTCTGTTGTCTCTACAGTTGTTGAGACACTGGCTACACTAACTGTAAACCAGACCACACCTGCTGACAGTGGTGTATACAAAGCTATAGTCAGCAATGCTGCCGGGGAGGATTCTTGTGAAGCAACCATCACAGTTACAGGTGAGTAATTCTACTACGGAAGCTATGTAACTAATGCTTGTGAGAGAAGCAATAGAGAAATTAGGAGTTGTCTGTCCTTTTCTAACTGTACATTTATTGTATTAGAATCTGAGGCACAAGAACAGGGTAGGTGCGGTCGTTGCTGTATTATATAGAATTCCAACAGCTGCTCTTGTTAGTTAGTATCCGAACCTTTTGAGCTCTTTTATTTCTGCCTGTCCATGTTACACGTTGGTTAGATTTTCTGGTGGATGGACACTCCCTAGGGACTAAGGCTATCATTCAGCACTGGTGCTCTTATGCATGTTATTTAGTTACACTGTAGCCTGTGTGCTTCTCTTGTCACGCTCTGTAGTTAGTAGAGCTCGCTTCTATTGCTTGCCAATTTTCAGCCAAACCCAAGAAACGTCAAGGTCCCAAGTTTGTGCGAAAGATTCAGGATGTGCAGGAGGTTACAGAAGGGGATTCTGTAACTCTGGAGGTGGAAGTGACTGGCTATCCAGAGCCAACGGTTCAGTGGACAAAATCAGATGTGGATATCCCATCAGATTCTCCTGAATATCAGATAACTCATGATGGGCAGGTACACAGGCTAACTATTGCCCATGCCAAACCTCTTATGTCTGGTCTGTACAATGCCAAGGCTGTCAATGAGGTCAGTCAAGCGTCTAGCAGAGGTCGGCTCAAGGTCAAAGGTGAGGTTATAAATAATAAATAAATTAATAATAAATAACTTTTTGGGACTTCATGCTTTCTGAGCCAATACCAATCGTTGAGTACAATTTTAGATGAGATTTTAGATAGCATTGTGAACATAACAAGATTTTGGTTGATATTATGAACATATAAAAACAACATTTGGCTTCAAAAAATGGTTGTAACTTCAATTTGAACAGCAAGTTTTCAACCAATCTGTTGACACAAAAGTTAATTTTTATAGCCGCACAAAAACCTGAGATCCTGCAACCATTCAAGGATGTAAAATCACCAATCGGTGGTACTATTGCATTCACTACCAAAGTACGAGCCTTCCCTCCAGCTAAAGCTGTCTGGAAGATCAATGGAGAGGTTGTCCAAGAAACTGACGCTATAAAAATAGAGTTTGTGAAACCTATGACTCACAGTCTAACCATCACTGATGCCCCAGAATCCTTGCACGAGGCGACTGTTACGTTGACAGCAGTAAATGTTGGAGGCGAGGCTTCCACTCGAGCCAAGCTGACTGTCAGAGGAAAAGCTCCCAAATTCATTGAGAAGCCGATCAAGTGCACTGTTCTAGAAGGTACCATTGTGCAAAAACAATATGTAATTTTTCGAGCATTTCTGTTAGATTTTTGGACTGTTATGTTGGGAGGAGCTTGCTAAATAATCCAAATAAAAGCAGCCTATTCCTGTTTTGCCTGATACTCATGGTCGTTTGTTGATTGATTTCAGGTTCAGATGCTGTGTTCAAGTGCCAGATAACAGGGGAGCCAACTCCAAAGGTAACTTGGCTCAAAGGTAGGAAAATACTCAAGCCAACCAAAGATGGAAAAGTCAAAATAAGTTATGATGAAGTTGTAGACAGGCATGTCATCACTCTGACTGGTGAGTACTCATTTTCTACAATTACACCCTCCCTCATTTCCTCCCGCCGCCCCGTATGATTTATGGGTCATCTACATTGATTTTATTAGTTCCAAATCATGTTCGATATAGTGTAATCCTGTGATAATGATTTCATATTAGTTTACGATCAGTGAGGTATGATTTATCTCAGTTAACATCATTTCATTTACAACTATGATTTTGGTCTATTGCTTCTAACCATCGCTTCTTAACTGGCAGGAATAACAAAGACACCCAAAGGTAACAGCTGTAACTAACATATCTGTAGTTTCTAGAAGCTTCTCTGGTGTGCGAGTGTATGAGCTAGTAAAGTGTGTCATAAACAATGCTTATAGCACATGCTTTTATTAATAGACTGCAATAGCTGCATTCCTTCTCTAGAACTTTTAACTCCGGTCTTCTTTGACTGATTATCGACTGAACTATTTGACACACTGGTACACTTGTTTCCTGTAGACACAACAACACCAACTGCGGGCAGTTACATAGTGTCCATAGAGAACGAACATGGATCTGAGCAATGCTCCGCTACGCTCATTGTCACTCAGGATGCTAAAGAAATGGAAGATTGGATTTCTCAGCTGAAGAAGGCGTAAGTGTTCTACCATATTAGACTATCATTTGGTTTGTGGATTTCTCAATTAAAAGACATTGATGTAGTAGCAAACTACCCATGCGAAATGTCTCATTAATAATTAAAATAAAAAATTCCCATTTTCATTTTAATCAGGTTATGGTCAATTTCACTGAATAATGATATTAGTTAATAATTATTAATATATTTCAAATAAGAAGGTTTTTATTATTGGTATTTTAGAGAATCTAAAATACTATTGTTCTTCCTTCTTTTTTTTCTTCTTTCGCGGTGAACCTCGCACAACTGTAGCCACCTTTTCTCAAGAACCGTAATAGACAGAGCTACAAAGTTTTTTGCGACACAATTGACAGGCATCGGGCCAAAAAGTAAGTTGGTTTACAAAGATACAGAACATTCCAGAACCTCACAATTTAAGTGCGAAAAGAGGTGAAGAATCGCTTTTCTAGGCATCAAAATGGCTGAAAAAGCGTAGACCCGATTTATGAAAAAATACCAAATTTTGAAAGGTGGTGCATTTCGCTCACCTTCTGATTTGACATGATGGAACGACGTTAAAAAATTTTGTTCCGAAGCGGCCATCTTGGATTTTGATAAAAATCTCATTTTTCAGCATAAATCAGCTTTCCGTCAGAGAACCAATCGTCGATTGGGCTCAGATTTGCAACAGACATGTACCATAATGTATCGATGCACCATTTTGAATTTCAAAGCAGTCGCACAAAACCGTTTCAAGTTTTGTCATTTTCCATTCTGAAAATCTCAATAAAAACAGCACTTTTCAATGCCTTCCGAGACTAGAATGGAACTATTCAGCAACAAGTAAAAAATTAAGCAGCGTAGCCTAATGCCTAATATTTCAAAAGTTTGATATTTCAAGTTTCTCGCAATACCGCCAACACAGCTATTCCAATTTTAAAAATGGTTTTCAAAACAGACAACAACTATAACTCATTGATCGTTACTCCGATTTGCATAATTTTTGCATGGTTGTGATGGCATTGCAACTGTCTTTACATATGAACATCTGTCAAGTTTCTGATTTTTGGTGAAAAATTTAAAGCACACACTGGAATCATCGTGTGACACAAAATATTGTTATTTACTGTTTTCTCCGCAAAAAAAATTTTTGCCCTTCAAAAAATTATCAGAAATAGTTTTTAGGTGACAAATCGAACAATTCTAAAAAAACATTGAAAAAATTTCAGAAGTATTTAGCGATGTCCGCACCCCAAAATATATTTTTGTATGTAGGCCATACATCCTTTTTCTCTTAAGCTATTTAAGAACCATAATCAACATTGCTAGATGGCCCAATGGTTAACACTGTGACCTGCTGTTGACAGGATTTGGTTTCGATCCCCAGGTGGGGAATTCTTTTTGGCATAAAAATAATTATTGTTAGAAAGGAGGAGCCAAGTCAGCATGAGCATATGTAGTAACAGGAGTGCAGGTTGTACTGGCAGTTGTGAAGCATGTGCTTGCGTGGCCCCAGAACAAAAAAAGCATCTAGGCACTTGAGAAAGCTGCTTTTTGCAAAAATAAAGCTATCGCAAAACAGTTGTCAGTATCTACTAAATCAAATTGTGCGTCAGCAACATCTCTTTATAGCTCGATGGCTAAGGTTGTCGCCTGCTGTTTTAGTGTCCAGGTACGATTCCCAATGGCAGAAAAAGTTTTCACTTGAAAAGTCTTTGCAAATACACCTTTAATGGTAATTATAATGTAATGAGGGTGTCAAAAATGTGCTGTTTCAGTTGGAGGTTGATGGTGTAGTTAGTGTCGTGCGTGAATCACCAAAACCAGTACAGGTGTTCAAGTCCATTTAGCGTCATTTTTTAATTTTTATTCTCTAAAATACTCTTGTTTTTGCTCGCAAACACAAATCAATATCGAGTTATTATTATTGTTTTGTGCAGCTATAGATATCTTAGAGTTACGGCTATTCACTTTCATCAGTCAGCTGATAACTTTTCAACGACTCCAAAATGTGCTGAATTTTAGAGAGATAAAGAAGGTGGATGCTGCTGAAGAATCGGTAGGCTGGGGTTCCCTCAAGGCTACACGAAGGATCTCCAGACAGGAAGAAGATGCTGGATTTAATGTCACTTTGAAAGCAATACCTGCAGCTGAGGAGGCAGTGGTAGAGAAAGCTGTGACCATCCAGCAATCTACCACAGTAAGTATCCAGTCAACCATTCAGTTCAGGTGTTTAGAAATTTGGAGTTGTTTCACTTTTCCTTGAAACGACAACTCCAGTGGTGTGCTACAGTGATCAATCAAGCTGCATGCTATGATTTATTGGAATGTGCTTATTCATGACATATACAGGAATGAATGCAGATAAAATAGGAATGAATGTCGATTATGATATAGAAAAAATACTTTGGTATTTATTCTCGGAATTTTCAACATTTATACTGCGTCATATGAAATATCATTTCAGTATCATTCCAAGAGTTGTCTACTTCATAAAAAGTCGGGAGTTTCGACAATCCTGGAACAAATTTTCAAAATAGTATTTTATGTGGTGGCTCATAATGTTAGACGGTTACGTTTTCAAAACGTATGAACGGATTTGAAATAGCGTATTTTATATTGAAATTAATTGGGTAATTGTAGTAAAATAGCCCAAGAAATTATGCTTAAAAACGGGCTCGTTGATTATAATACATAAATTGTCGGCCTTCGCAGTTGTGGGATTCGTGCAAAAAAAATGTATTTCCTGTCTAACAATCGTAAATTTAGCAAAGCGTATAGTTACTTTGCAAGTAATTCAGACGGTTTAGAAATGTTTCAGATGATTTAGAAGATTGCAAATCGTATGGATGCTTTAGAAAGAGTATGAACTATTTACAAACCATTTGAACTATTTTTAAATAGCCTGAAGTATTTTAAAATAATCTAAACTATTTTGAAATAATTACAAAGCGCATGGCTTTCGAACCAAAACAACGATCGCCATCATTTTATTTATAGCCTCTATATGTTTTTACCAACACAGACGTAGATCAATAGACGTAGAGCTAATCAATTATCTGTATGGAACTGTCGTTGAATATAATCTTTAAAGTTACTTTGTTACAAATATAATTAGGTTGTATATATTATTTAAAATATTATAAAACAAATAATATTCATTGAATAAAAACAATTTTTTATTTATTCAAAGAAAATTCAACTGTTCGGTGTTTAGTAAAAACATTGACAATCATAAATAGACTGAAGATCTATTATCAATAGAGTGTAGATCTATGATCAATAGAGTGAACCAGCAAATCGGCTCGGATTTTCAAAGCCCACGAACAATTTCACAAAGCGTTCAGAAGATTTGCAGAATTTTAGACTATTTCAAAAGCATTTAAACGGTTTCGAAATCGTTCAGACGTCTTAAAACGCAAAACAGCAAACATTCTGAGGCACCATAATTTTATGTGTTGTCAGGAACAGATATTGACACTTTCGAGAATGAATGTCTAAATAAACTTTCTTATAGTCGACGTAGATTCCAGGTCTATCGCTGCTCATCCTAGGAGGTGTTTATCTTCATTCCATAGTTGTCTGCATTTATTCCTGCTGACGTTCATTGATGTCCATGTTTGTTCCAAATTCCAAAATCTATGCACTTTTCATGTTAGCATGCCTAAAGAGTTAAGTATTGTTGCTCAAGTGATGAGACTTGACGTTGTTGGCATAAGTGATCAGTTATAGCTGACCTTCACTCCTCCCCTTGCAGCCGTTTGAGCCAGTCGAGTTACCAGAGTTTGAGAGAACTAAGATAGAACCCTTGGAGCAGACCACCAGGGAGTCTGTAGAGGTCGCCTCTGATGAACCTGACATGGCACCTGGCAAATATACGTGGGAGAAAACTCCATTCGCTAAACCTGCACTAGAAGAGAAGTCACTGGTAATTCCCAAAATAAAGGTAAGCTCTCTTTTCTTAGATTTAATTTCCTTGTTTAAAATTATAGCAGCCAAATTGTCGATTAATTATTATTTATTTATTATGGGACTTTGAGAAAAAAATCAATAATACTTTTTATCGACATCCGTCTAAAATTTTTACTTCTGAAGTTTTGATTTGGTTTTTTCTTGTAGAGAGAGTTTCTGAGAGAGTTGAGTGATGTAGTTGTAAAAGATAAAGAAACGGCCATCTTTGAATGTGAAGTTTCACTACCAAATGTGCCAGTTCAATGGTTTGTCATGGGGCAGGAAGTAGTCTCGAGTCCAAAATACACAATATCGATGGATAAAACCGTTCATACTCTTAGGCTAGAACAGGCTAGAAAAATAGACGCTGGCCCAGTCAGAGTTGTCTTCTACCAACTTGAGTCAAAAGCTATGCTCCTAGTTACAGGTGTGTATTTTTATTGCTTGGAGTTATCTGCTCTTAACTTCACTGCTTGAAGCTATAAACTGTGCCATTTAATTGTAACACTATAAACTATTAACTTCTATTCAACGCTACATTCTTCCCACTTTCACATTCATGCCTCATCACTGATTACGGTCGACAGCTCTGCTATTTCTACTCTTCCTGTTCACAAATTGGAAGTGTTTGCTTTAGATTCTGACTCAGACTCTGAGTCTTCACCAGAACAATCCGAGCTCGACGATGGTAGGTATCAGCATGTAGTCAAGTCACATGACTTGCCAAACATGACAGCTCAAATGATAAATAAAAAATATTGCTGAAGTTTTTGTCTTATGTTTGAGATTAATATAAATATTTATGATTGCAATTTGTGCGAGCTTAAAGGTAGTTTTTAAAACGTTTTTAGTTGATTTTTTTGATGTAAGAGACATTTTCTTTGAATTTCTGAACAAGATATGACGAAGAATTGTGGATGCCAGGTCATGTGACATGATGTATATTTGACATGCGTATGACTAGTTTTAGAATAGCTGTGCTAGGGACTGGCTCGTACGTAGAATCTTTCAGTAGTGCTAACAGCTGTGCTTGTAGTGATCTGTCCTAGTTATGTTACTAACCTGTACTATTGGGTGTCGGTATATTATACTACACCCTAGTAATATCTACTAGCTGTATTTGATGTCTTTGTCTCACTCATCTCACTCATTCGCCTAGTAAGTATGAAGGTTTGTACTAATATTATTTATGTATAACTCAAGTGTTCACCACTATCAGTTGGTTTGGTTGATACAGTTTTCTCAGACATGTTACTCACCCCCTACATATAGTTCGTCTGCTATCATTCGACTTTCAATCGTGCTTTAAATTTCTGCTGTTTACTTGCAGACAAACCACCAAAACTGACACGACAGCTCAAAGACACACGATGTGTTGAAAACGAGCCTGTGAGTTTGATTGCTGAGTTCGATAAGAAAGTAACTAACAGCAAGGTCACATGGTACTTTGAAGATAAAGAAATCACCTCCTCCAACAGAGATTACTCTATGATCAATGATGGGGCCACTTGCACTCTTAAGTTGTTCAACCCTACACCTGACACATCAGGAAAATACACTATCAGTGTGGAGGATGTCACGTCCTCTGCTACTCTGACTGTCCATCGTAAGATCCTAAGGCTAAACTTAGCTTTGTCAGTCCCTTTCTGTTTCCTCGCTCCTTTAACACACCTGAGAGACAGCATTCATTGAACTTCATAAATACAAAATTTTGTTTAAGTTTTTTTATCTCATTTACAAATTTAATATTTCTTGTGAGAGATCAATTGCGCTGTAGTTGATCTCTTACAGAAGCTGATTCAGTGAAGTGTTTTCTATTGATTGGCTGCAGTTATAGTAAATTTTATTAACTGGGGTTGATTCAGATACTAATATATTGAATAATTGTTGAAGGGAAACCAGTGGTTGAAGAGAAACCAACAGTTGAAGAGAAACCAGCCGTTGAAGAGAAACCAGCGGTTGGAGAGAAACCAACAGTTGAAGAGAAACCAGCAGTTGAAGACAAACCAGCAGTTGAAGAGAAACCAGCAGTTGAAGAGAAACCAGCGGTTGAACAGAAACCAGCAGTTGAAGAGAAACCAGTGGTTGAAGAGAAACCAGCAGTTGAAGAGAAACCTGTGGTTGAAGAGAAACCAGTGGTTGAAGAGAAACCAACAGTTGAAGAGAAACCAACAATTGAAGAGAAACCAGCCGTTGAAGAGAAATCAGCCGTTGAAGAGAAACCAACAGTTGGAGAGAAACCGGCAGTTGAAGAGAAACCAGTGGTTGAAGAGAAACCCCATATAAAGACTCCAATCGAAGCTGTTACCAAGATGGAAGGTTACCCATTCAGTGTCAGAGTCAGTTTCATCGGTACCCCTACCCCTCAGATTCAGTGGTGGGTTCATATCTGATATTCTATTTCTTTGCCTTCTTTTAACATTTTAGGCTCTTATCAACTGATGGAACTTCAAACAACTTATTGTATTTTTAAAAAGTTTTCATTAAACCTCTTGTAAATTAGGAGTAATGCGTTGATGTATCTTTTGTGTTTTGTATAACTAAACTTCTCTAACATATCTGTTAGCCAATTAGTTTAAGCTGTAGCTTAAACTAACCAATCAAAGTTAGCCATTTAATATTCACTCAGTAAGCAAGCTAGTTTCTTATATTTCTGACAGGTTGCTGAATGACCAGCCCTTGCAGGTGGTTGACAAGAAGCACGTGGTGTCTGTTGTCTCTACAGTTGTTGAGACACTGGCTACACTAACTGTAAACCAGACCACACCTGCTGACAGTGGTGTATACAAAGCTATAGTCAGCAATGCTGCCGGGGAGGATTCTTGTGAAGCAACCATCACAGTTACAGGTGAGTAATTCTACTACAGAAGCTATGTAACTAATGCTTGTGAGAGAAGCAATAGAGAAATTAGGAGTTGTCTGTCCTTTTCTAACTGTACATTTATTGTATTAGAATCTGAGGCACAAGAACAGGGTAGGTGCGGTCGTTGCTGTATTATATAGAATTCCAACAGCTGCTCTTGTTAGTTAGTATCCAGACCTTTTGAGCTCTTTTATTTCTGCCTGTCCATGTTACACGTTGGTTAGATTTTCTGGTGGATGGACACTCCCTAGGGACTAAGGCTATCACCCAGCACTGGTGCTCTTATGCATGTTATTTAGTTACGCTATAGCCTGTGTGTTTCTCTTGTCACGCTCTGTAGTTAGTAGAGCTCGCTTCTATTGCTTGCCAATTTTCAGCCAAACCCAAGAAACGTCAAGGTCCCAAGTTTGTGCGAAAGATTCAGGATGTGCAGGAGGTTACAGAAGGGGATTCTGTAACTCTGGAGGTGGAAGTGACTGGCTATCCAGAGCCAACTGTTCAGTGGACCAAATCGGATGTGGATATCCCATCAGATTCTCCTGAATATCAGATAACTCATGATGGGCAGGTACACAGGCTAACTATTGCCCATGCCAAACCTCTCATGTCTGGTCTGTACAATGCCAAGGCTGTCAATGAGGTCAGTCAAGCGTCTAGCAGAGGTCGGCTCAAGGTCAAAGGTGAGGTTATAAATAATAAATAAATTAATAATAAATAACTTTTTGGGACTTCATGCTTTCTGAGCCAATACCAATCGTTGAGTACAATTTTAGATGAGGTTTTAGAGAGCATTGTCAACATAACAAGATTTTGGTTGATATTATGAACATATAAAAACAACATTTCGGTTCAAAAAATGGTTGTAATTTCAACTTGGACAGCAAGTATTCAACCAATCTTCTGACACAAAAGTTAATTTTTATAGCTGCACAAAAGCCTGAGATCCTGCAACCATTCAAGGATGTGAAATTACCAATCGGTGGTACTATTGCATTCACTACCAAAGTACGAGCCTTCCCTCCAGCTAAAGCTGTCTGGAAAATCAATGGAGAGGTTGTCCAAGAAACTGAGGCTATAAAAATAGAGTTTGTGAAACCTATGACTCACAGTCTAACCATCACTGATGCCCCAGAATCCTTGCAAGAGGCGACTGTTACGTTGACAGCAGTAAATGTTGGAGGAGAGGCTTCCACTCGATCCAAACTGACTGTCAGAGGAAAAGCTCCCAAATTCATTGAGAAGCCGATCAAGTGCACTGTTCTAGAAGGTACCATTGTGCAAAAATGATATTTAATTTTTCAAACATTTCTGTTAGATTTTTGGACTGTTTTGTTGGGAGGAGCTTTCTAAATAATCCAAATAAAAGCAGCCTATTCCTGTTTTGCCTGATACTCATGGTCGTTTGTCGATTGATTTCAGGTTCAGATGCTGTATTCAAGTGCCAGATAACAGGGGAGCCAACTCCAAAGGTAACTTGGCTCAAAGGTAGGAAAATACTCAAGCCAACCAAAGATGGAAAAGTCAAAATAAGTTATGATGAAGTTGTAGACAGGCATGTCATCACTCTCACTGGTGAGTACTCATTTTCTACAATTACACCCTCCCTCATTTCCTCCCGCCGCCCCGTATGATTTATGGGTCATCTACATTGATTTTATTAGTTCCAAATCATGTTTGATATAGTTTAATCCTGTGATAATGATTTCATATTAGTTTACGATCAGTGAGGTATGATTTATCTCAGTTAACATCATTTCATTAACACTATGATTTTGCTCTATTGCTTCTAACCATCGCTTCTTAACTGGCAGGAATAACAAAGACACCCAAAGGTAACAGCTGTAACTAACATATCTGTAGTTTCTAGAAGCTTCTCAAGTGTGCGAGTGTATGAGCTAGTAAAGTGTGTCATAAACGATGCTTATAGCACATGCTTTTATTAATAGACTGCAGTAGCTGCATTCCTTCTCTAGAACTTTTAACTCTGGTCTTCTTTGACTGATTATCGACTGAGCTATTTGACACACTGGTACACTTGTTTCCTGTAGACACAACAACACAAACTGCGGGCAGTTACATAGTGTCCATAGAGAACGAACATGGATCTGAGCAATGCTCCGCTACGCTCATTGTCACTCAGGATGCTAAAGAAATGGAAGATTGGATTTCTCAGCTGAAGAAGGCGTAAGTGTTCTACCATTTTAGACTATCATTTGGTTTGTGGATTTCTCAATTGAAAGACATTGATGTAGTAGCAAACTACCCATGTGAAATGTCTCATTAATAATTAAAATAGAAAATTCTTGTTTTCCTTTTAATCAGGTTATGGTCAATTTCACTGAATAATGATATTAGTTAATCATTATTAATACATTTCAACTAAGAAGGTTTTTATTATTATTATTTTGTGCAGCTATAGATATTTTAGAGTTACGGCTATTCACTTTCCATGAGCCAGCTGATAACTTTTCAACGACTCCAAAATTTGCTGAATTTTAGAGAGATAAAGAAGGTGGATGCTGCTGAAGAATCGGTAGGCTGGGGTTCCCTCAAGGCTACACGAAGGATCTCCAGACAGGAAGAAGATGCTGGATTTAATGTCACTTTGAAAGCAATACCTGCAGCTGAGGAGGCAGTGGTAGAGAAAGCTGTGACCATCCAGCAATCTCCCACAGTAAGCATCCAGTCAACCATTCAGTTTAGGTGTTTAGAAATTTGGAGTTGTTTCACTTTTCCTTGAAACGACAACTCCAGTGGTGTGCTACAGTGATCAATCAAGCTGCATGCTATGATTTATTGGAATGTGCTTATTCATGATTGAACATATACAGGAATGAATGCAGATAAAATAGGAATGAATGTCGATTATGATATAGAAAAAATACTTTGGTATTTATTCTCGGAATTTTCAACATTTATACTGCGTCATATGAAATATCATTTCAGTATCATTCCAAGAGTTGTCTACTTCATAAAAATCGGTAGTTTCGACAATCCTGGAACAAATTTTCAAAATAGTATTTTATGTGGTGGCTCATGTCATAATGTTAGACGGTTTCGTTTTCAAAACAAGCTAGGCTGTTTTACATTGAAATTAATTGGGTAATTGTAGTAAAATAGCCCAAGAAACTATGCTTAAAAACGGGCTTGTTGATTATAATACATAAATTGTCGGCCTTCGCAGTTGCGGGATTCGTGCAATAAAACTGTATTTCCTGTCTAACAATCGTAAATTTAGCAAAGCGTATAGTTACTTTGCAAATAATTCAGATGGTTTAGAAATGTTTCAGATGATTTAGAAGATTGCAAATCGTATGAACGCTTTCGAAAGAGTGAACTGTTTACAAGCCATTTGAACTATTTTTAAATAGCTTGAACTGTTTTAAAATAATCTAAACTATTTTAAAATAGTTGCAAAGCGCATGGCTTTCGAACCAAAAACAACGATCGCCATCATTTTATTTATAGCCTCTATATGTTTTTACCAACACAGACGTAGATCAATAGACATAGAGCTAATCAATTATCTTTATGGAACTGTTGTTGAATATAATCTCTAAAGTTACTTTGTTACAAATATAATTAGGTTGTATATATTATTTAAAATATTATAAAACAAATAATATTTATCAAATAAAAACAATGTTTTATTTATTCAAAGAAAATTCAACTGTTCGGTGTTTAGTAAAAACATTTTCAATCATAAATAGACTGTAGATCTATGATCAATAGAGCAAAACAGCAAATCGGCTCAGAATTTTCAAAGCCCACGAACGATTTCACAAAGCGTTCAGAAGATTTGCAGAATTTCAGACTCGGCATTCAAACAGTTTGGAAATCTTTCAGATGTTTTAAAACGCAAAACACAAAACGTTCTGAGGCACCATAATTTTATGTGTTGTCAGGAACAGATATTGACACTTTCGAGAATGCATGGCTAAATAAACTATCTTATAGTCAATGTACATTCCAGGTCTATCGCTGCTCATCCTAGGAGGTGTTTATCTTCATTCCATAGTTGTCTGCATTTATTCCTGCTGACATTCATTCCTGTCTATCTTCGCTCCAAACTTCGTATCACATATCAGACTTGTGTCATCGTTATTGCATCGACCAATCACAAGACTGTCTTCCATTACTCGGATAGCTATCAAATGCAAAGACCCTAAAACTTACAAATGAGCGCAGATTGTTGTATTGAAGGTCTCCTATAGCACTATGTCGGTATCGTGTCCAGTGTTAGCATAAGTTTAGTTTTGATGAGCCACTACTTCCAATGTGACGATTAAATTATAACTTCTCGGGTATTGCTGACAGACTGTAGTGGGGATAAGCCTAGTATTACATGATGTAATCTATCAGCAATGTCAACAGCTACTCCCATATTAAATTTAACTACAGTTTGTCTTCCACTTGGCAGCCTTCCCAGTTCAATGTTTGCGTTGCAATGTTAAGACCAAAAACAACATTATGAAAAATCTATGCACTTTTCATGTTAGCATGTCTAAAGAGTTAAGTATTGTTGCTCAAGTGATGAGACTTGACGTTGTTGGCATAAGTGATCAGTTATAGCTGACCTTCACTCCTCCCCTTGCAGCCGTTTGAGCCAGTCGAGTTACCAGAGTTTGAGAGAACTAAGATAGAACCCTTGGAGCAGACCACCAGGGAGTCTGTAGAGGTCGCCTCTGATGAACCTGACATGGCACCTGGCAAATATACATGGGAGAAAACTCCATTCGCTAAACCTGCACTAGAAGAGAAGTCACTTGTAATTCCCAAAATAAAGGTAAGCTCTTCTTTTTTAGATTTAATTTCCTTGTTTAAAATTATAACAGTCAAATTGTTGATTAATTACTATTTATTTATTATGGGACTTTGTGAAAAAAATCAATAATGATTTTTATCCACAACTATCTAAAACTTTATTTCTGAAGTGTTGATTTTGTTGTTTTTCTTGTAGAGAGAGTTTCTGAGAGAGTTGAGTGATGTAGTTGTAAAAGATAAAGAAACGGCCATCTTTGAATGTGAAGTTTCACTACCAAATGTGCCAGTTCAATGGTTTGTCATGGGGCAGGAAGTAGTCTCGAGTCCAAAATACACAATATCGGTGGATAAAACTGTTCATACTCTTAGGCTAGAACAGGCTAGAAAAATAGACGCTGGCCCAGTCAGAGTTGTCTTCTACCAACTTGAGTCAAAAGCCATGCTCCTAGTTACAGGTGTGTATTTTTATTGCTTGGAGTTATCTTCTCTTAACTTCACTGCTTGAAGCTATAAACTGTGCCATTTAATTGTAACACTATAAACTATTAACTTCTATTCAACGCTACATTCTTCCCACTTTCACATTCATGCCTCATCACTGATTACGGTCGACAGCTCTGCTATTTCTACTCTTCCTGTTCACAAATTGGAAGTGTTTGCTTTAGATTCTGACTCAGACTCTGAGTCTTTACCAGAACAATCCGCGCTCGACGATGGTAGGTATCAGCATGTAGTCAAGTCACATGACTTGCCAAACATGACAGCTCAAATAATAAATAAAAAAAGTCACTCAAGTTTTTGTCTGATGTTTAAAATTAATATAAAAATTTATGATTGTAATTTGTGCGAGCTTAAAGGTATAACAGTTTTTAAAATGTTTTCAGTTGGTTTTTGTGACGTGAGAGACGTTTTCTTTGAATTTCTGAACAAGATATGACGAAGAATTTTGGATGCCAGGTCATGTGACATGATGTATATTTGACATGCGTATGACTAGTTTTAGAATAGCTGTGCTAGGGATTGGCTCGTACGTAGAATCTTTCAGTAGTGCTAACAGCTGTGCTTGTAGTGATCTGTTCTAGTTATGTTACTAACCTGTACTATTGGGTGTTGGTATATTATACTACACCCTAGTAATATCTACTAGCTGTATTTGATGTCTTTGTCTCACTCATCTCACTCATCCGCCTAGTAAGTATGAAGGTTTGTACTAATAACATTTATGTATAACTCAAGTGTTCACCACTATCAGTTGGTTTGGTTGATACGGTTTTCTCAGACATGTTACTCACCCCCTACATTTAGTTCGTCTGCTATCATTCGACTTTCAATCGTGCTTTAAATTTCCGCTGTTTACTTGCAGACAAACCACCAAAACTGACACGACAGCTCAAAGACACACGATGTGTTGAAAACGAGCCTGTGAGTTTGATTGCTGAGTTCGATAGGAAAGTAGCTAACAGCAAGGTCACATGGTACTTTGAAGATAAAGAAATTACCTCCTCCAACAGAGATTACTCTATGATCAATGATGGGGCCACTTGCACTCTTAAGTTGTTCAACCCTACACCTGACACATCAGGAAAATACACTATCAGTGTGGAGGATGTCACGTCATCCGCCATTCTGACCGTCCATCGTAAGATCCTAAGGCTAAACTTAGCTTTTTCAGTCCCTTTCTGTTTACTCGCTCCTTTAACACACCTGAGAGACAGAGCATTTATTGAACTTCATAAATACAAAATTTTGTATAAATATTTTATCTCATTTACAAATTTAATATTTCTTGTACGAGATCGATTGCGCTGTAGTTGATCTCTTACAGAAGCTGTTTTGATGACGTGTTTGCTATTGATTTGCTGCAGTTATAGTAAATGTTATTAACTGGTTGATTCAGATACTAATATATTGCTGATTCTGACTTCAATAGATAATTGCATCTAGTAGTACTGATGTACTAAACCCTTGACCAAAACCTACTGAAAGAAACTTCAGATTTTACATTGGTTATTTGAAATAGCTACTGAATGCTCTGTATCACACTCTATATATTCTAACCAGCATATTTTCCACCTCCCACTAAATTTCCTGTTTGTACTAGCTACTAGCTGCTCTATTTACTACCCTATGATCACCTTGTACGATGTACCTCACCTGATCTCCCTATATATCTGAAGATTGCCCCACATTTTCTAGCTGAACCCGTTACCATTATGAAACGTCTGACAGACCAAAAGACTGTTGAGGGACAGTCTGTAGAGTTTGTGTGTGAACTGTCCAAACCTGACTACAAGGTGACGTGGATGCAGGCCGATCTAGTCATACCAATAGATGATGTCAGATTTAAACAGGAAAGTGTTGGAGCTGTACACAAACTGATCATACCAAAGACTTCGCCTGACTTGAATGCTGAGTACACAATAGTTGCTGGAGATAACAAGTCTTCCGCTATTTTAACTGTCTCAGGTACAACTTGTCTTTGACTTGAAAATAAAAAATAAGTTGAAAAGTCTTTACGGAAAACTTAATGCAGCTAAATACTTGCCCTGAAAAATTTTACAATTTTTTTCTTCTCCGCAGAGAATTTAGTGAGCAGTTTCTATTTGGCAGATGTTGATGCTAGCTTTAACATCACGCTTCCCAGCGAACTGAAGGTAACAGAAGATGAAAAGTTTGAACTGACAGTCACTCTGTCTAGAGACAAGCCTGTGACCTGGTGCAAGAATGATGTGCCTATAGCCTTAGATGATACACATTACCAGATAACTCGGGAGGACACGACACACACTCTCACTGTGTACAGCGCTGTTATGGAGGATGAGGCTGATTACAGTGTAACTGTTGATAAAAAGAAATCACAAACACACGTGACTGTTCAAGGTGTTTAATTCTTTTTATTTTACAATCCAAGCTATAATCTCACCATCGAGTCAGTTTCTTCTCTAAGTACTCTTGTATTTCCCCCAAAAACCAATTCAACGTCTAGTTTTGTATTGTGTTTGTTGCAGCATTGCCATACTTCACTAGACCTCTACCAGAAACAGTATCTGTGTGTGAGACTTTTGATGTGGAGCTCATGTGTGAGATATCGGAGCCGGCTCCAGTCACCTGGTTCAAAAACTCTGTGGAGATACCTCTCGGCCATGAGCAATATGTCATTGTAAATGGTGAGTCTCTCTCCAAACAGGAAATGTGTCATTGAAGATCTCTGTATGCCAACGGTCTCTGAAAAGTGTAGTCAATTCCTGAGTTACCCTCCCTTGTCTTATTTTTACTGAAAGTTTTCTTGACTCAAATGACAGTGACTATGGATAACCTACAACTAGCTATGTTACTAATACTACTTTCTCAAGACCATAATAATGTTTATATTGTAGAAGGAACAAAGTTGTCTTTGGTTATTCCCAAAGTCTCGTATGACCATGAGGCAACATACTCTGTCACTCTCAGAGACAAGGAAACCAAAACACAGCTCGTTGTACAAGGTGAGTCTATCAATTATCAAGGTACTAAGCCTATCAGTTAGTGAGTTACTGAGTCTATTAATTAGTAAGGTTTTAAGTTTGTTTTAACAAATAATCTAATATTAAAATTTTTGATAGTTTTTACCCATCTTTTACGAATAATGTATTCACGCTAGCCCGCACCATTCATTGTAGATCAACCACTTATGATCGTCAAGCCGCTACAGGAAGTTGTTGTCGCTGAGAATCAACCATCTGTACTCATTTGTGAACTAAACAAGCCAGATGTGCAAGTAGTCTGGACTAAGTCTGGAAAAGTTATCTCCCCTGATGAGAACATTAAAATGAACACAGCTGGGGTCTTGCACACACTATCAATAGAGAAGACAACTCTACAAGATGAAGCAGAGTACGCACTGAGTGTAGAGGAGTTGTCTACCAAGGCTGAGATTCTGGTCGATGGTAAGTACTTCAATATATTGTATTTGTGATATGTAATAACCGTATGCAGAGTGCAAGCTGTCATAGTTTCATAGCAAACCTTTTGGGATTTGTCTTCTAATTGTTAGAAAACTTGACACCTAAAATTATGGTGTTCTGACAGCAAAATTGTGAGTTTGTTATAAGTTATGTATTTGGTGCCCTACAGTTTACTTTCACAGCACCAACTGCACTTCTACTCAGACTGTTTCTGCTATGTGTAACACTGCCAACCTTGACATTGCAGAAGCTCCGGTAGAGTTCCTTGTGCCACTTCAGAAGTTGAGTGTTATGGAAGGAAGCCCTGCCACACTAACGTGTGAGGTGTCTAAGGTATCACGTGATATGCCTGTGATATGGCTAAAGGATGGCAAGCCTCTGTCTACAGATGATAAGAGTTTAGAGATGCAGGTAGTTGACAGAGTATTCAGTCTACATATCCCGGCTACTGTAACTGATGATGAAGCGGAATATACTATTGTTATTGGAAAGAGCAAGTCAAAGGCTGAACTGCTAGTTGACGGTAGGTTAACCACTGATATGATAGCAGGTTAAAGTATTTATTTTACTGGTACATCCCACTGTATCACTGGTTTTGTGTTTCAGAAGAGCCTGTTAGATTTGTGAAAGAGTTGAAACCGCAGGAGTGTGTAGAATATGACATGGTGGAACTGTTGTGTGAGTTAACCAAGGAAACTCCCGTAACCTGGTACAAAGATGGAAAACCTCTGAAGGACGGAGAACACTACAAGCTAGTGTCTGCAGGAGTCATTCATAAATTGGTGATAGAGAGAGCGAGTCTGGATGATGAGGCCGACTACACAGTTATTGCTGGACCTGCCAAGTCTACTGCCTCCTTGCTAGTTGATGGTAAGGTCATGGTTACTAACCACTTGGCCAAAAATCCAATCCAAGTTTTAAATAATGAAAATCATAGAATTTTGTTTTTATTAGACATATTTATCTGCAGTATTCATTGTCAACTGCCACTCATTTCTGTAGAAGAGCCAGTTGAACTGGAGAGCGGCCTGCAGGATGTTGTTGTTACCAAACTACATTCAGCTGCAGAGTTTCGCTTGAAAGTTTCGAAAGCCGACTGCAAAGTCACCTGGCTCTGCGGTACATCACAAGTGAAACAAGGAGAGAAATATTACGCCAGCTCAGATGACCTTCAGATATGCTTGAAGGTCAATGATGTTACTGGCAGTGATGAAGGGCTGTTCACAGCTAAAGTAGAAGACATCATCTCCAGTGCTAAACTACTTGTGCAAGGTAATCCTTCAATCACACTCACCTCACTTCTGATATTTAAATTTCTTTTGAGATGAAACGACAAAGTAATGGATGATAATAAAATAAGTAAATAATACAATAAGTAAACAATACTGGTAATAACATAATTAACAAATGATTATTAATTTGTTTATCGATTTTGAGCTGCTCTGCATATATGAACTATTTGCATTGCCTGAGCTCACTCTTTGTATTGGAATTGTTACAGTTCCACCCAAGATAACAGAAGTACAAAAAGAATTCGTTCTAAAAGCAGGACAACAGTTTAAGTGCGTGGCACAGTATGAGGCTCACCCAGAGCCCATCGCTGCCGTGTTGTTTAATGAGTCAGCACTCCCCACACAGTGTACCACTCAAATATCTGCTGACAGAGTACTAGTCTCTCTGCCACAGGTTACTAGACACGATCACAGGGGAGTGTTTAACATCAAACTGACCAATCCTTATGGAGAAGACAATGTAGATGTGACACTGGATGTCAAAGGTTTGTAGCTTGTAAATAGTGGCAGAAATTGTGGTTTTGTGCACTTTATTTGGATTTCTCTACAAATAGACTTACTGAGTACCAGTTCTTGCTGGAATCATTGACTATGTATAAATCTGTATTAAAAATCTCCGGGTTGATTTATTTTTACAAAATGTATTGTTTCCTTTACCTGCTCATTACCATAACCTCTTGCAGATGTACCTGCGGCACCCTGCAACCCTAATGTCACATCCTATGGACGCAATTTTGCTGAAGTAGCTTGGACTGCGCCAGAGGATGATGGAGGGCTGCCGGTGACCTCTTACCTCATAGAGAGAAAGGACGTTAACAGAGCCTCGTGGATCAGAGTTAATGAAGTAAATGCTGACACGCTGACTTGCACAGTGAGGCAGCTGGTCGAAGGAAACCAGTATATGTTTAGAATCTCTGCAAGCAATGATGTAGGTCAAGGTCAGGCAGCTGAAACTGTAGAGCCTACTACAGCAAAATGTCCCTTTGGTAGGTGCCAGTGACACTAGGAGTTGCCTGCCCTTTTTTGGGAGTTGTTCTCTCTTGCAGTACACATTTATGAATGGCTATTGATATATGAGTATGTGTTCTCAACCTGAGCAGAAACTGAATATATAACCATTTACTGCAGACGTACCAGGACCTCCTCAGAATCTCCACCCAGTCAATATTTCACCCAGTTGTATCAGCGTAGAGTTCAAGGAGCCAGAGAGTGACGGTGGTTCTCCAGTGACCAGTTACATCATCGAGCGTCAGCAGACCAACAGGTTAGTATTTAGTGGCAAACACCAGCAACTTCATCAGCTGGCAACATTCCAATAGATGTAAAGGCATTTTGTTTGCAGCAGAATGGTGCAAATTTTTGCTACTCCAGCCAATTCCAGAGTTTCAAGTTCAGAACTGCTTTCTTTTTTTCTAGAAAGTGTGAAAACAACAACACTATTTCACTTCTCTACAATGATCACCTGATCAGGATTGAAATATTAAACTACACTTTCTTACTTTTAATTTTTTATTGTTTTGTAGCGCAAGATGGACTCGAGTTAACAAGAAGGCAACCTTAGAGTTGTCTTGTGATATCGATGTCTATGAAGGTCTAAATTACTTAATCAGAGTAGCAGCTGAGAATGAGGCTGGTCAAGGTCAACCCTGTGAACCAATCGGACCACTATTAGCTAAGGCTCCTGTCGGTAAGGATTTTTCAACACAAACTTCAGTATAAACTCCATAATGAAAAAAACCATGTGGTTGAAGTAATCATTTGTTACATTTACTAACGTCTCTGTGGTAAATATTTGGAGTTGTGTCCCCAATATCATGGTATTGAGTAGATAACTCCTGTACATTGAACCCACCATATACATGTCCATAATTGTTTACTAAACAGAAGAAGGAAAGCCAGAAAAGATTTGTAAGTAGCCAAGCATGGTGCACTGCTTACACATGTGTTTTAATTACTAGACGAGATTCATACACTTAAATATATATATATACTTACGTACTTATGAGGCCTTGTTCTATTGGCTCTGGTAGTAACAGCTAGTTTCTTGCTAGTTTCATATTGACATCAATATTTTTCAGAGTTGGTTTAAATTATTTTTTTAAATATTTCAAACTCGCTATTTACGCTGCTCTGCGCATGTTCAGTGGTAGATCAAGGTTGAAGGAAGCAAGCTCTTCACATACAAGTGAAACTTCCTTCATTGCAATTAAACTCAATATATCTAGATGTCTATGTCTATTCTGTGCATCTACCTGCTGGTACCTGCCACTCTGCGTTTGTCTATCTGTATAAATAGGACACTGGCTTTAATGTTGACATCTCTATGCTTCTTATAGATGTGCTCTTGTCTCTACCTTGTGTCTCTGATGTTATTACCACTTATTTTCTTATCTAACTAACTGTTGATTGGTAATCTTTAAATGCAGCATTTATACATGTAACAATAAAACATAAAGTGAAGCTGAAAAAATTAGTAAATTGTCATATTAATGCCAGTTTTTGGGTTTTGATTCTGTGAAGATTAATCTTGCTGCTACGAAATCAGACTTATTTGCTTATAGGAATGTGATCTCACTGGTTTTCTCTTAAATAGTAATATTATAACATCAAATGGCTAGATTTAAGGAATGCTATACAATTACAGTGCCAGTGAGTTATGTAACCCCTCTCAGTGATGTGGAGGTAAAGGAAGGAGAGACAGCAGTACTTACTTGTGAAGTAAACAAGGAGAATGTGACAGCTGTTTGGTGCAAGGGAGGAGAGAAGATAATTACTGATGATACGAAATACACCATCACTGTAGAGAACTACACACACACGCTGACTATCTCCGACTGTGATGTGGATGATGACGCAGAGTACACCATTACTGTAGATGAGGCCAACTCTGTAGGCAATGTCTTTGTAGAAGGTAGGATTTGGCCTTTCCTATCACAACTTGATATTGTTTTTTATCTAATGGAGTTGCTTCTAAATTGCTTGAGCGCACAAGTAGTAGGCCTAGTAGTTGGCATCGCTCCAAAAAGGCATTTAAATGCTTTTTATGAAATAGCTTGTATCGCTGATTCTATGCTATATTAATGTGCTTAAATTAAGTAGTAAGACAAGGCTAAAAAAAACTAAATTTTTGAGGTTTTCTACAAAGGAAAATTTTTTTTATTCAATCTTAAATAAATAAATTTTACAGAAGAAATAGTGGATATAGTGAAAGGCGTCGAAGATCAGACTGCCACAGACTTCAATACTGACATTACATTCACCTGTGAACTCAGCAAACCCAATGTAAAGGTGGCTTGGTCTAAAGGGAAGTCACCACTGACAGAGAGTAGTAAGTACACAATAACTAGCATAGACTGTCAGTACACTCTCACAATCAACTGTATACAACCAGACGACGAGAGTGACTACACCATCAGCGTCAAAGGGAAGAAATCCACAGCCGAGTTATTCATTGACGGTAAGTATTTCTCTCTCGTGTCTGGTAGAGTTTGATGTACAATGAGTCTACGCCGCCTTACCTTGCAACATGTCGCTACAGTTGCACCTCGGCTTACCCTCGACGAGAGCTGGAGTAAGAAAGTGATCCTGAGAGCGGGCAAGTCTAAGATCTATAAGATACCCTACATTGGCTACCCAGAGCCTAAGATTGTGTGGAAGTATGACAGTGCAGCAGACCTACCCAGCACAGTCAAGTTCAGTGCAGACGACAAGGAAATCACTCTCTCACTGAAGAATGTGGTCAGATCAGATACAGGATTGTATGAACTCACCGTAAGTTTGTAAATAATAATAAATAATAGTTAAACAATAAAAATTAATACTTTATTTGTCATCTTTTTTCTTTCTGCGAAAGTAAACATAACATTTAGTGGGATGACCAAATATGAGTTATGAAGAAAGAAATTATAAAGGTAGCTCTTGTGTTTTGGTTACATTTTACAAATGCTGCTCATTTACCTGCAACAGGTGAGTATAGTGGATATTACAATGAATGTCAGTTGAATATAAACATGAACGAGAGCAGACAAACAGGAAATGAATGAATGCGCTCTTTAGAATGAACATCAAAAAGCCGGTTATGAATGTCAAGTATGTGATAAAGGAGGATTTTTTGACTTTTACTCTAGGAAGTGTTAACATTCGTTTCCGGCAATACATAACGTACTATTTAACCACTATTTCCGAGAATCTCACAATTGCTTACCTTCATCAGCGTAGACAATCCTGGAACAAGTGTTTAGACGATATTTTTTATGTCGCAGGAATGAATGTCAACACATCCTAGAATAACCTTCAAAATACTTTTTTTTAACGCCGAGTCGACATTTATTCTAGGTCTGTCGACTCTCATTCTAAGAAATGCCTACATTCCTTCCCTGTTTGTCTGCGCTCATTCGTGCCGATGTTCACTTTGTCTACATTTGTTCCTATCTCCAGTATAATTAAACAAAATCAATTAGTAACCACATAGGTAGACAGCGTGCTGCCTCTGCCATACAATATTATGTCATAACCTGTTGTAGGTGTCTAATGACATCGGTGAAGTGTCAGCTAAGCTAGACTTGGAGGTAGTAGATTGCCCATCTAGCCCTAGAGACCTAACCACAGCTGATATGACTGAGAGTTCTATCTCCCTATCATGGCAGCTGCCAGCAGATGATGGTGGTTCACAGATCACAGGCTATGTTGTGGAGAAGAGAGATGCCACTAGGTGTGTATATGTCACCTTTATTGTAGACTGATCCATGGTTACCTTGTAAGTATATTACTTTTTCTTTTACTCAATTCATCCCATTCTTTCTACTTGCAGAAGAACATGGCAGACGCTAGACACAGTACAGTCACAGACGTACGTTGCTCAGCCTCTTGCTGAAGGTACTGCATACCTATTTAGGGTCGCAGCAGTGAACGAGTACGGCACAAGTGAACCTGTGGAGTTGCCTTCTCCCATCACCATTGAAAGTCAAATTGGTGAGAATTTACTTCCCCCTGTGCTGCTAACACTTGGATAAACAGTGTGAAACTGATATGCCCTTCGATCTTGAACCTACAACGGATGACATTATTGCATATTTAATAAATGAAAACATCCATGTAACTTGGTATCACATTTAATGTCTGAATGCATTGTAGATGTACCTGATGCTCCCGCTGCCCCGACAGTTTCTGATGTCACAGCCACTTCCTGTCAGGTGACATGGTCAGCTCCGGCAGAGGATGGAGGCAGCCCTGTTATTGGATACTTTTTAGAAAGACAGTCAGATGTGAGCAGTCGATGGATCAGATTGAACAGATCTGTCACAGCAGATGTCTCTAAACTAGTAGATGATCTGAATGAGGGTACTAGCTACATCTTCAGAGTGATTGCTGTTAACAAGAAGGGGGAAAGCAAACCCAGCCTACCTTCAGACAGTGTTGTAGCTAAGAATCCTTATGGTATGCTTCTAGTCTTCTACAGCTGCACATCAGTTTGCTTTAAAAGACTTCGCTTGTTGAGAAAATTTCAAAAATAAATACAAAATAGAACTTTTATAAACCGGTTTCTCAAAATATCTGAAGCGCATTTAACGTGTTAACTTTGCATACTCATTGTGAAAAAAAAACAGTTTCATGAAAACTCTTTTGAAAAGAGATGTTTTCCAAACATGCCATAATGTGTACATACTTATATTACATATACATGTTTGTATTACACACATATGTTATGATTATATAATACATATGCTTGTTATATTGCAAGGGTCCAAAGACAAGACACAATACAGAGTACATTCTACATCACATAATTGATTCACCCACGCTTCATTTTATGCTACATGTACATCTGCCGATTACTAAGCAATTTCCTTAGCGACTGCGTGATTTTGCAGTTTCTGTTTCCGGAAAAATCGCTAAGCAATCGCTTGCATTTTATTTGAGGTTATCGCCAGGTGTTGATCGAAATCAAAAAATCGCTAGCGGATTATTTGATCAGCCAATCACAACGTAAAAAAACTTTACCCTTGTTTCCAGTAATGTCTCGTCATATTCAGCGCTCCGATCTATCAACGATCCTATAATAAATTAAGGCTATGCTTTGTAACAGCGAGTTTGACCGGAATCGCTGAAGAATGGGTAGTAGCGAAAAATTGCGCACTTTGGGGGAGGGACTTCCCCAATCGCTAAGCAAAATCGCTAGCAAGATCGCGAGATGTACATGAAGCATTAATCACCATTTATCCAATTTTCTACCTAGTTTCTCTCTCTTTACAGGAAACACCAGCCTTTCATCAATTTTCCTTAATTTATATTCTCTAGGTTTTACCATCTGATTTGTATCATCTGATTTATATCATGTGTTTCACAGATTTTCATCATTGCTAGTGTGGTTGAATTTGTTGTATTTCCGACGATGTTATGAAAACGTTTGCATACTTTTAAATTTCATGAGACAATTTTTTGCAATTGATAGAAAAACTAAAAATTAATGCCCAAGTTTGTCTGCTCTTCGAAACCTAATTGTCAGAATTGATAAGTATTCTTGATATCAATCATTTGAATAAAGTGTTGATGCAATATCTACACTCGCACTCTATATACAGATGTGCCGGGAGCTCCATCCATTCCTGAGATATCTGACATCACCGACAACAGTGTGGTACTCACATGGGCACCACCCACATTTGACGGCGGTGCATCAATCACCTCTTATACTGTGGAGTACATGAAGAGAGGGGACGTCAAGTGGGTACCCTTTGAGACTTCTAAAACTGAGCTAACATACCAGGTGCAGGGCCTGAAAACCGGGGCTAACTACATGTTCAGAGTCTCCGCCTCCAATAAGGTGGGTAGCGTAGGCTGGTAGAAGTAGTATTGCTTGTGCATGCGGTATACTATGGAATGAATGCGTATATGCATGCACATAGTTACAGTTATAGGTGTAACATTGTATATGTACATGGTGTAGAGTGATAGGTGTAACATTGTATATGTACTTGGTGTAGAGTGATAGGTGCAACATTGTATATGCACATGGTGTAGAGTGATAGGTGTAACATTGTATATGCACATGGTGTACAGTGATAGGTGTAACATTGTATATGCACATGGTGTACAGTGATAGGTGTAACATTGTATATGCACATGGTGTAGAGTGATAGGTGTAACATTGTATATGCACATGGTGTACAGTGATAGGTGTAACATTGTATATGCACATGGTGTACAGTGATAGGTGTAACATTGTATATGCACATTCTATAGAGTGGTAGAGGCAAGCCCTCAGAGACCACAGACTACGTATTGAGTAAAACTCCCGTAGTCGGAGACGCTGCAGAGATACTCCACCCACTAGAAGATGTCACAGTTGTTTCCCCCCAGCCAATCTTACTCGAGTGTGACATAGACGTAGGAAAGCCTGCATCTGACGTAGAATGGTAGGTTGCCATCACTGTGAGTGTGCTCTGGTCAGTTGTTAGTATTCCATTTATTGGTTTTATTCATTTTCTTGTGTAATTTAGGTTTAAAAATGGCCGACGTATATCCAAAGATGCGAGAATTAAAAGAACTCTTAATGCAAAAGAGGAATTAGCTACGCTCGAGATTGCAGAGTCAGTTTCAGCGGATGATGGGGAGTACAAGGTTGTAGCCACCAACGCTCTCGGGCAGGTTGAATCCACCTGTAAAGTGACTGTTCATAGTAAGTTTGTCTTGATTGTCTTTGAATTAGTTTTCTTTGGATTGCCCTTTCTGCAGGCATTCTGTTGCAATTAGCGCAGACAAAAAATTCACAATGAAAATTTTATACGCAAGTTTTAGTTTTGAATTTTTTTTAAATGATGAGAAATTATTGGTTTGACGATAAGATGTTTGGAGTTGTCTCAATGATTTAAGGTAATATTTGTACTAGCTATGTAGTAGCTGCTAGTGCTCATTGTTATTGCAGGCAAACCAGTGCTCACTTTTGTTGAGTCACAGATGTCAAGTACTCAGAAGGTTGGCTCAAGTCTTTCCATTCCAGTACAAGTAGCTGGGGTTCCTGTACCTGAAGTAGCATGGGCTTTCTCTAATGGCCCCCTCGATACCGCCTTTGTCACCGGAGATGCAACCTCTACTAACTTATCCATCAAGGATCTAGAACCTTCTCATCAAGGGACATACACTCTCACTGCTTCTAATGTAGCAGGGGAGACAACTGCTGAGTTCACTCTCAATTTGCTGGGTAGGTGTATTCATAAGCCAGCATGTGGAGATGTGTGAGCTGTTTGTTATGGATTGACAGCAAGGGGCAGGTAGTTGTGGTATGACCGAATAGCTTTCCCTCACACTAACCTTACCTGTTTTGTATTCAGACAAACCTACGCCACCACAGAACCTAACCATTACTGGCTACTCCAAGGACTCCATATCTGTCAGCTGGACAGCCCCAGTCTCAGATGGTGGGTCACCACTGCAGTCTTACATCGTAGAGAGACGTGATGTTAAACGAAACACATGGTTGACAGTGGAGAGCACCAAACCTGATGTTCTAGAAAGTACCGCTACTAAATTGGTCGAGGGAAATGAGTATTTCATCCGAGTGTTTGCTGAGAATGAGGTCGGAGCTAGTGAGCCGGTAGAGTCTCAACCTGTTTTGGCTAAGATACCGTTTGGTAAGTGTGCAGCCACAAACCTAAACAGAAAGTTTGTAATCCTTTCTTGTACGAGTGTACTACATGCAGATAGTAAATGTAATAAGAATTTATGGCTTATCGCTACAAAATTCCTTCTATAGCCTCTTGGTTGGTGATTGTTAAAAGTTTTATCCTTCCCAATGCGCCCTTTGACATCTGTCACAATTGCTGTTATAGAAAAACCCAGTGCACCTCTTGACCTGTGTGCTGCCGATGTCACCCAGTCCTCGGTTACACTGAGTTGGAGTGCACCAGAATCTGATGGCGGTGCTGATATAACCAACTACATAGTAGAGAAGTGTAACACATTCAATGGCCGCTGGGTGAGAGCTACTAAAGTTGTCATTACGGACACTAAAGTAACTCTCTCAGACCTTGTCGAGGGAACCAACTACCTGTTCAGAGTGTCTGCAGAGAATGAAGCAGGCGCTGGACCCACATGTCAGCCTATTGGACCTGTCGAAGCCAAGGAGCCAAAAGGTTAGTGACCAGATGCTGGAGAAGTTGGTGAAAATTTTTGGTTTAAAAAATTTGTGGATATTTTATATGAGATGTATCGGAAGTTGTTTTTTTTTTGTTTCTAGCACATTATATTTCCTCCATTTTCTAAAAGATTATTTTTAAATTAAATCCTTGCGCAATCTTTTGATGTAAATGTGTGAGTGATACACGGTTTTATTATACTAAAGTTGTTAATGATTATTAGTTTAAAGTTATTACTAACTATTTAAGTGTTTGTATTCTTTTAATTGTTATGTTTGCCATGTTACTGTTTAAATTTTATTACACAAGATGTTCTCTTGCAGTGGAGGTGGAATTTGTCACACCGTTGAGTGACATAACATGCATGGAAGATGAAACAGTCACCTTCAGGTGTGAGATCAACAAAACTGGTTCTTCTGCCGTATGGAAAATGGACGGGCGACCGCTTCCTAAAGAGCCAAGGTTTGAAATCAAGGTGCAAGGCACGGAGCACTTCCTGACCATTAGAGACGTGGTGTTGGACGATGAATGTGATTACACAGTGCACATAGAAGATGCTCTCTCTACAGCTGGACTCTTCGTAGAGGAGGAACTGGTGGAGATAATAACTCCGCTACAAGATGTAACATTGAGCAGCGTTCCTCAAGATGTTAGCTATTCATGTGTGGCCAACAAGCCAAACCTTAGCCATAAATGGATAGTCAATGGTAAACCAATGCCTGAAGATAGCAGATTCCAGTCGAAGACTGTGGGCAAGAAGTACGTTCTTAACATCAAGAACGCTACGGAGAAAGACGACGGAGAGTACACCGTAGTGATCAAAGGAAAGAAATCGTCTGCGGAGCTCATCATCGAGATTCCACCGCAGGTTAAGCTAGACAAGAAGTATCAGTCACAAATAGTGCTAAGAGCTGGTCAGATGACCATATTTGAAGTTCCATTCAGTGGATGGCCAGTCCCAACTGTCACTTGGTCACTGAACGGTCAACCATTGGTCACCGACAAACGTATTCATGAGGAGACTATTTCTGGTATCAGCTGCATTCATGTCAAGAACGCCAATAGAAATGACACTGGCAAATATTCAGTGGAGATTGTCAATGACCTTGGAACTGTGTCAGCTGACATTGACTTGCTGGTAGTGGACAAACCTCAACCCCCCAGAGAGTTGACTGTATCTTCTACCACTGAGGACACTGTCACACTCACCTGGCAGCTACCTGATGATGATGGTGGACGACCAATCACCAACTACACTGTGGAGAAGAGAGACATGAACAGACGTACCTGGACAACAGTAGGAGACTGCACTGAGACTGAGTTCACTGTTAAGAGTCTTGTAGAAGGTCAAGGTTACATGTTCCAAGTTAGAGCGGTCAATGAGGTGGGGCCGAGTGAGCCTGTAGAGACAGAGCAAGCAGCTAGACCTGTCAGCAAACACAGTAAGTTCAATTTCTTGTTAAAACTGTATACTATTTTCACTGAATATTCAGGTTATTCTAAGCTAATCAAACACTTACAGCTGTGCCGGATGCCCCTCACTCTGTCGTTGCTAAGGATGTCACCAAATCAGAAGCCACCGTAGTTTGGAAAGCACCAGAGAGTGATGGTGGTGCATCTATTGAAGGCTACCATGTTGAGCGCTGCAGTGACGGCAGTGAGCGTTGGGTTCGTCAGACAAGATCTCCCATCCGAGAGACCAGCTACACAGCAGACAACCTTATGGAGGGATCAGAGTACGTGTATAGAGTGGTGGCAGTTAACAGGAGAGGAGAGAGCCTCCCTAGTCATGCCTCCGACTCTTTCATTGCCAAACTTCCCTACGGTAACTATATCTCTTTCCTTGCATCACGCTATTGTAAAATATTGCAGGGCTTTAGTGTTTTCCATATCAAAGCTAACTTTAGTAATTATCTCTCTAAGAGGAAATAACTCCATACAATTATAACACTAACACGCTAGTTGTTTTTTCAATACAATTTTGCTTTTCGTTAGAGAACAACCCAAGTTTTTGCTAATCTTTTTAAAATATAACATCTGTGCTGCAAATTGTCAAGTTGAAAGTAAATATTTTTTTCAGATGTACCAGGAGTACCTGATGCTCCTGTAACATCAGATGTAACAGACAACAGTATGAAAGTGACATGGACGCCACCAGCTAAAGATGGAGGCTCACCTATCATAGAGTATTATCTAGAACATAAGATATCGACAGACTTCCGCTGGTCACCGGTCACTACTGATCAGATTGTACATACAGAGTTTGTAGTAGAGAAACTTAAAACTGGTAAAGAATATGAGTTCAGGGTGGCTGCAGTCAACAAAGCCGGAGCTGGAAAGTGGTCCGAGCCCTCTGAGGCTACGGTCTGCAAGGCCCCTATCGGTAAGCTAATAAAGATATTTTGGGTTTGTGTATTATTTTGTCATTCCTGTTTTATATCTTTATTTAAAGCTTTAGATGAGTTCCATTGGTCAATCATTGTTTTCGTGCGGTGTTGGCATAATGTGGTAGTGTGTGATGACTAATGTTGCTTTGTATGATTTATTTTAGTTGGTACCCCTCCTGAGCTGCTCGAGGGACTCGAACATCCAACTGTCATTGCTCCAGAGCCGGTAGAGTTCTTCTGTGATGTCATCCTTGGTACACCAAAGTCAGAGATTCAGTGGTTCAAAAATGATAGAGTTATGAAAGAGGGAGATAATTGCCACATGGAATATGTGGACAAAGATGAATCAGCAATATTGAGCTTTAAATCCACCGCGTTAGAAGATGCCGCAGTGTACAAGGTACTGGTAAAGAACGACCTTGGAGAAGTGACGTCGGAAGGATCTTTAACCGTGCAGACAAAACCAACGATTCAACCTGATGCTTCATCAAAGACATCTGTCATACAGAAGGCTGGTACTGTGTATGTGGTTGCAGCTGCGATCACCGGCTTTCCTACACCTACTGTTACATGGCAACACAATGACTTGCCAATTGACAATGCTCTTGTCACCATTGATAACACAGACTCGTATACCCGGCTGAAGTGGAATGACATTACACCTGACTGTGCCGGAACTTTTACTGCTACTGCTACAAATGATGCTGGCTATGCCTCATGTGCCTTCTCCCTCAATGTCATCAGCAAGCCGTCTGCTCCACAAAATCTGGAAGTGACAGATGTCAACGCTGACTCTGTGACCATAGCTTGGGCTGCCCCAGCTGCTGATGGAGGCAGCGCTGTTACATCATACATCGTTGAGAGAATGGATGTGAAGAGAGGCACATGGGTGTCTGCTGGTACCACCAAGGCCGGGCAGAACACTCTTTGCATCTCCAAACTAACCACCGGCAATGAATATCTCTTCCGAGTTTTTGCTGAGAATGAGGTTGGAGCCAGTGAGCCCGTAACTCTTTCTGCTCCTGTTGTTCCCAAAAACCCATTCTCAGAACCAGGTGCACCAACCAACCTGGCTGTAAAGGATGTAACAGCTAGTAAATGCGTTGTCACTTGGGATAAGCCAACCAGTGATGGAAGCTCTCCAATAACTGGTTATGTGGTGGAGCGCAAGTCACAGTACAGCGCTAGATGGGCCAAGGTAAACAAAACCACTACCGCTGACCTAGAGTTGGAGATAGCAGACCTGGTGGAGGGCACAGACTATGAGTTCCGTGTGATGTCAGAGAACAAGGCTGGCTTTAGTGCACCGTGCAGCTCCATTGGACCTATCACTGCCCAGGCACCCAAAGGTGCATTACCATGTGCTCATGTTAATTTGATGTGCCACAAATATTTGGTCATGTCTCTTGTACCATGTGATGTCATTACTCAAAGCTTGTTGAGACTTATCGTTTTAAAAATTGAACCTTTAATTATTTTTGTTACTAGCTGAGAAAATTATTGTGTTACATGATGTTATGTGATACCACGTGTAATAAGAGTTGTTTCTCTTTCCAGTGCCTGTCAACTATCTCACAGAGATCACTGACCAAGTTGTTGAAGATGAGAGGGCAGCCATCTTTGAGTGTGAAATCAACAAACCTAACATGACCGCTCATTGGTCTAAGAATGGAAATCGTCTACAGCCATCAGAGAAATATCAGATGACCACGGATGGAACAAAGCATCGACTAGAGATCAAGGAATGCCAAAAGTTTGACAGTGGTGCCATTGAGATCTCTGTTGATGGCGTCACATCAACCGCTTCGCTGGTTGTTGAGGCTGTTCCCATTGAACTTATAAAACCATTAGAAGACGTCACTAGTGAAGAAATTCCAAAATCTGTTTCTTTCTCTTGTGAATTCTCCAAAGGTGACCTTCCCGCTCGTTGGACCAAAGATGGCCAGTCGTTGCCGGAAGACAAAAGACTTCATGCCACCACATCTGGGTCTGTTTACCAACTACAGATAAGAAATGCAACGCCGGCGGATGAAGGAGAATACGCAGTCACTATAAAGGGAGTCACCACTAAAGCAAAACTTGTTTTCTTGGTCAGACCTTCGCTGAAGTTGGCTAAGAAGTATGAGGATGTCATTGTGATTAAAGCCGGGCAATCAACTGTGTTTGAGATACCATTTATTGGGTATCCATCTCCTTCAGTGCAGTGGCTCTACAACGGGCAGCAACTTCCCAAGGTCAAGCGTATTGAGGTGGAGACAACTGCTGAGATGACATCACTCAAGTTGAGACAATCGGAGAGATTAGACCGTGGTACATACACTTGTAGCATAACCAATTCTGTGTGTTCTGTTTCTGGTGACATCACTCTAGATGTACTGGACAGGCCGAGTGCACCTGAAGGCTTTACGGTCACCGATGTAGACGAAGAAAGAGTAACTCTTACATGGAAAGAACCAAAGGACAATGGAGGAAATGATGTCACTCATTACCTTGTTGACAAAAAGGAAGTAGGCAAACGAGCTTATGCTCAAATAGCGAAATCTCTACGCACAGATGTTACAGTTGATGGTCTGAGAGAGGGTCACAGCTATCTGTTTCAAGTCACAGCTGTCAATGACATCGGCAAGAGTGAGCCAGCTGAGCTAGAGAAACCTGTAGTACCAACCAGCAAGTTTGGTGAGTGATGAAACTCTGCCTTGCGCTTACTTATAATGTTGCGGGTTACCTGTCATGCCATTGCATTGGAGTATTATTAGTATGCTGGAGTTGTGTGCTCCCTAACATTTATTACCACATCATCATAACATAGCAAGCTCAAGGTTTTCTTACATACCATTGTTTCAATTCTTTGCTTTTGCTAGTTTCTTAAATTCTTTTTACAAAACTGTCATAGTTTACATGCGTTTATTTCATTATTGTGCTTTTTTGTAGCTGTTTCTGGACCACCCAGATCTGTTGAAGTGAGTGATGTAACCAAGACATCTGCCACCATAAGCTGGCAGCCACCAGAGAGTGATGGTGGAACACCTATTTTGGGATATTTTGTTGAGAGATGCACGAAGAGCAGCGACAGGTGGGTGAGACAGAACAGAGAGATGGTCCAAGATACAACATATGAGTCAGACAATCTGTTGGAAGGCACAGAATACTTGTACAGGATAATTGCTGTTAACAAAAGGGGAGAGAGTACACCAAGCTCTACTTCAGATTCCTTCGTGGCCAAGAATCCTTATGGTAAGTGTACAGTTACTTAATAGTTAATCTAGTCTATTTTATGATGTTTTACATTTTAACCTCTCTAGCCAGTGTGCTGTTTAATGTTCTTTTCTCTCATTGTATCACAGATGTACCGGGAGTACCTGATGCTCCTGTAACATCAGATGTAACAGACAACAGTATGAAAGTGACATGGACGCCACCAGCTAAAGATGGAGGCTCACCTGTCATAGAGTACTATCTAGAACATAAGATATCGACAGACTTCCGCTGGTCACCGGTCACTACTGATCAGATCGTACATACAGAGTTTGTAGTAGAGAAACTTAAAACTGGTAAAGAATATGAGTTCAGGGTGGCTGCAGTCAACAAAGCTGGAGCTGGAAAGTGGTCCGAGCCCTCTGGGGCTACGGTCTGCAAGGCTCCATTAGTTGGCGAGGCACCGTCTGTTGTTGAAGCCATGCAAGCCCAAACAGTTGTTATACCTCAAACTGTTGAACTAAGCTGCGCCATAGACCTAGGTTCTCCAACTGCCGACATACTCTGGTTCAGAGAAAACAAAGAAGTTGGCGGAAAAAGATTCAAGACTTCATATAGCAAGTGTCGAGCTTGCTTGGTGATTACAGATACAGAGCTAAGTGATTCTGGTCGATACAAGGTGCTAGTCAAGAACGCCCTTGGAGAGGTGCAATCAGAGGCCCCATTGACTGTTCACCAAGCACCTAAGTTCAACATCGATAGCTCTACCAACGACATCACAGTCAAGGCTAAACACACTCTCAACCTAGAAGGTAGCTTTGGCGGTGTTCCAACACCTACTATCGAATGGCTTGTAGACGGCAAGCCTGTTGACCTTGAATTAGTGAAAATAAGTAACACGTCAGACTTTACACGACTTTCTGTGAAGGCAGAGAGTGACAGTGGGGGAGTATACAAATGCATTATCAGTAACTTGGCTGGTTCTGACACGATGGAATTCACTGTCACTGTGCTCAATGTACCATCAGCGCCTCAGTCACTAGTTTCAAGTGCTATATCCAAAGAAAGCATTACCGTTGATTGGCAGCAACCAGCTTCTGATGGAGGATCACCAATCGTTTCTTACAATGTGGAACGCAAGGATATGAAGAGAAATACTTGGGTGGCTGCCGGTAGTTCCAGAGAGAGCAAGCGTTCCTTTGTCATTAAAAAGCTTGTCGAAGGTAATGAATACAGCGTTAGAGTGTGTGCAGAGAATGATGTTGGCACTGGTCCGTATGTTGAGTTAGAAAAACCAGTGGTAGCACAAGACCAGTTCACCGTCCCTTCTGCCCCACAGAACTTGACAGTTACTAATGTCACTGCTACAAACGCTGAACTCTCTTGGTCTCCTCCTGCTCAAGATGGTGGATCTCCAGTCATTGGTTACACTGTGGAACGAAAATCTCAATTTTCAACTCGCTGGACAAAGATTAACAAAAGCCCCATTCCATCCACGGAAATGAAAGTGAATGATCTTACAGAAGGCAATCAGTATGAGTTCCGAGTGCAGGCAGTGAATAAGGCTGGAGCTGGCCAGCCCAGTGTAGTGTCTGAGCCTGTAGTGGCCGAAGCGCCCGTAGAAGCCGTCACTTTCACCACCGGGCTGCAGGATCTTACTGTTAAAGAGGATCTGCCAGCAAGATTTGAGTGTGAGGTTAACAAGGAAAATCAAACAGCTGTGTGGCAGAAGAATGGAATGGAGATTACACCTTCTCCCAAATATGTGATGGCATGTGATGGCACCAGACATTCTCTTACCATCGCTGAATGCCAAGTGAAAGATGAAGCCGCTTATGAAGTAAAGTTTGGTAAAGCCTCTTCTCACGCCGCACTGCTAGTTGAAAAAGAACTGCTAGAAATTGTCAAGGACTTGAATAACATTACTCTTGATGCAGTGCCTAAAGATGCCGAGTTTGTTTGTGAAATCTCCAAGCCAGAGTTGACTGTGAAGTGGCTCAAAAATGGAGAGCCGATTGATGCATCTAAGAAGTACAAGATAACCAACTCTGGAAATATCTACAAGTTGCTGATTATTGGAGCCACTGAGAAAGACGAGGGTGACTATGAGATTGTAGTAAAAGGTCTGACTTCTTCTGCTGCACTCTCAACTCGTCTCAAACCAACTCTCAAGCTCGATAAAAAGTACGAAGAAACTGTAATCTTGCACGCCGGTAAATCTACCATCTTTGAAGTTCCATTCCAAGGCTATCCAAAGCCTGAGGTTGTGTGGATGGTCAATGGAAAAGAAATGCCCAGAAATCGCCGAATTGATGTAGAAACATCAGCAGCGCTGACGTGCTTGCGAATAAAGCAGGCAGAGAGAACTGACAGCGCTGATTACTCAGTTTCTGTCAATAATGAAATAGGAAGTGTATCGGCAACAATCGCTCTACTGGTTCTTGACAAGCCAGAACCACCACAGCAGTTACAAGCTCGATCTGTTGACGAAACGACCGTAGCGCTGACCTGGAAGAAACCACAAGATGATGGTGGTAGCAAGATTAACCATTACACAGTTGAGCAACGAGAAGCCAACAGGATGTCCTGGTTGAAGGTCGGTAAAGTGACAGACAGCACAGAGTTCAAAGCTTCAAACCTGAAAGAAGGACAGAACTACATGTTTCAGGTGAAAGCTGTCAATGAGATCAATGAAAGTGAGGCTGCCGAACTTGATAAACCAATCGCACCTGTCAGTCAATATGGTTAGTAGTAGTCAGTCAATATGGTTAGTAGTTGTTAGTTAATATGGTTAGTACTTGTTAGTTAATATGGTTAGTACTTGTTAGTTAATACGGTTAGTACTTGTTAGTTAATATGGTTAGTACTTGTTAGTTAATACGGTTAGTACTTGTTAGTTAATATGGTTAGTACTTGTTAGTTAATATGGTTAGTACTTGTTAGTTAATACGGTTAGTACTTGTTAGTTAATATGGTTAGTACTTGTTAGTTGATATGGTTAGTACTTGTTAGTTAATATGGTTAGTACTTGTTAGTTAATACGGTTAGTACTTGTTAGTTAATATGGTTAGTACTTGTTAGTTAATATGGTTAGTACTTGTTAGTTGATATGGTTAGTACTTGTTAGTTGACATCTCTTGTGTTTGTCTTAGTTTCCAAGTTGTTATAGAATTTTCCATGAAACTATTATGTACTCCATTCCAACTGATGAAAACTTTTGCTTGTACAGTAAGAAATCTAGTTAAAAACCTGCTAAGCAAACGCTGAGTTTTTCTTTCATTGTCAGGTTTTCCTATTTCAGCTGTGCCAGGCACACCACAGAGTGTCACGGCCGTTGATATCTTTGCCACGTCTGCTGCATTGTCTTGGAAGCCTCCAGCAACCGATGGTGGCTCCCCTGTAACTGGCTATATTATTGAGAGATCAACCAATAAAAATGGCAGATGGATTCGTGTGACCAGAAATGAAGTGAAAGAACTTGATTACGCGCTAGAGGGGCTCATTGAAGGCACAGTTTATGAGTTTAGAGTTATAGCTGTGAACAAGAAAGGAGAGAGTGTGCCTAGCGAGCCTTCTGAGCCATTTACTGCAAAGAATCCTTACGGTAGTTGGTCCTTTTTGTTTATTTATTGTTTCCTAATTGGTTCTCAATTTATTTTTTAGAAATGTTTTGATAATAATAAAAAAGAAGTAACTAAAACCTGTTTGGAAAACACTCCAGCAAATAAAAAACGTCCTTTGCACATTTGTTGTCTTCAAACACCAGATAAAACTTATTTGTGTTGCAGATGTTCCTGGCAAGCCACAGACACCTCTACCATCGAATGTCAAGGACACGTCGATAAGTCTGAGCTGGAAGGCACCGCAGTCAGATGGTGGAGCACCAATCAGCCACTATATTGTGGAGATGAAGTCTTCAGTTGTCTCCAGGTGGATGCCAGCTACTAGTGATGTCGTCAAGGATACAGAATATACAGTAACTAAGCTAAACAAGGGAGAGACCTATGAGTTTAGAGTTATTGCTGTTAACAAGGCTGGACCAGGCAAACCCAGTGACTCATGTAAACCTACTAAAGCTGAGACTCCAGTTGGTGAGTGTTTGCACTGTTCACACTACAGGAAGCCATATTAAAACCTTTTGTGATCATGTCCATTGAAGTTTTACAGATTCCTCTGGTTAGCAAGCATAGATTTTTGGTAAAAACCTTAAAAGTTTTCTTTCTAATATGTACAGTTACTGTCAATTGTCATTTTCAAACAAAGACAAAAAATTGTCTATATGGGCAGAGTTATCTTCTCTCTTAATACTCATGAAAATGAGGTGACTCCAAAAACAACTATAGAAGTTATCAGCCCATCATGCTATCTGTATCGCTCATTCGACAATAAAATGCTACCTTGTATAGTTGGTACGGCCCCTGAGCTATTGAGGAAACTCAAACCTGTCAAGTGTTTGACTGGAAGTCAAGTCGAGTTCCTCTGTGAGATGGATTTGGGTTCTCCCACTGCTGAGGTCACATGGGAAAGGCAAGGTCGTACGATCAGACCCAATGATAGAGTCCTTTCCACCGTTACTGACAACAGACTTCTGTTGACAATCAATGACTGCAGCTTAGATGACATTGGAGTGTACACTGTGAGGGCTTCTAACAAATTGGGTACCGTTGAGTCTCAGGCTGACCTTACCGTTAACAGTAAGTTCTGTATTTTATATCTATGTCATGTAGTAGCACATGTAGCAGTAAGTTCTGTGTCTATGCTATGTATCACATGTAGCAGTAAGTCCTGTGTCTATGTTATTTAGCACATGTAGCAGTAAGTCCTGTGTCTATGCTATGTAGCACATGTAGCAGTAAGTCCTGTGTCTATGCTATGTAGCACATGTAGCAGTAAGTCCTGTGTCTATGCTATGTAGCACAGCTAGCATTAAGTCCTGTGTCTATGCTATGTAGCACATGTGGCAGTAAGTCCTGTGTCTATGCTATGTAGCACATGTAACAGTAAGTCCTATCTCTAAGCTATGTCGTACTTGTAGCAGTAAGTCCTGTGTCTATGCTATGTAGCAGTAAGTCCTGTGTCTATGTTATGTAGCACATGTAGCAATAAGTCCAGTGTCCATGCTATGTAGCAGTAAGTCCTGTGTCTATGCTATGTAGCACTAAGTTCTATGTCAATGGTGCATTTTCTGCTAGCTTTACACGATTTATTATTCATTTGTCGACATAGCGTGTAAGGATAACTCCTCACGTTTACCTAACTATGTTATTGCAGGTGTACCTGTGCTCAGCTATGACAAGGAGAAAACTGACATAACATCAAAGGTTGGTGCCAGGCATGTGATTGATGTTGAATATAGTGGAGTTCCAAATCCTACCATTACTTGGAGGAAAGATGGGGAAGTGTTGGAGGACACCTCACTCATAGAGACTAGAGACTCCATCAGCAGGCTAGCTTTTAGTAAGCTAAAGATCTCAGATGCTGGCCAGTACAGTATAACAGCAGAAAACTCTGTGGGAAGAGACTCCTGCACATTCATGCTAGATGTAAAAGGTAGAGTACAAACTGAGAATATATGTTTGTGCTTGGCAATCGGCCAACTTAATTGATCTGTTGATTCTTTACTTTTAAAAGGCAGCCATAGTTTTTTGTATTTTCATTCATCTTCCTGCGCTGTAAGTTAAACTGTTCAACGTACTGTGATGTGTAGACAAACCTTCTCCACCGCAAGAGTTGGCTGTAACGGAGGTCACTGCAGGGTCAGCAACCATCACATGGAAACCACCGTCAGATGACGGAGGAGCTCCAGTTAATACCTATGTTATTGAAAAACAGGATACAAAACGTAGCACGTGGATGAATGCTGGCACCGTACGGGTGGGTACATTCTCTCTGCTCCGCTTGAATTGCTTGAAATGTACCAGATAGGTGCTTACTCTTGCATGCTTTACTAACATTGGTTGTGTTACCATTTTAGTTGAGTTATTAGAATTTCACGATAACTTTTTGTTGCTGTAGCTACAACTTTTCAAATTTTATTCTTTCTCTTCTCAAAAATTGTTTTGTTTTTTTTATTTTCACGAGCGATCAGCATCTTTTTTTTTTCTATTAAATCTGGAGTCGCATTTCATAATTTGGCGACAAGAACTGGTTAATAAATAATTGAAAATGTTGCGAGGCAGTATATTTTATAAATATGTACAGTCTATGTACAAGGTTAGTTTGTATATAATACTGAGTACTAGGACACTAGAGTGTTATCTACATATCTTAATTGCTTCCTCTGATGTTTACGCAGCAGTTTTAGTAGTTTGGATGGTTTGCTCAAGTCAGCCATTGCTGGCTGTAGATTGTCTTTAAACATTCCTTGTCTGTTACCTCCCGGAAAGTATTGCGCTACAACTACTGTCTTGATGAATCCTGGGTAACCAGGCATTTCATATTCCTTGTACGCTATTCCAAAAGTTCTTGTGTCTTTCCAAATGATCTGTGTGAATTGACCTACAATTACTTATATTTGTATGCTTTCAAGTTTAATTATTTAATTATTAACATCATAGATACAAAAACAAGAACTATTTATTTGTCTGTACACATTGTTTGAGTTCTCTAACATTATACTTTTGTACTAACAAAAGCTTGAAGAGGTTGAGCAGATAGTAAGTAGTAACCCACTGTGTCATTGACCTCTAACCTTGCATGTTTGTATATCACCCACCTGCATTACTGTCAAACTGTCCATCAAACTTGTAGTTATCTCTCTCGCTGTACCAGTCATACACACATCTGCTACCATCTAGCTCTTCATAGTCATCGCACCACACGATATACTCGGCCATGTTCTCTCCACAAACGCTCTGCTGATATCTTCTTTCTTTCAGCTCACTGTGTTCAAATATGTCATTCGCAGCTAACCAATCAGCATGAGCCTTACATGCTTTGGATAGTCTTCTATTCAATGTCAAAGACTGAGCTCCGTGGTTTTGTCTTATTTCATTGTGGGCGTGTAACGCTTCAATCTCAAACTTACTCTTTAATTCTCGACTCGTTCGTTTTGATATCCTGATGTAATTAAAGAGTGGTATCCATTCACAGTTTTTTATGCAGTAAGACAGATTACAGCCCATGTACTAGACCCAATACAGATACCTTACTAACAAATGCATCTACTTACTTAGATTAACGCAATCTTTCTTTCTATTGCCCAATAATGATGATGTCACACTTGTTATCAATTCGTTCATCGTGAATTATGGCTTCTCTGCCAGCTAGTTGGAGAGATTGTCTGTGAATTGTTACAATTACGAGTAAATGTGATAAAATTTCAAACAAAGATCTGATTGGTTAGCTACAAAATCATGTGATGTTATGCTTTTGTTTCTAGTCAAGAAGTCGAGAGTTCACAATCACTAAACTGACTGAAGGTGCGAACTACATGTTCCGAGTGTTCGCTGAGAATGACATTGGAGCTAGTGAGCCCGCCACAACTGCACAACCCGTCACGGCCAAGAATCCGTTCAGTATGTCTTGTTTGTATTTAGATATTTATTTGTATTGTGTTGTTTGTTTATTTTTATATAGTAGGTATTGTTTATTGCTTTAGACGTAAAACAATTGTCATCACTTCTGTCATTGCCCATCTATTAGATGGAGTTAAACAACATAATAATGAGTGCAAAAGTAATTTGATTTCGTGAACAAGTTGAAAATGAACTACTATTATTACATGCGTACTAGTCGACAACCAACTTAATATCGTCTGATGAAAAGATATTTTCAGAATTTCACTGATTTTATTTTAATTGATGTTTCTTTGCCTGTTTTGACCCAGATTTTATGGCAGTGTAAGTTCTAAGAATCGTTGACCAGCAATCTTCTAGTATTCAGTAAATAAGGTGTTATCTTTCAGCCGTTCCTGGACCACCCACACTCGTGGAAGCTAAAAATATCACCGAAGCTTCTGCCTCGCTGTCGTGGAAGGCACCAGACAGCGATGGAGGCTCACCAATTACCAACTACCTGGTTGAGAAGAAACAATCCACTAGTGCCAGATGGGCCAAAGTAAACAAGTGAGTAACATCACTAACTGCTTCTAGTTATGGTATTCACGTGTCACCAATCGAATGATAAATTCTCTTGTATAAATCTTTACTTCTGTAATATTGATTGGAAATAATACCGCTCATTTTGATGGCTAACAATCTTGTTTTGTTAATTCAAACCTTGTGTACCACCAGGGAGAAGCTGAGGGAGTGTGAGTATGATGTCACAGGGTTGGTGGAGGGCAGCAACTATCACTTTAGAGTGTCAGCTGAGAATGCTGCCGGTGCCGGAGTCACCAGCAAGGAGATTGGACCAATCAAGGCTCAAAAACCAGTTACTCCTGTCAAGTTCACCAAACCCTTAGAAGATCAAGAGGCAAAAGTGGAGGATTATGTGACCTTGACTTGTCAGGTCAACAAGGATGACCTGCCGGCTACATGGTACAAAGATGGCAATGCTTTACAGGCTAGTGATCGATTCCAAGTAAGCCAAGATGGCCGACGTTACACTTTAGTGATCAATGAGATTACGTTGGAAGACGAGGCGCAATACTCTTGCAAGGTTTGCGCTGCTGCAATCTGTTTGGTGTTTATTGAGTACCAATTGTGTTTTTGTCTTTTTGGGAAATATTGGTCGGATCAGACTATTTCTGTGAAGAATCAAACTATTTCTGTGAAGAGTCAAACTATTTCTGTGATGGGTGATTTAAATGCTAATGGTCTTTAATTCAGGTGGATAATGTGAGCACAGAGTGTGTAGTGTTTGTGGAGGAAGATGACATTGAATTTACCAGACATCTTGAAGATGTCATTGTCAGAGAAACTCCATCAACCGTCACATTCAGTTGTGAGGTGAGCACAACTCCACATATGTTGCTGCTATTTTTTTAACATTACCATGTTTGTTTTGCTCAAAATCCAGTACCTACAAACATCAATCTTATCATTTGTATTTTTTTTGCAAAGGTGCCAAGGGAAGGCCTGCATGCTAAATGGCTAAAAGATGGAGAGTTAATACCTTCCAAACCAAAGAAGTACAGGCCCTACAACAAAGAGCACTCTTATGCGCTGGAGATACAAGACACGGATGAGAATGACGAGGGGGAATACAGTGTAGTTGTTAAAGGAAAGAAATCATCTGCCACTCTCTCTGTTGAGGTACGGATTTTGTCTAGTAAGTAGCGTATCATTTTGTTCTCTCTGATACCAGGTTATGACTGTGGCAGTTGTCTTCTCTTTAGGTTTATCCCTCCCTGCACATCAATGAGAAGCTGTGTGAGACAGTGGTAGTGCGCACAGGAAGTGCTACTGTGTTTGAGATTCCATTTGTTGGATATCCCGTACCAGAGGTAATGTGGTTTTTCAATGAGAAGGATCTTCCCAAGAATAAAAGACTGCAGGTTGAGACCGTATCACGACTTACCTGCCTGAGACTAAAGAATATTGAGAGAGGTGACGCAGGCAACTACACAGTGTTAGTGAAAAACTCCATTGGAGAGATCTCTGCAGATATTAAACTGGTTGTACAAGACAAACCGTCTGCTCCAGAGAAGCTGGCTGTTACTGATGTCACTGAAGACACAGTCAGTCTCTCATGGAAGGTACACACTGTTCTAACTGTAGTGAAATTTTCTATTTTTTCTTCTATGTAGTACATCGCAGCCTTCTAATTTATTTTATATTAATTGTAAACTAGTTTTTGATAACTTTTGTATCTTCTCAAAGATTTGGTGTGATAAAAGCTAATTTTGAGAAAGTTTAATGAAGATATCAACAGCCAATCAATGGTTGCACCAAGATTGATTTTGTCATGTCGTTGTGACAGGTATAGGTGCTCACTAACATCAACTGTTAAATCATTTCTGTTTAGCCTCCGAAAGACGACGGTGGCGCGCCAGTACTTCGATACATAATTGAGGGGCGCGTAGGAACTCGTCGTAGCTGGCAGCAGTATGGCCGCACTGACAAGTTGGAGTTTACAGTCTCTCGTCTGCAAGAGGGAGAGAAGTATTATTTCCAGGTAATGGCTGAGAATGTGATTGGATCAGGGGAGCCAGCAGAGATATCAAAACCAGTTGTTCCAGCCAGCAAGTTCAGTGAGTGCACCCCGCTACCATTTCCGCTTTAAAGCTTTTTAATTTTACTACAGAAACGATTTGTTTTAATCGAGAAAAACGCGCAGCCTGAGAAAGTTTTCAAACAATGGGGAAACCCCAATTAATTACGGGGATTTCCAGATTTTGTCCATGGTTTTATATAAGTCCGCAATAATTAGTTTTTGGATTTCCCCAGTAATAAAACTTTTGCACAGGCGAGTTTTTCTCTATTGTTGCCTAACCTCTTACAAGTGAGAGAGGCTAACCTGTGGGTTTGTTGACACTATTAACATTTTCCCTGTACACCCTACAGCTGTGCCAGGCAAACCAGCACCACCCAAAGCCACAGACATATGCAGTGATAAGGCTTCGTTGGCATGGCAACCACCAGCCAATGATGGAGGAACACCTGTCACTGGATACCACCTGGAAAGAGCCACTAACAACAGTGGTAGATGGGTACGCATCACCAGACAGCCTCTGGTAACCCTCGACTATGAAGCTCTCAGTCTAATGGAAGGTACTATCTATGAATGGAGAGTGTTGGCTGTGAATGCCAGAGGGGAGAGTGAACCATCATATGCTTGTGAATTTGTGGCCAAAGATCCATGGGGTACGTAATTGTGTATTGCCTTTGTCTTACAACCACTTGGCTTCTTGCCAAAACACGTTTGTTATTTCATAGCACTCAATAACAAAAATGATTCATACTTATTTATATTTTGTCTCAAAGATTAGTTACAACTAATGCGCTGAATTATATTTACTATGCCACTAAAACGCCATATTATGACTAATACACCATATTATGACTGAGACATTATATTGTGACTAGTACACCATATTAAGATTAATGCACCATACTGTGATTAGTACACCATATTAAGATTAATGCACCATATTGTGACTAATACACCATATTATGATTAATACATGATGTTGTGACTAATACACCATATTATGATTAATACATTATATTGTCACTAATATACCAAGTTATGAGTGACATGGTGTTTGTTGATTTAGTAAAATTTTTAACATATTGTGTTGTTTCAGGTAAGCCAGGTGCTCCCAATGCTCCAATAGTATCCAATGTGCAGACAACTTCAGTAGAACTAAAATGGTCTCCACCTAAATCAGACGGTGGAGCTGTCATTCAATCATACACCGTTGAGTACAAGGCTACCACTCAACATCGCTGGATAAAGTCAGCTGATGATCTCACGTCAACCAATCACAAAGTCACTGGAATCGTTGAGGGATACGACTATGAGTTCAGAGTGTCTGCTACTAACAAGGCTGGTGCTGGACCCTTCTCTGAGCCCTCCAAGTCTGTGCTAGTCAAGGAAAAGATCAGTGAGTATCAGTGGCTAGCCGCTTGCCAGCTCAAACAGTCTGTTTGTACACTTTACTTTTTGTAAATATTTTGATTATCACATCTCATTTATCTCTTGTTCCAGTTGGCAAAGCTCCTCAGTTCACAAAGAAGCTCAAGGATACAAAAGTCACTCTGCCAGGTTCAGTCAAACTGTTTGCTGATGTGGACTTGGGGAAACCCGAGGCAGAAGTGAAATGGTTCAAAGACTGGAAAGAGCTGTATTCTGGAAGCAACCATTCTATCAGTCTGAAGAAACGTCGAGCTGAGCTCGAGTTGAAGGAGCCACAGCTGGCTGACTCTGGAAGATATCGGTGTTTGGTGAAGAATGCTGTTGGAGAGGCTGAATGTGAAGCAATGCTGACTCTCAGCTGTAAGTTGTCTCATCTTTGTTACATGTATTTGTGTGTTGGTCACCTAGCGGTGTATTAGTCATCTAGCAGTGTATTAGTCACCTAGTGATGTATTAGTCATCTAGCTGTGTATTAGTCAGCTAGCAGTGTATTAGTCACATAGTGATGCATTAGTCATCTAGCAGTGTATTAGTCAGCTAGCTGTGTATTAGTCATCTAGCTGTGTATTAGTCAGCTAGCAGTGTATTAGTCATCTAGCTGTGTATTAGTCAGCTAGCAGTGTATTAGTCACATAGTGATGCATTAGTCATCTAGCAGTGTATTAGTCAGCTAGCTGTGTATTAGTCATCTAGCTTTGTGTTGGTCATCTAGCGGAGTATTGTTCATCTAGTGATGTATTGATCACCTAGTGATGTATTGATCATCTAACTGTGTATTGTCCATCTAGTGGTGTATTAGTCATTTTCATAGTTTTTTTATTGAAATAATCTTCGATCAGTTGGATGTGATTTACTGATACTGCTCAATGGTGACTGTAGGCAAACCCCAGCTGACTTGCAACCAAAAAGTGCACACAGTAAAAGCTGGATCGTCATTTCTGTGTGAATGCACAATAACAGGCTCACCACAGCCTCTCATAATGTGGACTCACAATAACAAACCTGTGGATGCGGACAACACAAAGATAGCCGAAACATACACCACCCTGTCATTGCCTAGAATAACATCTTCTCAACATGGCAACTACCTGGTTGTCGCAGAAAACTCTGCCGGCAAGGACCAGGTCACCATCACAGTCGAAGTCATTGGTGCGTTTGGCGTCCGATATATGCTGAGATCTGGCAGACTACTTCCTGAATTGTCTTATTTTATTTATTCATGATGATAAATAAATAATATGAAACATATGTAGAACCTTAACGAATTGATATGTAATAAGTTCATGTATTGTAGACAAGCCAGCCGCTCCCAATGACTTTAAGGTGGTTACCACCCACAGAGATGCTGTAGACCTCAGCTGGACTCCTCCGTCCTTTGACGGAGCCTCTCCTGTCACTGGATATATTATAGAGAAACAGGACACTAAGAGAGGCACCTGGTCTTCTGCTGCCACTGTTAAACCCTCCAGTACTGAGCATACTGTTGGCAAACTGCCAGAAGGTCGAGAGTTCAGATTTAGAATTTTTGCAGAAAATGAAGTAGGAGTGAGCTCTCCAGCCGAAATAAAAGACCCAGTTACTGCCAAGAGCCCTTTCGGTAAGCAAAACAATCACTTGTATGAAACTCTCTCATCTGTCTAGCTATATGGTCGAGTAAAAATTTTAGATGTAAAATTTGAAATTTATTATTTAATTATTTAGGCGTTCCAAGCCCGCCACTAGACGTTACAGCTTCAGATATAAACAGTAGTTCTGTGACACTGTCATGGAAGCCTCCTGCAAGAGATGGAGGTACACAGATCAGTGGCTATTATGTGGAGAGGAGGACCGGGCTGAACCCTCGCTGGGTGGCTGTCAACAGAAGCCCCGTACATATAACTAAGATGGATGTATCAGATTTGACGGAAGGCAGAGAGTATGAGTTTAGAGTCATTGCTGAGAACGATGCTGGCGTATCCAAACCATGTGAACCAACGGCGCCAGTCAAAGCCCAAGATCCTTACGGTAGTCTCATTTCTTATTTACTAACTTTGTAGTTCTAATGGTTGACTTGTCAGTCTGTTTCTCAGTTTCAATAAAAGAGAAGACAAAATAATATATTATTTGTTACGTCATGCAGAGCCGATTGATGTATTGGAGCCACTGAAGGATACGATTGTAAAGGAAAGAGAGAACATTGTACTCGAGTGTAGAATCAGTAAGTCAAGGGTGAAGGCTGTTTGGTCTAAGGACGGTAAAGTACTGAGCGACAAGTTCAGAGTGCAGACAAAACAAGATGGACAACTCCACAGGCTGACGATAAGTGCTGCCGAATTGTCTGACATCGGCCAATACTCTGTCAGCTTTGATGATGATGACTGTGTGTTGGACGCTAATGTGGACATCAAAGGTACATAATATGTACATACGCTGAGTGATCTCATTTGTGCTTGTTTTCATTTCTAGTTTGGTTTGTGGCAATAGTATTAGATTTAACCAATTTGGTTTTGACTGGTGAGTGACAACACACTGTGCTTTAAAATGTACCAATTATCAGGTAACTTCCTAGTTTTTAAATATTTTACCTGTCCTTCTGTTAAACTTATCATTCCATATTACAGAGGAAGAGATCACTGTGATTCGACCATTAGAAGACATCATTGTCAAATCCATGGGACATCCAGTGACGTTTGAGAGTGAGATATCACATGACGTCAGTGAGTTTGCCTGGCTGAAGAATGGTAAACCAATACTTGGGGACAAACGTCACAGACTCAGTCAGGGAGACAAGGTCTACAAGCTACATTTACAGCATACAGAGCCTGAAGACGTCGCTACGTATACATTCTCATGCCGTGGCAAGAAAACCTCTGCGAAACTCATTGCTAAAAGTTAGTATCGTTTGTTTTACTAACTTTCATCAAAACAATGAAATAGATATTTTATGTTTTATTTACAACAATATACACATTCTATTTATAGTACCACCAGAGCTGGACCACCTAGGCAAAACCAAAAGACACATCACCGTCAAGGCTGGTTCAGTCGCCATTTTTGAAGTGCCATTTACCGCCTATCCTATTCCAGAGGTTAATTGGAAACATGCCAACTCTCCATTACCCAAGGAGAAGAGAATACAGGAGGAGACAATTTCTTGTATGGCCACACTGAGACTGAAGGATGTCACACTGGCAGATGCTGGAGAGTATGGAGTCACGTTGAGGAATGAACACGGTGAACTGTCTACCAGCTACAGGCTTACAGTGCTTGATAAGCCTCAGGCTCCTAGAGATCTCGCAGTAGACACAGTTACCGAGGATACCGTGTCGTTGTCTTGGAAGGTGCCAAGTGACGATGGAGGAAGTCCCATCAAGGGCTATACTGTAGAGAAGAGAGAAGCCTCACGACGTAGTTGGCAAAAGGTTGGAACCACCAGAGACACCAGATTCTCTGTAAAACCTTTGCTAGAAGGTCAAGGTTATTTCTTCCAAGTGAGAGCAGAGAATGAGTTTGGATTAGGTGAAGCTGCTGAGATTTCTCAACTGACCACCCCAACGAGCTCTATTGGTAAGTTCTCGAGCTACGAGCTAAGAATTATTTTCAACAGCCCAACAGCGTATGTTAGAGATGTTTAATTTAGAAAGTCTTTTTTATAAATAGATCGATTGGTTTGATAAGTGGAGCTCAGGCTATAACAACAGGCTCTAGCCAACTTTGTAGTAACTTGTTGAATAAAATGTCAAATAATTAGACTGGACTCTTGGTTGTGTTTGTGGAAACTCCTGATGGGTTTACTACAGTAGCCCGGGCTGTATTATTAGGTCACCTGTGCTAAAGATTTCAACTCTTTCTATTTCAAAGATGTGCCATCTGCACCAGAAGCACCTGCTGTCTCTAATCCAACTGCTGGCTCCATCCATCTCAGTTGGCTGGCTCCATCTGATGATGGTGGCTCTCCTGTCATTGGCTACTACATAGAGAGATCAACCAATCAGTCTGACAGATGGTTGAGGGTTACTCGAGATATTCTGAGCCGTCCACAATTTGACCAATCAGAGTTGATTGAAGGCACTGAATACCAGTATAGAGTAGTTGCTGTAAACAAGAAGGGAGACAGTGCGCCAAGTCAACCATCAACTCCTTATACCTGCAAACCCCAGATTGGTAAATTGCTGTTTCCAGTTTATACGTGCCCATCTTACACCAATATTTTTTCAAGGATTTGAAATTAAATTATTTGCATTCAAGTTTCTGTTGAAATAACGAAAACAAAAATGAGTTAGTTTTAAAACAAAAATGAATTGTAAAACCGCTAATCTTTGTTTCTACATATATCTTAATTGTTTTCAGCCAAACCGAGTGCTCCTAATGGACTCCAAGTGGTAGAGACTGGTAAGGACTGGTTCTCATTGTCGTGGAGGATACCCAACACCGACGGAGGCTCCCCAGTCACCAACTACATAGTGGAGACTAAAGCACCTGGTGCAGCTAGTCGCTGGACTCAGGCTAACAAAGACACTCTTACTGAGACTAACTACAAGGTGACTGGACTGAGAGAGGGCAGACGCTATGACATTAGAGTTTGTGCTGTCAATGCTGCAGGTACTGGTCCTTACGCCGAAATCAGAGGAGATGGAGCTGGATCTCGGTCTACACCAGGTATAGTTTATGGTTCTACCCGGACAGTCATTTATTGTTTTTATTTTTATATGATTATATATTTATTATTTATATTTAATTATTGTTAATTGTACTCTAATTATTGATTATTAGTTGGCTCATTATAAACAATTTATTTCTGTCTATCATTTGTTTTTACATTGTTGCAGTTGGCGATGTGCCACGTATAAAGAAATCACTCAATGATGTGTCCATTTCTCTGGGAATGCAAACGATTCTGAAATGTACATTCGACAATGGAGGTCTGGATGTGGAAGTGAAGTGGTATAGAGGTAGCAAAGAGCTGACCAAGTCCAAGAGACATGTATTCTCTCAAACAGGCAGAGATGCAACGCTGACAATTAAAGATATGCTGTCAGGAGATGCTGCCGAGTACAAATGTGTTGTATCTAATTCTCTTGGCCAGACTGACTCTTCCTGTAGGGTGACAGTCAGTGGTAAGTTTTTGTCTAAGTGAATGGTAATGTTTGTACTTGTAGTAGTTTTTGTTACCTTTACTGTTTGTTTATTGCCTACTAACCACTGAACGTTTTCCTCCAGTAGAAATTTGTTATACTAACAATTGACTAACATTGATTTAGATGAAGATGTACTAACAGGTATAACAATTCTACCGTGTACTAACCTCTTGTTATATGTGCTAGCTTGCATCCTTGTCTTATTGTCACTAGTTTATCATTGTTGTTTATACCAAGGAATATCACACCCAAGTCACTTCAGTATACTTGCTTCCATACTGCTACTACAAGCCAACATCTTGTGATGAATGAATTATTGAGTGAATTTTTTTAACAACAGCTTTCATTATGTTACCGTTGCTTCGTATGTTTTCTTATGAGCATGTCACTCCTCTTGTCTGCTTTGTATGTTTTATCTACTCAAGCCTTTAATAGTCTCTAAAAGACGCGACTACTGAGATTACATTTTTGAGAGTCTGTGCTGTTATTCTAGAGCCACCCAAGATACAATTTGACAGACCCTACCCATCTGGCGTGCAGATCAAAGTTGGAAGCAACCAATCTATCACAGCCACCTTCTCTGGTGTACCAACCCCTAAGGTGACATGGTACAAGGACGGTAAACCTTTTACCCCTTCCAAAGTCACAGTCACTGACTTCACAACATCCATAGCTTTCACAGACACAGAGGTTGAAGCTAGTGGTAACTACAGAATTGTAGTAGAGAATGAAGCAGGTTCTAGCTCTGCGGATGTCTATGTCACTGTGAAAGGTTTGTGGATTTCTGTTGCCATGGAGAGATCACTCTACCCACTTACAGGGAGAGTTATTTATCAATAATAAAGTGGAAATTTTATAAAACTTTTACCAGAAACATTATGAATCGTTTGTAGGAAGACCTAGCCCGCCTTTGGACCTCAAAGTCACCTCTATTGATAACAAGAAGGCTGTGCTGAGATGGTCCCCACCTGACACAAATGGTGGATCACCGATCACAGGCTATGCAGTGGAGAAGAAAGACACAACAAGTAAGACAGGTGACTGGGTGAGCGCTACAAGCACCACAGACACTAATGTCAGCGTCAGCAGGCTAGTCCAGGGACATAGCTACCTGTTCAGGGTGTTTGCTGAGAACGATGTAGGAGCTAGCGAACCTGCTGTCACCAGACAACCAGCTGCAGCCAAATTACCATATTGTAAGTATTACTTGTAAATATAGTGTAGGTATCCATTTGCTGTTCTACTGCACTCACAAGGGCGTTTTCCACTGCAATGCACTCGTCAGGTTTATAAAGTATATATTTATATATACATAAAGAATCCTTTTGCTAGTTTGGAACTCGTTTGGAATAATGAAAAGATCTGTTGCCGTTAAAAGTTTGTGGAGTTGTCATCTCATTCATCAAGTCTGAATATAATCAACTACAAGAAATGTTGTAATGTATCCAGGTGAACCAGGCAGGCCAGTGAACCTTAGTGTCAAAAATGTCCATAAAACTGGAGTGGTGCTGTCGTGGGAAGCTCCACTGGATGACGGAGGAAGTGCTGTCACTGGATATGTCATAGAACGAGCTAAGGGAGCTACTGCTCGTTGGATCAGAGTGAGTTTTATATCCCCTGACTTAGTGTAGCCTGAGTACTAGTGCCGTGTACCATGTTATAAACAATTCCTACTATTCTACTTTATGTCAGCTGGTAAATAATAATAAATTCTACTTCACACAAGCCTGCAGCTTACCTTGAACTGTTTTTCAAGCAACGCATTTACCTTTTAATGTCAGTAGTTGGTAGTTAATGACCAGCTAGTAATTAGTAATTAAAATTTAGTAGTTAGTAGTTGATTTTTACTAGTCATTTGTTAGTAATTGTCACTTGTGACTGTGAGTCGTCTTATTTAGTGGACATTACTTTAGCCTTATTTAAACTTATTCACAAATTGTTCTCTATAAAATATTTTGAGATTGGATGAGGTTTGGCACTTGTTGTTTCTCATTCATATAGTTTGGCCATAATATTTCAGGTGAACAAGGAGCAGTTCAGGCTGCAGAGGATGGACATCAATGAACTGGTGGAAGGAAATGAGTATTCATTTAGAGTGAGAGCTGAGAATGAGGCGGGCGTAGGGGAGCCTACTGAGATAGGACCTATAGTCGCTAAGGCTCCATATGGTAGGTAGCTTACTATATGAAAAACTTCCTGATTTGTTTTGTTTCTCGATATCGGATAACTCCATTGATGTTATTTTGTTATATCAGATGCGCCATCTGCTCCTGGAAAACCTGTAGCCGAAGTACAAACCCACACATCCGTTACTGTCAAATGGACAGCTCCATCTAGTGATGGAGGGTCACGGATCACTCACTATGTTGTTGAATATCGTATGGAAGGTTTCTATCACTGGAGAGAGGATAAAACAACTTCTGCTTCTCTTAGTCATACTGTGAAGAATCTCAGTAAGAACTCGGTCTACACATTCAGAGTGCGGGCAGTGAATGCTGCAGGTGATGGGGAGCCATCAGAAGAGTGTGAGCCTGTGAAGATAACTCCTGTAGGATGTAAGTGTACCCTATTGTCTATTTGGGTTAGCACATCATATGAACTAGCTTATCAGCTCTTCATGCTTTTAAAACTCATTTGTAGCCTGTGAACCTGCAGTAATCCGCTCACTAGAATCATCTACTGCAAAGCTTGGTGCTCAAGCTACTATTTCCTGCATCGTCACTGGGTCTCCAATGCCCTCCGTGACATGGAAGAAAGATGGCCGAACAATATACGATGGAAGACATTACAAGTGCACTGTGAAGAGCGACGGTTCCGCTTCGCTTACCATCGGCAGCGTAGAGGTAGATGATGCTGCTGATTATACCGTAGAAGCGGTCAATGATTATGGAAAAGATAGGAAAACAACTGCATTGACTGTACATGGTACGTACTGTAAAACATATTGTAATTAGAGTGTGTAGTTAGTTGCCTGGCAACCATAGAAAACAAATGTAGAAAGCTTTATACCCTTTGGTTAGTGTACCTTAGCATAGATAGCACTTTATGAAGGTTTCTAATCACATTGTTGTTCGTAAAATTAAATTTAGGCGATCTATATGTTGTGGATGAGAGTTTTAAATTAGAATTGGTCTGTACTGCTGGTGGTTGAACAAAAAGCTATTCCACTGATTGATTTGGTTTTGCTGTATTTGATGTAGCTGCTCCAGTTATTACTACCAGAGAGTTTACTCAAGAGTTGTTTGAGGGAGATACCAAGAGAATAACTGTTCACTTCACTGGAGTACCCACACCTGATTGTGAATGGAGGCTAGGTGACTCTTTGGTTCGTGGAATACAGATAGACACCAGCAGTACTAGTTCGAGCATGCTTATCAAGGAGGCAAACAGAAAGAAACATTCTGGTACATACACAATCACTCTGAAAAATAAGTCTGGTGTTGCTACCACACATGTGCACATCCGAGTGATGGGTGAGTTGTCTTCCTTAGTTATGACAGTTTTTTGTTTAGTATGCTTGTCTTCCCTACACCCCGAGTAATGTTTACAATATTGACCTTTAATCATCGATTAATTTTACGCTATTTCTGACGAATATTTTTGTTTTTAGTATGTAGTAATGAAACATTCATTTAAAGCATTTAAAGTACTATTGAGAGAGTTAATGTGAATGGTCGTCTATTGAAAACATTTAATCTTGTGAAGATATCTAAGCCAAGTGATTTATGAGAGTTTTATCCATTAGCCAGTCAAGTATAATACAAACTTTATCCAGGTATTCCTGATGCCCCTGAAGCTGTCACCACAGAGATAGTAGATCGAGACTCGATGATGGTGAGCTGGCGTAAGCCATTGTCAGATGGTGGTGCAACTATCACTGATTATGTCGTGGAGAAGTATGACACGTATGGATGGTCCAAGGTTGCCAGCGTACCCGCCACCAAATTGAGCGTTAAGGTTTCCTATCTCATTCAAGGAAATGAATACCGTTTCAGAGTTATTGCTAGAAATAAGGCAGGAAACAGTGAACCAACAATGGGCTCGACGCTTACTATGAAGAGTCCATATGCTGGTGAGTGATGATGTTTGAGATCTTTATTTTTTATGATAATAAATCAGTTTTAAACATTAAATTTTATCTCTCAATTGTGTAAAACTGAGAAGGTAAAGTTTATATTGCTTAAAGTTTTCTTCAACTTTTTGTTAAGCCCTCATTTACTTGAGTGTATATATTTGCAGATGTTGTTGACACGCCAATTAAACCTGTAAAAACAAGCGTGGTAGACTCAGCTCCCAAGGTGCCAACTGTCAAGAGACCTGATCCTGTCGAGCTGGTTAGGCAACTGCTTCGGGATGAGGAGCTTGTTAGACCTGTCAAAGTACCCATCCAGACGACCACTCCGAGCAGAAGAAAAGTACGAAAGGCAAAGGACAGGAAGCCAACTCTTCCAACAAGGGTTATACTTCCACCTAAACCTGTCCAACAGTTTGTAGATAGGCCAGTTTTGATTATTAAACCGTTGGCGTTGCCGCCACCACCTGCACCTGTGCGCAGGCCCAGGGTTTATATCGAACCTGTTTACCCAACAACTTCTCCTAGACATAACAGGTTGCCTCAGCAGCCTAGTAAGTACATTCTGCAGTCAACAGTCTATCATACACTCTCAGAGCCAATGGCTGCAACACGCTTGCCTCCACCAAAGGTCAAGCCTCTTCCGCCAAGATCCGTTCCGCTGTGGACAGATCTGTACAGAAAGCAAGCCATTAGGCACGCGGAAGAAGTTGTTGTTGTACCTGAAATGAAATCTGTACCACCTAGACCTGTTACTGTCAAACCTGTTGAGCCAGTTAGCACTCCTGCCGGTGCAAGTGCTGTGTCAGATTGGATTGATGTCACTGACTTTGAGATGCCAATTAGAGGTGCCAGAAGACGTCATTTGGTCATGCCTGCCCAGGACACATTTGAAACACACATGAAGAGATTTACATTGGAGATGAATGAACGCAGGCTGAGAAGAGAAGAATCACAGGCTAGACGACAGGCTGAAGTAGCCGCTTTTGAGGAGGAAGAGTACTTGAGAGAGTCATCAATGGAAAAGGAGCGCAAAAGGCGAGCAAGGCGGCCAATGAGTATGCCGCCAATTAAAGCGAGGTCTGTTGCCCATGAGCCATCCCCTAGAAGAAAAGTGCTCGACCTTCCTAAAGTTACTCCTCTACCTCCCAGTAAAATGGATGAATGGAATGCATCATTCAAAAAGCAGGCGGCCAGAGCTTTGGTAGAGCCATATGTTCCTCCAAGTAGCTACTATTCTGCTCCTCATAGAAGAAAAGTAACTGCGCCATCAAGGATTTGGATGCCTTCAAGTGAATATCATACTGTTACTTATCATGAGTCAGAAAACGTAACAGATACCAGCAGAATACCACCAAGTGTAGGCCCTGAGCTGGAAGATCATCAGTTGCGGATGTTGAAAGAAGATATTGAGCTAAACAAGAAACGCCGAGCTCAACGCAGAGAGCACCATATAGATGAGATGATTAATCTCCACCATGAATATGAGGATGAGTTCCCAACAACAACTAGCAGGGAGTATGAAATAGAGAGAAACAGAAGACAGAAGCGAATGAGAAGTATGCCTCCTATGAGAACACCAATGCCTTCCCAAAGGTACTCACCAATTCGAGGAGCTTCACCTTCTTTCAGGAAATCCAAAGAAATAGACACACAAAGACAGATACGCGCACGAGGACGAGGCACTTCATTGCCCCCTCAGGACTTGAAAGCTAAGCATGCTCCACATCTGCCCACTCAACCATCTAAATACTGGCTTCCTTCTGGCGAATATCATCACGTTGCTGATGATTCATTGAGACCTTTAGATAGCAGCACAAAGTTCCAAGAACAACAAGGGGAAAGCGCTGCGCTAAGGAAGCTAAATGAAGAGTTTGATAGAGACAGACAGCGCAGAGAAAACAGGCGTCAAAAACATCAGAGAGAGTTAGCATTGGCCAGAGAGGAAGATGAAGATACATTTAGAAGGATGAAGACAGAGCGTGAGAAGCGCTCAATCAGGCTTGCCAGTATGCCCCCTCTACCTCCTAGAGAGTACATCAAAGCCGAAAACATTCCCAAAACTGAACTGAGGCCCCTTCCATCACCAGCGGAATACAAACCACCACGGTCGGAGGCCAGAAAGCAAGAAATAGAAATTGAAAGAATCACTAAAAGGATAAATGAAAACATTGAAGAGTACGAGGACTCACTAAAGAGAAGACAACACTTCACCATTCCACCAAAGAAAGTGATTGCAACTCCTGCGCACGTGAAATCAAAATCACAAATGAAGTGGTCCAATTTGTACACAACTGTGTCTCAAAAGGTTGAAGAGCAATCAGAGAGCTCTGAGGAAGATGAATGGGTTACTATTAGAAAACGAAGGAATAAACGACATCTGGTCATTCCATCTTCTGAGTTTTCTCGATCTCTCAAGGAAGAGTCTGCTGCTGTTCCTCGAGTACTGGTGAGCCACCGCAACATTGCGTCCAGACCATCGGCTCATGGTGATTACAATGTTGTTGAAATTCATGAAAAAGATGTTGATCACACGAGGCAGCCATTACCTAAGCCTCACTTTACTGAGGATGCGGACTTTGATTCTGATTGGCATGCTATGTCTCCTCATGTGCATTCCGGCAAAGGAAGATACAAGACAGTAAAAACTGCAAGACGGGCCGCCGAGAAAGATGCTCCTACTTATGATAAAACAACACCTGCTGCTGATCGCTGGCTAACTAGCCGATCAAGAAGAAGCCTTGCAAGTGCAGAGAGCAGCTCCTTGAGCGAAGGTAGTGCTAGTGTCTCTACTTACTCCAAAAGCAAGAAGCATTTGGTGACTCCACCATTTTCTCCAAGGAGAGCACCACCAAAAAGTAGGGAGCCCATCAGTGTAATGATGTTGGAGGAAAAGTCTCATCGCACCAGACATGCTGAGGATGACTATGACGAACCTCCGCAGCGAAAAAGACAACGCGCCAAAGCCTCACGCCATAATCTTGTGATGCCAGATTGGAATCCAGGAGATGCACCATCGGAACGACCTAGCAGACGAGATACACCACCCAGGGGCAGATTTGCCACCTCTTCACCAGTGGATTCTCGCCGTGGGCGCTCATTCACTCCATTGGAGGAAAGCTCATTTACATCTCCTTCACCAATAAGACCGGTGTCCTTGGGGCGTAGAGCCAGTGTTAGCCATCTACCTCGCTCTACTCCAGCTAGAGACATCACTTTTGAGTCTTCTCTGATGCAAACCAGAAGAGGATCTGAATATGACCTCTGCAGCGTGAGTGAGATAGCATCACACTATTCACCGCGAGATGCTGAACATCACGTTCAGCCACTGAAGGATACATTCAAGGGAGCTGTGGATCGGGTGAGGGAGAAGTTACCATGGCGACAGATTTATAATGAAAGTATTGAAAGAGTTCACGCCAAACCTCAAGCATGTGAGTACATACAGAGATCACATGATAATTTATCGACAGTATATTTAACTTACACACAAGTTCATTTAGTTATACCAACAGTCAAATTGCCTTTACCGCATAGCATTTCATCAATGTCTTGATTTTTTGCTCGTACAAATTTTATACTTCTATTGAAAAACTTCTTTCTCTCTATCTTTTCAATATTCAAGTACCCACCTCTACACCTGTTAATATCTTCTCATACCTGAATGTTTTCTGTACGCTAAACAATCTTTTGATGAATCTTTTTGTATGTCCTGTTGTGTATTGTACAGCTACTCCTGGGGCTCCACAAGGTCTAGATATAATGGAGAGAGGCCGTAGCTCTGTAGAGTTATGTTGGAACAAACCCCTGAGAGATGGAGGAGCCCCTATCGACTCATATCTAATAGAAAGGTCGGAGGGTCGGTACAACATCTGGACTCCCGTAGATGAAGTCACTTCGCTAAGGTTCAACTACAGAATTACTGGACTTCTAGAGTCTCATAGATACAGCTTCAGGGTCGCTGCCGTCAATGCTGCCGGTATTGGTCCCTGGGCTACGGTCAAGGTTAGATTTTCTTTTCTCTATTATTTTCCCTATAAATAAACTTAGGCAAGTTTGGTAATGTTTATGATAAAACATCAGAGAGCTGTGCTATCACATTTAAAATGCAATAGAAACCAACATGTGGTTGTTGTCGACACTTCATAAACTTGTGTGACTGCAGGTAGCACAGAGTGCTTCCTGTAACCTGCCGCCACCACCTGCTGGACCTCTGGAGGCAATGAAACAATCTGGAGGAAGAGTGCTGCTGGAATGGGGCGCTAATAGATACACCGGAGACCTCAATATCAATTCTCTTGTATTAGAGAGGAAGGAAGAGCATAGAGGTCGATGGGAAACACTGGCTACTTTACCACCAAACAGAAGATCATACATGGTAGAACGGGTAGCTGCTGACTCCACCACTTACTACAAACTCTCTGCTGAGAATCTCAATGGGAAGGGACAGCCTATTGAGACATCAGTCAGCTTTACTTCCTCTGCATCAGGTAATTCTTGTGGGTGTTTTCGTTGTAGTTTGTTTCTGCTGCGAGTCTTAAAACATGCTTTAGAAAATGTATGTTTTCCTTTTTTAGCGAGTTCAACCGCTTTTGCCACACTTTTTCTAATCAATTATTATTTGTACTTGTAGTGGCTCCATCTGCTCCAGTAGGCCCTCTCAGGGTATCAAATATAACAACCAACAGCGCAACTATTCAGTGGCAGTCTCCTCGTCAGCAAGGCAGCAGTCGCATACGCCGATACGTAGTAGAGAAGAGTGAAGGGGGTAGACGTTCTGTCTGGGCTCTTTGTGGCTATTCGGGCTCAGAAAGTCGTGTCTACCATCTTGTTCATCTCACTGAAGGCAAACAGTGGCACATCAGGGTCTACGCAGAAAATGATGACGGCAAGAGTGAACCATTGGAGGGATCCTTGAAGACTAAGCCAGGTTAGTGATGTAAATAGTAAATTAGAGAGAGTAGACAACTCCGTCAGTGTAACAATTAACATCAGATTAAAATTGTCTATTCTTGCTTCATTTTGTAGATAATGTAGTTTTCTACAGGTAATAAATAGCCTTCGGTCTAGGATGTCTGTTAACAGCACTGTCTCGATTGAAATCTAACACAAACCAAACATTGTCACTTTTCCTATAACCCTGTACAAGCTATACTAGATCTAGACACCAAATATAATACATTGCTAACTGTCTATGTAGGATCACAGAGTTCTGGGAGAGAGTCATTTGGCACTAGCCGTGTTGTTGAGCCTGTGGTCACACGAATGGTAGATCAGAGGTCAAGATATGCTGCCAGGCCTGCTGTCGATGACATGGATACAATGCCTGAGCCACCTATTCCCAGAAGACAGCGAACCAAAATGTCTAGACATAATCTGGTGATGCCTGATTGGAACCCTGGCGACCCAACCACTGGTAGCGCTAGAGAATCACGGGCTAGTTTAACTAGAACTCAGGCTAGCTCATTCACAAGTAAATCCTACAGCTCTTCAAGGCGATATTAGACACAATGCTCAATGCTCCTTTATATATTTTTGTGTATTTTATTTATTCGCTTCCGTAGGTAGACGATCTAAATTGCTAATTTTATGACTCCTTTTTCTTTTTCACAACAACTATTTATATCCAGACTGCTGATCACAAAGTTTCTTCTATTTTTTTCCAGCTTTTTTCCATAGCAGAGTTTTTTCTGTGTTGGCCAGGAGTGCATAGTGTTATATGAAGGAGTTTTTCTCTCCTGATGCGCTGTGCATAGCCTTATGATCCACACAACAAGCAGTGGAATTAACCTGGTTACCTCTATGACTCTTTATACTAACCTCACATGTGGAGCTCTCCAGCTATCCGAGGTGGAAAGGGCACCATAGCTCTACTGCATGAATCCAGCGGTCAAGTCACTCTGGAGGACATCTGCCAAAGACGATAACTTACATGAAACGTGTGAGCCATGTGCAATACATTGACGAATGAGGTAACAGCGGTGGTGCGCAGCCACCCGCATTATGCTCCTGCCTTCACCGCTTTTTTTTTACACTCAACATTCAATTAGTAGTTTTTTTCTTTTTCACTGATTCTTCGGTGCAACAACATACATGGTTTTAAAACAGTTGTTTTGGTGTTTTCCTATATTTTTCTTTCGTAGTTGGTAGTTGTCTCTTCTCTAAATAAATGTTTGCGCTATATAAATATCATTTGGAGCGTAAGCCAGGCATTCAGGGACAAATGAACCAAAAGCATAAACATACCAGTGCAGATGCCTTTACTTGCAATGGGAAGTCATGTTATGGTTACTGCTATTTGTGTGTATAGCCACATCCATCCATGTAACAACACTTGGTGCATAGCAATGTATACCACGTAGTCATGTTATGTCATGTGATATGTGACTGACTGCGGGGGAATAGCAGAGATGGAACAGTTACACATACTGTACATATATGTTACACATACATACACATGCATGTTTGTTACATTCGCACACATGTTCCATACATATACACATGCTACATACACACATATGTATTACATACATACACGCATGTTACACATATTTAATATGTTACTCACACATATGTTACACATCACAGTCATTCAACATATTTGTGTGAAATTAATTAATACACAACAGTAAATGAAGACGAAAATGGAAACGGGTTCTGGCATAATCATCTTGTTCAGAAGCTTTCTCTCCTTCAATTTAATTCAATCAGTGGGTTGGGTTGGTAATGCCGATTTTGATATTATTTTCAACATAAACATGCGTGCGCCATATATGGGTGATTGTGTGTGTATGTTGTGGTCTCAAACGATTGGTAACCAGTAACCTAATCCTTGAGTATCAAAGCAGAAAATAAACATGTTTTTATTTGGTAGTAATGTGGTGGGTGGGTGGTCTTCCATGAATCTGAAAATTTTTTACAGCGAAAATGTCAGCAGGGCAGCATCCCATGTGATCAGTTACTGAACCCTGGGCAGCTGCTCTCATTATTGTCCAATGAAAACTATCCTACGTTTATTCCAAGGTCGGAAGGTCACCTGTTGTTGTCATTCATTGCTATTTTTATCAAGAATGTGACCTGCATAACTACTTGAGCTGCACAACTAGGTGTAGGCTGCAGCATCCTCTGGCCAGCTGACTGTCTTACACCTACAGCAATGGCTTCTGCTATCAAGGGTGAGTTATTGATCTCTAGTCTCAGGTTTACTGTCGTGCAGGCAGAGTATTTACTAAGCTCTAAATTGGGTTTATTCGTCTGCATTTAATGTTGTAGAGTTTGACTTTGTGCAAGGAGAACCTTTCGAGGTGACTTCAGAAATGATGGAAGCTTGGAACAAAGATGGAGGCTTCATAATCAGGTATATGGTGGTCACTGTAGTCCACAACTGATACCTCAGTCAAATTTCAGAGACTGAAAAATGAACTCAGCGTTGTAGTCAAGTTACCTGGAGATATATATTTTTCAGTTATTGACAAGAACACAAAGTGAACTTCGATTTTGTTCTGCAAAAGTTCATTCAGAGTGTTTGCTTTTGTACATGTCTGTTTTAGCTCAACTAGACACTGTTTCTGCCGAAAGTGTTACATAATTAGTCTTATTGCGCTATTTTTCTTGAAACTGCAGAAACTTCATTCCACCCAATGAAATGGAGCTGCTCAAGAAGAATCTAGAAACTACAGCCATAAGGAAAGCAGCTTACGATGTAAGAAGTTACTGATATATTATTTAGATGCATTCATTGGATAAATAAGCTTTGCTAAAGCCAGCATCCAGCCCTACACTTATTTCCTTTCCTTACCTCATTTTGTGGTTGCTGAGTATTATCTATGAAACACCGGCTATCATAAAGCTCTTAGCTAGTAAATAGTCTGAGCTGAAAGCTCTATATTACACTTGTCCCACTGTATTCTATTGATCACTGAATCACCTGCAGCCTGTTTTCCCACGCAGATTGATGATGGAACGGGCACAACCAAAAGCAGACTTGTCATCTGGAATAAACCAGGAAATGATGTTTCAGGAATTGTTGCTCGAAGCGAAAAGCTGGTTAGAACTACAGAGAAGGTAAAGTAATTCGAAGCATTACTGTACAGGGACAAATATATTCTGTATGAATGTTAGCACTAGTGCTAGACTTTTTCTATAGCTGCTAGGTGGGGAGGTGTTCCACTACCACACTAAACTTATACCAAAGCAACCAAGAACTGGGGGAGTATTCCAGTGGCACCAGGACTATGGTTACTGGTACAACAATGGCAACTTAACTCCTGATTTAAACACAGTCTATATAGCTATCGACAGATGTGACCCAGGCAATGGATGCCTTGAGGTGAGAATTGTCTTCTTTATGCTACCTCAGTGCAAGTGTCTCGTTATATGCAGTATTGTACCATTAAATCACAAGCCTAAAATGCTCAGCACCTGTACATGCTTGTCACAGATAATGCCAGGCTCTCATCGCTGTGGACGGATAGATCACTCCCCAATAGGAGGTCAGCAAGGTGCTGACGTAGAACGTATAGAGATGCTGAAGAAGAGGTTTCCATTGGTTCCTGTAATTCTCAATCCAGGTAACTGCCAAGTAACTAATCTGATAATACGTAAATAAATGATTAATTCAATTTTTTTCAAATTAAAATTTTAATTTCATGTTTACATAATAATTTTAAAAAGTTAGGGTACAACTGGTTTGCAGTGATGTTATGATGAATTGAAGCAAATGTTGCAGGTGATACGCTGATCTTCCACAGTAACGTTGTACACAAGAGCAATGCTAATGCCAGTGACAGAAGGAGATGGGCCCTGCTTATATCTTACAACACGAGAGAGAACGAATCCAGCATAAAACATCATCATAGCTCTTACTTCCCCATTGATGTGGTCAGTAGGTAAACTCTATGTATAGTAAAAAACTCTATTTTGTAAAGGATTAAAAAAAAACATATTTATGCCCTTCCGTTATATTGGTTCTCCTTGTACAGTGGACTTTGTTTAATTAATTCTTTTACATTTTCTGACACCAAATTTTCATGCTCGACTTTTTATTCTCTAAATTAATTAATTTAAACTTAATTGTCAAGGGCTTCCAGGTATTCATCGGAGCAGAACGTTATACATGCAGACTCACTAGTAAAGCTGAATTGTGCATTGAACTACAACGCTGAGGGCTCCTAGGGTGTTATTTGAACTGGCAAACTTGCAAAATCTGTTAGTTAGAGTGTGCGAAAGTTTCAGTCGTGTAATGCCTCGTATTTCTTGTGATCAGGTACCTGACTCTGCCATCTTGGAATGCACCAACTTTGAAGATATTTCTGGAAAAGATTTCATCGATGCAAAAAGTGATAAAACTGTTGGAGAGACCGAGTACATCAGTGAAGATGCGCAGAAAGAAATGTGAAAAAATGTTGAAATTGTTACACAGTATAACACGATGTAACGCGGTGTAACATGTTTTATTGTATGCAAATGGGTCAATAAAAATATCCAAAAAATTCTCTATTATAGATTTAGCCTCAGCTCTGAAAAATCTACATTCCAACCAAACATTCATAATTGAGATGAAGCTTAGGCTACCAACTGCTTTCCTTGTGGCTTATTTAATTATTAGGAAACAACAACTATACACAAAACCAAACATCATTTTGAATTCCATTAAGACACCAGATTCTTTGGGTAGAAAGTCTATCTTCTGTTTTGAGGTGTTAACTGGATCTACATCGTGTCAGGTTAGAAACATACTTGTATGTATCTTTTGTTTTGTATAGGTGCTACAGTTAGCACCATATAGAAATAGCATTCTCTACCTCAGTACATTAACTTGGATTACTGAATTATAACCAACATGGCTTTCCTCTTCACTCTGTGAGCGCATTATCCTTTTCTCTTAAAACTATTGGTCCGCTGTTCATATTAATTTTATTTTAGGTTGGGAAAGGCAAGTCTCGATATATGGAGCGACTAGGGCATACCAGAGTGGTAAGTGCTGATATATGGAATGACTAGGGCATACCAGAGTGGTAAGTGCTGATATATGGAATGACTAGGGCATACCAGAGTGGTAAGTGCTGATATATGGAATGACTAGGGCATACCAGAGTGGTAAGTGCTGATATATGGAATGACTAGGGCATACCAGAGTGGTAAGTGCTGATATATGGAATGACTAGGGCATACCAGAGTGGTAAGTGCTGATATATGGAATGACTAGGGCATACCAGAGTGGTAAGTGCTGATATATGGAATGACTAGGGTATACCAGAGTGGTAAGTGCTGATATATGGAATGACTAGGGTATACCAGAGTGGTAAGTGCTGATATATGGGATGACTAGGGTATACCAGAGTGGTAAGTGCTGATATATGGAATGACTAGGGTATACCAGAGTGGTAAGTGCTGATATATGGAATGACTAGGGCATACCAGAGTGGTAAGTGCTGATATATGGAATGACTAGGGCATACCAGAGTGGTAAGTGCTGATATATGGAATGACTAGGGTATACCAGAGTGGTAAGTGCTGATATATGGAATGACTAGGGTATACCAGAGTGGTAAGTGCTGATATATGGAATGACTAGGGTATACCAGAGTGGTAAGTGCTGATATATGGAACGACTAGGGTATACCAGAGTGGTAAGTCTCGATATATGGAATGACTAGGGCATACCAGAGTGGTAAGTGCTGATATATGGAATCGCCGGAGTATAACAGAGCTGTATGTCTGTCATATATAAAAACAAGCCAGAGATTTTGTTATCAACAAAACTAGACACAGAATGAAACTAAACATAAATCAATAGCCTGGGTTTGCGTGACCTTTGGCTGCTACACAGCAAACCATTTCCCCATTTTTCGCTAAATATGAAGCTAGAGGCTGATGGTGAGATTTTCCTTACATGATGGACTCTACAATACTTTGCCTGAGTACGGTAGTTGTAACATGTGACTTTTCTAACTGAAGTTTGTCGGCCATTAATAAAGTGAATGGCGTACTAGATGGCAGACAAAATAACTGTTCTTGACTGAACCCACAAGCTGTTTATTATACAAAAAAGACTGACAATTGTTATGGTGAATCTCACAATGTAGCATATATCTCTCTTCAGACAGGTGAAAGGAAGTGATATAATATATAATATGTAAAGCAAGATACGAGAATTAATCTTGCTCGAAAGCCTATCACATGGATTAATCTTGCTTTAAAACCTGTCACATAGATTAATCGTGCTCTAAAACCTATCACATAGATTAATCTTCAATAAATAAAAAACATCAAAATGGACGGAAGTAATATTTAGTTCTGCCGAATGTTTAATCATCCTCATTGGCTCTTGCACCGATGTCTGGAGTCATTCCTGTCGGCAGCATTGTTTCTGACTTCTCTTGGTTGCTGTCAGCAAGCCTCATCCTCTTAGTGTGCTGTATCAGGGAGAGGCACACAAATATCCAGTTGTAAAGGCACTCAGCGGGAGCCGAACTTCGTTGTCTGACTGAACCATGAGGGATGTCTGTATCAGAGCAAAAATAGTTGAATGTAAGTTGATGCAAAATACACAAAGTGATGATCCAATCTCTGACCTACAGCCCAAAATATCAGCATCTTTTTAGTGCGCTAATACTGTATGTAACCTCTAAAACTCCTTCAGAATATCGATATATTTACTTCTAAAACTTGGGAAGTATTCGTTGATAGATATAGAAAAAGCATTTTGAAAACCAGAATAATTTTAATTTAAAAAGCTAAATGAAATCAAATTAATTTTAATAAATCAATTCAGTTGTGGTTGGTTATTAAAGAAGTTTGCAGTGAGGGGGGTGGGAGTACGTACCCCTGAGAGGCTCACTGATAGCGTAGGCGGGGATGTTTTCTGAGCCCTCTGATGTTGGATCAAACTGTTGTATCTTCGTGTTCAGCTCCGGGTTGATCATCTGTCAATTGAATGCGAGTTTGTGACAAGCAGTGACAAGCAGTGACTCGTGTCTTCTTCATTTTTTCAATCAATTTACTGTTTGATCTAACCTCACTTTTTATAACAAAATTATTTGACCATGTGCTACAGTTAGCATTAAACGTTACAAGGCAAACACTGATAGTGAATCTAAGATGGCTACCTTCTTGCAGACAGCCCAGTCCTCGAATGCGTTATTCCTAGCCATGTCAGGATGGAATAGACTGAGGGTAGCCTTGATAATGTTATGAGTGATTGCAGGAGGAGATACATAGCTCCTCAACTCTGCGTAGGCCACATTAGTCAACTTGTCTACATTCTTACGTAGATCCATCAACATCAGGCGATCAAACATCACCTCAATACGGCTGTCTTCGCCCTCCTTCTCTGCCTCTGTACATAAGCTTATAAAATTTTCGTTTATATGAGCAAAGCGCAGACATTGATTCTCCCATCAGCTACTGAGGGAGCTGATAGATAAATTGAAAGTGAAAGATAAAAACAACAATTGTTGAATGATGCTCAAATACGCATTATGCATGTTTCTGATTGGTCAATTGCATTATATCACAGCAGTTTTAAGCACCAAAAAAGACAGTTGATTTGTCAGTCGATGTGCTCTACTGTCCCGCTAAAAATGAATTGCTGGGAGAGCTTTGACTGTTAGAAAGATCCATCCAATATCGTACCTAATACCATCGTTTTCTCTCCCAACATGGACTCCTTGTTGATCTCTTTCTGGGCTTTTTGTACAAGTTTTAACATTCGCAGCATTTCCTTTCTTTCATACTTGGGCATGGTGCTCGCCTGCCAAAGAGAATTTATTTATTTACGTGATACCTGACAACGTCAAATAGTCTTAGGAAAACTAAATAATGTTTCTCTCTAAAGCAGACTACTACGATTGTGTGACAGACAAATAAAACCAAATAAACGGCAATCATTGCGTGAACCACCAAGCAATAAATGTTTAACTACCAACATCAGAAATTACCTCCCCTGTGCTGATGTCAATTATCGCTAAGGCACGCCCATCTCCCCCACGAAGAGGAAATGCGAAGTGTCTTTGCCCGTAAGCATCAGCAGTGACAGTGTCAGAGTTGTCTACACATTTGAAGAGATAATCCCTAAAATATACAATACAGCTTGCAATCATCCTCAGTCACTGTAACATCTAATATTAACACAGAAAATGCAGCTTTTGATTATTGGAATGTGAATACAGAAGCAAGCAGAAGCTTTGTCGCTTAATGTCAACAATAACAAAAGAGGAGTTGCCTTTCCTTAAATAAGAGGACGACAACTTCTTTCTGTACAAAAACAGGAAATCAACGACCATTGTGTAGTGGGTTTTAAAGTTCAGACCTGAACAGGTTGTCTTTCCTCTCCAAGCGAGACGGTGCTTTGAACGTTTTTACATCTTTCTCTCCCTGAGCCAACATCATGCGTCGCAGGACATAATCCTCGTTTTTACCATCTGGTTCCACCAGGTATACATTGATTTCATGAACATGTTCACTACGTCTGCATATCCAGGAAATAGCACTTTCTACTATCCTCAAGGTCTTACGTTTAGTATCTACCTTGTGATAGGCTATGCTGAATGCCTTGGCCACTCCCTGCGCGTACAACATTCACTAATTATTTAGCATCAGATATTAGAGCTTTAGCAGCTTCAACTTCAGTTCCTGATGTCAACGACAAAACAGCCGATTAATTTTTGTGGCAATAGGCCAGCTAACCACCTTGGCAATAGGCCAACTAATCACCATGGCAATAGGCCAACTAATCACCATGGCAATAGGCCAACTAATCACCATGGCAATAGGCCAACTAATCACCATGGCAATAGGCCAACTAATCACCATGGCAATAGGCCAACTAATCACCATGGCAATAGGCCAACTAATCACCATGGCAATAGGCCAACTAATCACCATGGCAATAGGCCAACTAATCAGCATGGCAATAGGCCAACTAATCACCATGGCAATAGGCCAACTAATCACCATGGCAATAGGCCAACTAATCACCATGGCAATAGGCCAACTAATCACCATGGCAATAGGCCAACTAATCACCATGGCAATAGGCCAACTAATCACCATGGCAATAGGCCAAGTAACCACCTTGGCAATAGGCCAAGTAACCACCTTGGCAATAGGTCAACTAACCTGATAAAATTGTATCTCATGGGTAATAAATATACTTTTTGTATGAGGATCTCTCAGGGTATCTATACCAACAACACCAAAGACTCTCTTCCTACGGTCCTGTAAACAATAAGACAGTTACAGTACTACAGTACTATATAAATGTATTACAGCACTATACATCTATACTACAGTACTATAAAGTTACACTACAGTACTATATAGTCATACTACAGTACTATATAGTTATACTACAGTACTATACAGTTACACTACAGTACTATACAGTTATACTATAGTACTATACAGTTATACTACAGTACTATACAGTTATACTACACCACTATACAGTTATACTATACAGTTATACTACAGTGCTATACAGTTATACTACGGTACTATACAGTTATACTACAATACTATACAGTTATACTACAGCACTATACAGTTATACTACAGTACTATACAGTTATACTACAGTACTATACAGTTATACTACGGTACTATACAGTTATACTACAGTACTATACAGTTATACTACACCACTATACAGTTATACTACACCACTATACAGTTATACTACAGTACTATGCAGTTATACTACAGTACTATACAGTTATACTACAGTACTATACAGTTATACTACAGTACTATACAGTTATACTACAGTACTATACAGTTATACTACAGTACTATACAGTTATGCTACACCACTATACAGTTATACTACGGTACTATACAGTTATACTACGGTACTATACAGTTATACTACGGTACTATACAGTTATACTACAGTACTATACAGTTATACTACAGTACTATACAGTTATACTACGGTACTATACAGTTATACTACAGTACTATACAGTTATACTACAGTACTATACAGTTATACTACAGTACTAAACAGTTATACTACAGTACTATACAGTTATACTACACCACTATACACTTATACTACGGTACTATACAGTTATACTACGGTACTATACAGTTATACTACAGTACTATACAGTTATACTACAGTACTATACAGTTATACTACAGTACTATACAGTTATACTACGGTACTATACAGTTATGCTACAGTACGGCAGTATTGCAAAGCTCACCTTCAGAGGAATAACAACAAATGAACCTTCTCTGTCATCCTGAGCTCTGTGAGGGTTCCAGAACTGAATGTTACCATGGTTACTCACTCTAGGCACATGCAGAGGTTTACCCGTCTCCACGGCAGCAAAGGTGATGCCTTTCATGTCCTACAGAACAGGTAGAGCTGAATTCTATTCACGGTATGTATCAGTGTATATACTATACTATATAAGTGTATATACTATAGCAGTGTATATACTATATCAGTGTACATACTATACTATATCAGTGTATATACTATATCAGTGTATATACTATATCAGTGTATATACTATATCAGTGTATATACTATATCAGTGTATATATACTATATCAGTGTATATACTATATCAGTGTATATACTATATCAGTGTATATACTATATCAGTGTATATACTATATCAGTGTATATACTATATCAGTGTACATACTATACTATATCAGTGTATATACTATATCAGTGTATATACTATATCAGTGTATATACTATATCAGTGTACATACTATACTATATCAGTGTATATATACTATATCAGTGTATATATACTATATCAGTGTATATATACTATATCAGTATATATACTATACTATATCAGTGTACATACTATACTATATCAGTGTATATACTATATCAGTGTATATACTATACTATATCAGTGTATATACTATATCAGTGTATATACTATATCAGTGTATATACTATATCAGTGTATATATACTATATCAGTGTATATACTATATCAGTGTATATACTATACTATATCAGTGTATATATACAGCATGGTATATATCATTACTTTGTACAGTAGTTTGTTGAGCATGAATAAACTGTCATCAGAAGTAGCGGCCATGTATCTCATACAGTTGTCTCCCCTACTTGTATCTTTAGTCTTCTCTAAAACAGCTATGTTAGAGCTGATAACCTTTCCATTGCCATGTGTCTCTGCGTCCTGGTAGTGTACATTATATATTAGCTGTATACAACTATAGCCAGCAGTACATTATATATTAGCCGTATACAGCTGTAGCCAACAGTACATTATATATTAGCTGTATACAACTATAGCCAGCAGTACATTATATATTAGCCATATACAGCTGTAGCCAACAGTACATTATATATTAGCTGTATACAACTATAGCCAACAGTACATGATATATTAGCTGTATACAACTATAGCCAACAGTACATGATATATTAGCTGTATACAACTATAGAGTACATTATATATTAGCTGTATACAACTATAGCCAACAGTACATTATATATTAGCTGTATACAGCTATAGCCAACAGTACATTATATATTAGCTGTATACAACTATAGCCAACAGTACATGATGTATTAGCTGTATACAACTATAGCCAACAGTACATTATATATTAGCTGTATACAGCTATAGCCAACAGTACATTATATATTAGCTGTATACAACTATAGCCAACAGTACATTATATATTAGCTGTATACAACTATAGCCAACAGTACATGATATATTAGCTGTATACAACTATAGCCAACAGTACATTATATATTAGCTGTATACAACTATAGCCAACAGTACATTATATATTAGCTGTATACAACTATAGCCAACAGTACATTATATATTAGCTGTATACAACTATAGAGTACATTATATATTAGCTGTATACAACTATAGCCAACAGTACATTATATATTAGCTGTATACAACTATAGCCAACAGTACATTATATATTAGCTGTATACAACTATAGCCAACAGTACATTATATATTAGCTGTATACAACTATAGAGTACATTATATATTAGCTGTATACAACTATAGCCAACAGTACATTATATATTAGCCGTATACAACTATAGCCAACAGTACATTATATATTAGCTGTATACAACTATAGCCAACAGTACATTATATATTAGCTGTATACAACTATAGAGTACATTATATATTAGCTGTATACAACTATAGCCAACAGTACATTATATATTAGCTGTATACAACTATAGCCAACGGTACATTATATATTAGCTGTATACAACTATAGAGTACATTATATATTAGCTGTATACAACTATAGCCAACAGTACATTATATATTAGCTGTATACAACTATAGCCAACAGTACATGATATATTAGCTGTATACAACTATAGCCAACAGTACATGATATATTGTAACTGCTCCACAAATGAGCACTTACCCTGTACAAGGCCTGAAACACGCTCCTGTAGACAGTCTCTAAACTGGCAGCACTCGTGTCAGCAGAGTCAACGATCTGCACCAACCACTTCTTACGGGCTTCTCCTCGGATTTTCTCAGCGTAGGTTCTCTGAGGTACAAATGACAAACATTACCATCTACACTAAAGGTATAATGTATGATCCACACTAAAGGTATAATGTATGATCTACCCTAAAGGTATAATGTATGATCTACGCTAAAGGTATAATGTATGATCTACACTAGAGGTATAATGTATGATCTACACTAAAGGTATAATGTATGATCTACACTAAAGGTATAATGTATGATCTACACTAAAGGTATAATCTATGATCTACACTAAAGGTATAATGTATGATCTACACTAAAGGTATAATGTACGATCTACACTAGAGGTATAATGTATGATCTACACTAAAGGTATAATGTATGATCTACACTAAAGGTATAATGTATGATCTACACTAAAGGTATAATGTATGATCTACACTAAAGGTATAATGTATGATCTACACTAGAGGTATAATCTATGATCTACACTAGAGGTATAATGTATGATCTACACTAAAGGTATAATCTATGATCTACACTAAAGGTATAATGTATGATCTACACTAAAGGTATAATGTACGATCTACACTAGAGGTATAATGTATGATCTACACTAAAGGTATAATGTATGATCTACACTAAAGGTATAATGTATGATCTACACTAAAGGTATAATGTACGATCTACACTAAAGGTATAATGTACGATCTACACTAAAGGTATAATGTATGATCTACACTAAAGGTATAATGTATGATCTACACTAAAGGTATAATGTATGATCTACACTAGAGGTATAATGTATGATCTACACTAAAGGCATAATGTATGATCTACACTAGAGGTATAATGTACGATCTACACTAAAGGTATAATGTATGATCTACACTAAAGGTATAATGTATGATCTACACTAAAGGTATAATGTATGATCTACACTAAAGGTATAATGTATGATCTACACTAAAGGTATAATGTATGATCTACACTAAAGGTATAATGTATGATCTACACTAAAGGTATAATGTACGATCTACACTAAAGGTATAATGTATGATCTACACTAAAGGTATAATGTATGATCTACACTAAAGGTATGATCTACACTAAAGGTATGATCTACACTAAAGGTATGATGTATGGTCTACACTAAAGGTATAATGTATGATCTACACTAAAGGTATAATGTATGATCTACACTAAAGGTATAATGTACGATCTACACTAAAGGTATAATGTATGATCTACACTAAAGGTATAATGTATGATCTACACTAAAGGTATGATCTACACTAGAGGTATAATGTATGATCTACACTAAAGGTATAATGTATGATCTACACTAAAGGTATAATGTATGATCTACACTAAAGGTATGATCTACACTAGAGGTATAATGTATGATCTACACTAAAGGTATAATGTATGATCTACACTAAAGGTATAATGTATGATCTACACTAAAGGTATAATGTACGATCTACACTAAAGGTATAATGTATGATCTACACTAGAGGTATAATGTATGATCTACACTAAAAGCATAATAAGAAATAAAATATTCAAACAAAATCAAACAACTAAACGATAACAAAACACAAACCGGCTGTTTAAGGAAATACTCCATCACAACGTGCGGCTATAAATGTGCAATAACCAACTTAAATGATAAATGTACAACGTTTGTATGTCAATGTTACAAATGTGTGCACAACTGTAATAAGTGTATGTGAACTAATGCATTACATCTATGTGAACTAATGCATTACATCTATGTGAAATAATACATTACATCTATGCGAACTAATGCATTACATCTATGTGAACTGATGTATTACATATATGTGAGCTAATGCATTACATCTATGTGAACTAATACATTACATCTATGTGAGCTAATGCATTACATCTATGTGAGCTAATGCATTACATCTATGTGAGCTAATGCATTACATCTATGTGAGATAATGCATTACATCTATGTGAGCTAATGCATTACATCTATGTGAGCTAATGCATTACATCTATGTGAGCTAATGTATTACATCTATGTGAGCTAATGCATTACAACTATGTTAGCTAATGCATTACATCTATGTGAGTTAATACATTACATCTATGTGAGCTAATGCATTACATCTATGTGAGCTAATGTGATAAATCTATGTGAGCTAATGCATTACATCTATGTGAGCTACTGCATTACATCTATGTGAACTAATGCATTACATCTATGTGAACTAATGCATTACATCTATGTGAACTAATGCATTACATCTATGTGAACTAATGCATTACATCTATGTGAACTAATGCATTACATCTATGTGAAGTAATACATTACATCTATGTGAAATAACGCATTACATCTATGTGAACTAATGTGATAAATCTATGTGAACTAATGCATTACATCTATGTGAACTAATGTGATACATCTATGTGAACTAATGCATTGCCGTGTGCATTAACGCATGTGATAAATACCTAATGCTTCAGTTAAAACACAATACACACAAACTATATTTATCTGTAAATTATCCCAATAGTTACCTGTAGAGACTGTGGGATAGACAAGCAGACAATTGTGTGAAAAATTTAACGTTCGTCTAATTTAAATGGAAGCATTGCTGAAGTGAGTCATTTATTTTTTTATCGATTGAAAATATTGAACAAATTGAACCACTGTGTTTGTGATTACATTATTGTTTCCTGTTTTTATGCGATGTGACATCGTTAAACTAGCGTAGCTGATGATATCATTAAACTGTTGCTAGCATACCTGATGACATCATTAGACTGTTGCTAGCGTAGCTGATGACATCATTAAACTGTTGCTAGCGCAGCTGATGACATCATTAAACTGTTGCTAGCATAGCTGATGACATCATTAAACTGTTGCTAACTTAGATGATGACAACAACTGATGTCACAAACAATTACTTACAACTCACCTCTACACAAGACTCAACAAAGTCAACGAAGAACTCAAAGGTGTTATCTCCCGGAATCTCATCACATATCGTATAAATGAGATCTCTGAATTCACTCTTGGTGAGCCTGGTGTCTGTCTGCCCTGTGTTCTGCTTTGACTTCTGCATGCATTTGTACTTGGCTGTAAAACCAGCACAACATAGCATTGTACAAGTGCCAGCAGACAACAAGAGCTATATAGAGCTGTACAAAAGCTACAGAGAGTTATACTAGACAAACCAGAGGGCACATTACATAGAGTTATACAAAAGGAAACGAATGACACATTACATAGAGTTATACAAAAGGAAATAGACATCACAATAAATAGAGTTATACAAGGAAGCAGACAGCTCATTATATAGAGTTATACACATACCTCTATTTATAGCCTGACGCTCCAGTCCATCCTTGTACTTGTGGACTATTGTCTCTATCTCCTCTACCTCCAGATAGCCTGAGCCTTCATTGTCCCACTTCTCAAACAAGTTGTCTACCCTTGCTCTCTGCTTCATCAGCTGCACCTCTTTGTGAGCCTGAGAGTTAAAGATCATTTTTACTGCAGATGGTACCCAGGCTATGTAGCAAACTGAATATATCTCTTATCACTTTCCATCGTCACCATTTAAATAAGATATAACTACTTTTCCACTCCTTAAAGAAATGAAAAAACTGGAATAGCTGTGTACCCTCATAAGCCTTGCAATCTTTTCTTCCTCAGTCTCTATGTAGCCGTCCCTCATGTAACGACACAAACTCTGGAACACCTCTAGTGCTGGAGTGTCCCCAAGGAAAGTCTCTGTCAGCTGTACAAACTGTGACATATTCACTGTGTTTTCGTCAAAGGCTGACATCTGTGATTGGCTGCCAGTGCCTCTTGTAGTCAGCACTATTACATAACAACCAATTCCCTACTTTATGTACAAGATGAAGTGCATACAAAAAACACAAACCCATTCATCATTGCGTTTTTTTCAATCAAGAACTACTTTCTGTTACCACATATTACATTGATGCACACTTTTGTGAAAGAGGCAGCATTGCATTGCTTTAATAAGTTAAAATTGTGGAATAAAAACCGATAGACTTACAGGTTCTCTCTCGCTCGAGATTTGTGCCCTCCGCAAATGTGACGCTGAAAGCACCAGCACGGGTCGGTTCTCTCTTTACGCCTAAAGTGTATTACACAGAGCTTGCGTTACACACAGATAACAAAAGTACATCATTCAGTCTGGAGTTGTCTACCTTTACATATGATGAAAGAGTTTGGGAGTTGTTCACTCTGGGCATTACACAAATCAGAAAAGCGAGTAAACAACTCCCATTGGAAAACATGTTCGTAACAAAATTTGGTAAAATCACACAACTAGAGCTTGTTGGATAGAGTTGTAAGTAGATAGAGCGGAGATAACACAACAATCTACATGTAACATATGCTACTGTAACAAACAACAAGTATGAGCCAGGTAACAATGTTATACAGGTAGGTGTTAACAGACAAGCTGTTGTAACAAGTAAGGGTGGTAAGATGAGCGAAAGCCAATGGTGGTGTTAGAGAACTCAAACAAGCATCATCACCGCTGCATGCCATCACCTGTCCCTTTCTCCACTGATTCTTGTACAACTTGTTCAGCAACCATCTTTATCTCAGACTGAGAATCTTCTTCTGCATCTTTCACTTCCTCAGTAGGAGGGGGCTCTGGCATAGCCCCCGTCTCAGGTGCAATAGCTGCTGCTTCACCTTCAGCCTGTGTAGAAGTGATGGCTTGATCTTGAGGGAGTTCTGGTGCTTCAACTTGCTCCAGATCTGCTATGGTGCTCGGCTCTTCTATTGGTTGCACAGACGGCTCGGCAGCAGGCGCATCCACAGGCTCGACATGTTCGGCATCAGTGACAGCGTTAATTGCATTTTCCTCTAAGGGGGCAGCGTCAGCTGCTGACGATTAGCAATGAGAAGCAAATGATAAGAAACCAAAAATAAAAGCAAAGTGCAACAGTGACAGGGTGAAGCAAAGAGAGCTTTGTGGGTGGTACATTGAGAGCTTTGTGGGTGGTACATTAAAATATGGCAGTGTTTCATTTGAAGCTTCAGGTTGGTTTGTGTTGGTGCGCAGTTACCCATCTGTGATTATATGATGGCTGTAGTTTAAATATTAGTATGACAAGACTGCGATACAAAACGATAATAACTTGATCAGCTGTATCAAAAAACAACAAGCAGTGCTGGTTATAGAAAACATTGCATGGGGTTTACCTTCATTTAGTGGAGGTACTTCATCTTTAGCCTCAGATTCCTCGTTTTGTTCATTGGTCAATTCTGTCGTAGGAGTTTTTCGTTCCTCTTCCTTCACTGTGTCTTGTTTCTCGGCAGCTTCGTCTGCTCCTGCTGCTGGAGGCTCAGAATCCTTCGCAGAAGCTTTTTCTGCAGGACTCGTCTCTGATGTGTCCTTTTCTGTCTCTCCGGCGCTCTTCTCTGTCGCTTCATCTTCATGTTTTTCTTCAGCGGAAGCTGGTCTTTCATCAACAGTTGTCTCCACATTAGTTGTATCAGCTAACAGAAGTACAAACATAGTGATACTAGGTGGAGATAACCCTAATCACCGACACAAACCAGTAGCATGCAAGATGCAGAGCTAAAACGCATATGGGATATGTCACCTGATGTAGCAGAGGGTGAATCACCAGTATCAGTTTGGGACGTGGCCTTACTGACTGTAGCCTTAGAGTCTGAGGGCTCATCATCTTCACTCTCGCTATCTGCTTCGTCCACCTCGACGACTGGCCCTGCAAGTAAAATAGGTTAATACTTGAGCTTTGTGCTCAATTTCTGTGCTAGAGTTTTGTATTTGAGTATTTTATTGGAGCGTTAACACTTGAAATTGTGAAGCAACTCACAAACAATACATATGCTTGGTGACTTCAATTTCAAACCCCACAAACCTGTTAACCATTCTCTATATTCATACATTCAGACTTACATTTCCTGGGATTTCTGAGGTGTATAAACTTCCTTGTCTCCTCCGGTTGTTGGTCATAGAATGACTCAAATAGGCTGAGAATTCTGTGCCGATCCAAAACTCCGACCTGCCAAACAAGCGAACAATTTCGAAATAGTAACCATGTACATGTATTGCATTCACACCATGTGCATCGAATAGCATGTAGCAGAGAAATTGTAATTAGATTAAGCATTATGAGTTGTCTTCTCTCAAAACCTGAGAGAACTCTAAAAGAAGTTGTTCTCTCGAGTGGCTTTGTATGTGGCATCAGTTACTATTATTATCAAACAAAAAGAAACATTCCAGTTTCATTTGACAATTATTTGCCACCTGAATATTAAATGCCAGCTACCTACTGCACACTGGCTAGTAAAACTATGTCATTGCATAATAATGTCACAATGATCTCTCACCCCGGCATTGTCACACATATAGAATATGTTGGAGAGAGTTGCTTTCCTCTGTTCCCTCTCTAACTCAGCGTGGTAGGCAGTAGAACAACGTTTTAGATGGTTTACAAATTGATCAAATAGGGGAGCTGGATAGTCGTCTACATAACTGGAGATGTACTACAATATATACCGTAGTGTATATAGTACAGCATATACAGTAGTGTATATAGTACAGCATATTCAGTAGTGTATATAGTACAGTATATACAGTAGTGGATATAGTGCAGCATATACAGTAGTGTATATAGTACAGCATATACGGTAGTGTATATAGTAGAGCATATACAGTAGTGCATATAGTACAGCATATACAGTAGTGCATATAGTACAAGATATAGATCATTGTATATATATTACGGTATACACAGTAGTGTATGTAGAACGATATATACAGGTGTGCATTCATATAGTACAATATATACAATGATTTATAAAGTGCAAAATACCGTATACAGTAATGTATATGGTACAGCATATACAGTAATGTATATGGTACAGTATATACAGTAATGTATATGGTACAGTATATACAGTAATGTATATGGTACAGTATATACAGCAATGTATATGGTACAGTATATACAGTAATGTATATGGTACAGTATATACAGTAATGTATATGGTACAGTATATACAGTGATGTATATGGTACAGTCTATACTGTGATGTATATGGTACAGTATATACAGCAATGTATATGGTACAGTATATACAGTAATGTATATGGTACAGTATATACAGTAATGTATATGGTACAGTATATACAGTAATGTATATGGTACAGTATATACAGTAATGTATATGGTACAGTATATACAGTGATGTATATGGTACAGTCTATACAGTGATGTATATGGTACAGTCTATACTGTGATGTATATGGTACAGTATATACAGTAATGTATATGGTACAGTATATACAGTAATGTATATGGTACAGTATATACAGTAATGTATATGGTACAGTATATACAGTGATGTATATGGTACAGTATATACAGTAATGTATATGGTACAGTATATATAGTAATGTATATGGTACAGTATATACAGTAATGTATATGGTACAGTATATACAGCGGTACATACAATACAATATACACTACAATACATAAAGTTTTGTGCGTAGTACAATATATAACATACACACTGCAATATACACAAACATAAAATAAAACAAGAACAAAAAAAAAGCAATGTATAGCCTTACCTCCACAAAGTCACGTATAACCAGGGTTCTACCAGTATTATCTGTTGAGTCTAAATCTTGTGCATATTGAGCCATAGGTTGCAGGTCGTCTGGCAGGTGTTCCACCATGTCTGAGAAGGACTTTAGTGCACTCTGAACCTAAACAAGACCATAATCAACAGTTGATCAACTTTGTTTGATCCAAGACTGATATCAGTCTATAAAAGTGAAGTCAGTTAGAGGAGGTTATCACGTCATTTCAATTAAAGGTTGGGTGTAAAATATAATATGGTTTTCTTACCAGTGCCATCTCTACTCTGCCTTCCTTGTCATTAATCCAATCAAGGAATTGTTCTTCCAAAGTCGTTTTTCGTCTAACTGCTTCCTGTTTTTTGTATAGCGCAGCTTTTTCTCTTTCCTCTCTTTTACGCTTAGCTTCATTTTTTATTCTCGCTAACCTACAATCAGTAAATAATAAGTTGGAATGGAATTGACAAATGACATCTAATTTCTGTCATTTCATGCTATCGAGCAATCCACTGAAATTTTTTCGTTCAAGTACAAAAACAAATTTAAAAGAAAAAAACAAATTCAGAACTCTCACTTGTTGTCTTCAAGCTGGAATATTTGTGCTTTGAGTACTTCACCGATTTCTCTCAAGCTCTTTACATATGGGGACGCTTCTGAGAAGTTGCTGTATCTTGGATTGTTTCTCATGAGATATTGGGCTAAGTAATTTACTGGGTTGAAGTTAGGATCTCTCTCTTCTTTCTCCGTCAATCCTAATTTGTCTGCTTCCGTCAGCAGCTTTTCAACACCCAATATTAGCGTCGGCAGAATATTTTCCACTAGGTATGCTCTGGCATCCAGTGTTACCTGCAGAATTCACATCAGGGCTACTATGCTGTGTTGTTGAAAAAAAAGTTAGTGTTTCTTTGCTGTTACAAGATCTATGAGAAAAAAACTGGGCATAGATTGTTTCTTACCTGGTTATCATTCATCCACTCTTTTGCAAGCATTTCTGTTGGAATCTTTCTAGCTAGTTTTTGGGCCTTTTCTTTGGAGGCTTTCACACTGCTTTTCTTGGCCTCACGCTGGAAGCTGAGCTGCCTAAAAGTGATCTGTTCATGCTGCCTTTGCCATTTACTGGGAGTTGAAGGTGTCTCTACCTGTAGAAGTAAAACGATTGTTATATTAAATAATAAAGTTGAAACTTGGGCAAGCTGACTCACTCATCTCCATATACATATTTTATTTACCATTTTATGAAGCTTTCACCGTAACTGCTATGTCATGTGTATAGGCAGCCATATTTGATATGATGCCGCAATTATTGAAACAATATTTCGCTTCCAATGAAAGATAATAAGCGAACAATAAATATCACAGAAAAGGATAAATATTTTTTCACCTGTCTGACCAAATAGCCACTGGGTACACGATTCATAGCTGGAGATCGAGGTGGGGTCAAGGCTACAGATCCTGCAGAACTAATTCTACCAGAGCCTCGATCATTAGCAGACCGACGTGAACTATTACATCGAACTTCAGCCATTGTCGCCTCCTTCTGTTATCAGCAATACTAGATGAACAAGATTCTATGTATTATATGAGTGCAAGTAGTAATATATGAGCAAACCACTTGGTAGGGAGATCTGCTCATATATTACTACTAGTGCACAACAACCATATTTACTTGACATGCAACAAGCCAACAAAAAATCTGAATGCTTGGGATCATTTTGCTTTTGTTTGCTCTTGTGTTGTTCATTATAACAACAAAAATATTAAGTCTGAGCAGATGAGCAAAGATATGTGCAGAATTTTGTGGTGACGTGGCCAGTCACCTTGGTAGCGCACCTGCACCCTCTAGGTAGCAGAGTTGTTTGCCTTCTCAGACAAGCTTGCTGCCAGCTCGGCCTCCTCAGCGTCCGTCCTTCAGCATTGCTGCCAAAGGTAGGCCGTGGTAGGCGAGAGTCTGTCAGGCAAGTCTGCCTCGAGCCTACTACTCGTCGTACAACACTGGTGCTGCCAGACCTAGTAGGTCGTCAGAGCTGGTTGCCTGGTAGAGTAGTAATGTAGAAATTGTGTAGAAATCAAGACTAAAGCTTGAGAGAGTGTTTAGCTATATTTATTCTCAATGGAATTGTCTAGCTATGCCTCGCGGTGAACACTGATTATTGTGAGGCATAGCAGCTCTATTTATATAAAGCGTTATGTAACATACAGTACAGTCAAGCCATAGAACAACAGTCAATGCCTTTAATACAAAAGGTAGAGTAAATAATAATTAATATAAATGTAAGAGTTCGTGCGATATAACTTGACTCGCTATAATGTCTTTCCAGGCGCCGTGTTACATATTTCCTGTACACTATCCCCCATTGGTCGTCACAGGGGACCAATAAAGAAGTACAGGGGAGGTGACTGCCAAAACAACTACAGCAATGTTATGCTTGAATAAAAATATAAAATATAATAATTGGTAAGGTACATAGAACACTACGAGATAGAACTATGCAGACAGAATAAGGTAAGGTTAATACAGCCTAGGTAAGTGGCTCATGTTGCAGCGTTAATGTCGCTTAAGTTGTCGCTCAATTGAGCGTATTTGCTGCTTCACCTCTTGTGCTCTCTGTAGTAGCTTGTAAGCATCGGTAGTTAGCTGGTTCAGCTCTTCTTTCTTTCTGTCCAGCCTCCGCTCTTCCTCTACCGTGTGTTGCTGGTAGGCACCACTGTGTGTTGGTCTGTCTCTCTTACTATCAGTATACATTATGGTAGATTGCAGGGTTGGTGGGAGAGGCTCTTTCTGTTGCTTCTTTGGTATGCGGTAGGTTACTTGTCTTTTATGGTCTACCGACCGGTCCCTTGTCTCCTTGTGGTCCTTATGCTCCCACTTCCGTGGGTTAGTGCCTGACTGGCAGGTATCCTTGCGCCCGTCGTTGCTGGCAGAGCAACGTTTGGGCGGTCTGTCAGGGCTGCTGGCTTGTATTGGCTCGCCGAGCCGTTCTTGAATGGTGCTCGCCCTCTTCACTGGTGCTACGGCCGTGGGTTTATTGGTTAGTACTGCCTGCGGCCGTCCAAATGGTGGTGGCTGCGGCCAAGTCATGAACTTGGCGAACTCAGCGTATGAGTTCGCATCGACCTCGTATAGAGGCGCAGCTGGTCCTCCGTGTGAGATAGCTTTGTTTTGCTTTGTGACGTGTTTCCTGGCCGCATCCCTAGAGCTGGATTTTTTGCCACACGTGCAAAAATAAAATGCGTAATGTTGATGGGCATGGTAGACGACTCTCTTACGAGAGTTCTCATACCCGCATTCAGTGCATTTCCAGGTATCCTCGTCGTCGGCTCCCTTCTTTACCACTATCTGATTTAATGCATCCAGCGTCGCCGCCGATAGCCAAGTGGTCTTGGGCAGAGTACTTTCTTTCCTCTGAGGCTCCTCTACTGTCTTTGTTTCATCGTCTGCAATAGACAATTTATTTATTCTAACTATTGCCTGTGTCTGTCGTTGTTGCATCACCACTTCTTTGCTAGCCACTCTGTTTGCTCAAAGTGGCTGGCGCTTCTCCAATTCACTTGCCACCTCCGTTAGAAATTCCTCACCCATAAGTTCTTCCTCTGCTAAGGGGTCCTCCGTGATAGAGAGATCCGCTGGGTTTTCTTTTCTTTCTCTCATCTTGGCAACCGCTGTCCTTGCTTTAGTAATTAATTGTTCAGTAGGAAGAAGTGAAATTGCTTGTTGTCTTAGTGACTGCGTAGGTGCGAATGGCAGTGCCTCACTTTGAGTGAGAGAAGGCTGCCTCACTTTCGAGTTATCACATGTGTGATTGGAGGATTTTGATTCTCCCTCTCCTACGTCACCTGCACACGTGACCACCTCTGTCGCTGGCGAGGGGTTTTCTTGGAGCGAATATTCACGCATCCAAGGCGCTCTATTTAACATAGAGCGCTCGCTGTGGTCTCTATTTTTCGACACTCTAGGTATAGAGTTAGGTTGGGGGTTATCCCTTCCTGCTACTTGCTCGTCGGAATAAAGAGAAAGATCGTCAGCTGAGGTGAGTTTGTCTTTCTCTATCGTGTTAGTTTGCATTGCAAGTTTCTTCCAATATTTCTTTGCATTTCTAGCGAACTGGGCAGCCCCTCGTCTTCTGAGCACTTTTTTAACTCTAGTAATAATTTTCTTGGAGTATTATGGTGCTCAGAAACGGACGAGTATGGTTCTACCACTGCTGAAAACTGCAATTGATCGTTTCTTGGGCATGGTACCCCTTCTGCCATCTGATAACACTGGTAATCGGCCAGTTTCGACAGCGGCCTAGTATTTCTCTTAGGCCTGCCCGTCTCTGCTGGCCTCTCACTAGTAGTTGTTTCCTCATTCGTTGTCTCTTGGCTATCAGTATCATTCCTCACGATCGTCTCTGCTTCTGGGCTATTGGTGCCATCGTCTATGGCAGTGGGGGTACGAGGAGAGGGTGGATTGAGCATGCCATTGTCTGGTAATGCTGGCCATTCCCTGTCCCTCTCCCACTGTTCCTGTCGGCTCAGTCTTGGATTTTCGGTGGGTGGTGTCTCCCAACCTCTGCCTGCCGGCTGCTGGGGGGCGGCCGGCCTAGTTGCTTGCTCCAGTAGAGCTGGCAACTGGTTCAGCTGGCGCTCCAAAGCGTGTAGGTCTGGCTGGGCGATGACATCACCTCCAGGTGCTCTCTGTGGTTCTGCTGGCTGTGTAGCAGGATCTGGTGGCTGCCTTATGTCAGGTATCCGGGAGCGGCCCCTTTGCCTGACTGCTCCCTTCATATTCGGGCGCAGGGCGGCCTCTCTGTTGGTGGGTGCTCTACCCGCGGGCTCGTGGCAGGGGCGATACTCCTTCAATCGCCGCTCATTCTGCACTGATGTCTGCCCATCCTTTTCTATTTTGTATGTATGGTTCGGGTAAGCCTCCACCACTCGGTATGGCCCAACAAAGCTGGGCTGTAGCTTGGGGTTGCTACCTTTCACCCGCCGTCTATTCTCCAATACCACTAGGTCATCGGGCATATATAGTAACGGCTCTTCCGTGTCGTCCTGCCTGACCTCTGCCTGTTGCTCTCTGAGCAGGTCGTGAGCCGCTTTCAGGTCCTCTTGCATCTGAAGAGCGTACTCAGTCACCAACTGCTTGTCCGTGTCTGCGGGCCTACCATCCAGCTGGTCGGGAAGTCTGACCTCTCGGCCCAACATGAGGTAGTTGGGCGTCTCTCCCGTTGCGGAGTGTGGGGTGCCGCGGAAAGCCCTCATTATCTGAGGCAACAGCAAATCCCACTCCTCTTGCCCGCGCCTGAGCAGGAGTGTCCGCAGGGAGTCACCCAACGTCCGGTTCTGCCTTTCCACTACCCCGTTGCCCTGTGGGTGGTAGGGTGTGGTACGTGTCTTATCGACATTCCACAGGACGCAGAGTTCAGCCATGAGTCGCGACTCGAACTGCGCTCCCTGGTTCGTGTGGAGTTCCTCTGGCAGTCCCCAGTAGCAGAACACCCTTTCATCAAGAGCCGTGGCGACCGTAGGGGCGGTGGCGTCCGGAATGGCAATGGCATCGTGCCATCGCGTGAAGTGGTCGGATAGCCCCAAGACCCACTTATTCTTCCGCCTGGTCTCTGGGAGAGGTCCAACCAGGTCCACGGCTACCTTTTGAAAAGGCCTGCCGGCGAACAACCTCTGTCTCTCCTGGACTGGCTGTACTCCCCCTCTCTTGGCTACTTGGCAGACCTCGCAGGACTTGACCAGTCTGCGTACCTCAGCGGACATCCCTGGCCAGTACCAGTTGAGTTGGATTCGGTTTCTGGTGCGATTTACACCAGCATGGGACAGCCCATGCGTATCCCATATCACCTGTCGGCGCCGGGACGACGGGCAGACCGCGCATAGCCTGGTCCGACCCTTGGGGGCTATCTGCATAGTCAGAGTACCATCTGGCTGTACCGCCATGGCCTCCTTACGACTGTAGAGTGCCCGCAGCTCCCTACTCCCTTCTTCCAACTCTCTCCTGGTCACTGGTCTACCGCCGCTGATTTCCTGGTACATTCTGGCCACTGGGTTTTGACCCGTACGCTGTTGTTCAACCAGTTCCATACTGGTGACCACACACAGCTCTGGCGTGTCTGCCTTTGCCTCTAGGCTTTTCATCGGTACAGGATTTTCTTGCCGGTTTCTTGGTCGCACGTCCTCTGAGACAGGAGGCCTCGCTAACTGGAGTTCGGATCCAGGGGCCCTGGCAAGCTCAGCGTGGGTTGGCCCACCATCACGCTGCTCTATGGCACTGCACTGACGGCAGTCCATACATGGTTCGCGTCTGCTCAAACCATCAGCATTCCCATGCTGTGTGCCAGCCCTGTGCTCGAGTTTGTATACAAACTCGGCGAGAATCTCCAGCCACCTCGCAATCTGGTTGGCCGGCTCCTTCCGCCGGCACAGCCACCTTAAGGATGCATGGTCGGTGCGGAGCTTGAACTCTCGACCGTAGAGGTACGGTCGAAAGTGTTTGGCTGCTTTTACGACAGCCAGTAGCTCGCGCCGAGTCACGCAGTAGTTCCGTTCGGCGGGTGCTAGGGTCTTGCTATAGTAAGCAATGACCCTTTCCTGTCCGTTCTGTACCTGCGACAGCACTGCCCCTAATCCAACGGCGCTGGCGTCCGTGTCCAGGATATAGGTCTTGGCAGGGTCTGGGTAGCCTAGTACTGGTGCTTGCACGAGTCCCTGCTTCAGGTGCTCAAAGGCCACTTGCTCTTCCTCTCCCCATCTCCAGAGGGTGTCCTTGCTGGTCAAGACAGTCAAGGGCTTAGCAGTGGTGGCGTACCCAGGCAGATACTGCCTGTAGTACCCTGCTGTACCGAGGAAGGCTTGCAGTCCTTTGATGTCTCGGGGAGGTGCCCATTCGGCTACGGCCTTCACCTTCTCCGGGTCAGTGGCAACGCCCTCCGCACTCACTATATGCCCCAGGTACTTGACCCGTTGCTGCAGTAGCTCGCACTTGGACGGCTTGACCTTAAGGTTGGCCTGTTGTAGTCTACTCAACACCTCTCCCAGCCTCTGCAGGTGTGTCTCGAAGTCGGGTGCGATCACAATCACATCATCCAGGTAGAGCAGCAGCGTCTTCCAGTGCAGCCCTTGCAGCACTCGTTCCATCAAACGCTGGAACGTGGCGGGGGCTGAGGTCAGCCTGAAGGGCAGCACCTTCCAACGCCATAATCCACTCCTGGTGATAAATGCCAACTTCTCCTTGGCGTCTGCATCGAGCGGCACCTGCCAGTATCCACTGGTCAGGTCCAACGTGCTAAAATACTTGCTGCCAGCTAGGGCGTCAAGGGACTCGTCTATCCTAGGTATAGGATAGGCGTCCTGCCTAGTGACATCGTTTAGCCTCCGGTAGTCGATGCAGAACCGCCACGTGCTGTCTTTCTTGCGTACAAGCGCCACCGGGGAACTCCATGCCCCGTCTGCGGGCTCAATCAGCCCCTTCTCTAGCAGGTCTTTTACTTGCCGTTCAGCTTCAGCCTCTTTCTCAGGCCCCAGCCTGTGAGGAGGCAACCGAACCGGTCTGGTGCCTTCGGCAACTGGAATGGCATGCTCTACAAGGTCAGTACGGCCGATGTCTCCGCTATTTTTGCTAAACACGGCCTCGTACTTCCTAAGCAATCCCCTCAACTGTTCCATCTGTTGCTCGTCCTCGCACCCTCTGCTCGCCTGCTCATACAGTTCCACCAAGTGGTCAGGTACTGGTGAACCTGTCGGGTCCGACCCGGTTGGGACCCCGGGTGTGGTCTGCTGCACCTCATCGGCCGCTACCCCCGTGAACGTTCCGATAACCTCGCCGGCTGGCAGGCTTATCACGTTCGAGGTAGGGTTGAGGCATCGGACCAACACCCGTCCTTGTTCATCCGGCGAGTTTACGCTCGTAGCCAAAGGTAGGCTCCCTGGTAAACTCTGGATCACGCCCTGTGGACAGTAGCTCCGTGCGGCAAGGTGACACGGTATGGTAGCCTCTGTCTGTGGGGGGATCTCTGTTTTCCGAAGTACCTGGACTTTGGAGATCAGTGCCCTCCCATAACGGACGGTGCACACCAGCTCTCGGTCCTGCATGACCAGCACTGGTTGATCAAAGCCCATACGGCACTTCTGGTTAGCCAAGAATGGCATCCCAAGGATGACATCCTCGCTAATCTGCGTGACGACGAACGTCTCTGTATACGCCACAGACCGTACTCATCCTGACACACTGAGTAGACCGTAGAATGGGAGCTTAGTCCCATCTGCCATTAAACCATGGGAGTCGTACTCTTGTAGTGTGGCTTTCCGGCTGTTTGGTAGCCTGTCGTACACGCTTTTTGATAGCAGGTTGGTATTGCAACCTGTGTCTATCAGATAGGTCACGGTCTTCCCTTCCACCTTGCCCGGCAGATAGTAGCTGGACTTATGTGGTCGTTCCATCTGGTTTACACAAGATGTGAGAGGGGTAGCCTCTGCTGGCAGTCCAGGCGACACTTGGGGCTCTCTCCTGTGCAAGGCAGGAGTCTGCACCCGTTTGCGCCACTGCTTGGCCTCTGCGGGCAGTCCAGGCGACGCTGAGGGCTCTCTCCTGTGCTGAGCAGGAGTCTGCACCTGTCTTCGCCACTGCGCTGCTGGCCTCTTTCCCTCTGTGTATGTTTCAGTGGAAACTGACGGCGGTTCTTCATCGTCAGACGAGTCTCCGTCTAGGGCGGACAGGTCGGCAAACCTGTTCTGGGTCAGAACCGAGACCGGCTGTGGTAGGGGCGGAGCGTAGGCTGGACGCCTGACCTCCTGCCACCCATCCTGGGTCTGTCTTCCAGACCTGTCTGGTTTCTTGGTTCTTTGGGCCCATCTGCAGCCAGTAGGTCTCCCTACTGCTGCGGGCCGGTTGCGTTTCCCTGGTAGGTGTCCTGACGGCACTCCCTCTGGGTGTGCCCCAGCTTCTGGCACTTCCAGCACTTGACGACCCTCTTGGGTGGTCGAGCGGGTGTGCTGTCTGGCTGGGTCGTCTTCAGGGTGGCCACCTGCTGCGTGAGTGCGCTAAGGGCCTTGGCCAGCGTCTCCAGGTGGGCTTCTACTCCAGGGGTCGCTCCTTGCACCTTGGCTTGCTGGCACTCCTCTTCCTCCTCCATCTCTACCGTCCGAACCTTAGGTCCGGTGTAGGTTGGCTGTATCTGCAGATACTCATTACCTGCTTTCACAGCTGCTTCCAAGGAGGTTGGCTGTATCGCCAGGAGGTGCCTTTGTAGGTAGGCGTTGCCTAATGTGTTTTGAAAATGCTCTAGCGCATATTCATTTCTTTGCATGCGGGCGGAGTCATCGTGGGCGGCCTCCACCAGAATCTCTATGGCCAGAGCGTGCTCTCTCAGTGAGTGCCTCGGCTCCTTTCGGTAGCCGGATAGTCTGGCCCTAGCCTCTCGGCGGGTAAGCCCGAAGCTTGCCTTTAGTGAGTCCATAATAGCCCACATCGTCTCTCCCCTTCCGCACTGTTGCGCTTTCCCTTGCAAGGACTGCCTCAGGTGTATGATGGCCGTGGCTGGTGCCCAGTTATTCGCTTCCGACACTTCCTGGAAGCGCTGGAGGAAATATTGGACATCCCCGGTACCATCGTACGTAGGCGCCTTAAATGGAGTCACTTGTGGGGGTGCGTCTGTCAACTTGTCCAGTATATTTGTCAGCTGACCCATGATCCTAGTGGTAGGATCGCGATCAACACTCATGGCTCGTCTGCTAGCCATGGTCTGCTATCTGGCTCTGCCTTGTCCTAGAGGTTCTCTGTCAGGGGATTCGCAGATCCCACTGCTGCCACCAATGTGCAGGATTTTGTGGTGACGTGGCCAGTCACCTTGGTAGCGCACCTGCACCCTCTTGGTAGCAGAGTTGTTTGCCTTCTCAGACAAGCTTGCTGCCAGCTCGGCCTCCTCAGCGTCCGTCCTTCAGCATTGCTGCCAAAGGTAGGCCGTGGTAGGCGAGAGTCTGTCAGGCAAGTCTGCCTCGAGCCTACTACTCGTCGTACAACACTGGTGCTGCCAGACCTAGTAGGTCGTCAGAGCTGGTTGCCTGGTAGAGTAGTAATGCAGAAATTGTGTAGAAATCAAGACTAAAGCTTGAGAGAGTGTTTAGCTATATTTATTCTCAATGGAATTGTCTAGCTATGCCTCGCGGTGAACACTGATTATTGTGAGGCATAGCAGCTCTATTTATATAAAGCGTTATGTAACATACAGTACAGTCAAGCCATAGAACAACAGTCAATGCCTTTAATACAAAAGGTAGAGTAAATAATAATTAATATAAATGTAAGAGTTCGTGCGATATAACTTGACTCGCTATAATGTCTTTCCAGGCGCCGTGTTACATATTTCCTGTACAGATAGATAAATGTAGGAAAAAGTGTATAACGAAAAGTAAAACTGAAGGTAATTAATGCTTACTACTCTTCACTAACTTTTTTATTTTTATTCGTACAAAAAATGATTATCACTAATAAAAATAATACAATATGCGTGCAGAACAATAATCATTATTTATACCAATGAAATTTGTATTATTAAAATACTGCAAAGAAATAGTAATAATAATAATAATATAATACTTATAATAATTAACAAACGACAACTGGTAAATTATTAATAAGACCTTTTTTGTTTTTATTTATTATTGAATATAATAATTACTACTAGTTATATATAATAATAATAATAATAATAATTTATTTATTAGTAATTTCTTTTATTATCATTAAGTTATCATAACTATGATTTATGAGTAATAATATGCATTATTATAACGATTATTAATTAATTAGTAGTATAATTATTAATAATAATAATAAATCATAATAATAATATATAATAATAATATATTAATATTATAACTGATTAATAATAGTTAAAATAACTGTTACTCCTTTATTATTATTATTCGGTGCATATTCACATATATCAATAAAATTGTTTATTAGTTTGTAAGAATTAATTGTAAAGGCAACAAACAGCAAGAAATAAAATGGCAAAGATTAAGCTTTTTCAACTATCAGCTCGTAATAGTGTGGCGATGTGTCATGTAGGTAAAGTTTACTATTTTGGTCAGATGAAGACATCATGAAGTAAGACTGACAGGTAGACATGTTACGTATAATGTTAAGGACTATGGTTGTCATGACACAGCGCATACTATATCGTACCTTTTAATCACGAGAAATATATTCCGAGAGTAGATAATTTCTACTGAACAACACTTGCAATTATTACAGTGAGCACAACTCCAAATATGAAAATAAAAAGCTCATCGCTGTCAATAAATACCATCATTCAGCTCAATTTTGAACTTCTAATAACTTTTTTCATCAATGATCTAGCTGAGTTTTCCAGCACCAGCATCATGAACTTGCATGTATAATGCGCCATCTTATTACTAGCAATTGTAAAAATTATTGCTTTAAATCAATCTATAAGCTTGGCATATCCGACAGCTTATTATTTTTTGAATTTATGAAAAGTGTCGCAAATTAAACAAATCCTGTTATGTATTTTTTTAGAAAAAAAATTGATACAGTTCAATGTACAGTTTGAGACCAAAAACTCAGGTGGCCATTTCTTTTTCACTATAGCAGCTTGTACAATACAGTGTGATGTTGCAGAAGCTGCTGATACAGCCCATCATAGCTGACCATTTACAACATGGTATTAAATAACTAATCTTTTCAACAAAATCAAGCATTAGAATGTTGCATTAGCATTTGGTAAAGACACAAATAAATGGCAATATTTAACAAGAGGCTCTGGTGCAGTATTTTGATTTGTTTCTGAGATGAACCCCTTAACCTAGTAATAGCAATAAAACATAAGCCTGTGCAAAGTCATAAAATGCTGAGAAAACTTTCTGTTCACTTTTAAAAAAAAATTTACTGTATGTTGCTCTAATGAGGAGTTACAGTAGATGTCTGATAGTCTACGAGGAGTTACAGTAGATGTCTGATAGTCTACGAGGAGTTACAGTAGATGTCTGATAGTCTACGAGGAGTTACAGTAGATGTCTGATAGTCTACGAGGAGTTACAGTAGATGTCTGATAGTCTACAAGGAGTTACAGTAGATGTCTGATAGTCTACGAGGAGTTACAGTAGATGTCTGATAGTCTACGAGGAGTTACAGTAGATGTCTGATAGTCTACGAGGAGTTACAGTAGATGTCTGATAGTCTACGAGGAGTTACAGTAGATGTCTGATAGTCTATGAGGAGTTACAGTAGATGTCTGATAGTCTACAAGGAGTTACAGTAGATGTCTGATAGTCTACGAGGAGTTACAGTAGATGTCTGATAGTCTATGAGGAGTTACAGTAGATGTCTGATAGTCTATGAGGAGTTACAGTAGATGTCTGATAGTCTATGAATAATCGCAGTAGATGTTTTTCTTCATCAGATTCTAGCACCAGTAGATGATTGCCTGAGGTAAAAATTTGTCGGTAACAAACCAGTTTATAATGGCTGCTCCAGTAATACCAAAGTTCATTCAGGCAAGACTTCTACCTCCCGATATACCCAAGAACACAGTTATATACTTTTGTTACCATGATGACTTGTACTTCTCTTAACATGAATGTTGGAAGTTATACACAACTACTGTAGATTATGGGTGACTGCTGTAGACTATGGGTGTTAACTGTAGATTATGGGTGTTAACTGTAGATTATGGGTGTTAACTGTAGATTATGGGTGTTGACTGTAGATCATGGATGTTACTTGTAGATTATGGGTGTTAACTGTAGACTATGGGTGTTAACTGTAGATTATGGGTGTTTCTTGTAGGTTATGGGTGTCTGCTGTAGATTATGGGTGTTTGCTGTAGCTATGGGTGTCTGCTGTAGAATCATTATTCTTATTCAACGTATGACCCATAACAAAGAGAAGCAAGACTTCACTGTAGAATCTTTTTGCCTCTTTGAAGAGTTTGAGATTGTCAATTTTTCATAACACAGATCAAACGGCAAATTTAAACCACAGGCTCAGCCATTTATTGCCTGTCAAACTATCCAATCAACTCTATTGTTTCATCCTTTATTACGCTGTAGAGCACCAACCAGAGAGAGCAATGATAATGCCAATCATCACATGAATATTGTTACACATGAAACTATTGACCCGACAGTGACAAAAGACTTGTAACAGTACTTTTTTATATAAAGTTATGCAACAGATCGTGTGCAGTGGACGATGATTACTTTCTTGAAACTCTCATAACTGAAGAGCTCACTGTACCCAAGTTTCCCCAGTACATGGGGTAGTTTCCATCGTCATTGAGATATCCTTGGTACCTACACTTGTTGTGCCACCAGCCACCTACAACAGCTTTTGAAATTAGTCTTCATTTCACGTTGTAAATAAAAAAGTTGGTAAACTTTGTTATGCAAAAACTGCAGATATTTTTTAGTAAAATAAAAAAATTATTTACCAACTATCAAAAATTTAGACGTAATATTATGCTGATTAGGCACTGTGAAAAATTTCATAAAAATTGAAACTGATAGTCATTTTAAAGAAATGCTTGATGTTTTTCTTAAAATCGATGTTCCACCTTTTTTCAGTTCAAGCAAAAAGAAAACCAAAAAGTTTTAGATTGCACTTCCCAATTATCCCACACTCACCCTTGTGAGTATCAGCGCAACTGGAACCTAACTTTTCATCATTGTCATAGTGGCTTGTACTGAACCGCATGCCATTGCTCTCGGTTGAAAGAATGTCATCGAGGTCACCGATATAATCTGTGCTGCTAATCTGTGGCAGAGGAAGACATAATTGTATGCAACAGACACACACCACATCCGTGTTGGGTTATCTCTCAGCTAATCTATGGAAAGTGAAACAGTAAAAACAATTTATAACCAAACGGTACAGGATTGTAGAAGAAATTATGTGCAGTATGCGATGGGAATCTTGGTTGTCAAACCCTTAAAAGAATTTTTCACCTGCTCCTTCCCATTCCTTTTGTCTCTTCTCCCAGCCCCCCCACCCCCTCACAGAGTCATCCACTTCCATAAAGCCAACAAGTAATACCACAAGTTGGTAGTTGTCTTCCTTGGTATAGTAAAAGCCTCAAAGCCTGAGTCCTATTGTCCCTATTGTAAAAATACTCACCATTCATCCTCCCCCGAGTTTGACCAACATGAAAACAAATGCACTTGATAAAATCTCTTTATGTAAAAACATTGTTATTTTACCTCAAAATCAGCCCATCCCGAGTCGAGGTGGACTACCCTTAGCTGAGGTTGCCTTAAAAAACTGAAATGTGAAAATGGTGATAGGAGCAGATATCAGCTTTTAATCCATCACAGTATATCAATATGTAGTCGATATGTAGTCAATATGTAGTCAATATGTAGCAGATTCTGGCTTTGGTTGTCACAGAACTCTACTAAGCTCAAATAGTATTCTTCTCCCCAGAGAGGACACTGCAGTTTTGGTCAGTGCCACTTGTTCACAGACTTTACCAACTAGACAGAACCCAGACACACTAGCGCGAGTCATTTGGTAACACAACATGTATTTGAGTGCTATACAACTCTAGGGAGGTCTTCCACTAATTAGAGTATACAAGAGTAAAGTATCGTAAGTATAGACAAAAGCTAGTACTGCATGCTCGGCAAGGATGCGATGCCCGGCAAGGGCGCAATGCCCGGCAAGGGCGCAATGCCTTGCACTTAATACTGACAGAGTTCAGCTTTTTGTAGGCAAAACTGCAGGAAACAATTGGCCTAAATGATAACGTGATCAATCACTCGTACAGGAAGTGATCAGAACTAATCTAACCATTATACAAGGTTAAATAAGATAAGCACCTAGTTGCAATGGGCGGAGTTAATGGATAAGCGGTGTTTGTATATAACGGTCCCATCTTCTGGTATGTTCTAGGGTTTTCCATAGCATATGGTCCACAAATCTTGAAGTTGGAGGGTTGGTATCTGCTGGATTCATCCTTCTGAAGCACTTAGGCTATTCTTAGGACTTTGAGCCAAGGCATTCATTATTGAGGAATATGACCGATCCTGGGTACAAAACCCCGAATCTGAAGGGTCATGCCCGAGTCTACAGAAGTCATGACCGGATCTGCAGGGGTTGTGACTAACCCTGTAGGGGTCATGGCTAACCCTGCCATTCTACACAGAGTCTGTTCACTGTGAGTAAACCACAACCAGTGGCCTGTCGACAGTGAAACTGTGACTAAGAGGAGTCTCTGTTCCTCAGAGATGATCTCCCCTCTATTCTAGCAGCATGTATAGAAGAGGTTTTTACACATTTGTACGCGCATACCTACCACTAATACACCAGTCAGGCTTTTAGCGCAGTCGCATTGCAAAGTGTCCAGTTGTTTCATTTTAAAATCTCTAAATTTTTGGCACAAAATGAAGAAGAGCCAGAGTACTCAGATACAAAATACTTTGTGGGTGAAAAGATATAAATAAAAGGTATTTGGTTGGTAACAAAATGGAGAGAATGAAGAAAGGAAGCGAATATTGGATTGGTGGTTGGCAATATCCACTGCAGCGTAACAGAAATTGTAAAAAAATGTCAGAACTGAACATCAAGTTTGATATACATATATTGAGTATGCCCAAATTAAAATTCTTTCCCAGAATATTGGGCCATCAACTGAAAAAAACAAAAACAATAATCAATTTTTGACACTTACCGTTAGTCGATACTTGTCTGACTCATCTGATACATAAAACTTTGACCAAAGCCCTCTTTGGTAACCATTTCTGCTTTTCAGTTGTATGTTGAGGTTATGGTTGGATTGGGTTAGGAGGTGGATTCTATCGTTCCCTACAATAAACGGAATGACATTCCCAAACTCTGATAGGGCATTAGCTGTATTCTCTGATAAGGCATTAACTGTATACTCTGATAAGGCATTAACTGTATACTCTGATAAGGCATTAACTGTATACTCTGATAAGGCTTTAGTTGTATACTCTGATAAGGCATTAGCTGTATACTCTGATAAGGCATTAGCTGTATACTCTGATAAGGCATTAGCTGTATACTCTGATAAGGCTTTAGCTGTATACTTTGATAAGGCATTAGCTGTATACTCTGAAAAGGCGTTAACTGTATAAACAGCATTGATACAGTTTAAGGGCTTTTATTACAACTGAAGACAGCAAACTGAAAGCCTGCTAATATTTGATATTATGCCATTACAAATACTTCAAAGAAATTGCTTGCCTCAATAACTTGGAGTTGTCCCCTATAGAGAAGACAACAAACATATGTATAAACTCTAGTAAATGAAAGAAATTTATTTATCAATGAGATTGAATATACTGTATGAGTAAATGAACATATGGTGATGTGATGGATATGTTCGATTTCGTATCTTTATCTGGTCGGCATCTAAAAAGAGTACACAAGCCCTTACCTAACCAATACTGCCCACCAATGTCTCTTACCTAACCAATACTCTCTACCAATGTCTCTTACCTAACCAATACTCTCTACCAATGTCTCTTACCTAACCAATACTCTCTACCTATGTCTCTTACCTAACCAATACTCTCCACCAATGTCTCTTACCTAACCAATACTGCCCACCAATGTCTCTTACCTAACCAATACTCTCTACCAATGTCTCTTACCTAACCAATACTACCCACCAATGTCTCTTACCTAACCAATACTCTCTACCAATGTCTCTTACCTAACCAATACTCTCTACCAATGTCTCTTACCTAACCAATACTCCCCACCAATGTCTCTTACCTAACCAATACTCTCTACCAATGTCTCTTACCTAACCAATACTCTCTACCAATGTCTCTTACCTAACCAATACTCTCTACCAATGTCTCTTACCTAACCAATACTCTCTACCTATGTCTCTTACCTAACCAATACTCTCCACCAATGTCTCTTACCTAACCAATACTGCCCACCAATGTCTCTTACCTAACCAATACTCTCTACCTATGTCTCTTACCTAACCAATACTCTCTACCAATGTCTCTTACCTAACCAATACTCCCCACCAATGTCTCTTACCTAACCAATACTCTCTACCAATGTCTCTTACCTAACCAATACTCTCTACCAATGTCTCTTACCTAACCAATACTCTCTACTAATGTCTCTTACCTAACCATTACTCCCCACCTATGTCTCTTACCTAACCAATACTCTCTACCAATGTCTCTTACCTAACCATTACTCCCCACCTATGTCTCTTACCTAACCAATACTCTCTACCAATGTCTCTTACCTAACCAATACTCTCTACTAATGTCTCTTACCTAACCAATACTCTCTACCAATGTCTCTTACCTAACCAATACTCTCAACCAATGTCTCTTACCTAACCAATACTCCCCACCAATGTCTCTTACCTAACCAATACTCTCTACTAATGTCTCTTACCTAACCAATACTCTCTACTAATGTCTCTTACCTAACCAATACTCTCTACCAATGTCTCTTACCTAACCAATACTCTCTACCAATGTCTCTTACCTAACCAATACTCTCTACCAATGTCTCTTACCTAACCAATACTCTCTACTAATGTCTCTTACCTAACCAATACTCTCTACCAATGTCTCTTACCTAACCAATACTCTCTACCAATGTCTCTTACCTAACCAATACTCTCTACCAATGTCTCTTACCTAACCATTACTGCCCACCAATGTCTCTTACCTAACCAATACTCTCTACCAATGTCTCTTACCTAACCAATACTCTCTACCAATGTCTCTTACCTAACCATTACTGCCCACCAATGTCTCTTACCTAACCATTACTCCCTACCAATGTCTCTTACCTAACCAATACTCTCTACCAATGTCTCTTACCTAACCATTACTGCCCACCAATGTCTCTTACCTAACCAATACTCTCTACTAATGTCTCTTACCTAACCAATACTCTCTACCAATGTCACTTACCTAACCAATACTGCCCACCAATGTCTCTTACCTAACCAATACTCCCCACCTATGTCTCTTACCTAACCAATACTCTCTACCAATGTCTCTTACCTAACCAATACTCCCTACCAATGTCTCTTACCTAACCAATACTCTCTACCAATGTCTCTTACCTAACCAATACTCTCTACCAATGTCTCTTACCTAACCAATACTCTCTACTAATGTCTCTTACCTAACCAATACTCTCTACCAATGTCTCTTACCTAACCAATACTCTCTACTAATGTCTCTTACCTAACCAATACTCTCTACTAATGTCTCTTACCTAACCAATACTCTCTACTAATGTCTCTTACCTAACCAATACTCTCTACCAATGTCTCTTACCTAACCAATACTCTCTACCAATGTCTCTTACCTAACCATTACTGCCCACCAATGTCTCTTACCTAACCAATACTCTCTACCAATGTCTCTTACCTAACCAATACTCTCTACTAATGTCTCTTACCTAACCAATACTCTCTACTAATGTCTCTTACCTAACCAATACTCCCCTCCAATGTCTCTTACCTAACCATTACTCCCCACCTATGTCTCTTACCTAACCAATACTCTCTACCAATGTCTCTTACCTAACCAATACTGCCCACCAATGTCTCTTACCTAACCAATACTCTCTACCAATGTCTCTTACCTAACCAATACTCTCTACTAATGTCTCTTACCTAACCATTACTGCCCACCAATGTCTCTTACCTAACCAATACTCTCTACTAATGTCTCTTACCTAACCATTACTCCCTACCAATGTCTCTTACCTAACCAATACTCTCTACCAATGTCTCTTACCTAACCAATACTCCCTACCAATGTCTCTTACCTAACCAATACTCTCTACCTATGTCTCTTACCTAACCAATACTGCCCACCAATGTCTCTTACCTAACCAATACTCTCCACCAATGTCTCTTACCTAACCAATACTCTCTACCTATGTCTCTTACCTAACCAATACTCTCCACTAATGTCTCTTACCTAACCAATACTCTCTACCAATGTCTCTTACCTAACCAATACTCTCTACCAATGTCTCTTACCTAACCAATACTCTCCACCAATGTCTCTTACCTAACCAATACTCCCTACCAATGTCTCTTACCTAACCAATACTCCCTACTAATGTCTCTTACCTAACCATTACTCTCTACCAATGTCTCTTACCTAACCATTACTCTCTACCAATGTCTCTTACCTAACCATTACTCTCCACCAATGTCTCTTACCTAACCAATACTCCCCACCAATGTCTCTTACCTAACCAATACTCTCTACCAATGTCTCTTACCTAACCAATACTGCCCACCAATGTCTCTTACCTAACCAATACTCTCTACCAATGTCTCTTACCTAACCAATACTCCCTACCAATGTCTCTTACCTAACCAATACTCTCCACCAATGTCTCTTACCTAACCATTACTCTCTACTAATGTCTCTTACCTAACCATTACTCTCCACCAATGTCTCTTACCTAACCAATACTCCCTACCAATGTCTCTTACCTAACCATTACTCCCCACCTATGTCTCTTACCTAACCAATACTCTCTACTAATGTCTCTTACCTAACCATTACTCTCCACCAATGTCTCTTACCTAACCAATACTCTCTACTAATGTCTCTTACCTAACCAATACTCTCTACCAATGTCTCTTACCTAACCAATACTCTCTACCAATGTCTCTTACCTAACCAATACTCTCCACCAATGTCTCTTACCTAACCAATACTTTCTACCAATGTCTCTTACCTAACCAATACTCTCTACCAATGTCTCTTACCTAACCAATACTCTCTACCAATGTCTCTTACCTAACCAATACTCTCTACCAATGTCTCTTACCTAACCAATACTCTCCACCAATGTCTCTTACCTAACCAATACTCTCTACTAATGTCTCTTACCTAACCAATACTCTCTACTAATGTCTCTTACCTAACCAATACTCTCTACCAATGTCTCTTACCTAACCAATACTCTCTACCAATGTCTCTTACCTAACCAATACTCTCCACCAATGTCTCTTACCTAACCAATACTCTCTACTAATGTCTCTTACCTAACCAATACTCTCTACCAATGTCTCTTACCTAACCATTACTCCCACCAATGTCTCTTACCTAACCAATACTCTCTACTAATGTCTCTTACCTAACCAATACTCTCTACCAATGTCTCTTACCTAACCAATACTCTCTACCAATGTCTCTTACCTAACCAATACTTTCTACCAATGTCTCTTACCTAACCAATACTCTCTACCAATGTCTCTTACCTAACCAATACTCTCTACCAATGTCTCTTACCTAACCAATACTCTCTACCAATGTCTCTTACCTAACCAATACTCTCTACCAATGTCTCTTACCTAACCAATACTCTCTACCAATGTCTCTTACCTAACCATTACTCTCTACCAATGTCTCTTACCTAACCAATACTGCCCACCAATGTCTCTTACCTAACCAATACTCTCTACCAATGTCTCTTACCTAACCAATACTCTCCATTAATGTCTCTTACCTAACCATTACTCCCCTCCAATGTCTCTTACCTAACCAATACTCTCTACTAATGTCTCTTACCTAACCAATACTGCCCACCAATGTCTCTTACCTAACCAATACTCTCTACTAATGTCTCTTACCTAACCAATACTGCCCACCAATGTCTCTTACCTAACCAATACTCTCTACTAATGTCTCTTACCTAACCAATACTGCCCACCAATGTCTCTTACCTAACCAATACTCTCTACTAATGTCTCTTACCTAACCAATACTGCCCACCAATGTCTCTTACCTAACCAATACTCTCTACTAATGTCTCTTACCTAACCAATACTGCCCACCAATGTCTCTTACCTAACCAATACTCTCTACCAATGTCTCTTACCTAACCAATACTCTCTACCAATGTCTCTTACCTAACCATTACTCTCTACCAATGTCTCTTACCTAACCAATACTGCCCACCAATGTCTCTTACCTAACCAATACTCTCTACCAATGTCTCTTACCTAACCAATACTCTCCATTAATGTCTCTTACCTAACCATTACTCCCCTCCAATGTCTCTTACCTAACCAATACTCTCTACTAATGTCTCTTACCTAACCAATACTGCCCACCAATGTCTCTTACCTAACCAATACTCTCTACTAATGTCTCTTACCTAACCAATACTGCCCACCAATGTCTCTTACCTAACCAATACTCTCTACCAATGTCTCTTACCTAACCAATACTCCCTACCAATGTCTCTTACCTAACCAATACTCTCTACCAATGTCTCTTACCTAACCATTACTCTCTACCAATGTCTCTTACCTAACCAATACTGCCCACCAATGTCTCTTACCTAACCAATACTCTCTACTAATGTCTCTTACCTAACCAATACTGCCCACCAATGTCTCTTACCTAACCATTACTCCCCTCCAATGTCTCTTACCTAACCAATACTCTCTACCTATGTCTCTTACCTAACCAATACTCTCTACCAATGTCTCTTACCTAACCAATACTCTCCACTAATGTCTCTTACCTAACCAATACTCTCCATTAATGTCTCTTACCTAACCATTACTCCCCACCAATGTCTCTTACCTAACCAATACTCCCTACCAATGTCTCTTACCTAACCAATACTCTCTACCAATGTCTCTTACCTAACCAATACTCTCTACCAATGTCTCTTACCTAACCAATACTCTCCACTAATGTCTCTTACCTAACCAATACTCTCTACTAATGTCTCTTACCTAACCAATACTCTCTACCAATGTCTCTTACCTAACCAATACTGCCCACCAATGTCTCTTACCTAACCAATACTGCCCACCAATGTCACTTACCTAACCAATACTCTCTACCAATGTCTCTTACCTAACCAATACTCTCTACCAATGTCTCTTACCTAACCAATACTCCCTACCAATGTCTCTTACCTAACCAATACTCTCTACCAATGTCTCTTACCTAACCAATACTCCCTACCAATGTCTCTTACCTAACCAATACTCTCTACCTATGTCTCTTACCTAACCAATACTCTCTACCAATGTCTCTTACCTAACCAATACTCTCTACTAATGTCTCTTACCTAACCAATACTGCCCACCAATGTCTCTTACCTAACCAATACTCTCTACCAATGTCTCTTACCTAACCAATACTCTCTACTAATGTCTCTTACCTAACCAATACTCTCCACTAATGTCTCTTACCTAACCAATACTGCCCACCAATGTCTCTTACCTAACCAATACTCTCTACCAATGTCTCTTACCTAACCAATACTGCCCACCAATGTCACTTACCTAACCAATACTCTCTACCAATGTCTCTTACCTAACCAATACTCTCTACCAATGTCTCTTACCTAACCAATACTCTCTACTAATGTCTCTTACCTAACCAATACTGCCCACCAATGTCTCTTACCTAACCAATACTCTCTACCAATGTCTCTTACCTAACCAATACTGCCCACCAATGTCACTTACCTAACCAATACTCTCTACCAATGTCTCTTACCTAACCAATACTCTCTACCAATGTCTCTTACCTAACCAATACTCTCTACTAATGTCTCTTACCTAACCAATACTGCCCACCAATGTCTCTTACCTAACCAATACTCTCTACCAATGTCTCTTACCTAACCAATACTCTCTACTAATGTCTCTTACCTAACCAATACTGCCCACCAATGTCACTTACCTAACCAATACTCTCTACCAATGTCTCTTACCTAACCAATACTGCCCACCAATGTCTCTTACCTAACCAATACTCTCTACCAATGTCTCTTACCTAACCAATACTGCCCACCAATGTCACTTACCTAACCAATACTCTCTACCAATGTCTCTTACCTAACCAATACTCTCTACCAATGTCTCTTACCTAACCAATACTCTCTACCAATGTCTCTTACCTAACCAATACTCTCTACTAATGTCTCTTACCTAACCAATACTGCCCACCAATGTCTCTTACCTAACCAATACTCTCTACCAATGTCTCTTACCTAACCAATACTGCCCACCAATGTCACTTACCTAACCAATACTCTCTACCAATGTCTCTTACCTAACCAATACTCTCCACTAATGTCTCTTACCTAACCAATACTGCCCACCAATGTCTCTTACCTAACCATTACTCTCCACCTATGTCTCTTACCTAACCAATACTCCCTACCAATGTCTCTTACCTAACCAATACTCTCTACCAATGTCTCTTACCTAACCAATACTGCCCACCAATGTCACTTACCTAACCAATACTCTCTACCAATGTCTCTTACCTAACCAATACTCTCTACTAATGTCTCTTACCTAACCAATACTCTCCACCAATGTCTCTTACCTAACCAATACTCCCTACCAATGTCTCTTACCTAACCATTACTCCCCACCTATGTCTCTTACCTAACCAATACTCTCTACTAATGTCTCTTACCTAACCAATACTCCCTACCAATGTCTCTTACCTAACCATTACTCTCCACCAATGTCTCTTACCTAACCAATACTCCCTACCAATGTCTCTTACCTAACCATTACTCCCCACCTATGTCTCTTACCTAACCAATACTCTCTACTAATGTCTCTTACCTAACCATTACTCTCCACCAATGTCTCTTACCTAACCAATACTCTCTACTAATGTCTCTTACCTAACCAATACTCCCCACCAATGTCTCTTACCTAACCATTACTCCCCACCTATGTCTCTTACCTAACCAATACTCTCTACCAATGTCTCTTACCTAACCAATACTCTCTACCAATGTCTCTTACCTAACCAATACTCCCTACCAATGTCTCTTACCTAACCAATACTCTCTACCAATGTCTCTTACCTAACCAATACTCTCTACCAATGTCTCTTACCTAACCATTACTCTCCACCAATGTCTCTTACCTAACCAATACTCTCTACTAATGTCTCTTACCTAACCAATACTCCCTACCAATGTCTCTTACCTAACCAATACTCCCTACCAACATCTCTTACCTAACCAATACTCCCCTCCAATGTCTCTTACCTAACCAATACTCTCCACCAATGTCTCTTACCTAACCAATACTCCCTACCAATGTCTCTTACCTAACCATTACTCCCCACCTATGTCTCTTACCTAACCAATACTCTCTACTAATGTCTCTTACCTAACCATTACTCTCCACCAATGTCTCTTACCTAACCAATACTCTCTACTAATGTCTCTTACCTAACCAATACTCTCTACCAATGTCTCTTACCTAACCAATACTCCCTACCAATGTCTCTTACCTAACCAATACTCTCTACCAATGTCTCTTACCTAACCAATACTCTCTACTAATGTCTCTTACCTAACCAATACTCTCTACTAATGTCTCTTACCTAACCAATACTCTCTACTAATGTCTCTTACCTAACCAATACTCTCTACCAATGTCTCTTACCTAACCAATACTCTCTACCAATGTCTCTTACCTAACCATTACTGCCCACCAATGTCTCTTACCTAACCAATACTCTCTACCAATGTCTCTTACCTAACCAATACTCTCTACTAATGTCTCTTACCTAACCAATACTCTCTACTAATGTCTCTTACCTAACCAATACTCCCCTCCAATGTCTCTTACCTAACCATTACTCCCCACCTATGTCTCTTACCTAACCAATACTCTCTACCAATGTCTCTTACCTAACCAATACTGCCCACCAATGTCTCTTACCTAACCAATACTCTCTACCAATGTCTCTTACCTAACCAATACTCTCTACTAATGTCTCTTACCTAACCATTACTGCCCACCAATGTCTCTTACCTAACCAATACTCTCTACTAATGTCTCTTACCTAACCATTACTCCCTACCAATGTCTCTTACCTAACCAATACTCTCTACCAATGTCTCTTACCTAACCAATACTCCCTACCAATGTCTCTTACCTAACCAATACTCTCTACCTATGTCTCTTACCTAACCAATACTGCCCACCAATGTCTCTTACCTAACCAATACTCTCCACCAATGTCTCTTACCTAACCAATACTCTCTACCTATGTCTCTTACCTAACCAATACTCTCCACTAATGTCTCTTACCTAACCAATACTCTCTACCAATGTCTCTTACCTAACCAATACTCTCTACCAATGTCTCTTACCTAACCAATACTCTCCACCAATGTCTCTTACCTAACCAATACTCCCTACCAATGTCTCTTACCTAACCAATACTCCCTACTAATGTCTCTCACCTAACCATTACTCTCTACCAATGTCTCTTACCTAACCATTACTCTCTACCAATGTCTCTTACCTAACCATTACTCTCCACCAATGTCTCTTACCTAACCAATACTCCCCACCAATGTCTCTTACCTAACCATTACTCCCCACCAATGTCTCTTACCTAACCAATACTCTCTACCAATGTCTCTTACCTAACCAATACTCTCTACCAATGTCTCTTACCTAACCAATACTCCCTACCAATGTCTCTTACCTAACCAATACTCTCTACCAATGTCTCTTACCTAACCAATACTCCCTACCAATGTCTCTTACCTAACCATTACTCCCCACCTATGTCTCTTACCTAACCAATACTCTCTACTAATGTCTCTTACCTAACCATTACTCTCCACCAATGTCTCTTACCTAACCAATACTCTCTACTAATGTCTCTTACCTAACCATTACTCTCTACCAATGTCTCTTACCTAACCAATACTCTCTACCAATGTCTCTTACCTAACCAATACTCCCTACCAATGTCTCTTACCTAACCAATACTCTCTACCAATGTCTCTTACCTAACCAATACTCCCTACCAATGTCTCTTACCTAACCATTACTCCCCACCTATGTCTCTTACCTAACCAATACTCTCTACTAATGTCTCTTACCTAACCATTACTCTCCACCAATGTCTCTTACCTAACCAATACTCTCTACTAATGTCTCTTACCTAACCAATACTCCCCACCAATGTCTCTTACCTAACCATTACTCCCCACCTATGTCTCTTACCTAACCAATACTCTCTACCAATGTCTCTTACCTAACCAATACTCTCTACCAATGTCTCTTACCTAACCAATACTCCCTACCAATGTCTCTTACCTAACCAATACTCCCTACCAATGTCTCTTACCTAACCAATACTCCCTACCAATGTCTCTTACCTAACCATTACTCTCCACCAAGGTCTCTTACCTAACCAATACTCTCTACTAATGTCTCTTACCTAACCAATACTCCCTACCAATGTCTCTTACCTAACCATTACTCTCCACCAATGTCTCTTACCTAACCAATACTCCCTACCAATGTCTCTTACCTAACCAATACTCTCTACCAATGTCTCTTACCTAACCAATACTCTCTACCAATGTCTCTTACCTAACCAATACTCCCCACCTATGTCTCTTACCTAACCAATACTCTCTACCAATGTCTCTTACCTAACCAATACTCTCTACCAATGTCTCTTACCTAACCAATACTCCCCACCTATGTCTCTTACCTAACCAATACTCCCCACCTATGTCTCTTACCTAACCAATACTCCCCACCTATGTCTCTTACCTAACCAATACTCCCTACCAATGTCTCTTACCTAACCAATACTCTCTACCAATGTCTCTTACCTAACCAATACTCCCCACCAATGTCTCTTACCTAACCATTACTCCCCACCTATGTCTCTTACCTAACCAATACTCTCTACCAATGTCTCTTACCTAACCAATACTCTCTACCAATGTCTCTTACCTAACCAATACTCCCTACCAATGTCTCTTACCTAACCAATACTCCCTACCAATGTCTCTTACCTAACCAATACTCTCTACTAATGTCTCTTACCTAACCAATACTCCCTACCAATGTCTCTTACCTAACCATTACTCTCCACCAATGTCTCTTACCTAACCAATACTCCCTACCAATGTCTCTTACCTAACCATTACTCCCCACCTATGTCTCTTACCTAACCAATACTCTCTACTAATGTCTCTTACCTAACCAATACTCCCTACCAATGTCTCTTACCTAACCATTACTCTCCACCAATGTCTCTTACCTAACCAATACTCCCTACCAATGTCTCTTACCTAACCATTACTCCCCACCTATGTCTCTTACCTAACCAATACTCTCTACTAATGTCTCTTACCTAACCATTACTCTCCACCAATGTCTCTTACCTAACCAATACTCTCTACTAATGTCTCTTACCTAACCAATACTCCCCACCAATGTCTCTTACCTAACCATTACTCCCCACCTATGTCTCTTACCTAACCAATACTCTCTACCAATGTCTCTTACCTAACCAATACTCTCTACCAATGTCTCTTACCTAACCAATACTCCCTACCAATGTCTCTTACCTAACCAATACTCTCTACCAATGTCTCTTACCTAACCAATACTCTCTACCAATGTCTCTTACCTAACCATTACTCTCCACCAATGTCTCTTACCTAACCAATACTCTCTACTAATGTCTCTTACCTAACCAATACTCCCTACCAATGTCTCTTACCTAACCAATACTCCCTACCAACATCTCTTACCTAACCAATACTCCCCTCCAATGTCTCTTACCTAACCAATACTCTCCACCAATGTCTCTTACCTAACCAATACTCCCTACCAATGTCTCTTACCTAACCATTACTCCCCACCTATGTCTCTTACCTAACCAATACTCTCTACTAATGTCTCTTACCTAACCATTACTCTCCACCAATGTCTCTTACCTAACCAATACTCTCTACTAATGTCTCTTACCTAACCAATACTCTCTACCAATGTCTCTTACCTAACCAATACTCTCTACCAATGTCTCTTACCTAACCAATACTCTCTACCAATGTCTCTTACCTAACCAATACTGCCCACCAATGTCTCTTACCTAACCAATACTCTCTACCAATGTCTCTTACCTAACCAATACTCCCTACCAATGTCTCTTACCTAACCAATACTCTCCACCAATGTCTCTTACCTAACCATTACTCTCTACTAATGTCTCTTACCTAACCATTACTCTCCACCAATGTCTCTTACCTAACCAATACTCCCTACCAATGTCTCTTACCTAACCATTACTCCCCACCTATGTCTCTTACCTAACCAATACTCTCTACTAATGTCTCTTACCTAACCATTACTCTCCACCAATGTCTCTTACCTAACCAATACTCTCTACTAATGTCTCTTACCTAACCAATACTCTCTACCAATGTCTCTTACCTAACCAATACTCTCTACCAATGTCTCTTACCTAACCAATACTCTCCACCAATGTCTCTTACCTAACCAATACTTTCTACCAATGTCTCTTACCTAACCAATACTCTCTACCAATGTCTCTTACCTAACCAATACTCTCTACCAATGTCTCTTACCTAACCAATACTCTCTACCAATGTCTCTTACCTAACCAATACTCTCCACCAATGTCTCTTACCTAACCAATACTCTCTACTAATGTCTCTTACCTAACCAATACTCTCTACTAATGTCTCTTACCTAACCAATACTCTCTACCAATGTCTCTTACCTAACCAATACTCTCTACCAATGTCTCTTACCTAACCAATACTCTCCACCAATGTCTCTTACCTAACCAATACTCTCTACTAATGTCTCTTACCTAACCAATACTCTCTACCAATGTCTCTTACCTAACCATTACTCCCACCAATGTCTCTTACCTAACCAATACTCTCTACTAATGTCTCTTACCTAACCAATACTCTCTACCAATGTCTCTTACCTAACCAATACTCTCTACCAATGTCTCTTACCTAACCAATACTTTCTACCAATGTCTCTTACCTAACCAATACTCTCTACCAATGTCTCTTACCTAACCAATACTCTCTACCAATGTCTCTTACCTAACCAATACTCTCTACCAATGTCTCTTACCTAACCAATACTCTCTACCAATGTCTCTTACCTAACCAATACTCTCTACCAATGTCTCTTACCTAACCATTACTCTCTACCAATGTCTCTTACCTAACCAATACTGCCCACCAATGTCTCTTACCTAACCAATACTCTCTACCAATGTCTCTTACCTAACCAATACTCTCCATTAATGTCTCTTACCTAACCATTACTCCCCTCCAATGTCTCTTACCTAACCAATACTCTCTACTAATGTCTCTTACCTAACCAATACTGCCCACCAATGTCTCTTACCTAACCAATACTCTCTACTAATGTCTCTTACCTAACCAATACTGCCCACCAATGTCTCTTACCTAACCAATACTCTCTACTAATGTCTCTTACCTAACCAATACTGCCCACCAATGTCTCTTACCTAACCAATACTCTCTACTAATGTCTCTTACCTAACCAATACTGCCCACCAATGTCTCTTACCTAACCAATACTCTCTACTAATGTCTCTTACCTAACCAATACTGCCCACCAATGTCTCTTACCTAACCAATACTCTCTACCAATGTCTCTTACCTAACCAATACTCTCTACCAATGTCTCTTACCTAACCATTACTCTCTACCAATGTCTCTTACCTAACCAATACTGCCCACCAATGTCTCTTACCTAACCAATACTCTCTACCAATGTCTCTTACCTAACCAATACTCTCCATTAATGTCTCTTACCTAACCATTACTCCCCTCCAATGTCTCTTACCTAACCAATACTCTCTACTAATGTCTCTTACCTAACCAATACTGCCCACCAATGTCTCTTACCTAACCAATACTCTCTACTAATGTCTCTTACCTAACCAATACTGCCCACCAATGTCTCTTACCTAACCAATACTCTCTACCAATGTCTCTTACCTAACCAATACTCCCTACCAATGTCTCTTACCTAACCAATACTCTCTACCAATGTCTCTTACCTAACCATTACTCTCTACCAATGTCTCTTACCTAACCAATACTGCCCACCAATGTCTCTTACCTAACCAATACTCTCTACTAATGTCTCTTACCTAACCAATACTGCCCACCAATGTCTCTTACCTAACCATTACTCCCCTCCAATGTCTCTTACCTAACCAATACTCTCTACCTATGTCTCTTACCTAACCAATACTCTCTACCAATGTCTCTTACCTAACCAATACTCTCCACTAATGTCTCTTACCTAACCAATACTCTCCATTAATGTCTCTTACCTAACCATTACTCCCCACCAATGTCTCTTACCTAACCAATACTCCCTACCAATGTCTCTTACCTAACCAATACTCTCTACCAATGTCTCTTACCTAACCAATACTCTCTACCAATGTCTCTTACCTAACCAATACTCTCCACTAATGTCTCTTACCTAACCAATACTCTCTACTAATGTCTCTTACCTAACCAATACTCTCTACCAATGTCTCTTACCTAACCAATACTGCCCACCAATGTCTCTTACCTAACCAATACTGCCCACCAATGTCACTTACCTAACCAATACTCTCTACCAATGTCTCTTACCTAACCAATACTCTCTACCAATGTCTCTTACCTAACCAATACTCCCTACCAATGTCTCTTACCTAACCAATACTCTCTACCAATGTCTCTTACCTAACCAATACTCCCTACCAATGTCTCTTACCTAACCAATACTCTCTACCTATGTCTCTTACCTAACCAATACTCTCTACCAATGTCTCTTACCTAACCAATACTCTCTACTAATGTCTCTTACCTAACCAATACTGCCCACCAATGTCTCTTACCTAACCAATACTCTCTACCAATGTCTCTTACCTAACCAATACTCTCTACTAATGTCTCTTACCTAACCAATACTCTCCACTAATGTCTCTTACCTAACCAATACTGCCCACCAATGTCTCTTACCTAACCAATACTCTCTACCAATGTCTCTTACCTAACCAATACTGCCCACCAATGTCACTTACCTAACCAATACTCTCTACCAATGTCTCTTACCTAACCAATACTCTCTACCAATGTCTCTTACCTAACCAATACTCTCTACTAATGTCTCTTACCTAACCAATACTGCCCACCAATGTCTCTTACCTAACCAATACTCTCTACCAATGTCTCTTACCTAACCAATACTGCCCACCAATGTCACTTACCTAACCAATACTCTCTACCAATGTCTCTTACCTAACCAATACTCTCTACCAATGTCTCTTACCTAACCAATACTCTCTACTAATGTCTCTTACCTAACCAATACTGCCCACCAATGTCTCTTACCTAACCAATACTCTCTACCAATGTCTCTTACCTAACCAATACTCTCTACTAATGTCTCTTACCTAACCAATACTGCCCACCAATGTCACTTACCTAACCAATACTCTCTACCAATGTCTCTTACCTAACCAATACTGCCCACCAATGTCTCTTACCTAACCAATACTCTCTACCAATGTCTCTTACCTAACCAATACTGCCCACCAATGTCACTTACCTAACCAATACTCTCTACCAATGTCTCTTACCTAACCAATACTCTCTACCAATGTCTCTTACCTAACCAATACTCTCTACCAATGTCTCTTACCTAACCAATACTCTCTACTAATGTCTCTTACCTAACCAATACTGCCCACCAATGTCTCTTACCTAACCAATACTCTCTACCAATGTCTCTTACCTAACCAATACTGCCCACCAATGTCACTTACCTAACCAATACTCTCTACCAATGTCTCTTACCTAACCAATACTCTCCACTAATGTCTCTTACCTAACCAATACTGCCCACCAATGTCTCTTACCTAACCATTACTCTCCACCTATGTCTCTTACCTAACCAATACTCCCTACCAATGTCTCTTACCTAACCAATACTCTCTACCAATGTCTCTTACCTAACCAATACTGCCCACCAATGTCACTTACCTAACCAATACTCTCTACCAATGTCTCTTACCTAACCAATACTCTCTACTAATGTCTCTTACCTAACCAATACTCTCTACTAATGTCTCTTACCTAACCAATACTCTCCACTAATGTCTCTTACCTAACCAATACTCTCTACTAATGTCTCTTACCTAACCAATACTCTCTACCAATGTCTCTTACCTAACCAATACTCTCTACCAATGTCTCTTACCTAACCAATACTCTCTACCTATGTCTCTTACCTAACCAATACTCTCTACCTATGTCTCTTACCTAACCAATACTCTCTACCTATGTCTCTTACCTAACCAATACTCTCTACCAATGTCTCTTACCTAACCAATACTGCCCACCAATGTCTCTTACCTAACCAATACTCTCTACCAATGTCTCTTACCTAACCAATACTCTCTACTAATGTCTCTTACCTAACCAATACTGCCCACCAATGTCTCTTACCTAACCAATACTCTCTACCAATGTCTCTTACCTAACCAATACTCTCTACCAATGTCTCTTACCTAACCAATACTCTCTACCTATGTCTCTTACCTAACCAATACTCTCTACCAATGTCTCTTACCTAACCATTACTCTCTACCAATGTCTCTTACCTAACCATTACTCTCCACCAATGTCTCTTACCTAACCATTACTCTCCACCAATGTCTCTTACCTAACCAATACTCTCTACCAATGTCTCTTACCTAACCATTACTCTCTACCAATGTCTCTTACCTAACCATTACTCTCCACCAATGTCTCTTACCTAACCAATACTCTCTACCAATGTCTCTTACCTAACCAATACTGCCCACCAATGTCACTTACCTAACCAATACTCCCTACCAATGTCTCTTACCTAACCAATACTCCCTACCAATGTCTCTTACCTAACCAATACTCCCTACCAATGTCTCTTACCTAACCAATACTCCCTACCAATGTCTCTTACCTAACCAATACTCCCTACCAATGTCTCTTACCTAACCAATACTCTCTACTAATGTCTCTTACCTAACCATTACTCTCTACCAATGTCTCTTACCTAACCAATACTGCCCACCAATGTCACTTACCTAACCAATACTGCCCACCAATGTCTCTTACCTAACCAATACTCTCTACCAATGTCTCTTACCTAACCAATACTGCCCACCAATGTCTCTTACCTAACCAATACTCTCTACCAATGTCTCTTACCTAACCATTACTCTCTACCAATGTCTCTTACCTAACCAATACTGCCCACCAATGTCTCTTACCTAACCAATACTCTCTACCAATGTCTCTTACCTAACCAATACTCTCTACCAATGTCTCTTACCTAACCATTACTCTCTACCTATGTCTCTTACCTAACCATTACTCTCTACCTATGTCTCTTACCTAACCATTACTCTCTACCAATGTCTCTTACCTAACCATTACTCTCTACCTATGTCTCTTACCTAACCATTACTCTCTACCAATGTCTCTTACCTAACCATTACTCTCTACCTATGTCTCTTACCTAACCATTACTCTCTACCAATGTCTCTTACCTAACCATTACTCTCTACCTATGTCTCTTACCTAACCATTACTCTCCACTAATGTCTCTTACCTAACCAATACTGCCCACCAATGTCACTTACCTAACCATTACTCTCTACCAATGTCTCTTACCTAACCAATACTCTCCACTAATGTCTCTTACCTAACCAATACTGCCCACCAATGTCACTTACCTAACCAATACTCTCTACCAATGTCTCTTACCTAACCAATACTCCCTACCAATGTCTCTTACCTAACCAATACTCTCTACTAATGTCTCTTACCTAACCAATACTCCCCTCCAATGTCTCTTACCTAACCAATACTCTCTACCAATGTCTCTTACCTAACCAATACTCTCTACCTATGTCTCTTACCTAACCAATACTCTCTACCAATGTCTCTTACCTAACCAATACTCTCTACTAATGTCTCTTACCTAACCAATACTCTCCACTAATGTCTCTTACCTAACCAATACTCTCTACTAATGTCTCTTACCTAACCAATACTCTCTACTAATGTCTCTTACCTAACCAATACTCTCTACCAATGTCTCTTACCTAACCAATACTCTCCACTAATGTCTCTTACCTAACCAATACTCTCTACCAATGTCTCTTACCTAACCAATACTCTCTACCAATGTCTCTTACCTAACCAATACTCTCTACCAATGTCTCTTACCTAACCAATACTCTCTACCAATGTCTCTTACCTAACCAATACTCTCTACCAATGTCTCTTACCTAACCAATACTCTCTACCAATGTCTCTTACCTAACCAATACTCTCTACCAATGTCTCTTACCTAACCAATACTTTCTACCAATGTCTCTTACCTAACCAATACTCTCTACCTATGTCTCTTACCTAACCAATACTCTCTACCAATGTCTCTTACCTAACCAATACTCCCTACCTATGTCTCTTACCTAACCAATACTCTCTACTAATGTCACTTACCTAACCAATACTCTCTACCAATGTCTCTTACCTAACCAATACTCTCTACCAATGTCTCTTACCTAACCAATACTCTCTACCAATGTCTCTTACCTAACCAATACTCTCCACCAATGTCTCTTACCTAACCAATACTGCCCACCAATGTCTCTTACCTAACCAATACTCCCCTCCAATGTCTCTTACCTAACCAATACTGCCCACCAATGTCTCTTACCTAACCAATACTCTCTACCAATGTCTCTTACCTAACCAATACTCTCTACTAATGTCTCTTACCTAACCAATACTGCCCACCAATGTCTCTTACCTAACCAATACTCCCTACCAATGTCTCTTACCTAACCAATACTCTCTACCAATGTCTCTTACCTAACCAATACTCTCTACCAATGTCTCTTACCTAACCAATACTCTCTACTAATGTCTCTTACCTAACCAATACTGCCCACCAATGTCTCTTACCTAACCAATACTCCCTACCAATGTCTCTTACCTAACCAATACTCTCTACCAATGTCTCTTACCTAACCAATACTCTCTACCAATGTCTCTTACCTAACCAATACTCTCTACCAATGTCTCTTACCTAACCAATACTTTCTACCAATGTCTCTTACCTAACCAATACTGCCCACCAATGTCTCTTACCTAACCAATACTCCCCTCCAATGTCTCTTACCTAACCAATACTCTCTACCAATGTCTCTTACCTAACCAATACTCTCTACCAATGTCTCTTACCTAACCAATACTCTCTACCAATGTCTCTTACCTAACCAATACTTTCTACCAATGTCTCTTACCTAACCAATACTGCCCACCAATGTCTCTTACCTAACCATTACTCCCTACCTATGTCTCTTACCTAACCAATACTCTCTACTAATGTCTCTTACCTAACCAATACTCTCTACCAATGTCTCTTACCTAACCAATACTGCCCACCAATGTCTCTTACCTAACCAATACTCCCCTCCAATGTCTCTTACCTAACCAATACTCTCTACCAATGTCACTTACCTAACCAATACTCTCTACCAATGTCTCTTACCTAACCAATACTCTCCACTAATGTCTCTTACCTAACCAATACTCTCTACCAATGTCTCTTACCTAACCAATACTCTCTACCAATGTCTCTTACCTAACCAATACTCTCTACCTATGTCTCTTACCTAACCAATACTCTCTACCAATGTCTCTTACCTAACCAATACTCTCCACTAATGTCTCTTACCTAACCAATACTCTCTACCAATGTCTCTTACCTAACCAATACTCTCTACCAATGTCTCTTACCTAACCAATACTCTCTACCTATGTCTCTTACCTAACCAATACTCTCTACCAATGTCTCTTACCTAACCAATACTCTCTACCAATGTCACTTACCTAACCAATACTCTCTACCAATGTCTCTTACCTAACCAATACTCCCTACCTATGTCTCTTACCTAACCAATACTCTCTACCAATGTCACTTACCTAACCAATACTCTCTACCAATGTCTCTTACCTAACCAATACTCTCTACCTATGTCTCTTACCTAACCAATACTCTCTACCAATGTCTCTTACCTAACCAATACTCCCTACCTATGTCTCTTACCTAACCAATACTCTCTACTAATGTCTCTTACCTAACCAATACTCTCTACCAATGTCTCTTACCTAACCAATACTCTCTACCAATGTCTCTTACCTAACCAATACTCTCTACCAATGTCACTTACCTAACCAATACTCTCTACCAATGTCTCTTACCTAACCAATACTCTCTACCTATGTCTCTTACCTAACCAATACTCTCTACCAATGTCTCTTACCTAACCAATACTCTCCACTAATGTCTCTTACCTAACCAATACTCTCTACTAATGTCTCTTACCTAACCAATACTCTCTACCAATGTCTCTTACCTAACCAATACTCTCTACCAATGTCTCTTACCTAACCAATACTCTCTACCAATGTCTCTTACCTAACCAATACTCTCTACTAATGTCTCTTACCTAACCAATACTCTCTACCAATGTCTCTTACCTAACCAATACTCTCTACCAATGTCTCTTACCTAACCAATACTTTCTACCAATGTCTCTTACCTAACCAATACTCTCTACCAATGTCTCTTACCTAACCAATACTCTCTACTAATGTCTCTTACCTAACCAATACTCTCTACCAATGTCTCTTACCTAACCAATACTCTCTACCAATGTCTCTTACCTAACCAATACTCTCCACCAATGTCTCTTACCTAACCAATACTCCCTACCAATGTCTCTTACCTAACCAATACTCTCTACCAATGTCTCTTACCTAACCAATACTCTCTACCAATGTCTCTTACCTAACCAATACTCTCTACCAATGTCTCTTACCTAACCAATACTCTCTACCAATGTCTCTTACCTAACCAATACTCTCTACCAATGTCTCTTACCTAACCAATACTCTCTACTAATGTCTCTTACCTAACCAATACTCTCTACCAATGTCTCTTACCTAACCAATACTCTCTACCAATGTCTCTTACCTAACCAATACTCTCCACCAATGTCTCTTACCTAACCAATACTCCCTACCAATGTCTCTTACCTAACCAATACTCTCTACCAATGTCTCTTACCTAACCAATACTCTCTACCAATGTCTCTTACCTAACCAATACTCTCTACCAATGTCTCTTACCTAACCAATACTCTCTACTAATGTCTCTTACCTAACCAATACTCTCTACCAATGTCTCTTACCTAACCAATACTCTCTACCAATGTCTCTTACCTAACCAATACTTTCTACCAATGTCTCTTACCTAACCAATACTCTCTACCAATGTCTCTTACCTAACCAATACTCTCTACTAATGTCTCTTACCTAACCAATACTCTCTACCAATGTCTCTTACCTAACCAATACTGCCCACCAATGTCTCTTACCTAACCAATACTCTCTACCAATGTCTCTTACCTAACCAATACTCTCTACTAATGTCTCTTACCTAACCAATACTGCCCACCAATGTCTCTTACCTAACCAATACTCTCCACCAATGTCTCTTACCTAACCAATACTCTCTACCAATGTCTCTTACCTAACCAATACTCTCTACTAATGTCTCTTACCTAACCAATACTCTCTACCAATGTCTCTTACCTAACCAATACTGCCCACCAATGTCTCTTACCTAACCAATACTCTCTACCAATGTCTCTTACCTAACCAATACTCTCTACTAATGTCTCTTACCTAACCAATACTCTCTACCAATGTCTCTTACCTAACCA